>CM053744.1:104445733-104481547 GCA_028658305.1 Pachyuromys duprasi | reverse complement strand
AAGGACGTTGAACATTTCTTTAAGTGTTTTTCTGCCATTCTATAATCCTCTACAGTCAACTCTCTTTTTAGTTCCATACCCCATTTTTAAATTGGATTACTTGGTTTCTTGCTTTTTAACTTCTTGAGTTCTTTATATATACACTGGATATTAGCCCTGGAAATAATACTTTTAATGAATGACAAAATAGCTGGCATCTATTAAGTGTTCACGAGCAAGATGAGATACTCAGTGTTCGACCTTCACCATCTGCTCGGCACTCGCCATGGTAAAGCAAGCCACGAGGCAGTTCATCACCATTTCTCGTTCACAGATGAGGTCTACACAGCTTTGCTGGGTGAGTGCCAGCCTAGTCTTTAAGAACTGAAAGTTTGCTCTCTACCTAGTGGCCTGTGCTGCTTTCCTCATGGCAAATGAGTCCGTACTGCAGCATGTGTAACTAAAGAAAAATGTTCCATTCCCAAAACTCATGACATCTAGAAGGAAGAAAGAAGAAGAAAGGGAGGCAGAGAGAGAGAGAGAGAGAGAGAGAGAGAGAGAGAGAGAGAGAGAGAGAGAGCAGTTGTTGGGTGTGGGGCTCTCTAATTATTTTTGCAACATTTGGGTCCAACCTGAGATCAGCCTCAGCCTAACAGGGCTGGTAGTCTGAGTAACAGATTTCCCAGCCTCTTCCTGGCATCCCTCAGCTGGAAGCAATGATACCCATTAAAACACACCGTCCAGCTCTTCAGGGCTGGCCTACACTGTAGGCTTGCTTCACCCACCTAAACAAAACCCACACTCACTTCACAATTATCCCCCATGAAAAGAGAGAGGAGATGGAGAGCAGGTGGGAAGACAAGGTGCCCATCCTAACCCGGAAGGACAGGTTAGTCTCCAGGGCAGCCTCGCCTTTGCCCACATGGTACCCTGGTGGAGCTCTGGGAAGCCACACCCACTACATAGGCCTGTGAGCTCAGGGTCTCTTGCCTCCTTTCTGCTCTGAAAGCTCCAGATCTTTGCCTGATCACCTTGGCTCATACCATTTTCTTTAGAAGGTGAATCATCCACAGCCTGATGAAGAATTAGTCAAACAAGGCAGTTCTGTCTTCCTCCCCCTTTTTGGTTTGAATGCCAAAGAAGCCAACAGCCCTGGGATGAGCGTGCGAGCACACACACACACACACACACACACACACACACACAGAAACTGTGTACACCCTCAACACCTTCACACCTTACTTTACACTACAACCCTCCAGGCATGCACAGTACTTCTGACGTTACCTCCCCAGACAACTGATATTTCAACAATTATTACCAAATTCACTGTGGGTGTCACAACCTTGGGAACTTCTAAAAATCTCACTGTGTTCATTTTTATTTCCCTCATTTACTATGATGCAAACAGAAACCCTAGAACCTAGCAATACAGAAATCTACCTACACGAAACCGATTTTCTCCTCGATGGCGATAGTGAAACATCTCCACAGGATTGGTTCTGCCCATCTGGCCTTCCCTGTGTGAGCCTCTGTGGAGGAGAAGGGCCCTTTGAGGTGTGGCCTGACCTTTGACCCACTCTTGCAAATGGCTGCCTGTGTGAAACAGTCTGAAGTCTGCGGATGGCAGAGACTCTTTTTTTTTCCTTACAGACACAAAGAGGAAAACGTTTTGTGGAAAATCCCAAAAATTGTAGGATAAAAGAGTAAAGAATAAATAAAATTAAAAGAAAAGAATAAAAGCAGACTATTTTCAAGCCACATGTTTGCTTCCAGAAAATTCTGCGTCCTGAGTCTGTCAGGCAGGAGAGGATGAAGCCTTTTACTCTTGGTGAGGCAATTTTACCCTTCTATTAGATGCCCACAAAAGTTAGACTTCCGCAATCTGGATTTACATTATATTTCATGAATGGTTTTAGAAATCAATCTGGAGCTTCTTTTAATGAAATACTAATGATTTCATATCATCTTATTTTCACCTAATCATTCCATAATTAAGGGAAATGATAAGATACTTAAAAGTCAGTGGGAACAGAAGCGTGCGCTCAGTGAGGAATGAGTCCATACTTTCACTAAACAATGACAAACATAGAAAGAGAAAAATTGACATTTTGGTCCTGCAAGAAATAAAGTTTTCTCCCCATAGCAAGAACAGTAAATATCTCATATGTATGTATATCGTCTGTATGCATCTCAGGTATATGTTTTATACATACATACGAGTAATTGTCTCATAAAAGTTTAAGTAAGAGCTTTTAGAGAAAACAATTTTTTCAGAATCAGACAAATAGTGCCGAAACAAAGGTGAATGCCGGCCACCTGATCAGGTGGAGGCAGAGGTTGGAACATGACCCTCCAAGAGGACGGCAGAGTGAGTGCCGCGCAGTTAACGGACAGAAGACAGAGGCCTCCAGGCCCGAGCGGAAAAGCACCTCCTCTGCAGTAAACGTCCTTCGTGGTGGCTGGCCCTGCACTGTAAACAGCACATCCGCCTCGGCCCTGCTCGTCAGAAACGCACACGCTTCTCCAGGCTCCTGCGCTCTTCTCCTGCCAACGTCTCTCCCTTAATGGCATAGCTCTGCTCCGCGCGCAGCTCGGCTAAGCAGAGGCACCTTTTCTCTTTCAGCATCCAGGTTTTGAAAAAAAATTGCCCACCCTCGTTCCAAACTTTTGGATAGCTTGTCAAAATAAGGGACAGTGGAAGCACACGACATAACAAACTGTAAACACCAAGCCGAGTCCTTGGGAGAGAAGCTCCCCGCTTCCCTGCGTGGTTCAGTCACAGTGCTCATTAAACAAGCCATTTTAAGGCTCCCTGTCAGGCCAGTCTTCCAGGTGCCAGGATTTTCTTTTGAAGCGAGGAGGTGCTCGGTGGGCCAGCTTTGCAGAAAGGTAAACATTTGAAAACCAGGACAGGCTTTGCTGGTATTTAAAACTCAGCGTCTTCTAAATTGGGAGGCACTCCCGGACCCTTCCACAATGCCTCCCCCATTTTAAAGTCGTTTTAAAATTTATCTTACTTTTAATTTTTCAGTTTGCACAGATGCAAGGTGTTGCACAACACATCTCAGGTGCCTTTTAAAAATTAAAACAGGGCTGATTGGCCTTGTGAGTGTTCCCTGCTAATCAACATAGCTGACTCCTTTCCAGGAGCGCAGAGGCAGGGCTTAGCTCTCGCCAGAGAGCGCTGCCTCCTCGGTTGGTTTTTGATCTAAATCTGAATGTGTGCCTGCAGATAATTCTCTTGCATTTTTTAAAGGGGAGAAACAAAGAATAAAATGCTGAGAAAATAAACGCTTTGGGGGGGAGCGGGGGGAGGAACACATCGATTCGGTATGTCTGACCCCAGACCTCTGAGCGGAGCCGCAGGTCCCTCTGCTGGCCAGGCTGGGAGGGAGCTCCCCTCTGCAGACTGAAATTGGCTTCCTCCACACTAAACCTCCTCAAAAGATTCATGCTGGTTCTTGCTCAGTAGCCAAGGACCAGGGCTAGAATGTAAAGGAGGGGAAACATGGGCAAAGCAAACAGCCACCGCAGCTCACCCTCCTGCGACTCCTGTGGCTCCAGCTCTGAAGCCTGCTCGCAACACAAGTCAACGCAGGCAGCGTTTTCCTTTCTGTTTTTGACACTGTCTTAAAGATAAGCAGTTTTTACGAACTAGGGCCATAATAATATTCTGGCATTCTCTCTCCTGTGGGAAGAAAATGTTTCTGTATTGCTAATGTATCTTCACTGTGACCCATTCAAGAAATCACCCTTCTTTGATTTGCTGTCAGAGGCCCTGTACATAAAACCATGAATCAATGCCAGGAAAGGATGGAGTTATTTGGACATACTCATTTCGTAATAGCTTCCTGATCTATTCTAACTAAGAAAAGTAAGACATTACTGGATAGAGAAATGTGTGAAGTCAACTAAATTTCAAGGCTAATCACACGGAACAGATTGACTGGCCTCACCATATTAACCTAAACCAATGTATAAACAATGACACAGAACAAATGACAGAAAGAAACACAGCTGGGAGGTGGCGGGGGAGGCAATGTCACGGAAAACTTCTATGTGACTACTGGGTCTTCCAGAAATTCCAAAAATAATTCTGACTTTTTAAGTGATACATCGTAACGTTTAATAACATACGTGTAGAACCTTCTGGTGTTTTGCCCGTTGTCAGCAAGTTGTCCTGTGCTGTGGGGAGATAAGACAGGCAGTGTCTTGGTGTGCTCAGTCTCTTACCACTTACTCCCACCCCAAAGGAACACATTTTGGACACATGGAAGGAAGAATTCTCGGTTCCTGAAGCTCTGCTACTTTTACAGTGAATTGAGCTAGTTGGCTGCTTCTAGGCATCAAGCATTCTCTCCTCCCCTGACACACGTGTGTGCAGGCACATGCACACACACACACAACACAGAGACTATATGGCAATTTTAAATTGAGTTTAAGTCCCTATGATTTTGGTGATGCCACTGCTGGAGGAATTCAAGGCGTTTAAGCCTCTTCTAACTCTGTTGATGGCCAGAAGCACACAGAGATGCCATCAAAAATCCTCATTCCTACTCCACAGCCACTGTAACTGAGTTCCCAAAAAGGCCCCTGAAATCTTTGTTTCTTTAACAGGACCCTTTAAATTTGGAAATCAATGCTCCAGATGTTGCAGAAGAGATAGCAAAAAAAAAGCCGAGAGGAAAGATCCCTAACCATGTGCGAAGTTTCCTGCAGCCGCACAGCCGAGAGAGCTGGCCAGGCCAGTGCCTCCATCAGCACCGAGCATACAGACGTCAGCTTGAAGGGTACAGGAAATGCAGTGCTGTTTAGGGCAACTTATGAGTAAGAAACTGCAGTGCAATAAACAAATTACTCTAACTCATTTCCATTTTAGAGTGGTGTTTTTAAATGACTAATTTTTGCTTTTAAAAGCGTTGACTTTCGAAAAAGAAATCCATCCTAATTGTACTAAAGCTGTCCCATAAAAGAACAATACTTCCATCTAGTGGTCAGTCTGAAATATGACCAAATCAGAAATTTCAAGTTGAATTGCCAGGAAAGAATATAAACAAATTTCAATAAAGACTTCAATTATGTACAGAAAGTTGCAAGACTACACGGTCCAGTTCCAAGAGTCTCCTTGCCCCACAGCATCTTCTCGTCCGACCTTGCAGTTCTGGCCTCTTCTCAGCAAGGCTTTTTCTCTTTTCATCACTTTAGAAATATCATTGTGAGCTCTGTGGCATGTCTGGCAGGCTCTGAAGCCACCGGCTGTACTAGCCAACCTCAAAAGTGTGCGAAGCCCACTAGCCTCCTCTAGACACTTGGGCTGCTTGAGGTCTCTGTAATGGAGACTCAGAGCCCACACTTCTGATTTGCCAAGGGGCCATGCTGTTTCTTCACACAACTTGTCTAGAAACCTTCCTAGATTGAGCATACAGAATCAGAATTGAGTATACAGAATCATCACGTGGATGGGAGACAACCTCATGCATGCACTTATCCACAAATGACCAAAACCCAAGAGAATCAAGACATATTTACCTGCTAACATTAGCTACTTTCAATATTTCAATAATTTCAAATAGGTCATGATATTTCATAAGCCCAAGTGTTATCTTAACTTCATCTTTTGACCTTGGAGTTAATAGGCTGATGTGGAGCACCATATTTTTTTTAAAAATGTGTAATGTTGCCTTTCAAAAAACAATAAAATAATGTGTCTTGCACACTTAACACAAGGTTCCTTAGGGCAGAGCAAATGGGACAAATATAACAGAGGTCCCAGGAGCTCCTTAGGGGAAAGTTAGAGTTGCTACTGACAGTAACCTGCTGCTTATTCTTTTCACTTAAAGGGAAAAGGAAACTTTCCCCAACAAAAGGCATTTTGTGCTTGATTTTCTTCTTGATTGGAATGGAAAGTCCATGGTTTGCTATCTAGTCCCAGAAAGACAGAGAGAAATCTGCAAGTCCAGCAGGAAAAACATGAGCTAATGGGGGGCTCCGACCGGGACTGGTAGAGATTTTCCCCTGAAGCCCCAGGGAGAGGAATGTGCTGCCTGTTCCTGCAGGTGAGCACGGGGAAGACATGGCGGCAGCAGGCACAGATGAGCAGGAGGAGGAGTGATGCTTCCACAGGACTCAGACCAGGTGCTGGACTGTGTTACAGACTCCACACTGGAAAGACGGAACACCGGGCGATTGCATGCTCCAGACTAAACCTGCACACCACACACTCTAGACCAACGGCTCTCAACCTGTGGGTCTCATACCCTTTGGGGGTCAAATGTCAGATATCCTGCATATCAGATTAGGATTCATAGAAGTAGCAAAATTGTAGTTTTGAAGTAGCAACAAAATATTTTATGGTTGGGAGGGGGCTCACCACAACATGAGGAGCTGTGGTAAAGGGTCTCAGTGTTAGGAAGGTTCTAGAACTCTCCAAACAATTCTGGGAAGTCAAGTCACATCACCATGTGTAGGTGAGGATGTAAGTTCCTGCTGAGATTGTCTTGTCTTTCTGGGTCAGGGTTACCTCACTCAGGATGATCTTTTCTAGCTCCATCCATTTGCCTGCAAGGTTCATGATGTCTTTTCCTTAATAGCTGCATAGTATTCCATTGTAGAGACATATCACATTTTCTTTATCCATTCTTTGGCTGAGGGATATCTGAGTTGTTTCCAGTTTCTAGCTATTATGAATAAAGCTGCTATGAACATAGTTGAGAAAGTGACCTTGCTGAATGGTGGAGCATCTTTTGGGAATATGTCCAGGAGTGGTATAGCTGGGTCTTGAGGTAGATCTATTTCCAAGTTTCTGAGAAACCACCAAATTGATTTCCAAAGTGGCTGTACAAATTTGCACTCCCACTGGGAATGGAGGAGGGTTCCCCTTTCTCCACACCCTCACCAGCATGAGCTGTTGCCTGAGCTCCCCACCCCCTTTTTTATCTTAGCCATTCTGATGGGTGTAAGATAGAATCTAAAACATGGTGTGTGCTCACTTATAAGTGGATATTAGCCATAAAGTACAGGATAACCATACTGCAATCCACAGACCCAAAGATGCTAATAAAAAGGAAGGATTGAGGAGGAATTTACAAATCTTACTGAGAAAAGGAAATAGGATAGAACAGTGGGTGGAGAGGGGGATGGGACTGGGAAGGAGTCAGGTGGGGGTAACAACAGAAAGGATCAGGGGAGGGACAACACAGAGTGAGAATGCTGGGAGAAACAGCTGGAATCTGAGGGAAGGAGGCAGCTAGGGGACCAGCTAGGAACTTAAGGCAATGGGAACTCCTAGGAATCTGTGAGAGTGACCCTTGCTAAGATTCCTAACAGTGGGGTGATGTTCCCTGAACAGGCCATGTCCAGTAGCGAGGCAAGACTTCCAATGGAGGGACTGGGACACCAGCCCAGCCACAAAACCTTCAACCTATAATTTGCCCTGCCTACAAGAGGTACAGGAGTAAAGATGGAGCAGAAATTGAGTGACTGGTCAACCAATGACTGGTCCAGCTTGAGATTCATGTCATAAGAAGGAGCCCACCCCTAATACTATTAATGATATTCTGCTATACTCGCAAATAGGAGCCTAGCATAACTGTCATCAGAGAGGCTGAACTGAGCAACTGCTGGAGACTGATTCAGAGACCCACAGCAAAATATAGGCAGGACTTGGGAAATGCCACAGAAGAGGGGAAGGAAGGGCTATAGGAACCAGAGGGGCCAAGGACACCACAAGGAAACATACAGAATCAACTAACCTGGCCCCACTGGGGTCCAAAGAGACTGAACCACCAGCCAGGGAGCTTACATGGGACTGACCTTAGCATGCATCCAACAGTTGCACAGCTTGGTCTTCATGTGAGACTCCTAACAGCAGGAGCACGGGCTGTCTCTGACTCCGTTGCCTGCGTTTAGAGCCTTTTCCCTCTACTAGGCTGCCTCTTCTAGCCTCCAGAGGAGATGTGCCTAGTCCAGTTGATACCCATGGGAGGCCTCCCCTTTTCTGAAGAGAAAGGGGCATGGTGGATGGCGGGTGGGGGGGAACTGTGGTCAGGATGTAAAGTGAATTAATTAATTAAGTTTAAAAAGCCTGTCTCAGGGGCTGGAGAGATGGCTCAGCAGTTAAGAGCACTGTTTGCTCTTTCAGAGGTCCTGAGTTCAATTCCCAGCAACCACATGGTGGCTCACAATCATCTATAATATGATCCAATGTCCTCTTCTGGCATGCAGGTATACATGCAGAGAGAATTTGTATACATTAAGTAACTAAATAAATGAATCTTTAAAAAAAAAAAAAGCCTGTCTCACATCAGGGTAAGATTCATTCCCTCCCCTCTCAAAATTCTAGTATTAAAGCAGAAAAAAAACCAGCATCAGCTTTTTGGGCTTTTGGTAGATTATAAATATGTACACCCATAGAGGAATTTTAATCCAGAACATGGCTGCTCTGGTAAGAGATCACATCTGAAGACCTTCTAGGTCTATGTGATCTGGCTGGAAAACACACACTGAGCAGGGACCGCACATGTCTTTAATACCAGGAAACAGAGACACAAGCAGATCTCTGAGCTCAAGACCAGCCCGTATTGAGCAAGTTTAAGGTAAAGAAAAGTTTAGATCTGGGCATGGTGGTACACACCTTTAATACCCAACGATGAAGGTGAAGACAGTTTGTATAAGGAAGCACTCATGTTCGAAAATGATGTCTAATTGAGCTGCAGAAAAAGCGACAATTCAGAGAAAGAGTTGACAGAATGCAATACGACCAACTCCCAGGAGAAGAGAGAGGAAGGGGAACTTAAGGGATAACGAGGGAGAGAGGAGGCAGTTTTACAGAGACGCTGACGGGACAGCAAGCTAGACTCAGGTAAGGACAGAATGAGCCGAAGAATGAGAAGGAACCAGAAGATTAGAGCAGATGGCTAGAGTTAGTCTGAGGCCAAGCAGAGCAATTCAGTCAGAGGCTGACAGAAGCCGGATTGAATGAGTCAGCTTGGAGAGGAGTTTGAACCAGAACAGCTGAGTTGGATCAACCAGCCAGAGTTCAGAAAGAACTAAAAAGGGTGAGCCTATTCAGCAGTAAGTCTCAGAGGCTGAAAACATTCTAGGTCTAGATTAGAATATATGGAGGCTAGAAACTTCGAGGAGTAGGCCTGGTTAATCAGGCAAATAAAAGTTACTTTTACATACATGTTTTCCCAAAAGCTTCCTGAGAATCCACCACCTGCCAGGTATTTTCTGGATGCTGTTGGAGATGGGAAAGAGAAATGGCAGCCAATGATCTACAGAGGAGATTAATATGAGCCTATGTGTGCAAACAGCCAGGCACAGTTCTGTATTCTAGCACTCAGGATTGGGAGTACACTCAAAGTTTTTAATATGGACCCCAGGTATGTGGCTCCAGAAGAAAGTGACTACACAGAGCCCTGGGGGGGGAGGGCTGGGAAACTTTATAGTGCATTGCTACAGACTCTCTCCATTTGCATATGGAGGAGCTTACCCTCCAGAGTCTATAAGCAAGCCTTATGTAGAACTGGTAGGCAGATGTTCCCAGGAGGGTCTTTTATGTCCTCTGACCATGGTGACCACATCAAGCTAGCTGGACAGGATTATGACAGCTATCAGCAGAGCGCTGTCCTGGTTGTCCTCAGGGGACCTCAGGCTGTTAGCCTCAGAGGCAACTTAGCTCACTTGACTTTGGGGTGTATCCTCATCTGTAAAAGGAAGACAATCAGATACCTCCCGGGGTTGTCTGAGGATGGCATAAACCTTCACCTGAACTGTACAAAAATTAGCTCAGAGTTACTCTGGTCTAACTGCAAATTACCCACAAGCCCTTTCATTGCAAGCAACAAAATCTATTTTGGTTCACTTACGTGGAGGGGAATTATGTGGTCGTGGGAGCAGGCATCTAAGAAGCTTCTTCCAGAGCAAGCAGAAATGATGAGGTGCTGCCTGGTCTAAGGAATCTCAACTTCTCAGTTCACCTATTAAAAGTAAATAAAAATTAGGACAGATGTAGTGGCATATGCCTGCAGTCCCTGTACTCAGGAGGGAGAGACAGCTAGATAATTGTGAGTTCAAGACCAGCCTAGTCTATAAAGTAAGTTCTAGGCTAGCCAAAGATACATACCAAGATGGAAAACAAATCAAAAAAAAAAAAAAAAAGAAAGAAAGGAAGATTTCTACAACAGACTTGAGTCAAATAATGACTGACTCCTGGTAACAGCCACATTGAGGCTGGAAGAGGTAATTTCTAGGAAGAAAACTATGCATGGGCTGCCAGACTGGGCCAGTACTCACAGAAGCTTCTGGGGATCTTTCTAAACAAAGGTCTCAGGAAATGCATACCAGACAGGGTTGCAGGATATTTGATTCCATTGTGAACCCCGAAAATGTGAACTGTAAAACCCTGTTTCTTGTTTGGTGTGGTTGAGCCCTTTCACACACCTTTAATCCAAGAACTTTCTGTTTATTGTACACAGGTGCTTATGGTGAGGCTCAGCCACACCTTTAATCCAAGAGCTTTCTGTGCACAGAATTTAATAAAGTTAACCCTAGGTCAAAAGGAAGTGCAAGAAGCCAGCTGACAAGGGCTAAAGGGCAGGAAAAACTTTGAGTTGAGGAGTATTAAGGCAGCATGGAGAAGTAGGAGGAGCTTCAGCTTAGCTTCAGCTCTCTGTCTCTCCGGCTTTGGGGGCATTTTGGGCTTTGAGCTAGCAAGCTTTGGCCTTGGGTTTTTTTGACCTTTTCCTCCTGAGCTGTCAGCTGAGGTAGTGAGCCTTTTGTGCTTTTTCCACAGGGACGTGAGCTAAAAAAGAAGACCAGCTGGGTGCTTTGTCTGCCTCTCTGAGCTAGCAGGTTTTCAGCCTGGTGTCTGGCTACTGAGTCTTTATTGGTAAAATAGAACTATTGGGATTTTCATTCTTTTATAACAACATTTTGGTGCCTAACACCTTTAAACAGAAAGGGGGAAGTTGTAGAGGAATTTTAATTCAGAAAATGGCTGCTCTGACAAGAGATCACATCCAAAGACCTTCTAGGTCTGTTTGATCTGGCTAAAACACAGACACGCCGGGAGGGTAACACACATCTTTAATCCAGGAGACAGAGGCAGCAGATCTCTGAGCTCAAGGCCAGCCCGGCATAGAGCAGGTTTCAGGGAAAGAAACACTTAGATCCAGGTGTGGTGGCACAGGCCTTTAATCACAAATAGGAGGAAGACTTGACAGACTAGGATATGCCCAACTCACAAAAAGAGAGGAAAGGGAGGCAACTTAAGGAGCAAGGGGAGAGAGAAGAGGCAGCTTTACCAGGACAGTAATAGAGAAGTGCAGAGAGAAAGCGAGAACTCAGCTGAATGAGCCAGACAATGAGAAGGAGCCAGAAGATTAGAAAAGATCCCTTGGGTTAGTTTGAGGTCAAACAGAACAACTCAGATGGCCCAGATTGTATGTCAGTTGTGTGGAACCAGCCAGCCCAGAGCTCAGTAAGAACAGGTAAGGGTGAGCTTATTAAATAGTGAGTCTCAGAGCCTGAAAACATTCTAGGCCTAGATTAGGTTGTACGGAGGCTAGAACTAGAAGCTAGGCATAGGTTAGCAGAAGGTGGTAAGCCTCCCGGATGACAAAAGAACCAGGCACTTAAAAACTTCTTTTATGATACGTTGCATGGGAAGCAATGGCACACACTCCCTGTAAATGCACTTCCATTCCCTCAACAACTACCGCTTTTCGCCCACGACCACCAGCAAGCAGCACATCTACTTCTGCTTTAAAAAGTATACATATTGATTGATGTAAAAAAGAAAACAAGTAGTATCTGGTGGTTTAAAATTTTTTTCTTATTATAAAACTTACAGGGCTGGCAAGATGACTGACATTAAAGGTGCTTACCACCAAGCCTGATGTGTTCAGTCCCCAGGATCCATGCTATCTTACACACACACACACACACAGACACAGACACACACTGAGTGGCACCCACCCAATTTTCACACACACAAGTTAAGTAATTAATGTAATAACAAATAAATAAAATTTACATATAGAAAATATTGGAAGTAGCAGGAAATTACGAAGAACACAAATAAAATTCAATATAACTAGGGGTAGAGAGATGACTCAGGTTGAGTAGCAGTGTTCTTCCAGAGGTCCTGAGTTTGATTCCCAGTACCCTGTCTGAAGGCCCACAACCATCTTTAACTCCACTCCCAGAAGGGTTATATGCCTTTGCCTTCAGTGGACACTGGCATTCGAGTGTACATACTCACACGCAAACTCACACGCATACACATAATTTAAAATAGCAATCCTTTTAGAAATCAGTTAACAACTGTATTACAGAGGAAGATTTCCTTATACTTTCCACCAAGTTTTATGTGGAGATTATAGTTTTGTATAATCTGTATGAACATCTGAATAATAATAAAAACTTCAATTTACATGGATAATATTACATAATTTAAACCAAAAGGTTCTAGTCATATTTTACATCCTTTCTCTTTATTTTCCATTGTTTTTACAAAAAATATTTTCTAATAATTACTGCAAGTTCATCATTTCTATTATTTTTTGCATGTGTTGTATACGTGTATATATATATGTATGTATATGCAATCTATATTAAATACCCATGTAGAATACCATAGGCAAAAACAACTCCATGAACCACAGGCACCCTGAAGAGCATCGCTACAGAGAACCGTGGCTAGAATCAACCTCAGCTTGCCAGTAAACAGGAGAAAACAGAGGCTGTAGGCATGAAATGACAGTGAGAGAGGAGAGATCACCAGAAACCCATTGCTAATCCCTTTTTTTGGGGGTGGGGGAGAGAAAAAGTGAGGTCTGGCTTCAATTCAACTTGTATCTGCAGCCTTCGCCACTTCCTGGCCCCAGGTTCCCACCCCAACCCATACGGCTATATTTCTGGTGCCTCTGGATCCTTCCAAGAACCAAGAAGGATCTATTTATAACTGTGGGAGCTAAGCTGGGTCCAGCGTGACACGCAAACCCCTCTGGTGGGAAAGTTTGTCAGATGGGTGCGTGCCCCTGGAGGGCAAAGGGGGAGCCAGCATCCCAGAGAGGTCATGGTTAGGAGAAGGTTTAGTTTCCTTCACAGCTTGCTCCTGAGGCCCATGACGCCACCAAAGTGCAGCACGTGTGTGAGTGATCACAAGCTAGGCACTGCGGTTGCCTTCCCTGACTTCATGACACTATGGATATTTTTATTTTCTGTACATTTTCTACCTCTTAATTATTTATACTACTCACTCATGACCAATGGGAATGTGTGGATCACAGGGCACTTTCTTCAAAAGCTATTTTCATAAGTGAGCTTCAGAGTGAGTTTAAATCGTCCATATAAACATTAAATAAACAAATTCTGGCCTGCTTGTGCCAACTAGAGAAAGCTGCAGTTTAAACAAGTTTCAACTGCCTGGATGCTAGCAGGAAGCATTGACGTCATGTTTTTCTAGAGGAATTCCACGGTGTCTTTCCATGGGAAGCCACCGAGTTGCCGTTGGGGAAATTTTGCTTGTTTAAAGCAGAGTTTCACTTCTTCCTCCAGGCTGTCCTGGAACTCAGTATGGAGCCATGGAGCTCCCTGCCTTGTCTTATGGATGCTGGGGTTACAGGTGTGAGCGGCCATAGCCACACGTGAGCTGCTTTTTTCTGCTTCCGGCTGGATGACGCCAAGCCTCCATGAAACATAGGTCCAAGTCGTGTCTCAGCAGTGCACTGTCCTTGCCTTGGCTCCGCTCCTGGTCATGATAGTATAGGGGGTACAAATGTACTCACACTTCAATCTTAGTAAAGATTATCACACTTCGCCTTTTCACTGGGCTCTTCTCACAAGCCTCCACCTGCTGAGCCATAGGAGGAAATGACTTCAATCAGCGGTATCTGAGACAATAACTAGAAAAAGCCCTTCAGTCTGGTGCTAAACTCTGTAGGTCAAGTTTGAGCTCACTGCTGTCACCCTAGATCATCTCTAGCTTAATAAGCTGAAGTGTGGCTTATGTGGTCATATGGTGGCACAGGGGTCAGGCTGTGTCCTTCCTGGTGGCAGTGAATGGATAACTAACTGGTGTGATGAGTGTGTTGGTATGTGCTGGCCCCTGTTGCAGGCTGTAGCTTCCCCAGGCTGCTCTGTGAGGTTCCTTGAACTCCCTCTGGGCTGCTGTGTGGCACAGGCTGCTGCAAGCTGTCAGACACCAGGCCTGTTAGAACCTGTGCCCTTGCCCCACACTGCACATCCAGCTGCAGGAGGCCGTCTCCTTTCCCATTCATTTCCTGGCCACCCTTTCCCATGCATTTCCCTTGCCTTGGATGACTTGGGGCCACTTTTTGAGTCCCTTTCACATCCTAAGCAAGCCAAAGATGTTCCAAGCCTGTTTCTCCTTCTAGTTACTCCTGCCAGTGACTAAAATTGCCACAGTGATCCCCACCTCAACCTGCCATCCCCTACAGACGTTCTTCATTGCGTTGTCAAGAGGGCAAAAGATGCTTATCCTCAGAGCCCATAGACATTGGCCCTTGGCACCTCACATGGAAAACAAAAGACAGGACTTGCACATCTCACTCAGCCCCTCCCATGGTCCCATCCCACCTCTGTCCTGGTGGTGAGGGGCTGGGCAAGGGCTCCATCACAAATGGGCAGTGTTGCTCAGGTGAACCCTGCAAGCGGCTAGTTCCACTTCCGGAAATCCCCTGAGTTCTTGGTCAGCCCGACTTTCCAAAGCTTACGTTTGTGTAGGAACTTTAGAAAATCAGTCTTGAATTTTAATGCCTCTAGGCCATGGGCTCCTACAGAGAGAGGGGGCACCACTTCCGAGGAACCATTTTGAAAAGCTACAAGGTTATTTTTGCTTGCTACCAAAGGTCGGATTGCTGGCAGGTAGGAGACGGACATTAAGGAAGATAAACACGCTGTAACAAGTAGAGAGGGTGAAAATAATTTCTTCTCAAATTTGTATATGTAAAAACTGGCAATAATTCTGAGTTTAGAATCTAATTGTAGCAATGTATTTTTGTGTCATTTAAATGTAAACTCTACATTTGGTTTGCATAAACCAATATAAAATTCCCAGTGGAAGAGTTTCTAAATAAGCGAGGAAGGTCACTCTTGTTTAAAGGGCTCGGTCTGAAGGTCACCCAGACCAGAACCTGCTGCATCTGAGTCACAGCTGAATCAGCCTTGGTGAGTCGTCACTCTGTCACTCTCAAAGCAAGCCTGTGGAAGCAGGGTCCACCAAATGCAAGCCCACAACAGGGTCTTGCCTCGGGATGTTCTGGAGCCAGCATTATGCCCATACAATCACACCCAACGTTAACTTACGCTCTTCATGGACCAATTAGAATGAGTGCAGCATTGCTTTTAAAATAATGTTGAATTTAGCTGATTTTAACTCTAAATTTAATTTTAAGAAAGATTAGGGAGATAAAGAAAACTAGTTTTTAAGCAGGCAGGAGGATGAGGATGAGACTTGTCAAAGGCATAAAGAATAAGTCAGGAAGTAGTGACATGATGATATTCGAGACAAGTTCTGAGGTGGCAGATTTCAAGTGTAAAGTATGCAGATCAACACCTTTCTTAAATAGTTGACTTAGCCATTTCCCCAGTGTCTGAGTATATCAAAGCATGCTGTTATAGAACATATACCTGTAACAATGTTTACTTATGGGGTGGGGGTGGGGGGAAACGCTTCTCCTCCAGGACACCCAGGAACCATGGCTCAGAGCAGTCTCCATTCTCCGCCTCCAGTCAGAGCACTGCCTACCTGTGCCTGCTGCTAATTCTGCTCATCTGGGCACCCTGGGCTTCCCAGCTGGGCTGGTTAATCATGCTGTGAACTTGGCTGGATGGAGGGATGCTGAGAGAATGGGTAGAGCAAACAATTGGATGTGTCTGGGATGCTGTCTCTCTTAGTGTACTTGTGATGGGCTACAAGGCATATGCAGGGACACACAGGTCTGTCACCCCACCGTGGTCATTCTGTGGAGGAGGGCTTGCAGGAGCTTTAGGGGAACCCCGAATACATTTGGCTCGTACCTAAAAAGTTACATCCTAGAGATTGTCTTCAGTAGGTTAAAATTTGCAGTATGGCAGTCTTCATGTCACTTCACTGGTGGGGAAGCCAGCTGGGTGGGGAAGATGCTCCTGAGTGAAAGGGCCACAGAAAAGAAACCAGACAAAAGAGTGAAAGGGGAACGTTTCTTCCAAACTGCCAAGGCTGTCTGTGGGAAGGCAGGGAGAAGTGACTGTGTGTGTGTGTGTGTGTGTGTGTGTGTGTGTGTGTGTGTGGTGGAGGAGGGGAGGAGAATCTCAGGTTAAGGAAGGGAGCCTGTGAGTTGGGGTTGCGGACCTCTGAAGTATATTACAGGTACTTGCGAGTAGAGACTGACGGAGGCTAGAGGCTAGCGTAGACCTGGATATACCAGTGGGCACCACAAGCACAGGTTAATGGACGAGCCATAGTTCTATCTCCAACCCAACAGTATACTATTTATCTGAAGACTTTCATGCATTTTAACATTAGATTTTAGGGAAAACTGTCCTACTCTCTATAAAACATGAGTTCATTTCCATTCAAATTGTCTCCCAAGAGTGGGGTCTGGTGACGTGGAACCTCAAAAGGACAGGGGGCTCACCCCGTTTCAGGGAAGTGTCTTTCTCAGAAGTTGTCAGGTAAAAAGGTCAACAGGGAGATTTAGCTGACAAAAATAAGGACTAGACTGAGTGTGCCTGCTGCACACCTGTCACTGCACAGTTTGGCTATGTTTGGGAGTTAGCTTATTACCCTCAGCATGTACTTGAAAGATGGGTCTTCCAGGATTGGCAATGAGTTGAACGGACAAGCAGGTACCAGAGCTCAGCACATCCTGTCATGCTAAGCCTCGTCTCAGCTTACATGTGTGGGGCTGCAAGGCACCGCAGGAGTCTGCAAATCTTTGGAGTGTTTGTTCTGTCAGAGAGGGCTGGGAGGGGTGCAGGTGTCATTGTTGAAGCCTCTAGCTGCATTTGGGGCTCACCTCGGCCGTCCAGGTTCCAGGAACTGTTTGCAACTATCTCCAACAGATTGGAATTTGGAGTGTGACAGTGGTCACGTCACTGCCCTGCTAGGAATATTTCTTGGGAAATCTGATAGAGACAGGAAATCTCGAGAACACTTTTTAATAACATGCAAATGACACGGCGGGGACTTCCCGCAACGTTTTCCCTCTTCCCTGTCCTCTTCTCAGCTGGTTCCCATTTTGCGGTTAGATTGTTCCCACGTCCTAGGAAAGCCATGCCATGGGATCTTTCACGGAGGGCGTGCCTGCTTCCCTCTTCTCATCACCTTCTTTAACTCCATTCTGAGAGAGACCCTGAGAAAGCGAGCTTGAAAATAAGAGAAAGATAAATAGGAATGCAGCAGCCACTGGGTGTCACTGACTTACCACGCGAATCTGCCTCCACATTCCCAGAGCAGGGGAAGACAGCCTGTTGAGTGTGATGGCTTGGAAAGCCCTTTGTGCTCCGGTGCCTTGGAGGTCCACAGCTGCATTTAAGGTGTTTTAAAGTCACCTTGGTGGCACTGCGAATCTGAGTGAGCAGTCTCTGTGCTCTGTAATAAATTATTCAGAATGCTTAGTAGTAACGCTCCCATTTTAGAGATGGATACATTAATTCTGGGAAGCAAACAAATGGGAGAGGGGTGTGGAGCACACTCCTGAACTCACTTTTCTAAATGAAGATTCTTAAAGTCTGGTTTTTATTTCAAGATAATTCTCAAAACCGTTCCGCCACCCTCTGATTTTACATCTAAGGAGAGGAACCGGAAGCACTATATTTCAAAACGTCTACTGAGAATTTAGACTTTCAGATTGCCCTTCAGGCTTCTAAAACCTGCTATCGTAATGGGTAAACATCTCTTTTATTTGCTATCCTTGTTAGATTTCTCTATTGCCATGATGAAACATTGGCCAAAACAACTCAGTGAGGAAAGGGTTTATCTCCTCTTTTAACTCCTAAGTCACAGACCATCACTGAGGGAAGTCAGGGCAGGAACCTGCAGGCAGGAACTGAAGCAGAGGGCAGGGGCGGGGGTGGGGGGCTGAGGAGATGCTTACTGTCTTTCTGTCTTTCTCCCAATGGCTTGCTCGACCTGCTCTCTCTCCACTCCAGGCCCACTTGCTGAGGGATAGAACCCCCAGTGGATTGGACCCTCCCTCATCAATCATTAATCACGAAAGGGCCCCACAGACTTGACCTTGGGCCCATCTGGTGGAGTCAAGCCCTCGGTTGAGGTTCCCTCTTCTCAAGCGTTTGTGTCAAGCTGACGAAGACCAACTAGCCCATTTGCCCAAAAGGTGTATCACAGTATCTCATTTAATCCTCACAACTAAGCAAGGAGTGCACTGTGATTATCCCAGAATAGAAACAGTGGGGATCAGAAATGGTTAGTCACTTGTGTGATGTCACAAGACAGCAAGATGAGCATTTTAGTGTTAAATCTGTGCTTTCGGTCCACGGAGCCAGGTTCCTTCCGTGTCTCTATGAAAATACTATCTTCATTTTTAAAATCTATTTCAGGATTTCATGCCTAGGTGTATCATATTTGCAACATTTTCATCCTTTCCTCTCCCCACCCAACTCCTTCTGTGTCCTCCCAACCATCCTATCCCCTCTTCTTCTATAATTATTTTTGCTGTATATAAAATGCCATATATACACATACATACATGTATATATATTCTACTCTAGCCAACTATCTTTGCATATTTTGTATATATACATATATATGTTATATATGCCCTTAAAAACCATTCAGTGTTGTACCAAAGCCTCGGAAGGTAAGAGAAATGGAAGGTAAGAGAAGTATTGCAATCTATGTCCATCAGGGAAATGAGTCTTCCTGATTTATGGGAACTCAGTCTGACTGTAGGAACTGTAGATAGTTTACTGTTTATGTCCTTGTTTGCCGTATCCACCTGTCCCAGTGCTCATGTCTTTCCTCTCTCGTGTTCTTTCCTCTCGGTGCCTCATATTAATGAGAGAATGTTCATAGTTGTGTATGTGTGTGTTTTTGTGTGTGTTTGTGTGTGTTTTAAGACAGGGTTTCTCAGTGTAGCCTTGTCCTGAACTTGCTTTGTAGACCAGTCTGGCCTCAAACTCAGAGATCTACCTGCCTGACTCCCAAGGATTGGGATTGAAAGTGTATGCCACCACCACCTGGGTAGTTCATAGTTTTTAAAGCTAAGAACATCATAGTTTTAAACCAAATAAGTTGTAAAATGGGGAGGAAATAGGGAAAGGAAAAGAGAGTACAGTATGCAAGAGAAATATGCCATAAAATGGAAGCTGCTGATGACTTTGGTCAGTATTTCTCAAGAGCTGGAAAAAAATATGATTTATAATTTCCCTTCTGTTGTGTTTTACAGGTGGCGAGAGAGTCACTACTCACAGGGATTGAAAGGAGTACGTAATCAGTGTGTCCTTACCCTGAAGTCTACTTTCTGCCAGAATTCCCTAGTCTGAGGACCCCTGGCTGACAGGCATAACCTCGTTGTAATGCTTGGAGATGACTTTCGTACGTGGCTGCTCTTTGGCTGACGGGCTGAAGCGATGTGGAAGGCCTGCCTGCCCATGCTCTCTGTGGTTGCTGGTGGTCTATTCCTGGCTTCACTCACCAGGAAACGTCACCGAGTTGCTTGTTGCACTTCAGGAATCCTCTGTAGCTTGGTTAGGCAATGGTGGTGTACTATCTTCTCCAGCAATCACCTCCTGGGTGCTGAGGGATAATTTCAGCTTCAGGTCCTTGTGTCACAGGTCTGGCTGTCTGCACAGCCTGGTCCATGCCTGCTGCCGTTTCACTCATGCTGTGTCTGCTCCTGGCTGCATGTCTGCCATCCAGACTGTCTCTCAAGCGCTCATGGTGCCTGTGGTCTAGAGGTGAGAGCATTTCCTTGGCAGCCACCACTGACCTTGGCCCAGAACAAACAGTGGAATATGAGCAAGCGCTTTCTTTGAAAGAGAGAGAGAGAGAGAAAATCCCGCCTAAGCACGCTTCTTTTTCTGTAGTTCTCTGGGATGGAACTGATCTCTTCTGAGCCCCTTTTCTTCTATCTGGTCACACGGGGGTGGGGGGCGGGGCGCTTCGGGTACCTGCTGACATGAATAATGCACCCATTTTTATTGTTTGTCAATTATATCCCAATAAATTTAGAAAAATAAATTAAATACAAAAGAGTTGAGTCTTCATTACTTATGATATTGGGTGATCAGCATATGGTTCTCACCCCACAGGGGAAATTTTAGGAATTTCTCTCATGGAACACTTAAAGGGACATTCTGTCCTTAGGTTTAGTGTCTTCAAATCTTGGGGTTTCGGTGCATTGGTGACTTATCTCTGACTATAGTGGATGTGCCTCAGATCCCTTGTTTCTGTTTATTTGTTTCTTTGAAAATTACCGTCTATCTGGGAAATGAGATCCTTACTTATGCTGAAGAATGGTAGAGAGCCTTGGGGTTATATGCTTGTCTCTCCAGCTCTCTTACTCTTCCTGGTCCAGCTGGTTCAGCTGGAAACCAGAGGCTTAGCTCAGGCAGGTAGTGGTTGGAGCTGTCATTAGCTCAGGCCAAGCTCTTACCTTCTGTGTGATAGCCCTAAAACTCCTCACCTCCCAGTCCCACATCACAAAATGTCTCAAGTTCCCTATCTTCTGTTCTCTTCCCCAAATCCCTGGGGATCTTTGCTAAGCTGGTTGTGATGGTGACTTTTCCACTGTCCTCTTGTCCTCTGACAGTGACCTCACTATTTCATATTTTGAAAACAAAGCAGGTTCAACAACACAATGCTCTTTCCCTTTCCACTCACTTTATGAAAATGTAATGTTCCTCCTCTCATACTTAGCAAATCCTTACTATGTGGGATCTTCTGTGGCTTTCGATATAATTGCCTGGAAATTTTTATCAAAGCATACCTTAAAATCTCACATAAAACTCAAGCTTCCTCCTCAATGATAATTTTTAAGACCAAGATGAATGATATGTAGTGTGCTGCTCTGTGTACTACTTTGGGATCTATCTGACTGGAGTGACTGACGGGGAATGATGAAACCACAGACAGACATGCAGAAAAGCTGGGATAGGTCAATAGGTCATGCGCACTGATGGGGACGTACAAGCAGCAGCCCCCAAACTTAGCACCTTTATTATATAATATACATCATGAACAAGGAGGAGGCAGGCAATCTTGGAAGGAGGTCTCTGTAGAAGAGAAGACTTGGGCTGCAGACATCTGGAAAGAAAAATACGGAGTTAAAAGTTTCTGCATGCACTGTCAACATCCAGGACAAGAGAGCTGCAACTGATACTTTCTGCATTCAATGATTTTACCTGAATCAATGGTTCCTCAGCATCTGTACTTGGACCAGGAGAAGGCGCTCTGCAATTCCTATGGTTCCTACACATTGAGGTTCTTCACATGGAGATGTTGATGTTGGTTCTACACATTCTCTCAGTACTTTGCCCATTCCCCACAGTAGTAGATATATAATAGCTGTCCCTTAAACATGCATGTTTAGGGGTATGGAAAGGATTGGTGGCATTCTGTGACACATTACTACTAAGCCATTTGAATAAATGCAAAAATAGCATCGAGTCTGTCTCTGGCCCAGAGTTTTAATCAGCTTGTACCTGACCTTGCTCTGGTTTCTAGTCTCCTGGCCCCACTCAAACTCCTGCTGCCTCCACCTATTAAGAAACAGTTTTTGGGGTCCAGCTATTTTAGGAACAATTTTGGTCTTGCTGGCAGGGTCAAAACTGAGTTCATATTCCCAGGCCCCAGACCTCAACTCCTATCCTGCTTCTTTGGATGTTTCATGTTTGTCTATTAATTAGTAAAGGATATAAAGAGAGAAGTTGCCATTGTCCACTATCTGAACTAAGGCCCACAAGTTGTAAATGTGTCGCCTGTCCTGACCTAAAGCTTGCCCACTCCTTTGTTCCTCTATCATTCTAAATTCCAGACCAAAGTCCAAGAGAGGACATGACTGCAAAAAGCTGAGTTGAGGGTCCTGAAAACCAGGTGACCTGGAAATGTCCAGTCACCCATGCTCAACCCCTGTGTCAAAACATGATTGGTCAATGCAATAGCTCACCCAAGTGCCCCTTGCCTTCTGTTTCCGCCTTTAATAATGTACAATCTCCCTTTGGAGATGCAGTTTAGATCCACAACTGGCCACCTCCTTGCATGTGCAGAAAACAAAGCTTGTATTTTAAGCTGCTGTCTCTGAATCAGTAAGTTTTCTCAGATTCTACCCTGAACCTAAAACACCTTCCTCACAGGAAGGCCTGTGTCCCTGCTAATGTTGTGTAGAAATGCTGTCCCAGACCAATGAAGATGTTCTGTGCTACATCACTTTATTTATCCACTATACCTGCACCAAGTGGCCAGTGTATGCCAGGTACTGATCCCATGGAGCATTTGACAGTCATGCTTTCTTCCATCTCAGCTGCAAAGGACATGACTAGCTAAGGGTCTGTTCAAAGTCCATAACTAAGAAGGAAGAAGAAAAAACTGAAGTTTTGAACTGAATAGAACCTCACCTATTGAATGAAAAAAACTAAATGAAATGAAGACATGACTGCTCCCAGGGGATGGGTTCAGGAGGAGTTTTATTGTAGATATAAGAGAGAAAACAGCAAGAGGCATCTGGAAGGGTCTAGACGGAACCAGGCCATGAAATGAGAGAGAAGTGGGAGCGAAAGAGAGGCTGAGAGAGGAACCAAGTGGTCAAGACTGAGCAAGAAGGTCAGGAGGCTGGCATAGCCAAGATGGCTGGATTACATAGAAAAGAGAAGGCGGGGGAAGGGCCCCAGTCATTGGGCAGTGGGAAGGGGATGCCATCCAGGATGCCCCTGTAACTGGAGTTGCTGAGAACCTAGGCCATATGTTAAATAGGCACCTCAGCCTTTTGTCTAGGATTTTTTAAAAGACCTAACACCTATGAGATGTCACACCTACATTACAGGCGTTTCCTTCCTACAGTTGTGCTCTTTCCTGTCATGGACTAAATTCCTAAGAAAAGATAAACACAAGTAAAATAGAATATACTTCCTGAGACAGTGAGTGCTCTATGCAGAAAGGACTAATGGAGATGAAATGGGAGCCTTTCTTTTTAACCTTAATAAATACTGCATCATTTTTTAAATGCAACACTTTAATTAATTCTTTTAGAATTTTACAAAACATATAATTTTAAAATTAAATTCACCATTCTCTCAGGTCTACCTTCACTCTTCCACATAGCCTTCCAAATTCATGTCTTCTTCTTGTTCTTCTTCTTAATATAACCCTCTGAGACTAGTTGTCCATATTACATACTTATGGGTGTGGCATCATTTGCTGGATGATTATCTATTGGATCATCTACTGGTCATTTGACCTACGAGGGGACATGCTCTTAAAGAAAAGTGACTCTCCCTTCTTCAATAGCCATTCTCTGTCTGTAGCTCCTCAGCTACGGGTGGGAACTCATGAGAGACTCCCCACTCCCTGGTGGAATGTTCACTGGCTTGGTCCTGTCCTGGCCTCAGATAGGCAATCAGAGCTGCTGTGAGCTCATGAGCGCAAAGGTCCTGTCAGATCAAAAGGACACCATGCTCCAAGCCCACCGGGTCCTCCTCTACCTCCAGCTCTCACTGTCTTTCAACCTCTTCCAAGATGACCCTGAACACTTCATCAAATCTGATCTTTCCTATGTAGTCTTTGGCCATTACAGAGATCAGAGCAAAATCTTACCCCAGAGAATCCATCATAGAATCATGTATTCATTTGGAGAACACATTTCCTAAGAGCAGACAGCAGACTTTGTCTGTGCTCCAGCCAGGGCTGGAATAATAGAAGAATAATTGAATAATTCTTTGGCCCTGGGTTACCATCAACATTCTTTCACTTTCATAATCCACATTAACAATTTAAAAAGGCGAGGATTTTCCAAAAGTGCAACACAATAGGACGTTTTTTTGTCTTCCAAGGACTAAACCTAAACCTTGCCTGCATAAAGGGAATTAGAATCAAAATAAGCATCTGAAGAACATACTGGGGAAGCTTGGCAGAGCTGAGACCATCTCTGTCTTCTCAGCACAGTTTTACTAGCACAGTCTCAGTCAGAGAATTTGGAAGGGCTCAGCTCCCTCCTATGAGTACATTCTGCTCTCAATGAGGCTATAAATGTTACGGTAAAATCAAGACGTGCAGTCAACGGGACATTCTTATCTGACATAACGCTGCTCAGTTTTTCCAGCATAGATCTGTCTCTGTCTCAGCCAAGAGGCAGTCGTATGGGCCAGAGTGAGCATGGAGCATGGATGGAGGAGGTCAAGCACTACCATGGAATTTTCTGCCCTTTGCCTTCTCTGTGACTTAGAAATCTGCTGCAGCTCAGCTGCATGTCTCGACCCACGCTACACTCCCACCATCCTCAGCTCTGTTCATGGAGAGCCAAACAACTGAGGCTGACTTTTGCTGAGGGCTATTAGGGCCGTTGTTCCGTAAAGATATCATAGATTAAAAAGATCATAGCTACGTGCAGACCCTCTCAATTGTCTGTATCTAATCTTCCTGGCTCCAGCTTTCCCTCGTCACCAGGGCTGTGGGTGAACATGGTCATCTAGAGGTACCACCAAATTCCTTCCATGAAATGCCAAAGAACTGTACATCCAGGAAGAAGGAAGAAAGAGCCATCACACAATAAAGTGAAATGACAGTTGAGAGAGAAAGAGGCCACAGACAGACTGCAACACCTAGTGATCTGAGCCAGGGATGTGACAGAGGCAGCTGAGAGTCCCTGATAGAAAGTTAGTTCTGTCTCTCCTGAGGCAGAGACAGAAAGCGGCAGCTACCAGAGGGCTGCAGTGGCGATATCAAGGGCCCCAGACATGAGGCAACCATTACAGAGTCCAGGAGCAAGTGACATAATCAAACTTGCAAACTGACAGGGGATCGGAGAAGCGCCAGCCACAAAGAGAAAAAAAGAACAAATGCACACTTTATTGGAGCACACAAATAGCTCTGCAAAAGGATGGGAGGGCCCCAGAGGTGGGAATAGGAGAGTGGGTTGGAAGGGTGTGATGGTTGGACTCAGAATGTCCCCAATGGCTCATCTATTTGAATGCTCTATCATCAGGGAGTGTCACTACTTAGATTAGGTGTGGTCTTGTTGGAGGAAGTGTGTTACTGGGGGTTGGGTTTGAAATTTTCAGAAGCCCACGCCAGGCCCATTGCATCTCTCTCTTCCTGCTTGTGAATCCTGATGTAGAACTCTCAGCGTCTTCTCCAGCACCATGTCTGCCTATGCACCGCCATGCTTACCACCATGCTGATAACAGACTAATGCTCTGAAACAGTTAAGTGTGCCCTAATTAAATGCTTTCCTTTATAAGAGTTACTGTGGTCATGCTGTCTTTTCACAGCAGTAGCACACTGACTTGAACAAGGGAGTTATGCTCTGGACATTTTATAACCTCCCGAACCTCTAGAGTTCATCTTGTCTCCAATTGGTCCTGACTACTGCCATTTTGCAACAAGTACAATTTCCTGGAGGTGGAGAGCAACCATGGAAGCAAAGAACACCCTTTATTAAAGGGGCCAGTCCCTGCTTCCTGGATTGATGCAAGTTCCCTTGACCTTCACGCACCTCCTCACCAGAACATTCTTAGCCACTGTTGATTAGACAAGGCCTTTGTCTCTCCCACCCCTAAAATAGTAACACTAGCATTCAAAAGGTAGGAAGCCTGAAGATACCAATTATAATGTAACTGACCACAAGAATACCACAGAAATATTATCAACTAGTAAGCCCCAGAAGCCTAGTACAATTGCAACTTTATGCCACCAGGCCAATCACTGCTAAGTATGTTTGGATAACCCTCTTCAGAAAATGAAGAAAATATATTCAGTAATTAATTTTGTTTAAACTGATCCCCCCACAAACTAGAAATAATCATTTTAAAGGTTTTATAAATGTTAAGCTTCCTGATTAATCTGTTCTATACTATGATATAAGGTAGACACAAAGAGTAAGCGTATGAGGCTTGCCAGCATGATGTTCTTTAAGGAGACTGGTTGGATCAGAATAGCTGAAATCAAAACACAGAAGACAACCCATGCTGAAGATGTAAAGAAAAGGAGCCACTGAACACTGCTGACGGGAGTGTAAGTTAGTACAGCTGTGACAGGAAATAGTGTGGAGGTTCTTCAAAACAAACAGAACAGCTACGTGACCCAGTTCTCCCACGGCCGTGTGTGCATTCAGCGGAAATGACGAGAGTACTACTGTGTTCACTGTAGTACCGTTCACAACAACCCAAAGGACTCAACCTCAGCAGCCACCAGCAAATGAATGGTGGAAAAATCAGAAATATATCTCCAGAGTGGACTATTGGTCAACCTGGACAAAAAGGAGGAAATCCTTTTTCCTGAGCCTGGAGGGCATTTTGTTAATTAACTAAAGCCAGATGCAAAAAGATTGCGTGTTCCCACCTACATGTGGACACCAAAATAATTACGTTCATGGAAGCAGAATAACTTGGTAGTTACCTAAGGCTGGGGTATGCAGGAAATAGGGAGATACTAATCAAAGGTTACAAAATTTTTATTTGAAAGTAGGAGAAAAATGGGGTGGGTGGGATGGCCATTCTTGGTTGTCAACTTGACACATCTGGAATGATGTGGATTTTGAGATAGGAAGACAACAGGACTTTTCATCTTGATCTTCATGAGAGAAGACACAGGCTTTTGATTTGGATCTTAAAGCAGGATAACACATGTTTTTGATTTGGATCTTGACTGGAAGGATGACATAGGCTTTTAATCCAGATCGTGAGGCTGAAATACACCTTTAATCCAGGCCACACCTTCTGCTGGAAGCCAATGTAAAAACAATGGAAGAAGGCAGATTCTGTTCTAGTTTTTGCTTGCTTGCCCTCACCTTCCTAGCACATTTATTCCTTCACTGGCATTGGAGCAACTACTAGATTCTTGGACTCTCCATTTACAATTAGCCATTGTTGGATTATCTGGATGAATCCTGTCAGTCATTCCAATAAATTCCATATATGTATATATATACACACATACATACATACATACATAGCGAGGAGGGGGAATTCATTCTCTAAGTTCTGTGGCTCTAGAGAACCCTGACTAATACACAGATGGAGAGGGGGAGATGAAGAGGATTAGAATTTAAGGCTTATCTTTTCCATCGCTCCAGTATGCTAACAGAGGTGCCTCTCCTGCATTACCTGAATCCCAAAGAAAGAAAAGAGCAGAGAAGCTAAAGATAAAGTTTCTATTTCTCTATGGTGGTTATTCTTGTAGTTTAGAGACAAGCAACATAGAGAGATGTTCTATGGTAGAGGAATTGCTAATGACCAATTAGCAACTGGAAACCTCAGAGTCTGAACTGAGCTCCATAGGAGCCTGTAAGGGTTGTCTGGAGCCAACTTGGCCTGAAGCAATGGAAGATGACGCCTAAGGAAATCAGCCCCCACAGCAGCCAAGACACATTTTTAAGAAACCTCTCATTAAGTTCTAGGAGCAAAGCCAAGCTTAATTATGCTGTCAGAAATGGGAGAAAGTCTTTCATGAGATCTGGTTTCCTTCTAAACACACACTTTTTATCCCCAAAGCAAGGTCTTCATAATGCTGTTTGGGTTCATCTGTGCTCTGCCAGGATGCTTATTTGAGGCTGTATGTGTTTGTGTTCAACAATGCCATGTTCCCAGTTAGGGAACCAGCACTTGTTTAGGAACTCATATAATATAGGAATTAAAACTTTTGAAGTTTGAATCTACAAGCACAAATCTATAAAATGATGCTGAAGTTCAAATCAAAGTCACTAATAGGCACCATGTCCCAGATTAGTTGTTCTGATTGTTGTCCTGAAATCATTTTAGGTATGCTAACTACTCAGGCTTCCTTCGAAGTTTGACCATCTCCCTGATGATAATATGTAACTCACTTTGCAACAATCCTGAAAGGATTCCTATTGCCGACATCAAACACTGCACTGCAAGTCTTCTGTCGGAAGGCTGACAGACAAGTAAGTAAACGGAATGTCTGGGAATTAAAAAAAATGGTATGACACATCAGACCAAATTAAAAAAAAAAGAGTATCAAAGATAATTGTGATAGTCTTCCTCCACTGTGGCAAACAAACAAACAAAACCCTGAGAAGGGCAACTTCTCAGAAGTTTCTGAGAAGGGAAGGGTCACAATGGCTACAGTTTCACAGCTGGGTACATGATTACTTAGCCCAGTCCATGCACAGCTGTGACAAGGTAGGATGTCATGGTCTTGAAGACATAGCAGGGCAAAGCTGCTTACCTCAGAGGGCAGGAAGCCGAGAACAAGGTAAGAACAGTCTAAGAACAAGATACCCTCTTCAACAAGCTCCCAATGGCCCTTCTCCAGGTAGGTCCCACCAAACAGCCAGCCCATTTAGCTATGAGTTCATCAACGGGTTAGTCTGGTTTAGAACCCCATGATCTTCTCAATAATGCTACCCAGCACCCAGAAAGCCTTCAACACATATTCAAGCAGTAAGAACAATTAGGATGAAAACAAAAGCAGACCAGAGTGGGAGGAAGGAAATCTTCATGCAAACTTCCTAAACTCTTTATGCTCTTGTGTATAAAACAATCTCACCCACCAACTCTGCTTCAATCTAGAAAGAGATGAATCACCTTGTAGAAAACATGTAGATATGTAGTCACTCCCCGAAGTGTATGATTGAACCACCAGAGTGCCTGGCTGTGCTTCAGAAATCACTGTCTCATAGAAAGTGACTAGTAAGACAGGCTTCTTCAGATGGCCAGCTGAACTGCTGCAGCCCACATGAATTCTTGTCTTCCTCATCTCTGTGATGAATTATTTAAAACAGAGTCCTCCACAGTTTGGATACAGCCCACGTGTTAAATTAGGCTCACAAAAATTATGTGTTCCAGGTGCCAATTTCTCCTTAATAGAAATATTTTCACAAAGCCATAATGTCACCATCAGGTAATATTGGAGCTCAGTAAGAAAGTATTTCTCAAACCTCGTTTTAAACACAGAGAATTTCATCTTTGCACAGAATGCCACGTAAATATTTATTTGCAAGGAATTCCAAGCATTTATTTCAAGACCACATTCATAAACACACTAGTGGGATGGTTTTAGAAGGCTTCCCACCCCGTGGTGGTTCTTTCACATTGCTTTAATTACTTTTGCAGAGATATGCTGTGTGTACAGATCTGCGCTAGTCTGAGCTCAGTGACGAAAAGTAAAGATGCTGATTATTAAAATATATTCACATCAGGCTTTTTAAAAATAGGTTTAAAAAAATCTCTTGCAGGGGCAAGATTTTTAGAAAAACAAATGAAGATAATAGAGGAAGAAGGACGTTTAATTATAAGAGCAGACCAGCAACTTAGACATTCATCGTTAACCTTCTCTGAAGGGCTGGGGACACATGTAGGTCCAATACTGACTTGTGGGCCAAAAACGGATGTCCAGTGTCTTCCTCTGTCAGTCCCCACCTTCTTCCCCTGTGACCAGGTCCCCCACTGAGCCTGCGGATCTCTGTTTCCATCCTCTGGCTAGACAGCTAGTTTCTCCACTCCCACATCCTAGGGTTATAGGTCCATGCATTCTGGTTCTGCTTTCAAGTGGGTGCTAAGGGTTCAGACTTAGTCTTAAGAAAGGGGATATCTCTGTGGTAACTTGTTTCTACCTCGGTATTTAATGGGCACCTCTGAGTTAATATATGCACAACTAAATCTACATTTCAACTCTTCTTCATGTTCCCTGAATGCAGCCTCCTATCATCTGACAACGATTCCATTGTTCAGCCTACAGTACCTACTGTTTTTCTTTCATTCTTATAATCCAACAGCAAATCCCACTGGCTTTCCCTATAGAACACACGCAGAGAGTCATTTCTCTCTGCCTGTGTAGCCCTAGCCTGGTCCACCATGTCTCTCAGCTAGAATACAGCAACTTCCTCCATCCCCAGGCCTTTCTACATTCTACTCTCAGAACAACACCTCAAGTAGCTCTGATAAAACTTGACTTCAGCTGGACGCAGTGGCACACACCCATAATCCCAGCACTGGGGTAGGCAGAGGCAGGCAGATCTCTGAGTTCATGGTCAATCTGATCTACAAAGTGAGTCCAGGACAACCAGGACTATACAGAAAAGCCCTGTCTCCAAAAACCAGAAACAAACAAAACAAAACAAAGACCTTGAGTTTAGATATTGCCACTGCTCTGCCTTATCCTCTGGCAGCTCCACACCTCACGCAGGATTAAAGACTCCATCGTGGCTTCGTGGCCTCCCATGACCACTCTTTTACCTCTGTGACACCATCACCCTTGTCCTAGTTCACTCTGTGCCCACTGCAGCAGCCCCAATAATCTCCCTCTAGCTAGCTAAGCATGCCACCAGCCTACTGTGGAAGTTCCAGTCCTCGTCTCTGCCTAGAGAGCTTCTATCCATTCACTCATAGAGAGAATTGGGGGTAGGCTTCCACATTCTGGCTTTCATTTGTTTATCAGTGTTCCCATTACAGTACCATTTTGCACCATTAAACTCCTGATCCCATCCCTCAAAATGCACAAATTCTCCATTGCTATTTCCAATCATTCTTAATATGTTCTTTTGTTTTCCCTACAGTGCTTATTTCAATCTAACCGACTCCTTTCATTATATATTGTGATTGTATGGGTTTTGCTAACTCAAAGTGTTTAGCTTTTGTCTATTTGGTTTCTTAGACATCTGGCACAGATTGAGTGCCCAGAGAAACATTGTTCAGTGAAGGCATGTGTGGAAAACAGATGTGATTTCTACTCTCAAGTTACAGTTCACAATGAAAGCCGCAGCTTTGAGTTTTGCATCTCCACAAGCCTAGAGGAGTGTGAAGGTGTTAGGCAGTGTCCCAGTGGAGTAGGAAGGTTGACCCCTGGCACATTCTACAGCCCTGTGTCTGCCTGACCCCTGCTCCAGGAAGGAGCTATTCCTTAAAGTCTAGATACTTCATTGTGTGACGGTATTTGCATTTTTCTTGAATTTAGTTGTCTCTAAAGATCTATTAGAAGCAATGTATTTGGGATCTGTCACCAGTGAGGATACAGCATTTCCTGAGATCAGCTTGACTGTGGACAAGTTACATGTCTAAAGGACTCTCCTCAGGAAGGCTGTAGGTCAGAAGGTCGGTGCTCTACCCTGCTCTGATGGCCACTCTAGAAAATGAACTAGATTGCCTTGAGTTTTTCCAGGGTCTGCATACAGCCCTTAGATTGTACTTCGAGTATAGTCACCCATTTCAATGTGCTGCGATCTCCAGCAAGCCTGCTTTCTATCCATCACACTCTAATCTTTTCTGAACTTCCACTTCTCAGAGAAGGTGAGGTCTCCTTTCTCTTCTTACACACCTATGCCCAACCTTTATTCCCCTAAACAACTGAAGGAACAAGCTATTGTTTTTCTTCCCAGTTAATTAACAGGGCTCATGGTACTACATCATGGGCCTGTTAAGACCAGAACACATATTTGGTATCATTGACAATTTCCTTTTAATGTCTAAACTTGAGCTTCCTTGAAAAGTAATTCAGTGGCGGCTAACCTTAGAACTGCATTGGTGGGGTCCAAAGCCACAGAGATAGAAATGCCCAGAGATGTCACTGACACCACATCAACTGGCTTTTGTTTCTTCCATTTCCTTACTGTGTCATTTCCAACACTATTGGGAAAGAAGCGGCTCTGTTACAGTACCAAATATACTTTCTACCAAGTCAAGCCTTCATAATTTACGTCATTTTATAAACTATGTCAGGAAAATGGTGGTCAAAATTTGAAAATATGGAACACGTCTTATGGTTTAGAGTTGAAATGTCTCCTAAAAGCTTGAGTGTTGAAGGTTTGGTGCTTCTGTGCTGGTTGGAGAGACAGACACGTGCAGGCATGCCTTTGAACAGTAGATTGTGTCTTGGCCCTCCTGCTCTCTTCACGAAAATGGGCAGCTCTCCCTGCCCTGAGCATCTGCTATCATGTCTTGTTCTTTCTTGTCAGACACTGCCAGGTACCAGGGGTGTACCACCAGTTCACTGGTGTCATGGAGGCACTCTCTGAGCTGCAGATGACAGAGAGCCAGAAAGATGGCTGAAGAGGGAGTTAATAGTTTTAATTATTTATAAAGTATTTATGTAACTGCCATTACTTTACACATATCAGGTATGTCTTTGTGTATCCTAGAGTTGTGGCTTGTAATAAATTTTCCCCCACAGGCTCATGTATGGAGCGCTTGAGGCCAGGCTAGTGCTGCTGTACCGGGGGACTGTGAAGACACCTAGAGAGAGAGCATAGATCATTATGGCAGGGCTTTAAAGACTGTGTCTGATCCCCACTCACTCACTCTGCCTCTTGTCAGTCAGGAGGGAAACAGTTTTCTCCACCACATCCTACTGTCTGGACGATGTTTGTATCTTCATGGACTCAGAATCACAACTAAGGACTGTGTGAAGTCCTTAAAGCCTCAAGAAAGAACTAGCCCTTCTGCCTTTCAGTTATGTGTGTCAGATATTCTGCCAGAGTAACAAGAAAAGTAACAGCGGAGCTTACTCAGCAATACTTAGGAAGCCACCCACCCTCCAGCATGCATCCCGTACATACTCATCATTGTCCAGTAAACACTGGAAACACCCTGAATTTGAATATTGAAGCTCCATCGATTGGGCTTTACCCAGTGAAGCTTTGGATAACTTCTGGCTCTCATTCTGTCCAAGTGCAAACTTTCAAATCCAGGGCAATGGCACTTCCAAAACACCATCACTCAGACCCTCACCGTCCATCAGCCGTGAATGGTGTAAGCCAGAGACTAAACGAGCCTCCCGGTTTCAAAGTGAAAGCAGACCTTGGCTAGACAAAGCTTTGAACTCCAGTTTTCCTTCTGCTGAACTTTCTGTGGGTGGTTTTGAGGAGAGGTCATTTCCATTTTGTTTTAGCAATACAAAAAAAAAGTGCTAATTAGGCCTGAAAGCCAAAGATTTTCACCAAAATGGATGATGAGGCCATTCCCTCACTAGCTAGACAAAGATCGCAGTTTAAAACTGTGAGGCACAGGCAGTGACTAAATGAATTCAAACCACCCAAGGTCATTTTGCAATGCCTTTGGGCAGAGATAAAGTTGGGCAACCCCTCACACGTACGTCAAGAGCGAGACCCTGCTGAGGGAGAGGATTTGCTCCTAACCACACTGGAGCCTGCCCAAAGGGACAACTGTTGAAGACTGCCATTTTGTCCACTGGAATCACTTTAAATCGTCTTCAAAACATCAAAAGAGAAATCACAATGTCCTTCCTGCATGTATTTTTTCCAGTTCCTTTTTAAAAACAAAATGTTCATTTTGGGGCCATGACGGCTAAAATAGAAATGTCTTTGGCATAAAGTTAGCTTTCTAGCCTGCAGGCAAAATATAAAATTGTTAAATTGGAGTGGACCAGAAAAAGGGATGATAAAACTGGTCCCTGAAACTTCAGCTAATGGCAAACATTTGTCCCATGACACGTAGGACAAGTAATTGATGTATGACAAGGGGTGGGGGTGACTATGTCTTAAATAGGTGTTGGGGGCTATAATCAGAAGAACAAAAGCTGTGACTTCAAATAAGACTGATGGGGCTCCCAGGGAATTCCCTTCTGTAACGAGGAAATATTGGGGTCTCAGTTCTATTGTGACTTGGCTTCAGTTGGCCCACCTCTGCAGCGCTAGCGCCAGACTTGTGTTGTTCAACAAGTTTGAGGACAGCTATGGGTACTACTTCCTGCTTGGTTAATGAATTCTTCCCTAAGAGCTGTATACCCTCTGCCTACAATTCTTCACCCAGTAATTAAAAGGACTCAGAAACCCATTTGAAGGGGGCCCAAAGAACTGCGGACCTTCGTAACACAAGCAATAAGCTTTTTACTCCTTTTTTTTCTTTGCTTTTTATTGACTTTAAGGCATTACTGGTGTAGATATGCACCATTATTTCATTAAACTATACAGTAAAGACTCTCTGTGACCAAATTTTAGTCAAGCTGTGTTTGGAACTGAATCCAATTGTTGTCTCTTTCCCCTCTTGCAACAGTTCCTGGATGAATCTGTTTCTACTCCCCAATAGCAACCATGTGAAGAATGATACACACTCCCACTCACATAAAAGAACACCTGCTTAAGCCTGGGAGGGCCGCAAAGCCTCTTTGTCCGGAAATTACTCTTTATTTATTCCAAATAATTTGGCACTTTCTCTCTACTGCAGTTGTGCTTCTTGGCCTTTAGTAAAAATTCTTTTCACTTATCTCAGTAACAAGATGTATAAAGCCTCATAGATCTGTGAAGTTTTCTCCTTTTTAGGTTTCCAGAACCCCATGATAGTTCTTTTCAAGGAATAGAAGGAATCACAGATGTTTCTGACAGGGACCATTTCTTTCACTAATATCAAAACCGGGGCCAGTTGCTTAGTTTCCTGTATTTCTGCAGATTACACTGATTATGTGTGTGTGTGTGAAGGCTGAGTGATAAGGGAAATCTTACTAAAGAAATTTTAAATAGTGGCTACTCAACTTGCACCTTTCCTACATTAAGTGTAGAAATGAGCTAAACAGCAATGTGCACGGTGATGAGCAACTAAGTAGACAGAGTCCACTTCCCCACAACCTTTCATTTTCATATGTGGCAAAATCTGAGGGGAAATGAGTATTGTCAAATTTATGGGATATGTTGCTGTCTATTCCGTCTCCACCCGGACAAACACAAATATCCATGGTACCAACAAATCTTGGATATGAGTGCAGTTCTACAAACATGTGCTTCCAATGCCATGATTTGTCTTTCATTTGACAGAAGCACAGACACAAAGGGATGTTGAAGAACCTGCAGAAGGTACTATTATCCTGTGTTACTACACAATGGAGGAATAACAGCAAGCAGAGGAACACCTGCTCTAGCTCAGGACAAGCATTCTCTTAGGCATAATCCATAGGACTTTGAACAAACTTGACTTTTCCAGATAGTAAGGTTTCTAAAATATTTATTAAAACATCAAAACATTTTTCACAGCACACCGAGGAGTAAATCTTCTTCGTGTCTCACCTGATGCTTTGCTCATCAATCTGCAATTTATACTAGAGATACCTAGCATAAACTAGAGTCCATGCAAACTGGTGGTTGTGGCAGAAGCATTTGCGTACAGGTGATGGCTACATTTACCCCTGAACTACCATGACTGGGGAAAGTGGCTAACTTATTTAGCCATGAAGCAAAGGGGTACGATTGCAGTCTTTGGAAATATTAAACCAGAAAAAAAGCTTTCATTAGTTTTTTTTCAGGCATTTTTGTTATAGCTGCCTATAATCAAACCAAATAACTAGGGAGATTCAGAGCCTGGAACTTGGAACGAGCAGCTGTTCAGAATATACCCTGGTTGTTAGAGAGGCACAGAGAGTTTGCTTAACAAGAACTGCCGCTCTGGGATCTGGTGTTCTCCTTGCCAGCCCCTGCCAGCCCCGTAAACAGGACAATGCTCCCAGTTCTCTTGGGACTGGCGGGAAAGCCCAGGCCGGGGCCGGGAGACCGGGGAGCACCGTAAGGCCCGAGGAATTATCTGCTGCTTCAGAGGCCGGAAATAGTCATGTTTTTCTTCCTTTCCCAGAAGAAGGGAGATGGGGGAATTAAGATATTAAGGGTGTGGTTCAGTCCAGTGCACCCAGTCTGTTTCAAAGTACAGTTAGATAACGCACTGCATCTCAAGCATGCCCGGTCTCAGGAC
>CM053744.1:104362148-104445233 GCA_028658305.1 Pachyuromys duprasi | reverse complement strand
ACTCTGTGTGGCACCACTGCAGATCCGACACTTTGCAATCAAGGCCGCTCAGCTTCCACACACACTTGAGTGTAATTCTCCACAGAATGTAGAGCTGTTTCCATGTTAAATAGCTTCTGCTCACACGGCAAGCCAGCATCATAGCTAGGCTGAGCAGGCAAAGATATGGCTTTGGATTTTCTCTTCCATATAAAAATTTTTTTAAAAGAGGACATGAGCCGAGAAGTGATAGGCGAAGGGTCTAAGTATGAAAAAACAGCTCATACTAGAAAAACAAAAACAAAAAACACAAAACAAGGAGTCGTCATACTTACTGTCAGACAGATGCTGCCTGGTGGCATGTAGACATGAGGGTCGTGGAGAGTGACGGAGATCATGTGCTCAGCCCACAAGACTGGAAATCCAGAACACTGGCGCTAAAATAACACCACTATGCAAACCAGACACAAACGTTAACTACTCCTTAATCCCCAGTGATTTCCCAACCTGTCTGTCTCAGTCTGGATGCCTTCTAGCCAACTTGTCCCCACACTGGACATCCGTGTCACAACTTTTAAGACAGAATAATTTAAGTGCCAGGGTCTGGTCAGGCTTTGCAGCCATGAGCAGCTTTACAAAGTCTAGGCGTTTTGCCAGAAATATAAACTTTGTTGAACTATGTTAAAAGGTTAAGCATTTCACAGAGTTTGGACTCCTCCACCCTCACCGCTCTCCCAGCCTCTGCCTTTTCCTTAAATGTCTTTAAAAAACTCAAGAAGTGCTGGAGAGAGCACATTTACCCATGATGCTGGAGAGAACACATTTACCCATGATGCTGGAGAGAACACGTTTACCCATTACGTTGTAACCGCGATAGCGGTGAAATCCTAAACCAACGGTAATCACACTTTTCTCCATGATACACAGAGAGAGCTTTTCTTTATTTAATCTCCACGACGCTCTCTAGCTGATCTCTTTTCTGCTCTTGTGTCTTCTGACTTCTATCAGTGGTCATGGTCCAGGCTTACATCATTTTGCTGGTGTATTGCAAGCATCTATAGTGCCACTTACCAATGAGGAATAAAACCTATGTGGATAAGTAAACACACAAGCCAGACAGCCGCTGAGAGGCAGACATTCATCTCAGCCTCTAATGGGTTAGACTTGGGAATATGGTATTCAGCACCTTTGGGTAAGGTCGAGTATGGGTTTGACATCCTGAGAGATGTCTGGGCATGTGTCATGAGCCTGTGGAAATTAAACCAAAGAAAACCCAGTTACTTACACATACAGAGGGTAGTTGTCTTTTCCTGTGGGGAAATGAACTTCTCCAGGCATTTATTTGCATCTTTATCATATTTGGGATAATCTCTTTAAAATGGTCCTTGAGAAGAAATTTTCTTATGCAGAAAATGCATGATTTTTGCACAGTGAGTTCAAGTAACCACTGCAAGGTCTCTTCTAGATCATCGTTAGTTTATACAGTTTCAAACAACATTGAGTGACATAGTGCTCTCTCTCATCAGCAAATAGCCAATTTAGATAACTCCTGAACATAGACCGAAAACTATATGTGCTATCAAAACTCAGAGCCAAAGCCAGTCACTTGAGAAGTGTTTAATGAATCTTTGGCTTCTAAATTGGGTTTCATCTGGAGCCAGGATTAACAATGGAAACCATGACCAGAATGGAATGTGAGGTTAGAGCACTGGGGAACAGAGTCCCCAGGGCTGTGAACTGCCTTAGCTCAGCAGCCCTGGGAGCTGGGCTCCTTTCAGTCTTCTACAATTTTCCTCTATAACCAGTCAACAGTGTGGGAGGAAGGCTGGGAAAAGAACCTGGATGAGAAAGTAGTTCAAAAATATGTTTTAAAAAATAAGGGCAAGAGCATGCAGGATCACTTCCAAGAGAAAGCAGATAATGGAAAACATATTGATAAATAGAAAACCAAGAAGGATAATGGTCCTAGTTTCATAAATAATAGGCTTAGAGAGATGGTGCTTTCTGAGACCAGGTTTCCACACAGGGAGCCAAAGGTGTGTGATGAATTACTGCCCAGCTGAAAGCTTCTCAAAAAAGGCTGGCCTGTTCCCACCCTTGCCAGATGAAGGTGTAAAAATGCTGTCACAATAATGATACACAACTAAGTGCTCTCCCAGAAAAACATGTAGAATAAGCACAAGGACCTCTGTTCCTGATAAAGAAAAAACATAGACTTGGTTAAAGAGGTTACAACTGTTAGTGTTAACTGTTGGCTCCACAGGGCCTGGAATTACCTAGGAAACAAGCCTTCAGGCACACATCTGAGCGAACATACTAGTTAGGTTTGAATATGTACAAAGACCCACACTACCTAGGCTTAGGTCCTGGACTGTATTAAAAAGAGAAAGCTAAGTGATGACAAGCCTCTCTCTTTCTCTCTCTCCATCTCCCCCGCCCCTCCTTTCTATCTCCTTCCTGATTAAAGATGCGCCTTCTGCTTCAGTCTTCCGCATGTGATGAATGGTACCATGGACTGTGAGTCAAAATAAGCCCTTTCTCCCTAAAGTTGCTTCAGTCAGGATCTAATCCCAGCAATACACACACACACACACACAGAAAGAGAGAGAGAGAGAGAGAGAGAGAGAGAGAGAGAGAGAGAGAGAGAGAGAGAGAGAGAGAGAGAGAGAGAGAGAGAGAGAGAGAGAAACTAAGACAGGGGCCATTTGTGTCTTCATTTGCTTATTCAGTAAGAATTAATGTATAGTATTTTGCCTTGGGAATTGTATCTGGCACCTACAGGCAGAAAGCTTGGAAACGGGTTTTAAGAAAATGTGAATGGAAGCAACCCACACATAGGTTAACGTTTACTGAAAAGTAAAATTTGAAGATTCCTCAGACAACATAGTACAGCCCTACCTTGAAAGCGGCTCAGTGACTCATTCAACAAATGCGTGAGCATGGCATGAGTGAGTGAGCAGCTGAGTGAGTTAACTAAGCAATAGGAGGTGATAAAGACAAGCTGATCTGGGTCTGAGGGTGATGACAGCCTACTGAACAAAAGTCATGGGAACTTTCCAGAAATACGCCTGTTTCTGACAGAGCGTGCATGCAGAGAGGTGTGGATATCAGGAAAATGTTTCAAAGGTAATATCAAACCTAAAGACCTAAACCCCACTTAGATGTTCCACCTACAGCCCCAGTGAGGCCACCCTGGGGAGTGGCCTGTGCATCTGATCCTCTGGGGAATGTTCTGGATCCAAACTAGCAGTGGGTCATCTGTGTAAACACATAGAGAATGGGAAAAGGAATTGAATACGGAATTGGAAGCAAGTAAGTAGCTGCTAATATCTTTTGTAAACAAGAGCACAATTGTGTGAGCAAGTAATATTAACACAAAGATGAAAGACAGTCAGATGACCTGAGAACCAAAGGGACAGCGATTTCTGTGTCAGGATGGGAGAGTGGAGGTTTGGTAGAGGCCAGCGAGGAGAATGCTGAGCTTATTTTCCCATCCTGAGGTCTATCAGCCCCATGGGCAATACTCTGCTAATGGGCGTGGTTGCATTCCCTGTGCAGAGGTGCACAGCACTGAGGAGCTACTGCACCACTCTTCCCTGCTGCAGAGATGCTCAGGAGCAGCTGTCACCTCTCGAGGCTGGGGAAACTTTGGTCTCCTGTATCTCATTTGTTGTGACACAGGGCCTCATGTAGCCATCTGGACTCAAACTTACCATGAAGCCAAGACACTTTGAATCATGGATCCTCCAGCCTCTGCCTCACAAGTGCTGGGGTTTGCCATGCTCAGGTCGTCTATATATTTTAATGATCACAAACTTATAAACAGTTGAATGAATGAGAAATGAAACGTTTTCTGTTTCTTTACTCGTTGAGAGCAAGTTGCCCTACTGGCTCTTCATGGACCGTCAATTCCTTAGTATTTTCTACAAACATGAGTGTGTGTTGGTATAAAATTTTTGTGGGATGTAGCCTTGTTCATTCAAATGCTGATTTCTCTACCCCACTATACGGTTTCAGTCTGGACATTGCATTGTGATACTTAGAATAAGCATCAAGTTTGTGTAAACTTGTGTAAACTGTCTCAAGTTTGTGTAAACATGCTACCATTTGTTCTCTGTGTTGTCAATAAAACAATCAGCCAGTGCTGTGCAATGGAGAGAATAGGGTGGGACATCCTGGTCCAGAGGGGAGGAGAAGGAAGCGAGTGGGAGTAAGTAGGAGGAGGAGAGCAGAGATTGGCAGGAGAGGACTTGGAACCAGGAGGAAAGATGAACAGGACCTAAGATATGATGAAAAGCAAGTATAATGGATGAAATCTGAATGGTAGGAAACCATGCAGGCTTGGAGGTTTAGGATGGAGTAATTATTGCCTAGCATTGTTGTCTCGGTTAAGTAAATAAATCCTAGTCTCTGTGTGGTGATTTGGGTATACAGCTGGTTTAGGAATAACTGCTGTTTAACTAAAAGAAAAATCAATAGTAAATATTAATAACCCACAACAACTGTGTTTTTTTATAACTCCAGTATAACCTTCACATCAGGAAGTTAGCAATGACAGTGCACCAAATACTCGGACTAAAAGTTGTTTTGTAACAGAAACACCAATTCAAGATTCACATATACAATGGACACAATTCTTAGTGTCTTCACCCTTGGACACATCCTCAGTCTTCCCTTGAATTTCATGACCTTGGCCTTTGAGAATCCCGCAGGGCAGTTACTTTGTGGCCTAACTCTTGATGTTGTCTCTGCCTGCTTAGAATCAGATTGTGCATTTTGGAAAGAATACCGCACAGGCAGCACACAGCCTTACTAAAGCCCATGAGATGTCTGGTGGCCTATATTGCCCCATTTCCCGTGCTCTGTATACAATGGTGTCTTCTACAAGGTTTCTCTGTCTCTCTACTATAATGTTTGGTTTTGTTTCAGAAACTAATGGTTATTTCCTGAGCAGATAGTTTGAAGTTAAATGTACCTGCAGATCCTCTTTCCATTCCCAATCACTCATGTATTTAATCCCTAAATAGATGTCTCATTTTTCAGTGATGTATAACCCATCATTGCCATTATTTCTCTGCTCACATCACCCCAAATTTAGGGAGAAGAAGCTCACTCAAGCTGGTTTCCATTTCCTTTTGACAGTATCCAACAGCATTTGGTCACTTACTACTTCCTAGCACAATATAAGCTGCAATGTGTTTCCCCAGCCCCCAGCCCTGAGTTTTCTCATCTGCTTTTCAAATTGTGGGGTTTTATGTAAAAATAGTGATAAAATCCAATTTTTGAGTGATATATTTGAAAGCACTTGCTCCCATCTTCTCTGTTCAGGAAGTATATGTAGATAGATAGGTAGAAGATAGACAGACAGACAGATAAATAGATAGCTAGATATAGATAGATGGATGGATACCTAAATCACACCCATAGCCATATGCTTACATCTTTAATGACTGCATTTTCTATTATATGTTTGTTTATCTGACATTATATTACCTGATAAATAATTCAAAAGTTCACATGGATAGTCACAGGTTCCATTAACAAGTTTGCAAATGTTTCCCCCTTTCTGGATTTACAATTCTCTCTTATCCAAAAACTGTGAAACCTGCCATAATTATTCTTATGCTTACTTAACGACCAGCCCTGTAATGTATAGTGTGTTGCCACCTTCCTCCATGCCATGGCTCGCTCCTCTCTCTAAGACAGTAGGATTTCATTTTCCAAGCTGCCCCTCCTCAGCAGCAGCAGTTCATCACTGCACATGGGTTCTGACACCTCCCATCATCCCTCTGGGGGGGGGGCTACCTCATCTCCCTGAGGCTCTGAAATGCCTTATCATGCTGTTCTCCACTCAACTTGGTTTTTCCCAAAACCCATGGCTAGACCCCCCACAAACAAGGACACCGTTCTCTCCTGCTCAAGTGCTGATCTCACTAGAACCTCCCCCCCCCCTTCTGGGATTCTTCTCTTATCCCGATAAACCCCAAACCTCCTTGATAGCCAGCCCTCCACATGCATTTACTCCTCTTCAGGCTCAGTTGTGATTGTAATCCTACCCCTCTTCCTCTCTGCATAAAGTTCTTCTAAATTTGGTCAAGCATCTGACCCAGGCCACTCACTCCCTACACAAGATTTTTCCCCCAGCATGCTCAGATTCTGAAACCTGACACTCTGGTGTGGGCATCTTCAACCTGCTTGGCTCTGGGTCCCTGACGTTGTGTTAGTCTGCAACAATTCAACTGGCCTGCCTCAGGGGCTTAAACAGTCCTGAAAACACCCTATGCCATCACCTGCACCAGGTGGGGAGGATTTAAGAACTCCCCTCCCCACCCCACCACCTTGGCTTCTCTCCCTCTTTCGGGGGAGGGGGCATTTCTCTCTCACTCTTCTTTCTCGCTCCTCTCATGCTCTCCCATTGTCTCTCCCTGTCTCTGTCTCTCTGCCCTCACAGCTCACTCAGGCCCTAACTCATTTCCCCTTCCCCCTCAGATAAATCTCTTTATATCAGACCTGTTGGATGGTGTGAAATTACATATATACATACATATATATATATATATAATAACAACTGGAGTTCTTCTTCAATCCATACAGTCCAGATGCCTGCCTCATTCTGTTATGCCTAAGGGATTTAGGGCTAAAAGGTTTCAGGAAAGGACAGGAAGGGCTCTGAAATGCAGTTGTAGATAAGAAATGGCTTCAGAGGTATCCACACACTTGTGATTGGTGAGCCTTTAATGTCTATTTCTAATTTCTGCTGCTGTGAGTTTTGAACTCATATGACTCAGCACAGTCCAGTGGGTTCGTGAGCATCTTCCACGTTATGAAACCACTCCTCACATACTGCAGCGACAGTCACTGCACCCTCGCCTCACGTGAGTGGGTAGACAGCAGCACACACAGTGTCTCAGGCCTCTTCCAAAGAATCTGGCATCTGAAAAACTTCTGACAATGCAAACCCAGAGCAAATTATCGTAACTAACAGCAAAATGTGCGAAATTCTAGTTTCTCACTTACAAGCATCCTGGCTTCAATCCCAATGCAGCCAGTTGTTTGGACTGTAGCTAATAATTGGCAAATGTCATCTTTTCTCCTACTCCTTCACTTTTAAATGTGCCTTAACTGGAAGTTGGTATAGATTAAGAATTTAGGTGATCTTTTCATCTTTTTATGAAATTAGGAAATTAATTTACAAAACTTTGCCTTCAAGCAAAGATCTAGCCTTTTTATGGTTCAGTACTAGGTACTGTGGTGTGTGTGCAAGCCATGATTTTACACAAAACCTCTGCACACATTCATCCTCATGTACATTATGTCAAGGCCTTCATTGATGTGGGATGTTTTCACACCTGTGGAAATATATTTATTCTGACATCCTAAAATATTTTTTAAAATAAATGAAAAATTCATTATTTAGGCATTAGACAGATGCACTATAGTTTCTTTATTTTAGGGTATTGAGGGTGGAGATAAGACACAACCAGTTAAAAGGGAAACTGTTGATTTTTGTGCAAACATGAGCATTGCCAAACTTAATTTTTCCAATGAAGTTTTAATATTTTATCAAACCTGTAAGTGCCATTTAAAAATCTCTAGCCCCAATTCCGTGTGGAGCGCCATTAGAATTCAGCAATTCTAAAAGCTGAGCTCAATGCCACTTTCCTTCTGCAGATGAGACAAAGTAATTTATTTCTTTTTCTAAATAGGGTATGTCATTTTCCTCAGATATTAACTTATATGCATTTAATAGGCTTCTTTACCGAAAAGCACAGAGACAGCAGTAATTTTCGGAGCATGTTTTCTTTGGGTTGGTTTTTCAGAAATATGCTATGTAAAAAGCATATATGAGAATACATCTTACATAGAAAGACCCTACATAAGAAAAAGTACAGATGTTTAGTAAAAGACTCCCTCTGGTGCTTTGTAATTTATTGGTTTTGTCCAGTTTTTATGAACTTAGCTGGTTCTGTAAAATGTGGTGACAATGGCTTCCACCCAGCTCCGTCCCAGAATCCTCGTAATCCTTCCTCAGATACACTGTTTTGTTCCTTATGATTTTAAAACAACACACGTTTTCTGTGAATAGATAGATGGGATTCAGCATGAATCCATCTTTTCTGCCCTCATTAGAGAAGAAGGGCGGGTGCCCACTGCCGGCTGAATGGGTTATGGTTTAACAATGCCCTGTCCCCCCCATCCCATCCGCCATCAGCGCTTCCACCTCTGCGAGCAGATTCTGACGCCACGCCAATCCTGCGCGCGGCTCCTGTCATGTGGAGACAGAAGTATCTGACAAATTTTCTAAATGCTCTGTCCTCAAATACATCTGGTACAAGAAATTAAGGTTAACACAGCTTTTCACCAGTTTTCACTTTTATTTCACAAGTTTTTTCATTCTTTGGCTAAAGCTGATACTTCCACTTACAATGCTTAAACTGTTACTCTTACTGAACCGATCGATCGCTGAATCCTAAGACATCTCCTTTAGGAGCCGCCCTGGAACCTGGAATTTGTTTGCAATGCAAATGCACCGACATCTCTTTGTGATTAATGACAGCACCACGCTGTTATGAGCATGGACTTTTGTAGCCTGTGGCAGTCAATGAGAAATAAAAAATGAAGAGTGAAAAGTTATCCCATTTTTAAGTTTGGAATATTAAGAGTTGATTAAATATAGTTCCAGAAAAAATCATGTTATATATGCTCTGTTCCTTATGCCATTTTTTTTATTCAAATGAAAGAATTTCCCCCAAAAGAAATGATGTCTCTCATCTTCATTTAAATCCTTGAATACATCTGCACTTTAGCTCTGAAGGATGAGCTAGCCTCTCCACTCAGGTACTGAAGCTGCTGAGGGTCTCCGGGTCTTCAGAGCAAGCAGAGTTCCGGAGCCGTACGTCATTTTTAAAATGCACACAATGCAGGTGTCTGGCTGAGCTGCTGATTTCCCTCCCTCTTTTAAAGCTAGACAAGACTCTGCACAATGCAGAAAGGTCAAGTTATGCTAATGAGAACCATTTAGTCGGCAGCTTGACACTTATTGGACACGGTAACCAAATAGCAGTATAGGCAGCAAGCCCTGTGCATGGGGGTGGGTTATAAACCCATAAGCTATGCAGGAATTTCCCCCAAACCACTGTACTACTGAACTGCGTTCAGTCCAGAGATCCGCTAAGCGACAAGGACAGGCAACTGCAGGCAGCCCAGGGGACAGATTCCTCTACAGCTCAGCTGCACCCTGCATAGAAACTGGGGCCTGGGACAAGGAAGCAGGACACGTACCTAACCTAGGAAGACTTTGTCATGGGTTGAGATGGAAGATACAAGAAGGGAGAAAAAGCTTCTGCACACAGAGCGAGGATGTAGGAAACATCAACACAGCACAGACTATGATGAGAAACAATCAAGATTTCTGCCCATTGTGAAAAGGCTGCAGGGGATGGTACTGAGTGAGAAAATAGGCTTTGTGAATCTTTGACATTATTTCATAGTCTATACTAAATCGCAGCAGCAAATGGGTACTCTAGTTTAAATTCTAGCCATGCCTCATATACTTTTTATGATTTCTAGATGTTTTTTAGGCCCGTAATCAGGAGATCCTCAAGCTCCAAGCTTTCCAGGCCATTCAGAGGACCTTCTACTGAGTCTAATGCATAAACAATTGCTCTTCTTAGTTCCTGCTTTTGAACTCCACTCATGTGTATACATAAGTAAACAGAATTTCTTGGGAGGGGTGTGGTAGCTCATGACTGTAATTTTAGCCTTGGGAAAGCTGAGGCAGGAGGATTATGAATTTGAAGTTAGTTGAGATAGCATCTTCTTTAAAAAAAATCTTGTGATTCTGTATTCAAAGTTGTTGTGTAATTTTTAATATCTAAACGGTAAGTGCTAAGCTAGGTGTGGTGGCTCACAATCTGTAATTCCAGCACTCAGGAGGCAGAGGCTGACCCAGCCCTTTGAGTTCAAGGCCAGCCTGGTCTATAGAGTGAGACCCTATCTCAAAGGGAAAATATCAACAACATTACAAGTAGATGTGTTAGCCCTGTACAGCGTGACCAGACAGGAGATGGTAAAAGTGAGACGTGAGGACTGGGTTTATTTCAGAGACAAGCAGACGCAATGGTAGGGAGGACTCTGTGGGGCCGAGGAACTTGCTTCGTACTTTCTCTTGCTCAGGATTGGTTTTGCTAGCCTTTGGCCATGGATGCTTTGCAGAATGATGGTCTCAGCGACTCTCTGGTAACAAGAAGAGAAAAGAGTCGTCTCTGTGGGACTGGAGTGCAGTAAATTCTCCTTCTGCAGATTTACAATTCACGTGGCCAAAATAAGATTTATGTCATATTTACACAGCTTTTGAAAAGTGTTTAAAATAGTTTTATTTATTTGACCTTCAAGACTTCCTGTATTTAACCTTACTAATTTCCTTTAACAATACCATTCTACTATGCACACTTATGCACACACACATTTTCCCATTTGTCTGCTTATTTCCTACAGCCATGTTATTTTAAGTATCAGGAATTTACATCAAACTTTAATAACTGATCAAGTCTTCTCTCAGCGATTACTTTTCCTTCTTAAAATGCTGTAGCTTTTCCTCACATGACTTTTTCTTGTTTGATGTAAGAATGTTTCCCAAGACAAAAAAAGAGACTCTGGATTTTACAGTAGAATTATTTAATGCTTCAAATTCAGGGAGATGGATTGGCATGTTTATCTGAATAAGTGTCTCTAGAATAGAGTGGGCCTTCATTTGTTCTTGTACTTGCCTACGAAAAAGAAACTCACTCTGCAAGCATTAAAAGTTTTCTTCACATCCGATGCTTATTTCTTTTCTTTGTTGGTGTTACTGAGATGGAGAGCTAAAGGAGTATTTAGAAGAAAAAAGAACCTTACTGACTTTTTTTTTTCATATTTGTTCTGTGTCAGCCCTTGACCTCTCTACATCAGAAGATCTCTTGGTTGACTTCCTCTGGGTTTTCTAGACTAATTTACACGATAATGATAAGAAAGTCATGATATTGTTCCTTTTCTTGTTATATTTTGTCATTGCTAAGTTCCTGCTTTGTGCTTTGTCCCTTGGATCACTTTAAAATACAAATGTTTTTGGGCACACTGTTTTCTCAGCGGATGCAGAGGCTGGTCGCAGTTGGTCACCATCAAATATAATGTTGGCAAATATTTTAAGATGTGTACTAATGATCTCAAGGAATTGTGCTTGGAGTTCTAGCTCACACTTATGAACTATATAGAAGTGAGTTTATCACACCTTTGTAATCTTTGTCTATCATCATATCAATCTTCTGAAAATAATTATGCCAATTAGTAGTCTCATACCTAGGATGTCTTTATATTCTGTATTAATCCAAGTTAATTATGGTCAATTACTCTTAAATGTACCAAAAATATGGTTCACTATTATTATATTTAAGACCTTATCTCCCGGTGCATTCCTCACAATTGTTCTGTGGAAATGGCTCAGCAGGTAAGAGTAACAACAGGGTAAAAGATCTTTTCCAGGTAAATATTAGTTAAAATATTGCACATCCTTTTAAATGCTCCCAGACTTGTGCTTTTGATAAATAATATAAGCAATGAAAACTCCTTAAAGAGCATAGCAAACTGATCATAAGAATATCTGTTCTAGAAACACTTGTTTAAATTTGTTAGTGTTAAACATTTTATGAATATTACTCTGTAAAGTTTCTTTAAAACTGTAATGTTTACAATTTATTTTTGCATATAATTTGAAAAGATTTAGCTCTCTGCTAAGATGAATCTATTTTCTTGCAACAGTCAAAATAGGAATTGTTGGAAAAGGAGGTTGGAGTCAAGTGAATCTGGAGAATCAAGTTGAGTAAGTTGGTTTGCTCTGGGGCTTTTCAGAGTCTGGTGAAAGTTGAGGGCTGGAGAAATGATTGTGTACATCATCAAGGAACCCATGCTGGCCACAGTGTGTGTGTGGAGATCAGAGGACAACTCAGGGTCAGGCCCTTGCCCTCCATGGTGTTGGCTCCCGTGGGCATCCAGGATTCTCTGCCTCTTCCTCCCCTCTCGCTTCAGGAGTGCTGGGATTAGATGCCCACATTTGACAGCACAGGGCTCTGAAGATGTGACTCGGCTCCTCATGCCTGCACAGCAAACATTTTCCCCAGCTGAGCTCTCTCCCCAGCTCTGGGGAGATTTGAGGTATGCCCTGTGGCAGATGGTCAGTCTATGTCCCTAATTCACATCATGTATAATTTTTTTCTTTTTGGTTTTTCAAGATAAGGTTTCTCTGTGCAGCTCTCGATGTCCTGGAACTTGCTTTACAGACCAGGCTGGCCTCAAATTCACAGAGAGCCTTGTGCCTCAGCCACTTACTGCGAGGCTGGCCCACATTCCCATACGTTTATTTTTAAGTCTGTCAAAGGGGATGTTGTAAAATATGTACTAAATGATGATGCGTGCAAAGGTGTCCGACTGTGCCTGTCACAGTATCACAAAGGAAATGCTGGCTGTTTACTTTTCTGACGTCTGCTCAAATGCTAAGAAAACTATACTTATGAAACATCACCTATAATTGTCAAAATATTTTTAAATGGAATATTAGTTTTCTTCAGATATTTTGGGATTTCTGAACTGTGCAACAAACACGCACATTCAAAAATGATCTCTACAAATAGTATTGAATCCACATGTTAAAATTACAGAGTCCATTAGCAAGCTTTCAAAGAAATTAATCAGGCTTTACACATTTGATTTTGAAGACAGTCACAGTAAAATCTAGAGGTTCTCTTGCCAGAAGGTATCACTTCTGCTTGCTTGAAGTCAGGGTCAAAAGAACAAATTTGGGGAAGGGCTGATGAACTGAGTTTCAGAGGACCGGCCCCCAAAGGTCCCTTCCCAGCTGGAGACAGTAACAAACACGCACTCACTGAGGTGCTGTCTGTGGAAATAGAAAAGCCTGCCCTGTCCCTGTCAGCTGCCTCGGTCTACACCATGCCAGCCAGGAGCACAGTCACATGCACTCCCTCCGCTCCTCAATAGCTTCTGTGGCCAAGTACACGCTGACGCACATTCCTGGATCACGCCATTTCAGTTTTGCCTCATCCATCCTCTCATTCACTTTAAAAAGTATTTCTTATTAAACAAGATAACAAAAGTTTAACAGAAATATGCCAGCCAATATCACTGCACTTCACTTTACACAACCGTTAAAAGCACACTGACATCTCATGTGTGTGTTCCCATGAGCTTCACATGAACTGGTGTAACCTCCTTACTCTACACATCACATCGACAAATAAATACATGCACCAAGAACTACCTCTCAGGCTTTTATGTTTTAAAACATAGCTAAATTTTGTGAGGATTTGTTGTTGTTGTTGTTTTTTGAGACAGGGTTTCTCTGTGTAGCCCTTGCTCTCCTGGAACTCACTATGCAGACCAGGCTGACCTCAAACTCAGAGATCTGCCTGCCTCTGCCTTTCAAGTGCTGGGATTAAAGGCATGCGCCACCAACACCCGGAGTGAGGTATCATTTTTTAAAATAATGTGTATTTTGTTTAAAGATTTTTCAGATCCACGAAGGTCCCCTAATATTCAGTGGTCTGTTGTTGTCTTCTGAAGTCTCTGATGTACATTATTAGGCCGTGGGAGCACTGGGCAGCGTGGTCCTCAGACTGTTGTCTTCAGAACACTTATTTAAATTGGTGTGTTTTTGGAAGTGGCGTTTTAAAGTAATTTCTTGGCAAAGAAAAGGAGACTGTTTTGATTGACATAAGAAGAATCATCTAAAGCGTCAAGAGTGTTCAAACCATGGGGCCTCTTCCCTTCCAATCTGAAGCAGGCTGCCATTTCCTGGGTTCAGACTTGCGGCACCTGGCCTGAACTGCAGTTCACAGCCACTAGAGGGCAGAGTCTTACATCATCCTGAAGACCCTACAGTGGCGTCTGAGACAATGGTATTTTCTTTCGTACATACTCTAATTTTCTTGATTAAAAAGTGAAGAAAAGTGAGAAACATGAGACCACTGTTGTAAGAAGAGAGCTGTTGGCACTCAGGAGGAATAAAAAACCAACAGTTGAAACCATTTTGCAAATATGGAGAGAAACCAAACTGATATGGAAAGAGAGCAATCTGATGGTTGAGATTGTATTGATATATCCTTTTTTCCCCCAAGACAAAGCTGTGTTAAAACAATACCAGCTATAGCATGAATGATGGTGGCAACTACAGTGGGGACAGATGAGGAGACCAAGCATTCAGAGTTCCCTAACAGCTGTACATACATGGCCTGAAAAATATTTACACCTTCTCAAACCACAATCTCACATTTGAGGCTTTTGCCTGCCACACCCCAAGAAAAAAAATCAAATTGAGGGTGGGGGAAAGAGCTATTTACATGAAGATGTTCGTTGTTGTTCTCCCAACATTATTTATAGCAACAGAATTGGTAAGCAACTAACTGCTGAATGTTAGGATTACAAAACAAAATAGCAAATAGCATATAGTCATTATTATTAGAATTATAAGGAAAGACATTTTTATGAAAAGAAAAATTAATCAAGGAAACCTATTTGCAGCCTAAGTAAAACAATGTAAACTATGTAAAATGTGTGCTCATAGGGAGATGAGAGCAATCCAGGAAAAGACCAGCATGTATGTTAGGATTATATGGATAATATACAAAATAAAGAAAAGTCCTAGAAAGCACTGTCAACAGTGATAAAAATATAGTGTGAGGGACGTGAATTCCTGGGATTCCAGAGCCCAGACAGGCTCAATTGGGTTCTCTCGTGAGCACACATCTGCCATCTGTCTGCCAACTGCTCCAGGCCTTCTGACAGGCCATATCCATGCTGGCCAACTGTGTCTCTTATGTGCCACAGACTCATCAATAACAGTCATTGTTCTTAGTGGCAATAACAGCACATCGGAAATGCAGAGTTTTTAAAAACATTGCCCATCTACAAGCCTAGCTTCTGGAAATAAAGGGACACTTAGAATCATGTGATACTCCCAACAGATGGTAACCTAAAAGAGAACCAAGAGGAAAATCCAGATGGATTTGGATTTTGGTGAGCACCAAGCACTGACCAGCAGAGCACAGACTCATTGAAATGAACCCTGGGACACCTCTAAGCACAGGCACAGAGCACAGGCAATGCCAGGCATCTCCAGAACTACCCTTTTGTTGTTGTTGTTGTTTATTTGTTTTTGTTTTTGTGGGGTTTTTGTTTTGCTTTGTTTTGTTTTTCAAGATAGGGTTTCTCTGTGTAGCTTTGGCTGTCCTGGACTCACTTTGTAGACCAGCTGGTCTCTCTCAAAATGATCGGCTATCTCTGCCTCCCAGTGCTGGGCTTGCAGGCCCCCGCCACCACGCCCAGCTCAGGAACTGTTCTTAAAGAGATCAGGTTTGCACAAAGCATAACAGGTCACTTCTCTTCATCTGGGTTCCTTTCTCTACCCAATAGCTCTTTATGATTTCTAAACCTCTAATGGTGATCTGTTAGAGAGAAACACCCAGATTCTTGGTTTAGTCCACAAAATAGCTGAATAGAAGCAATGCCCCCCCCCAAAACCTACATTTTCTAAAAATCTCTGCAGCTGTGAAAACACAGAAGTAATTTTTTTGAGAGTAAAGCAGATGGAGTAGAAAACTGTACCCAATCCTTAAAGCTCTTTGGCTACACATGACTGTGCCCTTCCCCAGCTGGGTCTGTTTCTTTAGGTGGGCACCCACCACCAGGAAAGAAGGAGTCCAGTTAATTCCCACAGCATCCAGCTGCTGGGCAAACCTTACAGCTGTCCTGCCTCAAACCTCCTCCCTCACTGTCCACACTGAAAACAAGCAAGTTAAAGAGCGTTTTAAATTAGCACTCTCTTTACTATGTGATGGCACAGAATGAACTACAGCAATGCATTCCTGTGAACAGAATGGGGCAGAAAAATGTAACAACCACATTCTCATGTCTCTGAGTAAGGTGCACAGAAGGCTTTGTTCAGCGCAGATGTCAGGGACCAGCAAACCCCAGGCAACAGTGATAGAGACTGATCTTATGAAGAGCTGTCCACTTACACAGCAGGCTCTGACACGTAAGAGCAACACTAACACACACAGCCCAGGACATCAGCTGTCTGGACAAGGAGAGCAAACAGCCGGGATTTCCCGCTGAGCAGCCAGCACAGTCTATGTGCTGAGCACTAACCTAGGAACTCAGGACGCATCTGTAAATGAAGCAGACAGAACATCTGTTTGTTAGGAGCTCATATTCCATCACAAACTCTGACAGTGCAAGAAGAATTTTCTGCAAAGCAGAAAATACAACATGTTTTTTTTTCTATTCACATGTCCAGGCAATTCTATACAACAACAACAACAACAAAATACTGGGAATCACAGCAAAACTCCAAACTCACTCGTTCTGTACCACTTATTTTATCTCTCTGTGTGAATGTGTTCGTATGAACATATACAATCATTCTACGGGTGTGATTCATTCATTCACCTTTTTGTTCGGGTGGAAATAGGGCATACTTAGTACTCACCCACCTTGACGAGGCCATGAACTTTCATCATGTTATTAAACATTTCTCCAAGGATGGTGACACATGGGTGCCTCAGCCCGCTAGAACCTTCCTGTACCCCAGCTTGTAGTCATGGGCTGCACACAGTGACCACTTAATGGCACACAAGGTCAAGAGCTCTCAATTCCCAAGCTGTCGGGCCTACAGGGAAAGTTCTTTATTTTCATCTGAAAATACAGGTGTCATCATGAGGAAACAGAGAAGGAAAGGCTGAAAGACAAGCCCTCATCTCCAGAGAAGTCAGTGTTCAGAGCGTCCGTGCTTTCTGGAGAACACGCAGCAGATAATCATGGTTCTTTGTTGCAGTCGTGTTCTATATTCACCTCGATGGTGAGTTGGCAACTGCTGTACCATCATTTCTAGGGAAAACCCAGGGTCAAGTTCCTGTACGCCTCCGCTTTCGCGCGTTACCTACACCCTATGTACCAGCAGCGTCTCAGGGCGTATGAATACAGCTAATTGATCTGCAGTGAAAAGGCTCTTCCACCTACCATTCGGCCCACACAGCATTTAGCAAGGTTTTAAACTTTCTTCTTATGGCCACTGATTGGGCAGAACCTTTCTTGCCTATATCGCTAAAGTTTTCCACATCAGATCACCCTTAGCAATGTGCAATGCTGAGCTGAGGCGTTGCGTTGCCTCGCCACTTTCTAGAGTACACTTTCCTTTTCCTGCACTTGGCAGCCAGTTTCTGAACAATGCACCCAGCAACCCAGGACCACCCCTCTCACACAAATCAAGTTATAGGCCTACCCTCTCTGAACAATGGCATATGTTTCTTTTTCTTTAATGACCCTTAAAATTGGGCATTCAAAGGTCAGGGACAGGGTGGGCAAGGGTTACCCACCCTGAGCTGGTTCAAGGTGTGTGCACACAGTAAAGTAAAACTGTGTTCTCAAGGAAACTTTCAGGGATAATCTCCTATTTAGCACCTTATGCCTACTCATAATTGGGTATGCATCTGATGAAAGTCAGATGTACACAGTAGGAAAATGATTATATGATCTGATCTATCAACCCAAACAGAGAACCACCCTCACTGTGGCCCCCAGCAACCAAAATTCTTCTCCTGATTGCCATAAAGGAAGCCCCAAACAATTAACCAGGGCCTTCAGTATCCTCATTCATGTGGCTCACCCACCCTCAGGCTTGATAGTGCATCCCACGATACACTTTGTGAACCTCATGATGGGCTCTGTACTTAATACTGTGCCACCATGTCCTATGAGCTTAAAATATAACTCAAAGGTGTTTTTTGTAAGGGTTTATTTATTTATTTAGTGTTTTATATAAAATATTCCATGAGAAGGAGCTCTTAATTAGTACAACAAGGACATTTGCTCAACTATGTTTGTAGCAGATTTATTCATAATAGCCAGAACCTGGAAACAACCCAGATGTTCCTCAACTGAAGAATGGATACAGAAATTGTGGTACATTTACACAATGGAATACTACTCAGCAATTAAAAACAAGGAAATCATGACATTTGTATGCAAATGGATGGAACTAGAGAAGATCATCCTGAGTGAGGTAACCCAGGCCCAGAAAGACACACATGGTATGTACTCACTTATAAGTGGATATTAGACCTATTGTACAGGATAATTATACTACAATCCACAGACCCAAAGAAGCTAAGTAACAAGGAGGGTCCAAGGGAGGGTGCCTGATGTCACTCAGAAGGGGAAAGAGAATAGACAGCAGAAACAGATGAAGAGAGGGACCTGGGCAGGAGATGGAATGGGGAGGGAAACAAGAGTGGGGATCGGATGTGGGGAGAATGGGTTGGGAGGCGAGAGGGCTGGGAACAAGAAGGGAAACTGAGGGAGACATCTCTTTGTCAAGCTGGAGGCCTGCAACTCCTGAGAGGGTATGGGTGTGACTCTAGCTGAGACTTCTAAGGGGGGTGGGGTGGGAAATGAAGACTGAAGTGAGCACCTCCTAGCCAGGCGTGGCTACTGGAAGGAGGGGAACAATAACCCACTGACAAAATCTGTGATCCAAACATCACCTGCCTTCAGGGATAATGAGGGGACAAAGACTTCGGGAAAGTCCAAACAATAATTGGTCCAACCTGAGACCCACCCCATGGCAGAGAGCCAGCCACTGACACTAATATGATACTCTGCTATGCTTTCAGACAGGAGTTTAACTTGACTGTCTTCTGGGAGGTTCCAGCCGGCAGTGGATAGAGACAGATGCTGGGACTTGAAGCCAAGTATGGGGCAGAGCTCCGGGGGTCCTGCGGAAGTGTGGGGGGAAAGATGGAAGAAGATGGAGGGTACAGGAACCTCACAAGAAGACCAACAGAGACAACTGAGTCCCATGGGGGCTTTCAGAGACTGGGACATCAACTAAGGAGCATGCATGGTCTGGACTTGGCCCCCTGCACACACGCAGCCCATGGGAGGCTTAGTCTTCACATGGGGTGCCTGCTGAGTGGAGACAGAAGCAGTTTCTAACGTGGACTCTATTTCCTGCTTTTGGATCACTTCCCCCCCACCCCCCCCCCCAGCAGCGCTATCTTGCCTGGCCTCAGGGGATGAAGATATGCTCAGTCCTGATGTGACTTGATGTGCAGGGGAAGGTTAACATGGGGAGATGGGGCTCCCCTGTTCTGGGGGTAAAGGGAGAAAGGAAAGGGAAAGAAGAGAAGTGGGGGAGAATGGGAGGAGGGGGAGGGGCATTTCAGGGTGTAAAGTAAATAAACCAATGTCAAATAAACACAAGTTAGCTAAATAAATAAATAAACAATTTTAAAAATAGCCTTCAGTAGAACACAGCTAAAAAATGACCTGATCCTACCAGATACGAGCAATTCTACTGTCAGAAAACAAGTCTTAATTTAAGATTGTGTATCTAAGCAATCCTTCACATGTGTATAGCTATATATTGATGTTTTTATGACCAATATAACTTATGAAAATACACACCTTTCATTCCCACACAGTTAAGTGCAATTACTATTCCTGAGAAGGGCACGGAGCACCCAGCTAATGGATGACACTGGAGAGCATTGGCTGTGGAGGCAACCTTTCCTCCCGGGACGTTTATTTTTGTAGTCTGGGACTCTGTTACCACAATTCTTGATCTAGGTGCCTCCTCTAAAAGAATGTAACAGTTTTATTGTACAAATAAAGATGCTATGATTGCTGGAAGAGAGTAGACACCTTCCTGTAAGTTACAAACTCAGCTCTTTGCTCAAAAGCTGTTGTACACTATTGGCCTTGGGTTTTGTAAGTGTTGAAATCGCTTGAAACCTAGGTGAGCACAAGCATTTCAGCACTGATACAGTGGCAACCAGCTTTCCGCAGTCACAAGGAGGCGGTGGGTGACCAACAAGGCAGGGATGTCATGATCAATGAATCCATGGACATGGGTCCTCAAACTTCCCACAGCACCTCAAGCCAGACACGACATAATGCTTTGCTCTGCTCCAAATACTCAAGCGCAGCTTTTCATGAAACCTTCACCTACTTCTTTCCTCCTCCCTCCCTCAGGCTCACAAAGGAAGTAACCCTTTGAGGAAAATTAACTGTTACTTGTGGTTTCTTTATAAGGAAGAAAAAGTCACACTAACATCATGTAGGCTCACTCTAGAAGGCCTGGTGAAGCTGGCCCATAAGACAGTCACCAATTCCTTAAGCGCAGGCAAGCTGACACCCCAGGAGCAGCTGAGAAACTTTTTATTGATTCTCAGGTTAGCCTTGGAGGTGGCAGACCTAACACTCACACGCTACGGTGTTATGTTCAGTCTCTTTCACTAACAACAAAACCCAAAGCATAACCTTCTGTTGCATTGTCTCCCATCTCTCTGTCCAGTGAAGGATGACAGACGAATACACATTTTTGGTTATATATCAGGGGTTATTTTTCTGCCATTAGCTCCCATCTTTAAAAAAATTATTTTATGGATTAAAGAGATGGCCCAGTGGTTAAGAGCATGCACGACTCCTCCAGAAGCCCTGTGTTTGATTCCCAGCACCCATGTCAGGTGGCTCACAACCATCTGTAACTCCAGCTTCAGGGAGGCTAAAGCCTATGGCTTCCTCAGACACCTGTGCTCGCGCATGCATCCTCACACAAACACATGCATACACATAACTAAAAACGTAAATAATTTTTAAAAACTTACTTCATATACTTATTTTTACTTTACACTGCTGTGGCTTGGACTAAGGGCCTTAGACGTGCAAGTGCGCTCCTGCTGAGCTGCACACTGAGCCAGCTTCCTTTTTTTATAGCAAGACTCCTGCTCACAACTGATGGCTGTGATTTCATGCATGTGCTGAAATCACCGAGGCACATAATAACATGCTAGTCTTGAGAGCCACACCCCCACAACAAAGCATGTGGATGAAATGGACTAGAGTTTTGTAGTCTAAGCAAGCCTTTAAAATTCACGTTCAAACATCATTAGGTGTCTTAAAGTAAGGTGTGGATGAGTCTTCCCTGTCTGAACAAGTGGCTTCATGTCCCTCCAACCTAAAAGATCCTGGATCAGCTATGAGTGTGTTTATTTTATTTAGAAGCCATTAAAAAAAAAAAAACTAACTCCTTTGAAGGAGCAGATACTAGCGTGGTGATCTGACAGAGGGAGAGACGGGCTCCCCTGCGGCCCCTCGCTCCTTATCTTTTACAGACACTGCTGCATCCTGTGGTCCTTCCGACCCTCTGCCACCTGACAGCCTCTAGTTTTAGGCCAATTTGAGGTTTGCACATGGAAAAGCCAAGGTCTCCAGGGTAACCATATGGCACACAATAGTTATAAAACAGAGGTAAGTGCAAGTGATCTTTCCTAGACCGTTTTTTTACCTACATCTTACCCATACTACCTTAAGATATTGTTACTCAGTTATTCCTGCTTTCTCTGCCACTATCCACTATTGCATAATGGAAATAAGGAAGAGATTTCAGAAAGCTTTGCTTATGAATTTTTGTGTCTCCTGGAAAGTAGAAGAAGATGTTTTTGTGGTGATTGTAGAGCACGGACTATCCCTCTGTGACCTATTCCAGTTTAAAATGCAGACAACTGAGCTAGCTTTCTACTTATTATTACTTCTAGATGAAAGCAGAGAAGATGTCAGCTTCATGCACGGACAGTGTGATTATCCAGGATGGTGAATGAAGGCTTGCTTATACAGCATGGGAAAACAACCTGTTGAACAAGGCCATTGTATAAAATTACTAAATTCCCATAATCATGTTTCAAGTAATATTCAAGTGTGATCAAGAACTCTACAGTAGAATTAGCTGTGTATATACACAGCTTAAAGTTGGTCCATCACAGGTATTTAAATTGCTCTCTTCATGATAGTGTATTTCCACACTGAAAATTTTTTTCATTAAATGAATCAATTTATTTTACATAAAAGATTAAGAATTGTACATATAAGTGGGGTTCCATACAATGCTTCAAAACTACAAATTTTAAAACTTATTTTGGTTATTTTCCATAATTATTTTATTTTCACTCATGTTTAAGATGCCATAGGGGAGAAAAAAAAAAGAAAACTGGTAACCACAAAAACATATATTCAGGCAGCCAATACAGTCCAAGTCTGAGGGTTTAGTACAACTAAATCTAGTTCAATTGAGGTTAGAACAGGAACACCCAAAATATATTGGAATATCTGCTTTAAACATTGTTATTCTCTTTATGAGAAATGGTTCTTGTGTATAACAACAATACATTAAGATTGTAGACTATTCTGAGATGGTGTTGGGGAATAAATATTAAAAAAATTAAATTTTCTCTATGGCTAATGTCTAGAACTAAATCCACTATGGTATATTTTAGTAACTTTTTAGCTCATTTCCAGGACAACTGTCAGATAGTGTGATAAAGTTTCATTCCAACTTGACATAAGCTAAAGTCATCTGAGCGGAGGGAACCTCAGTTAAGAACATGGATCCATGCAATCTGGCATTGAGGCATTTTCTCAATTAGTGATTGATGGGGAAGGGTCAGCCCATTGTGGGTGGTGCCATCCCTGGGCTGGTGGTCCTGGGTGCTATAAGAAAGTGGGCTGAGCATGCCATGTGGAGCAGGTCAGCAAGCAGCACCCCTCCATGCACTCACTCCTCCAGTTCCTGCCTTGCTTTAGTTCCTGTCCTGATTGCCTTCGAGGATGAACAACAATACAGAAGTATTAGCCGAATAAACCTTTCCTCCTCAGCGTTCCTATTGGTCAGTGTTTCATCACAGCAATGGAAACCCTAAGAGAGACAGATACTCCCTGGTCCTCAGGGAATTTCCATGTCCTGTTACTACTACGTTTGATAACAATGAGTATTTAATTATGCTGCTAAATATTTTAAATAACATTGTCTTTGACAGTGCCTGCATAAACCGCGAGCAATATTTCTGGCATGGCTGACCCCAGAGGGCCCCTGACAGCTGCTAGGAGGACTTGGACTTCTGTACCTCACAGCAGCACCAACTCATTTTTGTCAAAATGGTCCTATACACAGCCCTGCAACTTTCTCAGACCCACATGGTTAAGGACTTAGAACTGGATCACGGCAAATCAGATTTCAATCTCTAGGTTGGTGACCTGATAAAATTGGCAGATATCCACAGAGGCTATGGTCACACCCTTCAACACAGGCTGCACCTGCTTCAACAACTGGTTCCTCTGCAATGTAGGCCCTAGGAGAGGCAACCTTTGTCCACTGGTGTTAGTCACTCTCGGATGTGAAGCAACACAACACAGTGAGAACAATCAGCACACAAGCATGTCACTGCCCATGAGAGACAGTGAGTACACTCTCGAGGTGCAGTAGGCAGCTGTTCTTACTTCTTATTCCCAAGACCATATATGTACCGATCAGAGGCAGGAATGCAAAGGGAGGTGATGAATGGTATGTCTGAACAGCCTGGTCCCTGGCTTAGTGTCACTGAAATGCCACACTCATCACTGAAGTCTGTTGATAAGGCTGATGGCGCTTAGCAGCTTTTCCCAGGAGACTTCTATCAGGGGCCCAAGCTGCGAGTTAGCACATGGGTGTCCTGTCAGCACAGAGGCCTTACTCCATAAGGAGATCTGAACGAGCTAAAATCTAGGTCAAAAAAGTATGACGGTTTGATTACAAACCTAACGTCACTGTGGTGTTCCCGTCGCCTAGCAGTGGCATGAGGTGCTCTGTAACAACTACACTGGTATTTTGAGATCCTGCTGTACATATATACTTTTTCCCTCCTTAACACCACTTGGGAGAGCGGCAGGGAGTTTAAACTCACAGATACAGGACAGAGCGTTATGGGATATTATGTGGTATTACCATTAGCCAGCTAGGGACATTTTAATATGAAAACAAAAACTCCAATTTTTCTGGAAACATCATCCCTAGATAATAAGCAAATATCACAGGGCTACGTAACTTTGAAAATGAAAAACTGTGACTGAGAATAATGTGCCCATGGGATTCTTAAGTAATGGGACCAAATCCAAAGAAGTTCATAGAAAAATTTAAAACATAATATAAAGTTGGGTAAAATCATTGTCACATCATAAATGGATGCAAAATAAGCTTTTAAAAACCCAGTATTTTTCTTTACAGACCATTGAAAGACATGATATTGTCCAACTATCCATCACAGTTCACAGTTAATGAAGAACATGTGTGCAAAGTGTCTAATGAATAGAGTCTAGCAGCCAGTGCGGCACACTTGTCCTGAGAACACTCAGCTATGAGAAGACTGCTTTTGATCTCCTCCCCAGTAGATTTTTATGTGAAAAAAAAATAATGATTTAGATCCTTAGCTATTCATCTAGCCCTGGAAGTGACAAAAAGATAGGGAACTCCAGAGTGAAATTTCTGGAGAAAAGAAATCTAGAACCCAGAAGAAGTAGAGATGAAAGGACTTAGTGTCTGTAGCTTTACTGCCTGGCATCATCTCCCTAAGGTAGTGTGACTCCTCCCAGCACAAACATGATCTCATGAAAACATGTTAGTACTCTCAGTGGTGTTCTTACTCATCACAGAGGGGAAGGGCGACAGTGACAGAAACTATGAAAGAAGGGTGGGGTGAAAGGTCAGCCATCAAAGTCATTGCCCATTCAATACAAGGACCTGAGAACAGTACCCAGAACACAATCGCTCACACACATATGCACTTTCATAAATATGCACACATGCACATGTGTACACAGCAAAAAGGCAACTTAGCAAGACTGTGTCAGAAACATGAAGAAAAACAAAGGCTGTCCACAGTTAGAACACACTATAAAAGATGTTATGGCTTCGACGGGTCAAAGAATGACCTCCCCAAAGATATCCACGTCCTCATCTCCAGAACCTAGGAATATAGTTCATTATATAGCAGAGGGAGATTAAGCTTACAGATAAAATTGAAGTTATTAATCCTCAAATCTTAAAATCAAAAGATAGAGTGGCCATGTGAGCTGATGACATCACAGGGGTCCTCACAAACAGGAGAGAGGCAGAAGAGGATATCTGAGTGGTGCAACATTAGACCTTGATTCGCCACTGCTGCCTTTAAGAGGGTGAAGAGGGCCATGAGCCGGGGAAAGAAGTCCTGCAGAAGCTGGAAAAAGCGGGGAAACGCAACGCATTTCACCAGAGCCCGCGGAAAGGAAGATGGCCCTGCCTGCCCTTGCCTTTTGCTCCATGAGACATGGGTAGGATTGTTTTTTAACCTCACTGTTTTCTTCAAGTTTTCAGTAATGTATTTTGGCAACCAATAGGAGGCTAAAACAGAGCTTCTGGAGAAAGAAACATAGACATAGAAAACCAGAAACAATAGAACGGTCTTCCCAAAGCCTCTCAGTTAAAGGCTCAAAAGTATGCAATAGGAAAGGATCTAAAGAAACAGGAATACCATTATTGGTTTTAATGTCCCCGACACCAACAGTGTTAGACAATTGCTCTGCAGGTCTGTGAAGGGAATATCAGAGAGAGCCAGGCTTAAAATATGTAAGAACTGACAGACAGAGCTTATATCTACTTGTGGAAATACTGCAAAGACGCTGTTCATTGTTCAGTATTTATATCTTCACATATCTGCCTCACAGACTTATTTCAATATTTGGAGTCCAGAGCCCAGTATACAGTAGGCATAAAATTAGTTTCTCCAACAGAATTCAATAAAGAATTCAAAACACAATAATGCAGTTAATAATTTGTGTTTGCCATGGGAAAACATTGGAATGTCTTATTTTTGTTTTTCTGAGATACAGTGTCAGATCTGTGGGTTCTTCTGCTTCCACACTCCAAGTGCTGGAACTGTGGGTGTGCACTATCATGCCCAGCTGCTCATCCTTCTAAAATATTTTAAAATTAAATTTTATTTCCATGGATGGGGAAGGTGGATGGTAAGTGCATGGATCACAGCATGTGTGTGGTGGTCAGAGGACAACTTGGGAGGGTTGACCCTCTCTTTCCACCATGTAGGTTCCGGGGTTGAACTCAGGTCATCAGGCTTGGCAGCCAAACGCTTTTACCTGTTGAGCCATCTCACCGCCTCAGCTACCAATTCTTACTAGAGGAAGTTGTCAAAAATAAATTGTGAAAGTGTAGGTTGGGGAAATTTATTATTTACTAATTTTGCTTTTCCTTGGAGGATGTGAACCAGGAGATAACCAGCCATGAGCATCTCTCCCGCTGCTCTCCCCACTCATTCCCTTCCTTCTGCCTTTATTTCACATGTATTCCATGAGCCTCCCACTATCATTTTCCTCCATTATGATCACTCATCTCCTGATGGATCCTTAGGGGCTTTTATTCCATTCCTTGTCTACTGTGAAGTGTGTGCTAATAAACGCGGAAGTATAGGGGTTTCTTTGACATTCCAATGTCATTTTTAAAAGATGTATATCTAGGAGAAGAAGCCGGGAGAAGGGTAGCAGGGAATGAGAACAAAAGAAAGCACAGTATAATGTCACATGTGCAAATTCCATAACGAATTCCAATGCTTTACATGCTTAAAATCAAGAGAGTATTATGTTAAGTGAAATAAGCCAGGCATACAAGGACATCCCCATGTGACCTCACTCATGCTTTAAGTCTAAGGAAACTGAGTTCATAGAAGTTGAGAGCAGAACCAAAGGCCAGAGGAGTGGGCAGGAGAGGAGAAGAAGATAAGCTATAGTGAAATAAAGCTAAGAAGTTCTGGTTTGTTTTTTATTGCACAGGGGGGTAATTAAACAGAGCAAAGGTATGCCTTTCAAATCAGCTAGAAGAAAGGATTATTAAAACTCTATTTAAAGCAGTATATATGGGCTGGAGAGATGATGGTTCGGCCATTAAAGGCTCACAACCAAAAATCTTAAACACTTTATATTTGAGAAAATAGTTATGTTTAACTCTATTTAAACATTACATAAAGTTTACATATATTGAAGTATCATATGTTACTCCATGATTTTCCTGTTTCATGTAAATTAAATATACTTAATTAGTAAAATACATCAACATATAGAGATAATTTTTAGTTGAACAGCATAGAACATTTTAATAGGGCTAAACTGAAATAAAAAGAAGTCCATTTTTGAAACAGAAACTAAATCTTTCTTTAAAAGCTTGAATATTCATGGCAATCATTTTCATTAATTATTACCTATTTGTGTGATTATATTTTTCCAAAAAAGAACTAAAGATGATTTTTTTTAAATAAAAGGAGGCTTTGACTAGGAAGTAGAGATATGACTATCTTGAGTTCAAGGCCAACTGGGACTACAAAGTAAGTTTAAGTCCAGAAGAAACTACATAGGGAGATTCTATGGCACACCCTCCCCCCTCCCTCGCAAAGTGACATTGGCTTTCTAAGATCACCTACATTTTGTGTGTGCATGTGAGTTCTATCTATCTAAGTAATGGTGCTGTTTGTAGCATCCTGTGTCATTAAATGTAGTCCATACCTGACTTGCATCTCAAGGCTTCAGTCTCCAAAAGCAACACTCAACCAGGGAAAAAATCACCTAACTAGATGGGAAAGACAAAAGCAGAAGAGGAGAAAGCATCCTCTTCCAGTAAAGGGTGCGCATGCTTGACTTGGCTTGGCAATGTGTAGATCTGCACGTGCTATTAATAACGGAGTACATTTTCACACAATTATTTCTCAAGTCATTTTCCCTCCATGAGAGCTCCGCAACATTTAGACTTCCTAGACTGTTTTCCAAGCTGCAGTTTTGATTGATAATTACCCTCACTGGAAATATTTTACTTAAGGATTTGTACTATATTGGCCCAAATACCCTGCATCTTAGAATAGCTGGGAAGTCTCTCTTCCACTCTTCTCATTGCAAGGTACAAGTTAGCTGCCCACTCATAACAGTCAAAGTGCCTTTAATTGCTCAAGATACGAGTCTGACACGTTTGCCTTTGTCACTGCATTCCTCAAGCATTTCAAGCATGGTGGTTATCAGCCCTTTTCATAACCGCGTTGGAAACTGTGCATCTGGGTCACCTAGCAAAAGCTGGAGCTGTCCTTAACTTAAAACTGACCCATTCCCTGCTCTTATTTGCCATTCATGAAGATTCTGGCTCTCTTTATGCCTTAATCCTGGTTTCTGACAGGAGGCCTGTGAATTTGAAACAGTTATTAATGTTACACAAACCAAAGATGAGCACTAAGTCTGTTCTGCAAGTTGTCCTGACTTTGGTACAGCTGTAAGAGTAAATCAACAAACCAAGGTTATGAAGAGGCCAGCCCAGATTTTCAGGTCTTGAGTGTAGGCTGTCCAAGTGATTGGGGGACTTCCGGCTGGCTGTAAGGAACAGCTTGTTGAAGGATAATGGTTTGTGTCATTTATGGTGCCTGACATTATTAAGAAATGTAAAATCCAAAAACACAGAAACAAAGACAAAGAAAGCACCTCCAAATAGACATCCTGTCTTTTCAGACACTTCAAACACAAAAGATAATGATTAAATATGCCACATACAGTGTTCACAGTTTATGTGGTTTGTCTTCTGATTCATGCTGGAGTTCTATCTCCGAAGTTCACGGTATTGGAGAGTGTTAACTTCTAATCCTCATACAATACTTAGAGGTGTAGCTTTGGGGAGTGATTACATCCAACTAGTAATAGGGTAAATTCCTCATGATTAGGTCCTGTTGAGAGAAAAATCCACATGGGCACAGAATATAAATTACCAGGGGGCTACATCAGAATTTGTAACATGTTATTTGGACCTTGTCCCTATAGAACTCTAAGTCCAAGCAAATCTTTTTCTTTTTTTAATTTTTATTTTTTATGTTAATTAGTTTATTCACTTTGTATCCCAGCTGTAGCTCTCTCCCCCATCCCTCCCTATTCCACCCTTCCTTCCTCTTCTTCTCCTATGCCCCTCCCCAAGTCCACTGATAGGGGAGGTCCTCCTCCCCTTCCATCTGACCCTTTTCTATCAGGTCCCATTAGGACTAGCTGCATTGTCTTCCTCTGTGAACTGATAAGGCTGCTCCCTCCTCAGGTGGAGGTGATCAAAGAGCCAGCCACTGAGTTCATATCAGAGATGGTCCCTGTTCCTATTATTGGGAAACCCTCTTGGACACTGAACTGCCATGGGCTATATCTGTGCAGGAATTTTAGGTTATCTCCATGCATGATCCTTGTTTGGAGTATCAGTCTCAGAAAAGACCCGTGGGCCCAGATTTTTTGGTTCTGTTGCTCTCCTTGTGGAGCTCCTGTTCCCTCCAGGTCTTTCTATCTCCCCCTTCTTTCATAAAATTCCCTGCTCTCTGCCCAAAGTTTAGCTATGAGTCTCAGCATCTGTTTTCATACCCTGCTGGGTAGAGTCTTTCAGAGGCCTTCTGTGATAGGCTCCTGTGGAGAGCCGTGGGATGCAGCTACAGACAAAGCCAGCCTGAGAAACAGGCCCAGAAGCTCAATATTGAACTCACAAGGTGATCCTGGAAGACATCCAGGAAAGGTGTGCCTGCCGTTCATTTCCAAGTCTATAGTTTAGCTGATAGTCCCTGATGCTCCAGGGAAGCCTCCAGCACCTGGACGCAAATGGCCTCTTGCTAAAGCAACACGCCTGCAGCCAAGCTTGAGGAGCTGAGGTGGATCACTAGGACTCACACTGTGGTGTGGAGAGCTGCTCGTTAAGCTGCTTTGTTATGTTCTCACCTGGGGAAGTAGTTTTTGAAAAGTTGGGCATTTCCACATCTTTTTCTTTTTGTATTGATGTGACTTGTTTTTGCTTTGCCTATAAATAATGAACCCTGGAATAAACCTGCTGCTGCTTCAGTCAGACTGACAGGCCTCTCCAACTGATCCCGTGTGTAGTGTGATTTGTCCTTACTCCCCACTCAGGAACTGTTTGACTCTGCCTGTGGGCTCTGGCAGGCTCCTGACTTGTTCCTTGTTTTCTCCCTCTTCCAATGTCTATTCCATTTGCCTTTCAGAATGAGAATTGAGCATCTTACCCAGGGTCCTCCTTCTTGCTTAGCTTCTTTAGGTGTACAGATTTTAGTATGTTTGTCCTATATTATATGTCTAATATCCACTTATAAGTGAGTAAATACCATGTGTGTTTTTCTGTTTCTGGGGCAAATCTCCTTTATAAAGCATCTAACCCTGGCTATTTCACTGCAGAATATTAAAGGGTACCATTAAGTTTACTGCGTATTTAAATATTCTAAACTCTCCATTTTACTGGTTAGGAAACCAATCCCCAGTAATGACAGATATTAGAGGAGATAAATAGTGTGAAAGCCATAGGAACAAGGTATTAGAGGTACGCAATCTTGGCTTGCTCTCTACCTCTACCACCTCTTAGCTGTCACTCTGCCTGTTACTTACATCCTGGAATTCCAAGTCTCTAATCCACAACATGAAATTAATAATATCTACTTATCAGGGAAATTTCAGAACTGACAATACCATTTAGTTGAGTTCCTTGTAAGAGACCAACAATTGGAATTGCTGCTTCATTTATTAACAATGTGATGTTGCTTACAACGACCTAGTACTTAGTAGTTCTCCACCACACCATCATCATCCTCACCATCCCATGCAGTAGTCAATTGCAGAAGTCCTTCTAAAATCTTCTTACCTGACTTTCATGAAGTCATGTTTTCTTCCCTTATGTGGAAACGCCACTGAAGCATCAACCTAAGATAGTGTTAAGGACTCTTGGTACTCTGGTATCTGAAACGCAGCTACAAACTTGCAGATAAGAATGCAAATCAAAACAACCCTGAGATTTCACCTTATACCCATCAGAATGGTTAAGATCAAAAACTCAAGTGACAATACATGCTGGAGAGGATGTGGAGAAAAAGGAACCCTCCTCCATTGCTGGTGGGAATGTAAACTTGTACAACCACTCTGGAAATCAATCCGGTGCTTTCTCAGACAATTAGGAATAGTGCTTCCTCAAGATCTAGTTGTACCACTCGTAGGCATATATCCAAAATATGCTCAAGTATACAACAAGGACATTTGTTCAACCAAGTTCATTGCAGCTTTGTTCGTAATAGCCAGAATCTGGAATCAACCCAAATATCTCTCAGTTGAGAAATAGATATAAAAATTGTGGTACATTTATACAATGGAATATTACTCAGCAATTAAAAACAAGGAAATCATGACATTTGCAGGCAAATGGTGGGAACTAGAAAAGATCATCCTGAGTGAGGTATCCCAGAAGCAGAAAGACACACATGGTATATACTCACTTATAAGTGGATATTAAACATATAATATAGGATAAACACACTAAAATCTGTACACCTAAAGAAGCTAAGAAAGAAGGAGGACTCTGGGTAAGATGATTAATCCTCACTCAGAAAGGCAAATGAGACAGACATCAGAAGAGGGAGAAAACAGATAACAGGACAGGAACCTACCACAGAGGGACTCTGGAAGACTCTACCCAGTAGGATATCAAAGCAGATGCTGAGACTCATAGCCAAACTTTGGGCAGAGTGCAGGGAATCTTGTGAAAGAAGGGGGAGATAGAAATGCCTGGAGGGAACAGGAGCTCCACAAGGAGAGCAACAGAACCAAAAGATCTAAGCACAGGGGTCTTTTCTGAGACCGATACTCCAACCAAGGACCATGCATGGAGATAACATAGAAGCCCTGCACAGATGTGGCCCATGGCAACTTGGTCTACAAGTGAGTTCCCCAATAATAGGAACAGGGACCATCTCTGACATGAACTCAGTGGCTGGCTCTTTGATCACCTCCTCTTGAATAGGGAGCAACCTTACCAGGCCACAGAAGAAGACAATGTAGCCAGTCCTGATGAGACCTGAGAGGCTAGGGTCAGATGGAAGGGGAGGAGGACCTTTCCTATCAGTGGACTTGGGAAGGGACATGAGAGGAGATGAGGGAGGAAGGTGGGATTGGGAGTGGACAAGGGAGGGGGCTACAGCTGGGAAACAAAGTGAATAAACTGTAATTAATAAAAAGTAAATTAATTTAAAAAAGAATGTACAAAAATGTACAAAAGTTCACACAATCCAAAGGAACAAATTCAATCCCATCAAATCTTGGGCACTAATGCTGTTTCTTTAGAATATTTTTTAAGTAAGAAATAAGCCAAGTACCTATGTTAGTTGCTGTTCTTCTCTGCTTTTGGCTTCTGGTACAAGCTGAATACAGAGAAGATGGCTAACCACGGTGTGCCTTTACAGCTGGAGCTCAGCAGTTGGAGCACTTTCTGCTGTGCCAAAGGACGCGATTTCAGCTCCTAGCACCCACTCTGGTGGCTTACAGCTGCCTGTGAGGCACACCAGTGTGTCCAGTGCCTCTGACCTCCACATACACACATGTTCTTACATGTGATCTCTTTTTTTCTAAAGCTCTCTTGATGGAAGAACAGAAGGGCCACTACTTAAATCAACAGAAGCAAATTTATAGTGCTATATTTTGATAAGTCAGCAAAACAACAGACCTAAAGCAATTTCTGTTTCCTCCTGGTGTGAGAATCCATCTTTATATGTCCTTACTGGACATATAAAATGTCACTGCCATATGCTCAGGTACATGAACTTTCCTTATGGCAAGAGAACTTAGACAAGACTCTGCCATGTACAAACCATTCCACAGTCATTTTTATTATGTAAGCAAAACAAGCTGTTAGGTCCAGTCTATGCATGGTCTTTGGTCGATGCTTCAGTCTTAGGAAGCCCCTCTGGGCCCTGGTTAGTTGGCTATGTTGGTCTTCTTGTGGCACTCCTGTTTCCTCCAGGTCCTTTTGTCTTTCCTCCCACTTTTCCACAAGACTCCCTAGGTATCACCCAATGTTTGGCTGTGAGTCTCAGCATCTGTTCAGAGGACAACTCTGTCAGGCGCCTATCTGCAAGCTTAGCAAAGTATCATTCAGAGTGTCAGGGGTTGGCACCCTCTCATAGGGTGGGTCTTTGTTTGGTTGGACATTCCCTTAATCTCTGCTCTATCTTTGTCCCTGTACATCTTATAGGCAAGGTAGATTTGGGGTTGAAGTTTTTGTGGGTGGGTCAGTATTCCCCTCCCTCTGCTAGGAGACTTGTGAAGTTAAGGCTGTCCTCTTCAGTCTCTATGGCCCCTGTTACTAGGAGTGTCTGCTTGAGTTCCCTCATATTCCCCTAGGTGCCCACCCTTACTTATTCTCCAGCTTGTCACAGGCCTTTCCCCCTGTCTCCCCGGGTCTGAATTCTGGACCTGCATGGACTGGACCTAGACCCCCTACAAAGATGTAGCCAATGACCACGTTAGGCTTCATGTGGGTCTTCTAATTAGGGAGACAGGGGCTATATCTGACAAGGACTCTCTTGACAGCTTTTGGATCACTTCCGCCTGGCAGGACTGTCTTGCCAGGCCACAGGACACACTCAGTCCTAATCCAACTTGATGAGCTGGGGTGGATGGGAAGGGAGCTCCTTTTTTCTGAGGAGTAAGGGGGTTGGGGAGAAAGGAGAGGGAGAGTGGGACTGGGAGACAAAGAGGGGTGGGACTACAACCAGAATATAAACTGAAAAAAGGAAAAAAATGCTGTTAATAAGAAAGACTAGGAAATTTATGTGAACTGAAAGATTAAAGCCATCCATAGTCTTCCAATCTGAAACAGGTATTGTTTATATTGTGTTGTGTATGTTTTCTGACTTTTTCTAAGCACATAAAAGTTCATGCACAGGGGAACACACAATTAAAAAACAACTTATACTCTAATCCTTTTCCCCAAAGGAAAAGTAATTAATTTTCCATGCATATTATCTATATTAATTACATTCCATATTATAGTTTTTTTAAGGACAGAGGGCCCAAGACTTAAGTGTTTTTACTTAACAATGGTGTAAAAGCAAATGCATTCAGTAGAAACTGCACTTTGAATTTTGAGCCTTTTCCAGACTAGTGATAAATGGCCTGTTACTATGCATGAATGTGTATGTATGCATATTTGTGTGTGTGTGTGTGTGTGTGTGTGTCAGGGCATATGTATGTGCATGCAGAAGCAAGTACATAGCCTTGAATGTCATTCCTCAGTTCCTCAGACAACGTCCGCCTTTTATTGTCTCACTGATCTTAAAGAACCCGGCTAGGCTGCTGTCCAGGGAGCCCCAGACTGTGTCCTCAGTCTCCCCGGTGCTGGAATTACAAATGTGTGTGATCAGGCCCATTGCTTTAGGTATCAGACTTCAATTATTGTGCTCAGAGCAAACTCCACCAGCTTCCCTCTCTCTCTAGCCGCTGGTCTGGCACTTTCCGGTGATGCTGGACACTAACCAAGAAGTTCATCTCTCAGTAGATAACTGATGCTCTGCTGTGTGCTGGCCTTCTAATCTATGGCCTTCTAATCTATGGTGTTCCGGAGGCTAAACTGATTAAGTGGCTACTTTACTTGCAAAATGCTCAACTTGTCATGCATGTGAGATGCTACTCCATCGGCAGCTGAGGAGCATATGTTGTCCCCCAGTACTCCATTACACAAATACCATAAGTCATTAGTCCATCTGCTGTCAATGGATGCTGTAACTGCTTCCAATTTTCTTGTTATAAACAATTCCAGTTTTATAAACATCCTTGTTTATACACCTTGACATACTTGATCAACTATTTCCTTAGACATAAAACCTTCCTAGAAATAGAAGTACCAAAAGAGAGACTGCATATTTTAAGGCTTAATACTTACCTTCTATAAGTATTACCAATGTGTTTGTAATATGCATACATGAATATGTCCATCTACGGAATCGGTATATGAAATGACCCTCTCCACTGTTGTTCTTTGATTATAACTTCCCCCAAACAAAAGCCTAAGGAGACAAGGAGACTCTCACTGCTTCCTCATTACGAATGACAAGGAAACAAGAGGCAACTCCCAGTTTTTCCATGGGTAGGCTGAGAGCCTATGTGTACTGTGATGTCACAAGCAAGTAGAGGAAAAGATTACCCAGAAACAGTCCAGCAGCTGAGAATGGCTGGACACCATGTTAGTTAGCTTTTCTTGTTACTGTGACAAAATGTCTGAATGAAACAACTTAAAGCAGGTCACACGTGTTCCAGCTCACAACCCAGGGGCTGTAGTTAAATATGAGACAGGGAGGGCCTCATGACAGCCGAGCATGCGTAGTTCTGCCCATGTCTTAGTCACGTCCTTTTGTATTAGAAACAAAGATAACTAAACCAGAATGGGAGGTGGGACATATCACCGTGGAAGGTTCCCGGTGACCTGCTTCCCCATGTGAGCTCCACTTCCTGAACAGTCCACAGCACATCCTGGGGACCATTGTTCAAACACAGGAGACACTAGAAAGACTTTTGTACTTGCTCTGTAGACTAGGCTGGCCTCAAACTCAAAGAGATCCAGAGGCAGAGGCAGGCAGATCTCTGAGTTCAAGGCCAGCCCACAGAGTGAGTTCCAGGACAGTCAGGGCTACAAAAACCCAAAACCAAAGAATCTTTTTTGTTTTCCCCTGAAGATGATGGGGATTTGAAAAAAGGAAAAGAAAGGGACTCGTTACAGATTTGCTCCAAATTTTATGACCAGGTAGAGTCAAATAGTAGCATCCTAAAGAAGAAACACAGAACAAAATAAATGCCCACTTCCTTTCAGACCTGGGGGCTTATTATTATCATATACTATTGTAAGAATTAAAGGTGAACCCTATGTATTTCCATAGTGCAAAATGACAGAAGAGGGTAGAAGATACTTTTTTTGGTCAGGCTGGTACTACATTGAGGCACCCAAGGCCTGCACCTCCCTGGGCTGAGCCCACGACAGAGCAGTCAGCATTGCAGACACTAGAGACAGAATTACCGTGCACAGGTAAGACTGAAACACGGGCAAGGCAAAGAAATGCAAAGCACAGTGTGGGAAATGACTGAGTGAAGAGAGGTCTGTGGCCTACACTGGGGGCCACAGAAGACACCTTGCTTTGTTATTGTACCAGCCGCCCAAGGCTGCTGCCCAGCAGTAACCTTTCAATTCTGTCGTACATTGGCTTTCTGATGTGGGAACAGAGGCACGTTGAGATTCAATATATCGCCCAAGAGAATACAGGCAATAAAGGGAGAGCTGAATTAAAACTCAGTGACCCTGCCTCTAAAATAACACTTCTAGATACTTAATGCATGCCTTCTCTTGGGGGCTGAATTAAAAAACAAACCAACAGTGTAGTATGAAAAGCCTAGAGACTCAGGTTCAGGTCCAGCAGCTAGGCTCAGTCAGTGGGCATGGAAAAGTCAAGGTGTTCTATTTATGTTCCTCCAATTCCTTCTTAACAAAATAAGTGGAATATTGATAGAATGGTGTAAATGTGTCCCCCAGACTTCACGTATTAAAGACACATTAATTTTTTTATAAAATATTCCGACATAAACATCTGTGTGGTTTGAATAGCGATGGCTCCCACAGACACACGCATTTGAGTGCTTGGGCTGTGGAGAGTGGCGCCATCAGGAGATGTGGCCTTGCTGGAGGAAGTGTGTCACTGTGGAGGCAGGTGTTTAAGGTCTCCTGTGCTCAAGCTACACCCAGTGTGGCTCACAGTCTCCTGCTGCCTGTGGATCAAGATGTAGAACTCTCAGCTCCTTCTCCAGCACCATGTCTGCCTGCATGCTGCCATGCTTCCCGCCATGACGATAATGGACTAAACCTCTGAAACTGTAAGCCAACTGCAATTAAGTGTCTTCCTTTATAAGAGTTGCCATGGTCATAGTGTCTCTTCACAGCAATGAAACCAGAACTAAGACATCTTAAGGATGTTCTGGCTTATCACTCCTGAGAGATAGAGTGAGCCCGCATGGAAGGGAAGGCATGGCAGGGGTAGCAAGCTGGCTGGTCACATCGAGTCTATGCTCAAGAAGAGAGTAGAAAATACAATGAGACTATAAAACCTCCAAGCCTGTCCCCAGTAATGTATGTCCTCCAGGAAGACCCCACCACTTATAGGCTCCACAAGCTTCCTGAGCAAGGATACCAGCTCAGGACCAAGCACTCAAAAACTTTCCCCACACAATCGTGTTCTATGAATCCAAAAGTCTTACCTCCTTGTTATAAGTTGTAAACAATTTATTTACTAAACAACAATAGTACTCCAATGAGATGATGGATGAAAAGTACTTTACAAAGACGAAGTGCTACATCCTTAGAAGGCATCATCCACGGTGCCCTGAAATATGGTACCAAATGGACAATGTCAAACACAGACTTCTCTCTGCTTAGGACTGGGAGATGCAGGGTGAGTTCTTATGGCGGCATTTCCATGCTCTGGGAATGATGTGGTTAACGCTCCCTAAAACTAAGAGCTCTTTTAGTAACACAAACAGTCTCTGTCACAAGTTGGCGTTCATCCTTAGTCTCTTTCTTGTCCTTTAACCTTTCATAAATTCTTAATAAAAGGTTCAAATGTGCATTCAACATGCAGGGCTTGCTCCTTCTTCCTCAACACTGTGTCCCTCTCTTTCACTTCTCTCTCTTTCTCTCTCTCTTTGTGTGTGTGTATGTGTGTGTGTACTGTACTCTGTGTCATGTACAGTAGAGCCCAAGGACAGGTTGAACATATGGAGTCCATACTTGCTCAGTAATTCAGTGAGAGCAGAGAACAGACCAAAACTTACCAAACACTGGGAATTTAAGAGAAGTACTGTCTCAACATTACACACGAAAGCCAGGGGTGGCTGCACACCTGTAACCGCAGCACTCAGAAGCCGAAGCAGGAAGACCAGAAGTGCCAAGCCAGTCTGATTACAGAGTGAAACCCTGTCTCCAAAACCAAAATGGGTGTCTTAGAAGATGGCTGAGGAGTTAGAAGCACCTGCAGCTCGTTTAGAGGACCTAGTTTCTATCCCCAGCATCCCCATGGAAGCCACCACGACCTCTAACTCCAGTTCTGGAGGATTGGATGCCTTCTTATGACATCTGTGGAGACCAGACATGCACACAGTGCATATAAATGCATGCAGGAAAAATACTTATACACATAAAATAAAATAAATAAATCTACAGGATAAAAAGAGAGGGAAAGAAGGAAGCAGTAAAAGAGGAAGAAGAGGTCAAAGCTGAGGAGCATGAAAGAACAAGAGTGTTTGCTGCAGTGGAACAGGACAACACCATCCACAGAGGCAGCGCTGCTGGATGAGAGTTTTGAGTATCAAAGTCATCTAAAGAACGTGTATGTGGTGTCAGCAGGCAAAAAAGAATAAACCCAAATAAGCTGCTCCTCAAAAAGGAAGACTCTCTTCTTAGGATAAGTAGTATAATGTGTTTCCATGTCACCTCCTCAATGTCCCAAGCATTTGTCACCCTTGAGTGATTGTGAACTTCTCTTTGGGACCCCTGTGTAAGCTCAAAGCTTCAGTTTTCTGACCTGTTAACAATGATATCAATGCTTATATCAGAAGTCTATCATGATTAAAACAGGTTTGCATGGCATCAAGTAATACTGACCAAAGGCTAACTGTTAATATGAAGTGAATTAACACACCCAGGTTTTTCCAATATTTGTGCTAGATATGAGCTACATATTTTATTATGCTTACCATACTGATAATCAGCTGAAGGGAGCCACCATCTATCAGCCAAAACCAAACTGGAAGCAGTCATGTTCCTGCAAATAGCCAGAACCTTCCAAAGAATTCCAGACAGTCTCACATTTTCTATCACATTCCTTTAAGCACAGACTTATTCAAACAGTGGAGGAAATCCCTATCAGAAATATATATAAAGGGGGAAAAGATAAACAAATTCTGCTAAATACAAAATTACCTTTCTTGTGAGATGACACATACTTTGTGTGATTAAAAAAAAAATCACAATTCCAAATGTATCCCTTTAGAAGCCCAAATCCCAAAATTCCTTTAGGCTTTGTAGGAATGCCTCAAGGCTGGGCCAGCTGAGATTCCTTAAAGTACTTTCCAGAAGACTGTTCAGGAAACAAGGTCTGTCCTTCTACCTTTCCCAGACTTCTCATTAAATGATAGGATGTTTAGTTTAGTTTAGTTTTTTTAAAGAGAGTGACATCCAAGATTTAATTAGAAACAGTTATTAAAAATGTATCAATATTTTATCCCAGTGCCCATTGAACTTACTATTTTTATACACAGACAGAAATTCCCCCCTTAAGATACTGAGAGACACTGAGTGGTGGAGGTGCATGCCTTTAATCCCAGCCCTGAGGAGGCAGAGGCAGGATGCTCTCTGAGTTCAAGGCCAGCCTGGTCCACAGAGTCCAGGACAGCTAGACCTACACAGAGAAACCTTGTCTAGAAAAACCAAGATCAAAAAGATCCTGGGAGGAGACTGAAGACTCATCTGTCTTCTCACAATAAACCAAACTCTTAAATGAAAAGTCTGGAACTTGTTCACTTTTACAAGTTGCTCCACCTAATTGCCCCAGTGCCGTGGCAGGAACAACCGGCAAACACTGCGTGCATTGCTCCGTCTGTGGTGAGAGGGTACTCTATTCAGTTCAGGACCAGAACCTGACCCGCAGAACAATTCAGCCTGCAACAAATTCTTCTAAGCACAGGAGATGCTGTGCTTACTAACGGTGTCAGCCTAAGTCCACCATCACATAAAGTGGATGAGATGCCTCTGAACTCTCCATGAGATCACCACCCCTCCCCCACAGATAATGTCTGAGATAAATGATGGGAAACAAAAGGAAAAGGGGACAAATCATTGCCCGAGGAGGATTTACGGGAAGTGACTTGCTTACCTGGAAGGAGGCAGCAGCACATATCTCATTACACAAGACTTCGGAACTAGCTGGCAGCCCAAGAGAGCAATTGCTGAAAGTGGCTGTCTGCAAGCACGTGATCAGACAGCATCTGTAGAGAAACAAGTAGGTATTTTTATGCCCATCAAAGGATGACTTTGGACTATTATTTAAGGCAGCATGAGTTTTAGAGAAAGTTGTATGTAAGAGTCTTGCATTTGGATGCTGAAAAGATGGATAAGAGTGCTTATTGTGCAAGCATGAGGACCTGGATTCCCAGAACCGATGTAAATGCTGGGTTTGACTACACATGTGCACACATGACCAGATGCTTGCAAAACTCTAGCACCATTGGGCAGAGACAAAAGGATCAGGAGGGTTTTCTGGCCAGCTAAAAAATGGCAGATGTTGGGGTCCATGAGAGGAGGTCCTTATTCCATGCGATAAGGCAGAAAATGACAGAGCAGGACACCTGACATTCTTTTATTAGAGAAAATTAGCTGTGATTACACTAATACTTAGTGTCCCCAAGACTTGGAGAAAATGACAGTGCTGATGTGCAGTGGTAAACAGGTGAGGCAGTGTGGGTCCAGAGTAACTGCTGGGGAAGCAGAGGAAAGCAAGGTGGAAGTGCAAGAAGCCTACGAAGGTCAAGGCCAGTCAGCCTGAACACTGAAGACTAGCCTCTCCACACAGCAGGGGCCAGCACTGCACCTGCCGGGGACACCTCCTTCTACAGAGCATGGGAGTCTCTAGTATTCCCTCGGAATCTGAGTAAGGTTCTTGTGATGTCATTAGCCTTCATGTGATGGGACCAGAGACTGTGGATCAATATTCTTAGTGTCCTAAGGAGAAAAACTGCACCTGATAAATGCTCGGGAATTGCTATTGTATTAATGTCTCAAATAGCAGGATGTAAGAGCAGAAAATGGATATATGCCATGAGTCTACTAGTAGGTACAAAATAACATACCTCAGATCTGTAAGAACTCAGGGAGAACCTATAGGTTTTACTCTTCATTTCCCCTCCCATTTCAATTTCACCTATGAGATAGAGGAAATGTACAATGTTTTTAAAGTTGGCAAGTATTCGATGAGCTTTTCCTGTATGTCTCTGACTGAATTAAAAGGTGTTGACTAAGACAGGCGGGGGCAGTAGTAGAGTTTGAATGATTCTTCCCAGAACTCGAGGGCTGGGATGTGTCTACACCCACCTTCTGAAATGCTTACTGTAGCAGTGTAGACCCTGTGACCTTAGCTGCAGAAAGCAGACTGCATACCGTCTCAGCAAGCTCATAAACAAAAATATCTAAGTTGGTTTGGAAAGCAAGCAACGCCAGTCCCTGGAACTGACACTGATGTAAACCAAGTGTGGAAGTTAAGAAACATGTGACCCATTTTGCTCATTTCTCAATAACAGCTCTGTGCAAAGGCTCGTGTTCACATAGCTCCTGACGAGTCATAAACATTCTCTGTCGGGCGGTCACAATCTGTGTTATAGACATGGTGGGCCACAGGAGGAATGCAATGGTTTCTGATAGAAGCATCCAGGCATATTAATTGACTCTCAGTAAATATACCTACCATATGGGAGATGGTCTGCAAGGATGTAATCAGTGGAGAATAAACCCGCCAGCCAAGGAGAACAATACTATCACAGACTCCAGCCTTTTCTTTTTCTAGCCCTGGGAAATGTGATCTCTGTGATCTTTCAGACTATTACATTCTCCCATGAAGTGATTTTATATGGTTCTGGGGAGTAGTTTGATAGGGTTACAGGTTTATAACTGTGGCCGATGTGTGATGAACACAAGAACAGAGAGCACTGTTTACAGTAATTCAATGTGAATATTGCCCCTTACATTATCTAATCATTAGGCCCTATTGCATGACCATCCATTTGGGCAATGAGGGAGACCATGTGGCAAAGAGGGCAGTGTCAGAAGAAGAGCCATTCCACGTGCACAAGGTGACGGTGAGAGAAAGATCCGGGCCACTGTGTGCTATGCTGGGGCATCTAGGCCTCTTTCCTTTTGGCGGTATTAGAGCAGCCTGGTGAGTTAAGTGTAATTACTGAGCTTGACGGTTACACTTGACTGTCAGCTTGACAAGATTCAGAATCACTTTAGAAACAATCTTTGGGCATATCTGTGAGCAATTTCCAGTCAGTTGACATTAAGTCAGCTGAGGTGGGAAGACTCACCCATGGCTGACATCATTCCATTGGCTGTGGTCCTGAGCTAGATTTAAAAGAAGAAAAAAAAAAGTGTGGGGAGGGGAGCTGACTTTGGATGTCACATGAGCAGCAGCCTCAGGCACCTACCTGCATGCCTTGTCCACCTTGGTGGACTGTGTGCCCTCAGACTGTGAGCTAAAATAAGTCCCTCGGTCATGGCATGAGAAAAGTAACTAATACATTGGCAATGGAGACTGTTGTCATAAACATCTGTAAAGCCTGACTGGGTAAAATGAAGACGCTGATGTTGCAGTCTTCAGTTCTGCTTTCACATGTTTTTTAGCATGTTTTCATGCTGTACTTGGGAAGACTGGCTATAAATGCATCATCACATGTTGTTTGTAAAGTCCAGCTTACTAACAAAAACATTCCAGAGGAAGAAAGGAGAGGAGAGAAAACTCTGCACTGTTAGGGCATACAAGGCTGCTCTTGCCTAGGAGTGCAGGGAGAGAAGGGCCCTGGAAGAGCTGTTGTTGTGACTCTGACATTGCACGCATCATAGGAGTCAGGTTGGGTAGGAAAAGCAGTCTTCCCATGCTTCTGTGGGGACAGCCTCTAAGTGTAAGCAGAATGACACCATCTAACTTAAATCCAATAGTCAAACGCCAAACAGTCCTTTATGTTTAAAGCTATATAATCCATATCGTGTGGTGTAGAGGCAAGAGCTAGGGCTAAGAACAGGGGAAAAGCATCAGCACAGGACTTGCCAGGCCTCCTGATGAGAGCAGGAGCTATCTATGAGCCAACTAGAGTTGTTGTGCCCCTCCTGAATTTCAGAGGACTTTTGAAAGGCTAGTAGATTTCATGTGGAGGGAAATAAGAATGACCGTTATCAGACAAATTTCTTCTCCAAGTAGAGAATATGCAAATTCCAATGTGATATTCAAGTTCCCTTGACACATCAAATGTAGATCATGGATGAAGGGGCGTGAAGAGTATGATCTGGTACTAATTTCAGTGAGCTGAACTTAATTTTCGACTTTGGGAGGCAACACATAATAGTCATTGTTTAACATCATTCCACTTGGGCCTCAAAAATCTCCACAAAAGAAACCTGATGTGGAATTTATGCATGCCGTGTTCTGCCAAAGTTCTAAAAAGGCTGAGCACGGCGTTGGCGAGCAGTGGAGTGTCCCGCCAGTCTCTGGGATGGCTGTGCCCACAGTGCGAACCACGTACGGGCACTGAGAACCTAGTCAGACAGAAACCCAAACCAGTCACAGCGGTGACAACTGGCAATACTGGAGTCCAGGAAGGGGTTAGTCCACAAGAGACAACTATGCTAAAACACTTAGGGGGTGGCGCACAACACGACACAGACACCCATGGAGTAAGAGTTAGGGGGTACCAGCTCTAAATCAGAATCCTCCGCTGACCAGATAGGGGACTCCTGGGGCCACTCACTCTTTCATTTTGAGCTTTGTGCTTCTATTTTAGAGAACAAAAGTGGTGGGCTTAATAAGGGAGTGTGGATTTTAGCACTTGCAAAACTGCAGCAGCTAGTTTGTAGAGACTCAAGGGGAATAAGATAGACATGCTAAGACACAGGCACTTCCTAAGGACATACAACTCCAGAGAGTTGATGGTTTCAGCGAGATGGGAAAGCCTCTCAAATTGCCAGCTTTCTAAAGAGAAACTGGAAATAAGGCATAGTTGTGTAAAGCCTAAATGTCCACAACTGAGTTGGTTTCTAAAGCACAATCAATTGCCCAACCAACCAAACAAACAAAAATCTGTTGCTGTCATATGACCTAGGATTTGCACTGTTCCTCCAGGTAGTCAACGATCTTTAATTCATCTCTAAAGCCCTTTTCCATCTTTGAAGAGAAATCTAAAGAAACTGTCTGACAAGCGATGTGGTTTTTCCTATCTATCCGCCTAATATCTGGGATGAACTCCCGGGCACTTGCCTTCCACGCTGCAGACATGGCACCGCCCCTCCCCTGCTGAAGCTGTGCACCAAGCCAATCTGGCTCTCCAGACTCCAGGGCTGCTTGCTGGCCTCGACTGCATTCCTCATTAAGGTGGAGCAACTAGAACCATTAAAACATAACATTTTATAAGCCAGTCTCTGGGTCCCACCTGTTTCTAATCCCCCACCTCCTCCATTAGATTCCCCTCCTGTTTCCTCTTTCACTTCTACTCCCAATGTGGGTGTTCCTGGGACTTGGTTCCCAGCCCGCAATGTTCTCTGAAATTTCCTGCCCATTGAGCTCCTAATCAGTTTCTTAAGCTCCCACCCTTCAGGTCCAATGGCCCCTGGGACATCCCTACTGCTACTAAATTATACTATCCATAAATTTGACACTCTCATTATTTTTATGTTACTTTCCCAGAATTCCTTCACGTATCCTAAATTAAAAAGGGTATTTATCTTTCCCTCACCTCAGGCTTGATATTAGGGATGTTCAGGGATCCTCCTCGCAGAAGTCTTTAGCTCTAACTCCCATTGGAGTCAGTCCTGCTCATGTCTTATTTCCTCATGCCAGGCAAGAGCCTCCAGCTTAGTACTGGCACCTCAGGGAGCAATGCTGGGTCTTCCTCTGCTCTGTGAGCTAGGTTCCTTCCTCTGGCTTTCAGAGTCTACTAACTCGTGGCTATGGAAACTCTTCCACCCAGTCCGAACCAATCTAATCAGCACTCCCAAATTCCATGTTTCATCTGTGCCTAGATAGTCCCATGTGTTCAGATCCTACCATGATCCAATTTGCATCTTTCAAGGAAAATTTTCTGAATCACTAAGCTAGTGGTCTTACAGGCATGACTTCTTCATCAGACATCACGAATCCATCTCAGAGGTTAGCAAACGAGAGCTTTATTGTATGGCCTTTACTACCAGTTCTCTGGCTGCTCTTGTATGTGTGTGCATGATGGAAAGGACCAACTTATTTGCAGGCATTTTTCTAGATGTTTTGATATCTGCCCTTCTCCATTATTCTCCAGTGCCAGCTTTGATTTCTGAGGTGACAGCTGTGATTCAGGATTTCCTCTCTGCTAGAATAGCCTACTCAAATTTACCCTTCCACACACACAATTTAAAGTCATCTTGCCAAGTACCTATCTCTAAAAAAAGTTCACTTCAGTTTTTGATTAATTTTAAGTTATTGAATTTTAAACCAAGCCTTTAATCTGTGGTGTTTGTTTTCTTCCTTTTATCTGTTTGGAACTTAAATAGCTTTTTTTAATTTCTAAAGATAAAAATTTTAATATTTATGTAAAAGTTCTTTAAATACCCGAATTGAATAGTTATAAATTTCACTTACTCATCAGTAAGCTTCATTCTCAATTTTTCATTTATATTTTGCACTCTTTTTCTTCCAAATATCTTCACATTTCTCTTCTGAATTCTACTTTTTCTTATCAGTTATTTAAAACTATATATCTTTTTAAAGATTTTGATTGTTTTTTTTCATGTTTTTATTGATTATTTGGGCATTTCACACCATGAGTCACAATCACATCTCCTAGGTCCACCCCTGCACCCTGGTGACATCTCTCCCTACGCCACCCCCATCCCCCCAAAAAAGAAAAAGAAGAAAAAAGTCTATTTTGTGTTACCCATATACTCATGGAGCATGGTCAAACTCCCAGTGGCCAGCCCTTTAATGAAAATGTAGTCTTCCTCCCCACATCCCCACCACAAGCCATTAATTGTAGGGAGCTACACTTCAGCATTCTTATCACAATTTTTATGAGTTCTCTTCCATGGTTTTCTGTCTATGCTGTTACTTTTGGGGGCTGTAAAACTACATAACTTAAACACAAACTTTTAATTGGTATCTTTCAGTTATTGGTTTTCTAGTTTGAAAGATGAAGAGGAAGACAATGCAGCAACTCCTAATGAGACCTGATAGACTAGGATCAAAAAGAAGGAGAGGACGACCTCCTCTATCAGTGGACTGGGGGAGGGACAAGGGTGAAGAAGGGGGAGAGAGGGTGGGATTGGTAGGGGAAAAGGGAGGGAGCTACAGGGGGGATAGAAAGTGAATAAACTGTAATTAATAAAAATAAAAAAGGACAGGACCTACCACAGAGGGCCTCTGAAAGACTCTATTTACCAGTGTATCAAAGCAGATACTAAGACTCATAACCAAACTTCGGCAGAGTGCAGGGAAACATATGAAAGAAGGGGGAGTTAATATGACATGGAGAGGACAGGAGCTCCACAAGGACCAAATATATCAGGGCACAGGGGTCTTATATGAGACTCTTTCTCCAACCAAGGACCATGTATGGATATAACCTAGAACCCCTGCTCATATATAGCCCATGGTAGCTCAGTATCCAAGTGGGCGCCCTAGTAAGGGTAACAGGAACTATTTCTGACATGAACTCAATGGCTGGCTCTTTGACCTCCCCACCCTCCAAGGGAGGAGCAGCCCTGCTAAGCCACAGAAGAGAACTTTTCAGCCAGTCTTGAAGAGACCTGGTAAGACAGGGTCAGATGAAAGGGGAGGAGGAAAGGGGCAGGGAGGAGATGAGGGAGGGAGGGTGGGATTCGGAGGGAATGAGGGAGTGGGATGTAGCTGGGATACAATACAGCTGGGATACAGAGTTAATATAATGTAACTAATAATAAAAAATTTAAAAGGGGAAAAAATAGAGCCCACAATATAACCCTTCAGCTCAGTAAGATGATAAATGGTCCAGGGCAACAAGGTAACTAATTATTAACTATAATATTGAACAAGCAGTTTACAAAGATTAATCTCCTGGGCTCTATGCAAAGTACATAGATAACTCCTTAGTTTGGTAGTTCCTCTCTTCTGTTTTTTTTTTTTTTTGTTGTTGTTGTTGTTGTTTTGGCATCCTGAATAAATTACTCTGATTTAAAAAGAAATAAATAAAATAATAATAATAAAAATATAAATAAATTTTAAAAAAGAAAGATGAAAATTAAGCTGAAAAACATGCTCTGTAAAACTTTAGTTCCTTGGAAATTTTCAAAAAGAACATACTTTGTAAAATTTCAGTTCTTTGAAGCTTACTGAGTTGGCTTAATGGCCCAGCATATGGTCTACTTTAATGAACGTGCATTATCAGTTAGATTGAACTGACTGAAAGTGATGCTACATCTTCTGAATTTTTAATTGTTTTCTCTATAGTTGTTATACGAATTGCTAAGAATTTCAACATCTTCAGGTACAACTGGACTTCCTAGGCTGTGTTCTGTTGCCGGTTCATACTAGCTAGGACAAGAAGCTTAAAAGTCGCCTACAACTGCAAAGGGATAACACTAGCCAATAGATAAGAAGTATATACAATCAGTACTAAGTAAAATATGTTTATTCCTGAGCCTAAACAAAGATGAGATATTTAGAACAATACAAAGAAATCTAAATATCTATTTAAGCTAGACTCATCAATTAAATAATAGCACATATGTGATTTCGCATGGACGCCATATAACATGGTTTAAATTAGAGCTATTGAATTTATCTCCCTTGAAAGCAGAATAAAACTATCTTGTTTTATTAAGGATCTGCCTGAACTGTCAGCTTTGTACTTGAAACTTCTCATATTTAAAAATCAGTTGTCCTATAAGCCATACAATATAGGATAAACATACTAAAATCTATAGACCTAAAGAAGCTAACCAACAAGGAGGACCCTAGGGAAGATGCTTAATTCTCATTTAGAAGGGAAAACAGGACAGACACCAGAGGTGGTAGAAGAGCCAATAAGACTGGAGCCTACCACAAATGTTCTCTAAAAAACCCCACCCAGCAGGGATTGACACAGATGCAGAGACTCACAGCCAAACTTTGGAGAGAGCACAAGCAGTCTTGTGGAAGAAGGAGGATACAGAAAGACCTGGGGGGAACAGGAGCCCCATAAGAAGACCAACAAAGTGAAAAAAAAAAGTTCGGGGCCCAGGAGCTACTGCAGAGATTGATACATCAACAAAGACCACACATAGACAGGACCTAGCCCCCCTGCCCAGATGTAGCTCAGTCTCCATGTGGGTCTCCTAGTAAAGGGAGAAGAGAGAGTCTCTGACACGAACTTGGTTGCCTGCTCCTTGATCACTTTTTCCCTCATGGGCGACCTAGCCAGCCCACAGAGAAAGAGGATCCAGACAGCCTTGATGGGACCTGATAGGCTACGGTCAGACAGTAGGGGAGGAGGACCTTCCCTATCTGTAGACTAGGGGAGAGGGATAGGAGAGAAAGAGGAAGGGTGGGACTGGGAGGAGATGAGGGAGAGGGCTACAATTGGCACAAAGTGAATAAAGTATAAAATCATCATCATCGTCTGATGTCCAGGGTGAGATGGCTCCGTAGTTAAGAACACTTGCTGCACAAGAATCCTGTCCCACCACCAGCGTGAAAAGCAGGAAGCGGCCCCACCTTGCTTGGAGGTGGATACATACGGCCCAGAGGGGCTAGGTGGCTGCCAGCCGGACAGGCAAAGATGAGCTTTATGAGCAAAAGATCCTGCCTGCAAGGGAGGCGGTGAAAGAGGAGGACGGCTGACACCCCCGACACACACATACAGTGTCCCACATCTTACACTCACACATCCAAGTGCACATGTCACATACGAATGCAAACATACATACACACTATATAAATGTGTAGTTAACTATTCCTTCCAACACATTTCTGTATGTCTTTTGTTTTGTTTTTATTGAGAAAGGGTTTTGCTGTGTAAACTTGGCTGTCCTGGACTCACTTTGAAGATCAGGCTGGCCTCGATCTCATAGAGATCCGCCTGCCTCTGCCTCCCAGAGTGCTGGGAGTACAGGTGTGCGCCACCATGCCCGGCTTTCCGTATGGCTTTAGTAATAAATTCTGTCTTGACACTTTGCACTTTTATTATTTAGTCAACAAAATTATAGCTGAGTATGTGCTAGAACCACCAGAGGAAAAGCTAACGCTGAAAGCCGTGGTCTGTTTCTTCAATGAATTGGCAGTCTCTGTGGGGCATATATCACAGGACACAGCATGGTCCCTGTTAGCCACGGCAGCAGCAAAATAGCTAAACAAATGTGGATTACTATGAGACAGAACAACACAACAACAAAACGTGAGAGAATATTCAAGTGTTGGCAACTTTCCAGGCTAGACTATCCTGTCTGAGACAGACCTTTTTCTGGAGATGTGGCAAGCTGCATTTCCTCCCACAGGGACATGAAAAGATTAAGGATTAAGAATTGTTATGGAAACTATAACAATCTAAATTGTCATATCCAAAGGAAATTTCACCCCCCAAATTCTGGGCCTCACTCTCTCTGCCAAAGGAGCCATTCCTCATTACCGTCAGAAGGGACAAATGGCTATCTGTGCTTCCCTCTGGGATCACTCAGTGCCTGTCGCTCTTCTCAGCTCTTCTTCCCCTGGCTCTGCCCTAACCTCTCCCGGCTCCTCATTCCTATGTCGCCTGCCATTTCAGCCACACTATCTCCTGGGTCTCCCTTTGCCTTCTTCCCGTGCCCCCCCTCCCCTCGGCTGTTTCCTGCTCCTTCTCTCTCCCACCTCTCCTCATGGCTAAGTCCAGTCTACTGACCATGTTCAATCTACTACTTTCTCTATCTGCCCTGGACTCTTCCAGATGCCCCCCCCATGTGTTCTCCCTCATATCTACAGTAGAAACCTTCCCTTGTTGTAAGTGACGATTAATATTTACTGTTTATATATCTTCTGGTAAAGCTGCAGTTAGTCCGAAACAGCTGTATAACCAAATCACCACACAGAGACTGGGTTTATTTAGTTAACCTAGAACAGAATGCTGGGCAACAGTTACTCCTTCCTAAACCTCCAAGCCCTCATAGTTCCCTAACATTTAGATTTTATCCTTTATACTTGCTTTTTGTGGAATCTTAGGTCTGGTTCGTGCTCCACATCCTCCAAGATCTGTCCTCCAGCTCCCGCTCCTAGCTCTCCTCCCTCTCTCCTCCCACTCATTTCCTGCCCTCTGGCTCCTCCCACTGCTCAACATTGTGTCTAGTTGCTTTAATTTAGCCTGTTTATACACAGTGTTGAGACAGGATGCTTAGAATAAGTATCACAATACAATATCCGGATTGAAACCAGACAGTGGGGGGAAGAAATCAGCGTTTGAATGAACAAGGGTAAGGTGTATACATTTCAAAAGAACATTATACCAACACTCAGTTTCTACATCTGATGCCAACACCGTCAGCTAATACATAAATGATTGTGATAAATGAGGACCAACTGTAGGGAGTTACATAACAAAATCTAGTGAGTCAGGAAGAAGTTAAAGTAAAACATCAAACAAATGGGTCAAACTTACTGTTAACTCTGAGTCACAAATGAAACCATCACTTCAGAACACTGTAAGGGAGTAACAGCAGAACGACCACAGATGATGAAGAGCAGTGAAATGTATTCAGGATTCACTTAGAACACTAAACAAACCAAAAGCCCTTTGTTTTAAAAGGCCAGGTAATCTCAAAAGCGAGAATTCAGAAGCCTTTGAGGAAACTGCAGTGAGAACTGGACGGAGGGTTCAGCAGTTAAGAGCGCTGAATATTTTTTCAGAGGAGCTGGGTTCAGTTCTCAGCACCCACATGGCAGCCCACAACTGTCTGCAACTCCAAGATCTGAGACCCTCCCACAGACATACAATGCACATAAAATAAGAATAAATTATAAAGAACAAAAAGTAAACAAACAAAAAACCCCAAAGATCACCTAATTAAAGTGAAATATGTTGAGAAAATCCACAAAGAAAGGAGGGAATCTGTCATTTTAAGAGGCAGGCCAGATGAGATCTGCTTTCTTCCCAGTATTCAGCAAGTTACTTCCTGTAAAAATACATGGACTACAAGAACCTTAAATAAATATGACTTGAATGACTTTTAGTTTCTTCCTTTGTCAGAAAAAGAAACATTAAAACTCTCATAATTTTTGTAGTAGATTCCAAATGTGTTTAGTCCTCTAACATCTTCATTTTAAGGGACTTTTGTTTTGCCTTTAGTTTCCTTGCATGAGTATATGTGTGGTGTACATGTGTGTACATGTATGTGTGTATATATGTGGTGTATATGTGTGTGCATGCACGTATGTGTGTGTTTGCATGTATGTATGGTGGGTGAATGAATGTGTGTACATGTGTTCATGTGGTGTGTGTACAAGTGTGTATGTGTGGTGTGTGTACATGTGTGTATGTGTGGTATGTGTACATGTGTGAGTGTGTGTGTTTGTGTGTGTGTTTGCATGGATGGTGTGAGGGTGGATGAATGTGCAGATGTGTGTATTTGGAGGCCAGAAGTTGATGTCTGGTTCTTCGTCCATCTCTCCACCCCATATATGTAGAGGGAGGGTCTCTCACCTGAACCTTGAGCTCCCTTTCAGCTAGCCCAGCAGCGGGAGCAGAAGCCCCCACCATGGAGATTACAGGAAGACCGCCACCCATCAGCATTCACATGTGTGCTAGGGATCCAAATCCAGGTTTAAAATAAACACTTGCATAGAAGGCTTTTTCTCAATGAGCCATCTTGGTCCTCTTGTCTCTGAGCTTTAAATACCAGGTATTAAAAGTTTTAAAGTGGCTCTTTTATTATTGTTATTGTTACTATTGTTATTATTTTATTTCCAAGACAATGCTTTTCTGAGGCAAAGAGCTCTTATTGTATGTAGTCCTTAGATGCCAACCTGGAGATATATATATATATATATATATATATCCCCAAATCCCTCTGAGTATGAAGTTTTCATGTTCTCATTGCACAAAAAGCAAACATCAGGCCATTCTCCTGATTGTGACTCCCAGACAAATGTGCACCCCTCACCATCGGAACTGCTAGGAGCACAAAGAGAATCAAGAGCATTGATCTCTAGGGTCAACTTGAAGTCAAAGGTAGGGTTCTGGCAGCCTGTCTGAGAACAACCTGACAGCCATTCCCCCAGTACTGGGTACTTCTGCCTGGTGCTCTTTTGGGTTTTGGGGATACATTAGCAAACAAAAATTCCATGATAAGAAACATGTCCACAAAGGCCATACTCTGCTGCAAAGGGAGGGGGTCAAATGACTATAACACACAGTAGGTATTTACAAGCCATATAGCCTTCTCAATAGGGTGTTGTGTGAGTTCAGTTACAACCCCTCATAACCATAAACCTCAGTTGTGCAGCAATATCTGGCTTTACTATAAATCTGTCACCAAGAATAGCAAACAAACAATGATGAGTTAGAAAGAAAAAAACTTCAGTTTCAAAGTCACCCCAGCTTTGCCTTTGGCTTGGCTAGTAAACTGAGGTACCTCCAATCCCATCACGACAATGAAAAATAACTCAGTTATTGCTCCTAGAAATGCAAACTGAGACATTTGTAGGTTGGAGTAGTCACTGGAGACATCTGTACCGTTAAGGAATACTTTATGGACAGAAGGCTCTGACGTGTGAAGGCATGCTCTGCAGTGCTGACATATTACAGTAGTGGAAATATAAGAAGACAAAACTACATAAAATTCTACCGTGCTCCTAATCTAACAAAAAGATTACTGAGGTTACTATAGGCCTTCAGGGCTTTGCCAGGCGTTCCTGCTGACACCCTACAAACTACCAGGAAGAGGCCAGAGTGTCCAGAGGGCTGGGCAGAACAAGTAAAAGAATCTTCATCAACAAAAAGCTCTACTGTCTCAGCTCTAATTCTTGGAAGACCAGTTCAGGCATTCAGGAAACTTAAGTTCATAATTTTTATGAGTTTCAGAATTTGTCCACAAGAAAAGTAACACTGACTAGAGGCAAGATTAAACTGTATCCTGCATAGTCTATCTACTCTAGGACTAGTGAGATGGCTCAGTAGGTAAAGGCACATGTCCACAAGTATAAGGTCCTGCGTTCTAATCTCCAGAATTCAAATAAAAGCCCAGTGTGTGTCACAGGTGGGGCATTCTGTAATTCCAATGCCCCTACCAGGAAATGGGAGACAGAGACGGGAGAGCCAATGGAAGTTATAGGCCAGCCGAAGTGGCGTACCCAGCAAGACAGAAAAAATAAAGACTGACACCTGAGATTATCCTCTGTCTTATACATAGATAACATGGCATGTGCCAGCCTGCATCGTTCACACACATGATGGTGAGTGTGTGCACGTGTGCACATGCACGTACACACACACACACACACACACATACTAATCGCAAATGTGACTGGGTTATTAAAGCCTGTCTGAAAATTCAAAACAAGGATTCCTTTCCCTAAGACAGCTGAATCAAAAGAAAGTTCTAAATTCAAAGGACTTTGGACAGAGGAACATAATGCACCCACGAAGGAGATGCTCTGTGAGTTTACCATCAGCCACCAGCCCACGCAAGTGATTGCTGCAGCCATCCCTCCGCTTCCTCAACCTCACTCAAGTTTCAGCCCAAAGCCAAGTCCTGTTGTTCTCCTCATTCTAGCATAATTTCATGTACTTTAAAGAAAGTCCAAGGAACAACCCTTAGGTAGTTGTAACACAGTTGCTCATTTCCAGTGAAACCCAAAATTCGCATAGATAGATTCACATAGATTATTTATATGCTACAACTTAGTAGGATGTGAGTAGTTTTCAGGCAGTATTAAACATAGATAAATTTTATTAATCTGATAAATAAATCAGGTAAGAGTAACTTCGTTTACCTAGCCATTGCCACTCTCTCCAAAGAGGTGCACAGACAAAACATTTCAAGAGCCACCAGGCAGTGGTCGTGCATTCCTTTAATCCCGGCATTTGGGAGGCAGAGGCAAGCGGATCTCTGAGTTCAAGATCAGCCTGATCTACAGAGTGAGTTCCAAGACAGCAAGGGCTACACAGAGAAACCCTGTCTCAAAAAACAAGAGAGAGAGAAAGAAAGAAAGAGAGAAGAGAAATTCAAGAGCCAGCTAACAGCAAAGTTACTCTAAATTATCTATCTCCCCTGGAAAACAGATTTCCCAAAAATAAAATTAATATTTACATTCAACAAAGGGTTTCCTTTTTCATAAGACCTATTGTATAACATTTTTAAAAATAGTTGTTTAGTAACTATTTAATAACTGTAGTTGAAAATAACACTGAAATATTTTCAACTTTAAAATAAGAAATTCTGACCTGAGTATTGTTAGATGGCTGCCTTGAAGTAATTAAATTATTTAAAATAGCCTTAGCATAGTCTTCCAAGAAGTCTGCATGCTTTTGCAAGTTGAATACATTTATTTATAAGTTAGCATTTTAAAAGTTAGTATTTGTGTGTGTGTGCAATGCATCTATCTCTAAATATTTATAAGTGTACTTCACCATTAAATCAGGAATGAAAGACCATGAAAAGCATTCTAAATACAGTGAATAGTTTCAGATGGGAATAGAAGACTCTCAATATCCTAATTATTGACTGTCGTTCAAAGGTTTCTTGATTTAGGGGTCAATATTTCCAATTAAAGAAACCTTTCCATCATTAATCAGCATAACAAATCATACTAATGGATGTGAGGAAATAGGGCAATATGCAGAGGTGGGTAGATGAGGTACGAAGGACAGATATCTGAAGATTCTTGGCAAGGCTGAACTTGGGCAAGGTCTAGGTTCAAACGCCTAATTATTCAGAATTCTCAATCATCTGAGGTAGAAGGAAAAACTCTTCTGTCTACCCTGTACTGAATAGAACAGCTGCTTCCATAGCACTGTGCTTGGAAATGCATTTGAGAAGGAGCAGTCAGAAAGGAGAAGGCAGGCTTCCCGTGGCTTGTGTATCCTGAATGGGGAAGTGAGGTCAGCACATCTGCCCGAATGGTGAAACATGCTCTCCATGGCCACCATGGCTGGAGGCATGGGTACCAGCCTCTAGATATTCTGTTTATCCATGACCCGTGGACTGAAAATGGATGCCCCTTAAGAGCTAATGGGTATTCCTTAAGGAATATGATCTTCTGACATTTTCTTGCCATTTTCTATTATGGGGAAAAATCAACACAGTAAAAAAACAAGCAAATAAACAAACAAACAAAAAACCCTCCAAAGTAGACTTCATATTCTTGGGAATGCAGAAGAGAGCAAAATAAAAACAATTACCAAGAAATGGTAGATGAAGGGCAGTGGGTGTTTTCAGTGTGCTTTCTGTTACACTGTTGCATAATTTAAAAAGCTAGCTGGTGGGGTTGTTTGCTTTCACTTGTTGCCTCTTTCTGCTCTTAATATGAAGTCCATGGGAATATTTCTTACATAATTATGGCTCACTCTCAAGAGACTCCCACTGCTAGAGGCATGAGCTGGAAAGTTGATCCTGCTCATAGTAAAATATTGAAATATTCTTTTACTCTTTCTGATGTTGAAAAGAAGCAGACAGAATCCAGACAGTCTCCGTTTGAATTTTTAAATTAAATTTATTTTTAAATGACAGACAAAACACAAAATCATTACCTATCCACCACATGATGTTTGCACCTGTCCTTAGAATTGCAGAAGGTTAAAAACCAGAGTAAACACATCTCTCTCCTCCAGCATTTACAACTTCTTTGTTAAAAATCCTTTCTTCTAGCTTTTAGAAATATGTAGTACATCATTGCTGTGTCTAAGGAATGTCTTTTAAAAGAATGAAAACCATAAATTCTAAAGATTTAATTTCTTGTTTTGTGTATATATGTGTGTGCCCATGAGTGTATGCGTATCAAATGTGCGCAGTGCATCAATATGAACACACTGATGAACTCAGAGTCACCAGTATTGAATCGGTGTTGCATTAAGGAAAAGATTTAAAAGCATCTCCCCATAGAGTAATTTAAGCCAGAGAGAGCCCAGATTTAATTTTCTACTTCAAGCTCCCTGTGCAATCATTCTTGCAGGATTCTGAATTTGTGCCTGTCTGAAGGCTGTCTTGGATATCAGTCCAGTCGTGTGTGTGTGTGTGTGTGTGTGTGTGCATGTACCTGTGTGTGTGTGTGTATACATGTATTCCTAAAAAGGGAGGCTTTGCTCTCTCTTATATGAACCAGAAGTGAAAGCACCACGTGGGGAAGGAATGAAGGATACTTTACAGAAATCTTTAACAGAGTTTTACAAGGGATTAAGTCACTACCCCAACAGACCCCAGATAACAAACAAATGCTATCAACCAATTTCTATGTGTGGTTTTCAACATTTATGGCAAATACTCATTTTATAAGATTGCTTTCATTCTATATTTGCTATTTCCAGTATTTATTACTATACCACATATACATTACATGGGTCAGGGACATGGAAGAGCATATAATTTAAGATTACAGCTATGTAATAGCTTAGGTGGTAAAAGCTGATAATTTAGGACATCCAAAGAAGTAAAGTTGGTTGTTCCATTGTCCTCTTAATGGCAGGTTAAACATACAGGTTGAATTCCCTAGAGGATAGTAGTCTTAAGACTTAAGTGAACTCAAAGCTTATTATTGACTTTGGCTGTGAAGTCCAGCAAAAGTTCCAGTCTTTTGGAATGTAAGATAGTTTCATAGTAATATATCACTGCATGCAGGTGCCCATGGAAGCCAGAAGAGGATGCTGGACCCCTTGAAACTAGAATAACAGACAGTTATGAGCCACCATGTGGGTGCTGGGAACTGAACCCAGGTCCTCCGAAGAGGCAGAGGAACAGCAAGCGCCCTTAACCATCACGCCCCCCCTCCAGTTCCCTCTTGCTTCACTTTTAATGCACACAAAAACAATGTCCCAGAAACATACTACTTAATTATCATTCTAAATTTCTGTTTTTATAAGTACATCTTTTCCATAGTATAATTGCATACATAAAATATTATAACTTCAGTGATACCATCACATTTTATATTCAATTTTATTTAAAATAATATTTTACTACTTTTGAATTTTCTAGTTTGGAACTACATGCTGTCATAAAATAGTGAATGTTTTAAGACATCTTCATGTATGTTCTGAGGCTTTCCAGACCCATCCGTGAGACCCTGAGATAATTACACAGTAGAGCCAACCTGTTTTAATCCAGCACTTCATTCTCTCATGTGATTAGCTTCAAGAGAAGTTCCAAGATGTGTGTGCCTTGCCTAGCTTTCCCCAATATTTTGAGAATGCTTCCAGAAAATGACAGACCATTACAATAAAGAGTAATCAGGAGAAGCACAACAGAAAAAAATGACAGTCCAGCATGGTCTGGACTGGACTGTGGCTTATACTCCGGCATGAAGCAGCTGGAATGTCACATCCAGGAGACACAGTGACACTCCTTCCTGTGCCCTCAAGGTCACTGCTGTTTATGAGTCTCAGCCTCACTGTGGAACGCCCTGAATGCACAGTCTAGACAATTTCATTGGGGTGTGTTTTTACTCCTCCTCTTGGCAGACTGGACACTGAATCCCAGAATTGGGTGAAAACCATTCACCACAGAACTCCTCCCTTCTGATTTCCACCTGCCAACACCAGGTGCCTGCACCGCCCTCCACTGTCTGCCAAGGTTGCTGCCTTTTGTGAACAGTTAGGTCACGCTGTCATCACAGGCTAAAATGAGAGCAAGGCTTGGGGGTCAGGGAAGCTGGCTTTCCTTTCCCTAGCTCTTGCCAGGGTTTTCCAGAGAGATAGACACAATTCTAGATTCCGTTGGGATCCCTCTTTGCATGGAGTTGTCTTTTCTGCCTACTCAGCTCTTAGACCCACACACCCTAAGTAGTGTATTCTTGGACCAGAGACACATTACAATAGATACCAAATGGCAAAATAATTCTTGAAAAGAGATGCCCCGGTTTGCATAGACACCAGAAATGAGGACAATTGTTTCATGGCAATCAGAGATACTGACATTTATGAATTTTTTGCTTTATTTTAACTTAGAATCAACAAGTATCTTAATGGTCCAATACAGGCTTACAATCATTTCATAGAATAATACACATTAGCAACAACAAAATGTCCATTAAATGGCTGAACTTCTCACGCATGCCGTCATTTATCCTTCACAATGCCACACAGTAGGTGTCACTCTTCTCGTAGTAGACTTAGAAACAAAGTGGGGATCTCCAGTCAAGTAAGAAGGCTCAGCAGGAAGCCTGACGACCTGAGATCAACCATTGGGACCAACAAGGTAGAAGGAGAGAACAGTCGTCCTCTGGCCTTTTCTCTCTCTTTCACACACACATTAAATAACTAAGAGTAATTTAAAAAATAAAATGAGAATTTAATAGCATGACTCTGCATACCCTTCGGGGAGCATGGAGCTGATCGAGGTGCCTTTCTGAACTTCCCTACTTTGAGGTGATCTTTGCCCAAGTAGCTTAAAGGCTCAAGGCTATAAACCAGTATAAATGATTTATTATTTCTGGTCACAGCTGCCACTGTCTGTCCACTATCACATGGTTCAAATTAAGTTTCAACATTGTAAGCAAAGAACTAATTAATTAATTAATTAATTAAACTCAACTATATAATTTTATCCCAAACTACAAACTGCAACCTTAAGAGAAGCCAGTCAGTTAGTTACTGGACACTGCTCCTGGTCTATGATGCATTTCTTATTTATCCATTTCTGTTTTAATTAAGACATCTGCTTAGCTCCTTTGGCATTTTTAGAAAATCTATAACTTAAAAGTTTTAAACTGAGTTTTAGTGCTTACAGAGTCTTACTAGGGCAAAGTGTGACTTTTGGGGGTTCAGCATGATCAGAGGAGAACAGCACTCTGTGTGAAGTCTTCAGACTACTGCTCTCAGGCTTCAACAAACTGCCTACAAAATGTCGTTTCAATAACAGCAGCAGTAACGAAGATCACAAGCTGCAAGGTGACACCTTCTCCACTTGGACATCTTCCCAAACATAGCCACTGTTGCTAACACTGACTGCTTAGCCCCAAACACTAGAAGAATACTGTGGCTGTCAACATTCCAGTTAGTTAACAAAAGTTTGGAATAAGCAAGTCTCCAGATAGAAAAAATACAAACTGAAATAGACACAATCAGGTCTGAAGTTCATCTCCTTAACCCAATGCCTAGGCACACACAGAAAATTTTAACAAACAAACAAAAACATATACCGCCTCCATGAAAATGCTTGGAAATCATTTAAAGTAATTTAACTTTCTCCATAATAAAGGTTAAATCGCACAGAATACTTTTTTCTTGTATCTCAGTGATATACTACGTGATTTATACATTTTACTGTTTTCAGAATTCTTGTCCATTGCCAAGGTTTTACTAAAATGTTATCAATTTATTGGATGTGTTTGGATTTTGCATTTCCAATCTTTGGCCATCTGCAGTTCCACCTTTCAACAGAAATAATCTCTGCTCTCTCTGAATCTCCCAAGTGTGCCACATAATAGTTTTATAATAGTTGGCCACTATGGTCTATATGTCTCTTCTGTGCCAGACTCCAGCTGTTGTGCAGCTAATCACCAAAACCATTTGCACTGGAACGCTACAGGATATGGTAAAAATAACATATACTACTGGTCTAGGGTGTAAGTCTGGGGTAGCAATTGCCTAGCACACATGAGCCCTAAAAAGATCCTGGTTCAATCCACAGATCTAAACATGGAAATAGAAACAATAAAGAAAGCACAAACTGAGGAAATTCTAGAGATAGAGAACTTAGGGGAATAAAAACAAGAACTACAGAGGTAGGCATCACCAATACAATACAAACGATGGAGTAAAGAATCTCAGATGTAGAAGATACATGGAAGAAATTAATGCATCCATCAAAATCAATGTTAAATCTAAAAAAAAAAAAGCCTGACACAAAACATCCAGGAAATCAAGCACACCATGAAAAGATGAAAGATGAAACCTAAGAATAATAGGAATAGAAGAAAGAACAGTCCTAGCTCCGAGGCCCAGAAAATATTTTCAACAAAATCATAGAAGAAAATTTGCCCAGAAAGAGATGCCTGTAAGCATACAAGGGGCTTACAGAACACCAAATACATTAGACCAGAAAAGAAAATTCTTCTGCCACAAAACAAAACATAACATAACAAACTACTAAATGTATAGAACAAAGAAAAATATTAAAAGCTGCAAGGGGAAAAGGCCAAATAACCTGTAATAGCAAACTTATGAGAATCACACCTGACTTCTCAGCAGAGACCATAAAAACCAGAAGGGCCTGGGCAGACATCTTGAAAACCATAAGTGACCACAGAGGCCAGTCCAGACTACTATACCCAGCAAAACTTTCAATAACCATAGATGGAGAAAACAAGATATTTCACAACAGAACCAAATTTAAACAATATCTAGGCACAAACCCGGCTGTACAGAAGATTCTAGAAGGAAAACTTCCACCCAAAGACGTTAACTACTTTCCCAAAAAACACAAATTATGTGTAACTTCACTACAGTAAAACCTAAAGTAGACAAGCATACAAACACACTACCACAACCGACATCAAACTAAAGGAACTATGAGTCATTGGTTATTAATATCTCTCAACATCAATGGACTCAACTCTACAATAAAAAGACACAGCCTAACAGAATGGATACAAAAACAGGACCCAACATTCTGCTGCATACAAGAAACACACCTAAATCACAAAGATAGACATTATCTGAGAGTAAAGGGCTAGAAAAAGGTTTTCCAAGCAGACAGACCCAAGAAGCAAGCTGGAGTAACCATTCTAATATCCAATAAAATAGATTTTCAACCAAAATTAATCAAAAGAGATGAGGAAGGACACTTCATACTCATCAAAGAAAAACTCTACCAAGATGACATTTCAGTTCTGAACATCTATGCCTCAAATTCAAGGGCACCCACTTTTGTAAAAGAAACATTCATAAAGCTTAAACCACACATTGAACCCATACATCAACAGTGGGAGAATTCTACACTCTCATCTAAGAACAAGTCAACAAAACAAAAACCAAACAGAGAAATAATGACACTAACAGATGTCACGAATCAAATGGACCTGACAGACATCTGTAGAACTTTTCACCCAAACACAAAAGAATATACCTTCTTCTCAACACCTCATGAAACCTTCTCCCAAACTGATCACATAGTTGGTCACAAAGCAAGCCTTAACAGATATATAAAGATTGAAATAATCCCTTGTATCTTATCAGACCACCATAGACTAAAGTTGGCCCTCAACAACAGCAGAAATAGCAAAACGCCTACACACTAATGGAAACTGAATGACTCTCTGCTCAACGACAACTGGGTAGGGAGGAAATAAAGAAAGAACTTAAGGACTTCCTAGAACTCAAGGAAAATAAAGGCACAACATACCCAAATTTATGGGATACAATGAAAGCAGTGCTAAGAGAAAAGTGCATAGCACTAAGTGCCTTCATAAAGAGATATCTCATACAAGCAATTTCATGGCCCATCTGAAAGCCCTAGAGGAAAAAAAAAGAAGCAGACACACTCAAGAGGAGTAGATGGCTGGAAATAATCAAACTCAGGGCTGAAATTAGTAAATTAGAAACAAGAGAACAAGTCAAAGAATCAACAAAACCAAGAGCTGGTTCTTTGAGAAAATCAACAAGATAGACAAACCACTAGCCAAACTGACTGAAAGGCAGAGAGACACTATCCAAATCAATAAAATCAGAAAGGAAAAGGGGGGATATAATAACAGACACTGAGGAAGTTGAAAGAATCATTAGGTTTTACTTCAAAAACCTAAACACCAGAAAATTTGAAAATATAAATGAAATGGACAATTTTCTTGATATATTCCAGTTACCAAAGTTGAATTAAGAACAGGTAATCAAATTAAATAGTCCTGTGTCTCCTAAGGAAATAGAAGCAATCATCAGAAGTCTCCCAACCAAAAAAAAAAAAAAAAAAAAAAAGCCCAGGGCCAGATGGGTTCAGTGCATAATTCCACCAGACCTTTAAAGAAGAACTATTACCAATACTCTTCACAGTTGTCCACAAAATAGAAACAGAAGGAAAATTACCAAACTCATTCTATGAGGCCACAGTCACCTTGATACCTAAACTACACAACAAAGAAAGTTTCAGATAAGTTTCCTTTATGAACACTGATGCAAAAATATTTAATAAAATACTTGCAAGCCAAATCCAAGAATACATCAAAGATATCATCTACCATGACCATGTAGGCTTCATCTCAGGCATTCAGGGAAGGTCTAATATATGGAAATCCATCTACCATATAAACAAACTGAAAGAAAGAAAAAAAATGGTCATCTCTTTAGATGCCAAACAAGCATTAGACAAAATCCAACACCCAGTCATGTTAAAAGTCTTGGTGAGATCAGACCTACAAGGCACATACCAAAACATAGTAAAGGCAATATATAGCAAGTTTATAGCCAACATTAAACTAAACAGAGAGAAACTTCAATCAATTCCATTGAAATCAGGGAGAAGACAAGGCTGCCCATTGTCTCCATATATTTTCAACATAGTACTTGAAGTCCTAGTTAGAGCAATAAGACAACTGAAGGAGATCAAGAGGATACAAATTGGAAAGGAGAAAGTCAAAGTATCACTATTCATAGATGAAATGATAGTATACATAAAGGACCCCAGAATTTCTACGAAGGAAATCCAACAGCTGATAAACACCTTCAGCAAAGTTGCTGAATACAAAATTAACTAAAAAAAAATCAGTAGCCCTCCTGTATACAAAATACAAACAAGTTGAGAAAGAATTTAGAGAAACAACAACCTTCACAATAGCCACACAAAAAACAAAAAACAAACAAACAAACATAAAGTATCTTGGTGTAACTCTAATAAAGTAAGGGAAAGCCGTATATGAAAAAAGAAATTGAAGACAATATCATAAGAAGGAAAGATCTCCCGTACTCATGGATCAGCAGAATTAGCAAAATGAAAATGGCTAGCCTACCAAAAGCAACCTGCAGATTCAATGCAATGCCCATCAAAACACAAATACAATTCTTTACGGACACTGAAAGAACAATTCTCAACTTCATATGGAAAAACAAAAAACCCAGAATGGCTAAAACATTTCTGTACAATAAAAGATGTTCTGGAGGTATCTCCATCCCTGATCTCAACCTGCACTATAGAGCAACAGTAATAAAAATTCCATGGTACTGGCATAGAAACAGACTGGTGGATCAATTGAATCAAAAACCCAGAAATAAACCCACATGCCTACAGACACTTGATTTTTGACAAAAAAAAGCCAAAACCATAAATAGAAAAAAGAGCATCTTCAACAATAAATGGTTCTGGTCTAATGGATGTCTACATGTAAAAAATGCAAATAGATCCATATTTATCACCCTGCACTAAACTAAAGTCCAAGTGAATCAAAGACCTCAACATAAAACCAGATACACTACATCTACAAGAAGAAAAAGCAGGGAACAGCGTTGAACTCATTGGCACAAGAGACAACTTCCTGAATGGAACACCAACAGCACAGGCTCTAAGAACAACGATTAATAAATGAGACCTCATGAAACTGAAAAGCTTCTGTAAAGCAAAAAACACTGTCAATAGAACAAAACAACAGCCTGCTGACTGGGAAAAGATCTTCACCAACCCTACATTTGACAGAGGGCCAATATACAAAATATATAAAGAACTAAAGAAACTAAACATTAACAAACCAAATAATCTGATTAAAAAGGGGGTACAGAGTTAAACAGAGAATTCTCAACAGAGGAATTTCAAATGGCCAAAAAACACTTAAAGAAATGCTCAGCTTCCTTAGCCACCAGGAAAACGCAAATAAAAAGTAATTCTGGGATTCCATCTTACACCCATCAGAATGGCTAAGATCAAAAACTCAAGTGACAGCACATGCTAGAGAGGATGTGGAGAAAGGGGAACATGTGTCCATTGCTGGTGGGGGTGAAAACTTGTACAACTACTTTACCAGTCTGAAGCTTTTTCAGAAAACTGGGAACAGCTCTACCTCAAGACTCAGCCATACAATTTCTGGGCATGTACTCAAAAGACGTCACACCATACAACAAGGACATTTGCTCAACTATGTTCACAGTAGCTTTATTCATAATAGCTAGAAACTGGAAACAACCCAGATGTCCCCCAAATGAAGAATGGGTGCAGAAACTGTAGTATATCTACACAATGGAATATTACTCAGCTCTTAAAAATAAGGACATCATGAAATTTGCAGGCAAATGGATAAATCTAAAAAAAGATCATCCTGAGTGAGGTAACCCAGACCTAGAAAGACACACATGCTATATTTTCACATTTAAGCAGATATTAGTCATACAATACAGGATAACTATAACACAATCCACAGACCTAAAGAAGCCAAGTAACAAGGAGGATCCTAGAGAAGGTGCTTAATTCTTATTCAGAATGGCAAACAGGATAGACACCAGAAGCGACTGAAGAGAGGAAACAGGACAGGAACCTACCATAGATGTCCTCTGAAAGACTCCACCCAGCAGGGGATAGAAGCAGATGCTGAGACTCACATCCAAACTTTGGACAGGGAATCTTATGGAAGAGTTGGGGGATAGAAGGACCTGGAGTGGACAGGCACTCCACAAGGAGACCAACAGAAGCAACAAATCTGGGCCCTGGGGGTTTGTGGAGACTGATGCAACAACTAAGGACCATGCATGAAGAGGACCTAGACCCCCTGCTTAGATGTAGCCAATAGGCAGCTTAATCTCCATGTGGATTCCAGAATAAGGGGAACAGGGACCATCTCTGACATGAACTCTGTTGCCTGCTTTTTAATCACTTCCCCCTGGCAAGGAGGCCTTGTTAGATCAAAGAAGAGGATTCAGGCAGTCCTAAACACACTTGATAGTCTGTGGTCAGTTGGTAAAGGAGGAGGACTCCCCCTTTGTGAGGGCAGGGATAGGGGAGAAGATGTAGGGAGGTTGGGACCAGGAGGAGACAAGGGAGAGGGCTACAATCAGGATGTAAAGTGAATAAAAGAAAAGAAAAGAAACAACAGAGAAAAATTCTGGGGGAAAAACAACCCTGCATTGAAAGATCCAATGAGGCACAGACCAAGAAACAGCAATCTCGTTCCCTTCTATCTTGTGGTTAGCCACACTGAGGAAGCAGGTGACACAATGAAACACAGGGGCTGGTTCCTACTGCTTAGACAGGACCCCTCAAGGGACACAAAGAATAGGGTTCAATAGACTAGGCCTTTAATGGAACAGCAAGGCACAGCCTAGGGAACAGAAAACTACCTTGCAGTTCCTGCCATTTGCCACAGCATGCAATGGGATCAGATGGCTTCCTTAGGCTGAAAGCGACTCTGACTTTGAGAACACTGCACACAAAAATATGGTTGTTCTGAGAGACAACCCCTTGAATTCTCCTTTGTCCTGCCTAATTAAGATTTAGTAATTGTCTATAATCAGAAAAAAAGTATAGTAGCATCATTTGATACCCTACTATCTAAAATGTTTCTTAAAGCCTATTGTTTTTGCTTTTTGTTTTAATAATATCAGAACTTTACAACCTAAATCACTACCTGCTATAATTATAAAAAATAAAAATTAAAAATGGGATATTTTTTCACAAATTCAAAACTGTGAAGCTCTGACTCCACACACTTGGCATTTGCTATGCAGCAGAATCAGCTCTGTCAGGCCCTTGCTGTGTGGGACCCTTTCCACTACCAACATCAATGTTCATTCTGTCTCTTACCCACAAGTCTCTACACACAGACTTCAAAGAAACAACGCTGGGATTTGCCTTTGAAGCCTTCTAGCATTCTGCTAGATTCTTTTTATCCCCCCCACCCCCCGCAAGCATTTCTAGCACATGAACATATAAACAGTGAACTCGTATTTATAAATGTTTAACAATAAAATAATTTTATTTCACTGTTTTTCAAGACAAATGGGCAGTTATTTAAGAGTGTATGTTTAAGCTAAAGCACCTATGTCGATGTCTGCTCTTTTCTTGTATGAAATGGAAGTGGGGCAGAACTACCAGAAACAGCCCATCCTAGCAACTAGGAAGATGGAGGCCTCCCGTTGTGGGTGGTCAATGTCCGTTTAATGCTACAAGTGATTTCAAAAAATGAATAAATGCACAAATAAGGCAAAGTTTCCAAATATTTAGGCAGGTCAACTTTAAATCAGTTCAGAAGACTCTGCCCTTTACTTCAATAATCAAAAGAAAAATTTAAAGTCTTTCAACTTCCTGGTTGTTGCCTCCCCCGTGCCCCCCCCGGCCACCCCCCCGGCCACCCCCCGGCCACCCCCCGGCCACCCCCTGCTCCTTTTTGTACTGATTCATTTGGCTAAGGTTTTTTTTATGACTTCATGCTGGATTCCTTTTTCTGTTGAGCCCTTTCAGTCTGCCTATGCCTGTCTTCTATGAATCTGTCCTATTTTATTTCTGTTGCTGTGATAAAAAAAAATATATAGCCTGACAAAAACAAGCTCAGGGAAGAAAGAGTTTATTTCAGGTCAGAATTCTAGGCTATGGTCCACCAAGGTCAGGGAAGTCAAGGCAGGGAATTCAAACAGCCAGTCACATCATGCCACAGTCAAGAGCAGAGAGAAACTGGTGCATGCATCCTCACTTGATTGCTTGCTGGTTCTCTGCTCAATTTCTCCAGGATCCCCTTGCCTGGGGGCGAGGGTCCTGCTCACAGTAAGCTGAGCTAATTAAGTAGGGCAATCTCCTCCCACAGGAGTGACCATAGCCAAGTCCAGTGTGGACAATCTTTCACTGACACGCTCTTCCCAGATGATCCAAATTACGCCAGGTGGACAATGACCGCTAACTTTCACAGAACCCTTCTTCCCTTTGGAGAACTGAGTTAGGCAAATGAACCTGCCTGTGACAGCACAGCTGCTCAACTGCTTATAATGTGGCCAATCTGGATGCTTTCTTCCATCTCAACTGTCATAATTCAATGAATTCATTAATTCCAAAAGTCTGAGTTATTTGATACAATTTGATATGTCTTTTGTTAAAGTATTTTTTCTTTTGTATTAAAATTCAAAAGGATGTTTTCTTGAGTCCTTTTTTTTCCTTAACCATATTGAAAATCAACCTGACTAAAAAACTAACTCAGCAAGAACGTAGAGCTGAGACAAAGTGGAATAAAGCCCTTTAGCCAACAGTAGACACCTTGATTCTACTTCTGCCTGGAAATAGTAGACCCATCCTTGGATGGATAACTGTGTAGTACAAAAAGCCTCTATACTTCATTATAAATAATTTGATCTAAAGTTTGGGCATTTGTAACCAATAGATAAAAGTTGGTGTCATTTTCTAAATCACTTCAAGCTTCTATGGTGTCTTGCTTGAAGGTAAATGTAGAGTAATGAAGCAAGGCTGAACGACATAATCGACACCAAGAACGCCTCAGCCTTCCCAAGAGTATTGGCAGTCTAACATGAAAATTAGCACTTAGCTACATTGTTAAAGTACTAGAGTTTTCCACATAAACATTAGGTGATGGACTTGAAAATCCTTGCTATAACATGAAATCTTACAATTTAAAATATCATTGGAGTCATTGAGACAGTTCAGCGGCTAAGGTGCTCACTGCCAGGCTGATGGCCTGAGTTCCATCCCAGGATTACAATAATAGAAAGAGAGGGCTCACTCCTGCAAGATTTTCTCTGTCCTTCATATGCATATCATGGCTTGCTTCTGTACACACACACACACACACACACACACACACACACACAATTTACAAATGTTAATGACCTTGTGGTGCCATTTCCCTGCCCTGTTTGGAAATAAGTAACTTGAAGTTTGGCAGTAATAAAGGAATTATTCAAAAGATCAGGCCTTGATTCTACTAATAGCTATTAATGTCACTAAAATGAACCCCGCAGAATAATCCAGAATTTACCAGGCATTATAAATTTTGACCTATTACATTGTTCACATTATGTTGAGATGAAGCAACTTGGGGCTTTTTAAGTAGGAAATTGTTTAGTAATGTATACAATTACTAAACAATTGGTCTGTCCCTTAGCCCCTGAGCTGTCCACTAATTCTTCCAAAAGGAGGATACATTATAGGGAACTGATCGATCACCTGAAAAGGCTCTCCGGAGAGTTCTTGTTTTCTTTGTAAATCACGGCCAGATTAAAAAGAAAAAAGTGAAGATCATTAAATTCAAATGAAAATTAGTGAATGGCACTTAATTTAAAGGCAAATTATGAACTTCCTCTGAATAGGGCTTGTGCATTGTTCTTTGTCCAAGCAGACAGGCTGGGTGTGTGAAAAACTCAGGTCCAGAGACTAGAGGTTGGTATCTGTTACAGATTCAACCGCCAATCAGGCGGCTTACCAGAGTTCTTAGGAGTTTACTTTTGGATCAGCGAATGTTTTCCCTCTATTCCTATTACAACTTTCTTTTTTAAGTGCGGAACTCCTTCAATAGGCATAATTACTGTAAAATGTTTAGCGCATATTTGTGGACTTCTAAACCAACTCTCTAATCTTCAGCCAAGAAATCCCATGAAACCAAAGAATCAGATATTTTCTTTTGAAATGGTTGCATAATTGCATAAAGTAAACTCACTGATCAGCATTTATAAAATGGATAGGGTAAGCCCCTCCTAACAGTTTCTCATTGGTCAAATATAACCCTTAGCCGACAGATGACACCATCAACAGTTCCCGGAATCTGCTCCCTTCCTGTTCTTGCTCCACCTCGTCCTCTTTCCTGCCACGCCAAAGAATAAACGCCACTCCCGCCAGCAACTCCCGGGAAGTTTCCTGACACCATCTTGCCTTTCACATACGCACAGAGACTTGCAAGATTTTTAATCCATCAACTGCAGAAGCCCAGAAGGCCCTGCAGATCTTGGGACATTTGGGATAAGCTAGATTCTCCAGCACAGTTATATGGGGTCCAAACAGGGGGTGGGGGAATTCTCATAAAAAACTTTTTAAGAAGAGATCGCACATGTTTCTTTTACTGGTAAATGTCACTATAAATCAGAAAACTAAAATTTAAGGTTTGCTGAGTCCAACGAACTAGGCTTGGACTTCAACATGCCCGTGGTCCCATTCTCTTGCAGTCCCTCTTGCTCTCTCTCTCTGCAAACAAGTTTTCCCACACAATGTAGTTTTAAAGTGCAAATAAATACAAGACCTGGGCACTGTGTGGATTCAGTGTTTTCTCTTGGAACCAATGCCTTACAGATTATGACATGCAGCACACAGAAAATGGGATTAGAAAAGGTGATGTGGCCAACGGGTTGTCCTCAGGCTGTAGAAGGCAGGAAAACCCTTCATTATTCTTCCTCTCAGGCTGAGGATGCTCATGATAGCTATGTGTCACCGCCAATGTCATCGTCTCCCTCTCAGGCTTTGTCTCCCTGTCTCTCTCTTTCCCTCACTGTCTTTTCCCCCAATCCCCCCTCCTTCCTCTTGATGGCTTTTAGGACCGAAGAAAGGAAGAAGAGCCTAAGACTGGATCCACCAATCCCTAATGAATTAATAACCGTGCCCAGCCTCAATGCATGCCAAAAGGACTTTTCAATCCCAAAGAGAGCATTAGGAATTGTTAATAAGATGTACATTAAAAGTTAAAGCATTGGGTTTTTATTATTGTTATTGCTATGAATTATGCTGAAATACTTAGTTTTTAAGGGGTGGCTTAATAAGTATTACACGAATAATATTAATATTGGTTAATTTTTAAAATTTTCATGGAATAGTTATAATAGAAACTTAAAAAATCAGTTTCTATCTAACAAAGGTAAAACAGTGAGTTATCTGCACAACTCTTGCATAGCAGAATGCTTTAGTTAATTTTTTTCTGTTACATAGTAAAATAAACTGAATGAATCTATATGAAATTACAACCAAATCTCTTAAATTCATAAACACATGGTCCTTTACACAAGAATGTCCTAAAACGTCCTTATGACAGCTTTCTTAAGACAAAGTTAAGTAGCAAGTCGTCTTTTGTGTTTATTTTTATTGCAGTTCTTAAGACATTCAGACCACAGATATAACGAGAAAGACGGGAGAATAAAATATGAAACAAAGCAGCACTTAATTTCAGAAATTCATGATTTCCAATCAGAGATTGTTTGTCTATGTAGACACTGCTTGCTTGTACCATCACACCAACACCCATCAACAGATCCCAGTACCTGGATGTTCAAGGTGTTTGCTTCTAGTAAACAAAAGGTGCCAAGGCCCCACAGTGAGGGATTCACTAGAATGGAGACTCTTCAAGCAATGAGGCTTGACAAAAATAAAGAGCAAAGCAAGTCAGTCAGCAAACTTCAGTCTAACCTCCCTCCTGAAGCAGTCATTTATATTGTTTATTGAATTTGAAAGAAAAAACATCATGTGTGAAGAAAGGGCTAACTAAGAAGAAAGCGAAGAGTCCAAGCAGTTGCTCACACACACACACACACACACACACAAGCCAAACACTTTCACTCTGGATAAAAGATAGACAGACAGACAGACAGATAGATGTGTGTGTGTGGTCTATTATTTACTGTATCATCGGACAAAAGAGTAAACAAGTATATGCAATTGGTAAGCCACATGACTGACAATTTTATTCATCATCTAAGTAGACACAAAATAAAATCACCCAAACAAAGCACTTTGCTTGTGAAAGTAAGCCAATGTGTTACAATACTATGATAAATAGTTCACACAATTTAAAGCAAGCCTTCTCAATTTTAATTGTAATTTTTCCATTTGCTCTGGATATTTTATGGTGCTGGTGGTAGAACCCAGGGCCTTCCAGAAGAGAGTCCCAGTCTTTATTTTGGAGATTTAAAAAAGTGAAATATAACCAAGGACCATGTATGGTTATAACCTAGAATCCCTGCTTGTATGTAGCAAATGGTAGCTCAATACCCAAGTGGGTACACTAGTAAGGGGAACAGGGACTATTTTGGACATGAACTCAATGGCTGGCTCTTCAACCTCCCCACCCTCCAAGGGAGGAGCAGCCTTGCTAGGCCACAGAAGAGGACAATGCAGCCATTCCTGAAGAGACCTGATAAGCTAGAGTTAGGTGGAAGGGGAGGAGGTCCTCCCCTATCAGTGGACTTGGAAAGGGGCAGGAGGAGATGAGGGAGGGATGGGGAGGATAGGGAGGGAATGTGGGAGGGGGCTACAGCTGGGATACAAAGTACATAACCTGTGATTAATATAAAATAAAAATGTTAAAATAAAAAAATTTTAAAAAGTGAAATATATTTAAACTGCTTCAAGGGCAGAAATGTGCACACAGTTTCTTCCCAAGACATCTGTGAGTCTGATGTTGAAATCCAAATGACTAAAAGAAAAAGTTCTAGGTACCCCCTTAGTTATAAACCACATGTGTTCCACTCATTAGTCAGAATTTAGTAGGAATGGCTGTATTAGGAAGAGATGAGCATGCGGCACTGCCCGAACATACTTCTCAGTGTGTGTCTTTGCAGATGCTCAAAGGAGTTCGTGTTCTACTGCTTTTAGAAACCTGTCTGCAGTGTCTTTGCTACCTTGAGGGTTTACACAGCTGTGAAAATGTCAAGAGCTGACTTGTTGCTCTAGCAAGCACACCAACACTCATGGTACCATCACTCACAACACCGACTGGACGGAACTGTCTTGAGAAGTTATCAACATGTGAGTGAAGCTGGTTCTCAGCACATAAAAGCAGTGATATTCTATTGGAGGGTAACAGAAGTCCACCAGCCATACGACCATCTCAACATGCCAGAAAACATTGATGAACTGAGAATATACCTCCAAACTTTGACATAAGAAATTATAGGTATCAGTCACCGTGAAAGAGCTACACACGAGTGAATATTCCCCATATTATTTTTCCTCTAAGCCACATATGGAAACTTAAACATACACACAGCACAGTAACCAAGCACTGCAGCTAAAAAAATCTCAAACAGACATAAACTGCAAAATGTGCATTTTTTTTAGGCAAAAGAAGCTGAGTCTAGGTTCCAGTTGCTGGCCCCACACAGGAAAGCAAAGGCAACACTCTAAGGCATAATCTCACAATCTCCATTTGCCTGGAATTATAAAATCAAATTACCATATTCATGAGTAGCTCCAAAGCTATGTCTTATACCTTTGTGCTATGTAGATGAACTAAGAAATTTGTGTCCTATTGTCTAATATTTCTCTGTGAGGGATTGTACAAGTGGTGAGGAAATTGAGTGTTGTGTTACACATCCTCAGTTTTAAAGGCTATAAAATTGTGTACAAAGCAATGAAATCCCCAGGTAGTTAAATGGCCACACCAGAGAGCACGTCTAAAATTCCTATAATAACTGACCTTAAAAGTTTCCAAAAATACTGATAAGTATTGAGAATTTTTTGTTGGTTTTTTTTTCTCTCTCCTTTGCAACAGAATGAGAGAATGAAGCATCTTTCTTGGACACTGAGGATAATTATAACTAATAATCTCCTTCTCCTTGGAGCAACATTCGTTGACGTTGCTTCATTTTAGGGTGGCTGGCTGACACAATTCAAATATAATTACTCTTCTTGCATGATAAACTCCCGCACCGTGAGCAAATACTGTATGTCTCATTGTCAAGTATGGCTAGACAGCAGCGATGTGATAGAGACCTTTCAAGCCCTGGTGTAGCCCCCTGCCTTTGAAATCTGTGTGAGATGACAAAATTGACTTTCATTTCCCTTGGACTTTCTCAAGGTATTCTTATTAAGAAAAAAAAAAGCCCAAGACCCATAAATTTAATCTACTGCCTGCCAATCACAATGGATTCTGCTGTCAGACACTCATGATACATGACCACAAAATTTAAATGTTATTGTTTCATACAAGAAGAGACCATTGCTCATGACTACCCCCAAGCAGGCATGTGACAATCAGGACACTTCTTTGTTTTCTTACTCTGCTCAACAATAGCAAGTACTGCAAAGAAGTAGCACATAGATCAAATGTAGATGGAATGACACAGTAAACTCAAAAGTAGATCGTTTCTCCTAGCTATCTTGTGAGACGCCTGCATGATGAGTGAACATTTATTTTTTAACATATATTTATTTCAGGTTGATGGTGGTCCTCCGTTCTCAAGCGACTGCTGCTTGGATAATCATTAGAACCCGACTTTCACCAACTTTTGAAAAGAAAATTATATTAATAGCAATGTTAATGATATACAGCTGTGAGTTTGAGTTTTGGAAAGAAAAAAAGCCTTAAAGTTTAAATGGAAAACTTTCAACATGGCCTCCCAGCCACAACGAGTAATGTTTTAATTAATATGGTACATTCCGTGATTTTTTTCCTCATAGGTTCTAATTAGTAGTTTTGGTTAAAAACTTTTTTTCTGTGAATGGTCACATATATCAACATGATACCACTTTATCCCCAGTTGAAATGTAATGAACTTTGACATATAATTGTACCTATTATCTTCCAGGACAGTGTTTTTACAGTGGATCTTGCAATTCTAGAAACTTCTTAGAACAAGAGAAGTCTTTGTTCAGAGTGTACAGCCGTTTAAATGAAAATACTACAGTACTATATACATACTTTAAGCTTCTGTGGAGACTTTTCAGATGGCTGAGGCTTTCTCCTGGCCATTCTAAACATTCCGTAAAGTTACCATGAACTGTTTTTCAGATCCTAGCAGTGTGTGATGGGGTAGGAAAAGAAGTTAGCTCAGCTCATCAGCTGGCTACATTTCTTCATGAAATAAAAACAATTGCAATCTGAGTAAAATGACAGCAGAACCTTCATTTGCTCTGCACAAATCAGAGAACCTCCGACAGTGTTCTCTGCCAGAATGGGCAGGTTTCTATACATGCTATTTTGAGGAAAGGTATCCACTGAAATCATGCAGAAATGACAAATACATATGGCTAGTATCAGTGCATGCAAAGATATATCAAATAAAATGAAGCCTTTGACCACTTCATTGCCACAGTTGTCTGGTTGCTCTTAAGAAATGCCAGCCATTAGCCAGGCATATTTAGCCAAAACAAAGAAACAACTCAACAAGTGTAGTCTAGAGAACAGCTACCCAGAAAACCCAAGACAAACTGTGATGTGGACAGACAATTCCTTCACATGTGACAGGGATGATTTGTAAAGTGTAATAATGGTCAGAAAATCATTTCCATTTTCCATGGACTACTATGTCACTGTGCAGCATTGGCTCATACAGTCACAGGAACACAGCTCAGTGCCTTTCTCTTTGTTGTTTACACCATTTCTAGCTTGACTTTTCCTTGCTGGAGGAGATAGGGTTCTGCCATGCTGAGAGCACCCACCCCACGGGGGTCCCTGGGAACATTCATCTGAATCAATATTTGCCCACTGGATACATTTATACCTAGAATTGTTTAGGCACACTTGGAAAATAGTTTAGAAATGAAAAACAAACAAATGTACCAACCTACCAGAGGAGCTTCAAAACATACCTGTTAGAACATTGTTTCTCAAAGTTTAGTGAAATCGGAGACTTCACTTGAGGCCGTGATCTGAGTTATCTATTTTGTGTTATTCCAAACAAGCCCCTCTGACCTTAAACTACCTACGTGGCCTACTCCTAACCCCGAAGAAGCCCCAACTTCATTCCACTGACTTACTATCCACAAAAAGTCAAAAATTCGGGAGTTTGAACTAAAGCAAATGGGTTATATAAGTGCAGTCCAAATCCAAAAATAAAATAAAACAAACAAAACATAGACAGGCGACTGGGAGATGTGCATTTGGTGTGTCGTGCTGCTTCTGCTCAGAGGCTGAGATTCTTCTCCATGCATATTTAAATATGCATCAGCTCAGAGAAAGTTACACAATGTTTCCATCAGCAGAAGATGTGGCACTTAGAGCAAGCATCAGGAAAATAAAAACTACAGACAAAATAGGGTGGATTTGCATATTTCACTTGAAATTAGGCGATGTCGCAGCGTCCTGGAGACTCCTGTGCACGGGATGTCAGCGGAGCCACTTTTCTTTCCCCCAAGGTGACATTGGTGCTTGTCTTACCAAATATGATGCCGCTGACAAGTGTTTTCATGTAAGGAAGATATATGCCTCCCATCACCTTGTCAAGCTGAGTGAAGGCAAACTCCAGCACATCCTTTCACAAGCGATTAGGTGGTCGGAGTCATTAAAAGTCATAAAGTTAGACTGCCGCAGTGTGCCGTGCATACATATGAACTCATCCACAGCGGCCTCCTTGAAGCAGGTGAGAGCTATCAACTTTGCCTCGGACCCAGTCATAAATTCCTGGCTGAGCTTTCTCTCTCTTAGCATATCTTTGAAATTACACTCAACAGTAAATGCTGCTTTGGCCAGTCTCATTGTCTCCAGCTTTCCTGGCCAACACTCTAACCACCGGAGGGCCAAACATCTGATTTTGGTTCACTAACACAAAGAAAACAACCAATTGGCATTATTTATTCCTCCACAGAACTTTTTAAATTAATTTTCAAAGTGCTTTAAAAACTCTTGTCCATCAGCCTACTTTAAATTTTCCTTAAAAGGCTGCAAGGAAAAAAGGGAGAGGGTATTATTTAAGTATCCCATAAAGTAAGGAATTAAGGCACAAGAGTTGAAACAACACTGCCAAGCGTCTGAGTGCTTTTGGCTAATCAGATCATCAGAATAGAGTTCAAATTCTTATGTTATAATGGCCTACAATCTCCCCAATTCAACACACTCATATTCAGGAAAAACAATACACCCAATTTCCTATAAATCTGATTTTTTAAAATGACCATGGCAATATAAGCGTTAAACTTGCAAAACTCATTGTTTGATCCTACAACTCTACTTCCAAGACTGTCCTGAAGAATGAGTTCAGCGCATGGGAGAACATGTATGCATAAGATGTTCAATGCATCATTATTAAAAATTAACAATTATAAATAAACTAAGTGTCCAGAAGGGGCAGAAGCATTGAGATTCTTGGGTTGAATATTATAAATTCAAACATATTCCAGAGGCAGGTTTAGTGCTATGGGGAAGTAACAGCGGCGTCATGCTTGAAAGACAAGGGAGATGCAATATTTAAGAGGCCAACTCCACTCAACATGTAAATATAAAGGAAATAACTACAAAAATACAACAGGGTACTAACACACATTTATTTGACTGCTTGAAGATTTCCTAGCATTCTAATTCTTCTTTTTTTTTCTGGTATGTATGGATTTTCCTAATTTTCTATGATGAGCATCATTTACTTTATGATTAGAAAAAATAGAAGTACTGAAGTTCCTCTGTGGATACAGAAGGTATTCCTAGCATTTTGCAAGTCTCCTGCAAGTCACCTCAACACAGACCATATAGTATTAAGTTTTCCAGCCGCTTTTAAACCTCGATCGCAGCAACAAATCACTCAGCATCCCAGTGGACACCGGAGCTCTCTCATCATGGTCCAGTGTGTGGCACATGAATTTCTGAGACCCTGTGCCTGAATGGATCTTAGTGGATGAGGCTGCCTTTCCCAGAATGAGTTCATGTCCCCGTGAAGGGCCTAACTAAGGAGAAAATGTGGTCATGCTAGAACAGGCTGACAGGTCAGATGACAGCAATTTCCAGCTTTCTAGTGTAACGAAACAATATCCAGTACTGTAGTGATTAAGAAAAATCTCCCTTAGGTTAATCAGACACTATTGGATTCATTTTGGCTTTTACAAGGGCTGTTAAAAGTGTTTTAACCAAAGGCATTAAGAGATTAAGAAGAGGTTCGGATGAGGCTGGGATGCAGTTCAGTTACTAGAATGCTCGCTTTGTGTGATGTGAAGGAGAAGCAGCCAGGCATGGGCTGTGCAGGGCTACACCAGCTGAGGCAGGAGGATGCAATGTAAGGCCAGCCTTGGTGAGAGAGTGAGTTCCAGGCCAACCTGGGCTACTTAAGGAGACCCTGTCTCAAAAAAGACAAGACGAGGCTGCACGTGTTCCTGAATAAGCCCTTGAATCCCATTTTCTATTGTTAGAGCCCAAACTAAAACTCTAACCAGACCCGTGCTGGCACACGAATTAGCACAACAGAAACTACCAAGCACAGTGTCCGCGCAGAGAAGACTGATTCTTTGCACGGCTCCCACAGGTGGAATCTCAGTGAACTCTTATCATCACATGGAATACAGTATGCTCTGTAACGTGTCTCTGTTGCTGAAATGTGTGAAATATTTGAGTGTATTAAGTAGACAGCTCAGAAACTTCTAGAAGAGATTAAAATATCCCCACATGTCAAGAGGAAGAGGAGAAGGAGAAAGGGATTAAGATGGAGTTAAATGAAGTGAAAGGGTTGTACAGAAAAAAAAAAAATACAAAGTCCTTTGTGATAAGCCCAGCTACACCTTTTCAAGCAGCCAGGCTGGCTCAGCATGTAGATCCTGCCCTGAATTCTCTTCTTGAAGGGACAACGATTCAGAAACCACACAGATTTTGGGGTTAGTTCTCGTTTAGTCTCATCACTTGAATAATCTTGTTAAAGAAAACAAAACAAAAAATTAAAAACTGCAAGTTTATTTTAATCAGTTTTAAAACTTTTTTGAGAAGTTTACAGGTGAGCACTGTGGTTACATCATTTCTGTCCTTCGCCATGTCGCCCATCTCTCCCTGTTCCTTGTTTTTAAATAGCGTGCTGCGAGGCGGCCTATACTAAGATTTGTGATGCTGACTTTAATATCTCTTTTTCCTATTAACTCACTTTAAATTTCAGGACTAAGAAGTAGTAAAACCAATGTAGCTTCGCTAAAGACGCACAAGCACACCGTTCTTAGAGCATCTCTAGAAGTCAAGTGACTAGTGCAGCTCAGTAATCTAAACAAATTCTTAGTTTACTTTAACCTCCACATTATTTTTTGTATTTAAAAGCCAACAGATGTTTTAGGCAGAAAACGTTGTTAGGAGAAAATAAAAGAGAGAACTGGGCCCTTTGGCACACACTTTTAACCTCAGCACCCGGGGGGCAGAGGCCTGAAGACTTCTGTGAATTTGAGGCCAGCCTGGTCTACAGAGTGAGCTCCAGGACAGCCAGAACTATACAAAGAAAGAGAGAACCTCTTTAAAAACTAAAATAGAGAAAACAAATATTCTTCCCGTAGAACCAGAGAACAAATATTATGTGAACTCTGTTAGTCCCTTTATCTTTGTTACATAAAGAAGTAACATAATATGGATGTGTCTATTTCATCAAATGTGCTTTCTGTAATTTGTTTAATCGTTCTCTATAGTTGGACACATAGAAGTGATTCTTTTCATATTACTAATTTACACTAAAAAGACTTGAAATAAATTCTTCTACATATTTGTTATATTTTTTTAAATAAATTCTAGACCATGGCATCACTGAACACAAAATCTCTTGATTCCTTTGCAATGTCTGAATTACCCTCCATAAGTTTTCTTGCAATTTACAACCCTGAGAGCAATCAATGTTTGTGAAAATGTCTTTTGAAATAGTCCAGGTGATCTTTCTGTTTCCAAATAACAAGTTAGGCTTGGAGAAGTGTATACTAAAAGTGAAATTATTTCTGTCAGTTTAAAATTTATTTTTGTCAGTCTTCTCAAATGAGACTCTCTCTCTCTGTCTCTCTCTTTCTCTCTGTCTCTGTCTCTCTCTCTGTCTCTCTGTCTCTCTGTCTCTCTCTCTCTCTCTATATATATATGTATATATATATACACACACACATATACATACAATGAAGACCATGTCAATTTCAAAAGACTGCTTATTAATCAGAAACCACCTTTGGCCACTATGCCCATCCATTTATACCTGAATGAAGCACAAGGAAAAATGTCTGGATTTGTTAAGTGATTAGCCTTTTGACTCTCAAGCCCCATTATCTGCAGTGTTCTGAATGACTGGAGAGCTCTAACAAGGCTTGCTGTGTGATGTGCACAGAATGTACCAACCAACTCAGAGCAGTTAAGGTGCCAAAGGCTGAGAGCAGACTCATCAGTCAGGCAACATCATAGAACTCTAATGTCCTCAGGGCAAAGCTTCTAAGGGACAAAAAATGTCAAAGAATAAGTGGGTGCCAACATGTCAGGGTTTTAATTCAGAGAAGAAGAAATTTGGAGAAAATAATGATTGAGAAACCAATGAAAAGAGAGAAAGGTAGATATTTTTCAATCTTGCCAAGAATAGGTGAGCTAATATTCTACGAGGGTGGGTTTCCAAGGCTGAAATGTGGCAGGCCCCATGTAATGTTTTCATTCTGGTGCCCTCTGGGAAGATGTTCCACAAAGCTGATCTGGCGGAGGGGCCATTGAGCCAGTGTCCTCATTCTGTCTTCCCAGAAGGTTAAGCCTCCGTATCTTCAAGGTTTGCACAGGGCCCTGCTGTCGATGTTGCCTCTGGGTGACTTCTCAGCCATTTCCAAGTCACAGTGGCAACAGACAAACTATAAATTTCTACCTGCAATGAACAAGGACTTTTCAGAAGCTCTGATGATTGACTACCCCTATGGGGATTTATAGCATATAATTTTTACTGCCCAGAGCATTGGTAGGTCTCTACCGTGCAAAGACCTTCAGATGTTAAATAGGACATTCAGATGGGCTTAGGGACCCTGGCCACCAACACAACTGCTCCAGGTGCAAAAGTATTGTTTTCTAACCCATGTATCATTAAAAGAATTCAGTAACTTTTCTGAAACTTCTGGGGGTTGATTAAAACCTTTCCTTCGGATGTTTCTGAGAATTGCTCCATGTGGATTAAATTTACAAAGACCACCAAGGTCTACAACAGAAAACACTGTTGCTCCTAATTCTAGGGCTCAGGGGATGAGTAATGAAAAGCAAGAACTCTTTTCCAAGATTCTGCATCTTTTCCCCTCTATCCTCAGCTTTGCTCAAGGCTGATGTCCCCTTTCCAGATGGAAAAACCATTCATGTTCTGTAGATATAAACTGCCAGCAGGTCACACCCATGAAGAGTGTAAGCCCTGACTCGGATTTTATGAGACTCAAAATAAGCTTAAAAGTGAGTAAATGATTGAATCAGTCGGTGGATGTATGATCATCTCTTGAGTGCCAAGGGGCCAATTTTCTACTGCAGCCTTCCAACCCAAACAAGCAAACAAACAAATCTCTGATACGAATGTGTCATACAGAGAGTTAATTGATATGAGTCTTATAGAGAACAGTAACTATTTATTGTAATCCAGTTATGGCCTTTTCCCCAGTTACAAACACTGTCACCCAGAAAATGAATTGTCAATGGGGCAGGTCACTTGCTGAGTCACTTTGACAGTTACACCTTTTCAGACTATTTCATAAAAACAAATCTCTCTCCCAACTCTTCATTTGATTAAGTGATAAGAGAGTTAACTTTGCTAAGCAGAATTTGTGTTAAACCTTGGTGAATCTTCCTTGAAATCAGCTATTTAAGCATCAATAAATAAACTCAGACTACAAAAGCAGTCAGTCTTGGCTGCATTGTTCAAATGCCTCTGCTGCCCTGAGACCCATTTAGAGCAGTCTTGCTACTTCCATTCTCAAATCTCCTCTTGGCCATGTTAAAGTGTGAGATTAAGATCAGAAGATGGCTCATGTGGCAAGTGCTTTTTGTACAAGCAAGAAATCCTGCGTTCAGATGCCCATGACCCATGTAAAAACCTAAGCACAAACCCCAAGGGTCACCCAGCAACTGAGAGACCATACAGCTCCCACAAATTGCTAGAGCTTGGGTCCCAGCATCCAGGCTGGGCAGCTCACAGCCTCCTATAGATATAACTCCAGCTCCTAGGGATCTGATAGTTCTGGACAGTCAGTGAGCTTCTGGTACAGTGAGATATCTTCTCTCAAAAAGAAAATACTAATGAGCATACACGTGCACATGAAAACACATATACACAGAGAGAAAAGGAAAAAAAGTACAAGATGCTCATTTTCCTGCAGCCTTTGCTATAAAGGACTTTAAATTCTCTAGTGAAATGTGCTATTTGAGGAAGCCAAGGAATTATTTTTAAGTCATTTTTACAGTCATAATTGTGGTGTAAACTTACTGGCCCATAGAATAATGCTGGCAGTATTTGCTCAGGCCCATCCCATCAGTATCATCTTTTTCAGCTAACCCTGGATGTCAGCTAACCTCTCTTGTAACAAGAAAAACCCTGAGACACAGGGTGAGTAAAATGGAATCTATATCCTTATGCAAAATTTATTTCACTGATAATAATGTATGCTAGTTAAAGGGAGCTTGCAACATTTCAGGAATGCCAAACACCGGCAAACAGTTCAGAACTACGTGTGTAAGGAGGCAATTAATTGCCGAGTAAATGAAAACCAGATCTCTGGGTTATTCTTCCTACAAAGTGACTCCAGGGTGATCTTTCCCAAACTCAAGAGAGCATGAGCAATTCACGCTCCATCCTATAGTTCTGAATGAAGACACCTTACGCCATAACCCTGCCTCCTGCTCACCTTTCCACGGTTAGCCAGGAGGCAGATATTCTGACCACAAACTGCACTGTGCAGAGCTGTGACCAACCTCAGAGCTGAAGGAACAGTGGCGCTGTCCTGGAGCTAAGTCAGCCAGGCTTTGTCATCCTCTGCCTCTCCAAACTGTCTCAGAGTAGGCCTGCTGTCAGTCAGGGGACGCAGAAGCCTCCTTCACTTCAAGAATCTTCTAAAATGCACCCCAAACAGTCTTTATGAACTGCTAGAATGCTGACATTTCTAGAAATTCCAAGACCAGTAGAAGCGTTGTTTCAACAAAGCCAAGCCAAAGTGGCCTTAGCCATCATCTAGGATTCTCTGCTCTGTCCTCTGCTGTCTCGGCTCAAGAGTTCAGATGCTTTGTCTGTCACCAAAACTCATGATTAGAACCAGTTCTATTTTGTTAAGGTAGCTCTCTACAGAACAGTGAAGGCCCAGATGCTTAAATATTTTATCTCAACATAATGTAATGATAATAAACAAACAAGTTCCCAATTGTAGGTCCTCATATCATCTCAATCTGTGTCCCTGGACATTAAAACCTGAGTTTGACTCCATCTTATTACAACTGATTTACAAGTCAGTGTATGGATCACGTCTTCTATGTTCTGCATCCCGGTGTATTGACATTTGGAGTCTAGTGATTTGTGGAGGGACCGATCCTTCTTAGGATGTTGTCTTTCAGAGCTAGTGAGCTGTGGGTGTTGGAAACCCAACCCAGCCCTTCGGAGCCTGACAGCTGCTTGCTTTACTGGTGTCTCAACACTGCCGCCTTTTCCTCAGCGCTAGTCACCTCAAGGCCTGGAAACAGACAACAAGGTGCCACTTCTAAACCCCACAAAAAGAACCTGTCCTGGCCTGCTTTACTCTTCCCGTGGTTGAACACTGACCAAAAGCACCTGGGCAGATACAGATTGGTGACGTCACAGTTTGCCCTTGCCTCACAGCCTCACACCACACACGGTACTTTCCTGTTTATTTTATTTGTTCCTGCTGTGATAAGAGGTGCTCCAAAAATACACTACAACAGAAATAAAAGTCATTAGAACTCAATATGACTGACTACAGCCTAGGAATATAAATTCTGGCAGCCATGAATGATATGTTTCACCATAGAAGTGGTTATATGAGTTTATATAGTTGCAGGACAAATACATAAACATGTTGGTCACAGTAAAGCAGAGAAAGCCCTGCCACATGTTTCAGGTGCTGTCGGATGGCATTCATAGTTTGAGGTTGGTGGAAGCTAATGATCTGCTGACTAGGGGAATCCAAAGGTTTTGGTTTGTTTGTTTGTTTTATCTTTGCTATTTTATGTCAAAAATTTATGTTAAAGCATACAAATAAAGCATTTGTATAGCAAAGTGCAAAACTTAAGTTCTTTAGTTAAATACAGCATTGTATTCTTGGGTTGTTTGTTTGGTTGGTTTTTTTTTTTCACCTTTCCACATACCTTTATTTCTCTTCATATGGGTATGAATCTTGGGAAATTCCACATTTTTTTATGTACTGTCATTTTATTTTATTTTTAATTTATTTATTTTTATATCAATCACAGGTTAGGTACTTTGAATCCCAGGCATAGCCCCCTCCCTCATTCCCTCCTACCCTCCCACTCCCTCCCTCATCTCCCTCCTCCCTACCCCCTCCAAGTCCACCAACAGGGGAGGACCTCCTCCCCTTCCATCCAACCCCAGCTTATCCTGTCTCCTCAGAGCTGGCTGCAATGTCCTCCCCTGGGATCTAGCCAGTCTGTCACTCCCCAGCTTGTATGGGGGAGGGTCAAAGAGTCAGCCATCAAGATCATGACTGAAACAGTCCCTGTTTCCCTCACTAGGGTCTTCAGTTCTACACCGAGCTATCATGGGCCCCATCTGTGCGGGGGTTCCAGGCCACATCCACACATGGTCCTTGATTGTAGAAACCGTCTCATACAAGACCCCTGTGCCCTGCTCAGTTTGGTC
>CM053744.1:104332549-104361648 GCA_028658305.1 Pachyuromys duprasi | reverse complement strand
GACATCTATACACCTAGGGAAGATAGGCAAGAAGGAGGACCCAGGGTGGGATGATCAATCATCAGTTAGATGGACAAACAGGCTGGACATTGAATGTAGGAGAAAACAAGCAACAGGACAGGAGCCTACCACAGAGGGCCTCTGAAAGACTCTAACTAGCAATGTATCAAAGCAGATAATAAGACTCATAACCAAGCCTTCGGCAAAGCGCAGGGAATCATGTGAAAAAAGAGGGAGTTAGTAAGACTTGACGAGGACAAGAGCTCCACAAAGACCAAATAGATCAGGGCACAGGGGTCTTCTATGAGACTGTTTCTCCAACCAAGAACCATGTATGGATATAAACTAGAACCCCTGCTCAGATGTGGCCCATGGTAGCTCAGTATCCAACTGGGTTCTATAGTAAGGAGAACAGGGACTATTTCTGTCATGAACTCAATGGCTGGCTTGTCAACCATCCGCCCCCTCCCCCAAGGGAGGAACAGCCTAGCTAGATCCCAGAAGAGGACATTGCAGCCAGCCCTGAAGAGACATGATAAGCTAGGGTCAGATGGAAGGGGCGGGAGGTCCTCCGCTATCAGTGGACTTGGAGGGGGGCAGGGAGAAGATGAGGGAGGGATGGGGAGAGTGAGAGGGAATGAGGGAAGGGGCTACAGCCAGGATACAAAGTATATAACCTGTGATTAATATAAAAATATATAAATTACTTTAAAAATAAACAAGTTTAAGCAAAAACCTTATCCATTCAAATATTTATGTGCACATTCCACATGCCACACATTTTTATAGACTGCACAGATAATAATAAAATGAAGGTACTAGTTCTCCTTTATACTGAAGAATTTAAAGTTTAGTGGGAGAACTCATACCTTGAATTTAAAACTACCTGAATATCATGTCTGTTTCCTGAAACGAAAATGTAATCTAAAGGTTTTATAAGATTCTTGCAGCTCAAAACAAAGAAAACCTTATCACCACAGAAAATGGTAAAGTAGATTAAGTTGATATCCAATTCCATACACCTTCCCACACCCATCTGGTTTGGACAAGACCTATAAGGGAATGCAGACCATCCATACTGGATTAGAAAATAGATAATCTATATCCCATGACTTTATTTTATTAATTCAATTTACATCTCTGTCATAGGCCCCTCCCTCCTCACTTTCCAGTCCCACCTCCCTTCCTGTATCCCCTCGCCCCTATTCATCAGAGTAGGGGAGCACCCCTACCCAGACACCCCAGATCATCTAATCCCATGAGGACTGAGTTCCTCTTCCTCCCCTGTGGTCTTATAGGGAAGTCCCATCAGGGGGAAGTGATTAAAAAGCAGGGAACATAGTCCATGTCAGAAATATCCCCCACTCTCCTAACTAGTGGGCTGATATGAAGCCTAAGATGTCCATCAGGCTTATCTTCTTGGGGTCTATGCATTGTAGTATGTCTATACTGTACTTATGACTGAAATATGCTTTATGAGTAAGTATATACTCTGTGTGTCTTTCCGGGTCTATGTTACCTCAGTCAGGATGATCATTTCTAGTTCCATCCATTTGCCCGCAAACTGCACGATTTCCTTGTTTTTAATGGCTGAGAAGCATTCCATTGTGTAAATGTACCACAATTTTCTAATCCATTCTTTGGTTGAGGAACATCTGGGTTGTTTCCAGTTTCTGGCTATTACGAATAAAGCTGCTGTGAACATGACTGATCAAATGTCCTTGCTGTGGTGCAGTTTCTTTTGGGTATATGCCCAGGAATGTTATAACTGGACCCTCTGAACTATTCTCAGTTTGCTGAGAAAGTGCCAGATTGATTTCCAAAGTGGTTGTATAAGTGTGCACTCCCACCAGCAAAGGAGGAGGGGTCCCCTTTCTCCACAACCTCTCCAGCATGTGTTGTCACTTGAGTTTTTGATGTTGGCCATTCTTACAGGTGTAAGATAGAATCTCAGAATTGTTTTGATTTACATTTCCCTGATGACTAAGGACATTGAACATTTCTTTAAGTGCTTCTCCACCATTCAAAATTCTCTGTTCTACTCTGTAATTGGATTATTTGGTTTATGGACGTTTAACTTCTTGAATTCTTCATGTATTCTTGATATTAGCCCTTTGTCAGATGTAGAAAGCATCTTCAACAAATGGTGCTGGTCTAAGTGGATGTCTACATGCAGAAAATGCAAATAGATCCATATTTATCACCCTACACAAAACTCAAAGACTACAGCATAAAACCAGACACTAAATCTGTTAGAAGAAAAAGCAGGGAAGAGTCTTGAACTCATTGGCACAGGAGACAACTTCCTGAACAAAACACCAACAGCACAGGCTCTAATATCAGCAATCAATAAATGGGACCTCATGAAACTGCAAAATTTCTATAAAGCAAAGGATACTGTCAATAGAAAGAAAACAGCAGCCTACAGATTGGGAAAAGATCTTTCCACAGCTTTCTTGTCAAGAGCTATCCAAGACATTTATTGAGAGAGATAGAGTTCAAAGTCATTACAACCAACATTATCAGCCTTTCTTTAGAGTGCTGATTCAGTCTAAAGAATCAGCACTTGTATCCCACCTTTCTGTGAAGATTTGGTATTAGCTTTTTGTCACCATGAAAAAATGTGTGAAATAACATTTGGTCATGTTTCTGGAAATAGGCATGAAAGATGCCAAATTTCAATGCTAATTAATATGATTTAATTTCTGCTTTCCCAGCATGCTTTGTGGTCATACAATGGTGTAAAAACTAAGAGGGAGTAAACAAGGACTGCCCCCAAAGGTGGACACTGGAGCAAGGACAGATTAAGAAGGGCGACTAATCACCCACACAGAGCGATTTAGGTACTTAGATGAAGCCCAGCCCGATTATGAGTAACAAGACCCTCTGATGTAGCTTAGTAAAACACTACATCCTGGGAGAATATGAGAGCTCTATTTTAATTGATTGGAAACCATGAACTCATAAGATAGAGTAAAAGAATTGCGTTAATTTATGGTCATCATCATCAGTGTGTGTGATGCAAGCATGACAGCAAATGTGTGCGGGCCAGAGAACACCTGTGTGCTCAGGTCCCTCTTCTCACCTTTACGGAGCTCCGGAGATCCAACTCAGGTCACCGGGCTTGCTCAGCAACTACCTTTTCCAGGAAGGCATCTTACAGTCCCCAGAATTTGCATTTCTAGTAACATCTCCGACGGCACCAAAAACCCTTAAACCACATTTTTATCCCAGAGCAGAGGCATCAAATATTAACCTTTAAAAAAATTGCGTGGTTCCTGGGCTCCGCCTACCCAGGGTTTCTGATTTAGTGGAGCTTGTGTAAGGTTTGATCTTTTCACTTTTATGAGAACCTGGGCGAACTCTGTGCTGCCAATTTTAGAGCTACAGTCACTAACACTGTCCCAGAACTTTCTGCATGGCATTACTTTTTGTTTTCTAGGTTTTTGACAATAATATCTCTAACACTTAGAAGAATAAAGAGGATGACAAGGACAATAGGAGGCAGTAGGTAGAGATGAAAAGAAGAAACTTTATGTGTGCACCAATATATTGATGACACGGAAAGTACATTGGTGTTTCAGTCACATGTGCATGGGTTCAAATCCCATGTGTGACAGTATCTAAGACACATATTATATGCACAGGTTCAAATCCCATAAAAGACACATATGTGCACAGTTTATGATGTAACATACATATTCCAATCTCTTCTTCATCTGAAATGAATATAACATGACTTGTCATTCATATTAAACACTAACTCAAAGCTTTGACTTGGAATTTTCCTGATACATAGTTAATGTAGATTGTATGCTAAAGAGAACACTCGGGGGCTGGTGAGATGGCTCAGCAGTTAAGAGCACAGCCTGTTCTTCCAGGGGTTCTGAGTTTGAGTCTCAGCACCCACATAGCAGCTAACAAATGTCTGTTACTCAAGCTCCAGGGGACTGAACACCATTCTCTGACATCCAGGGGTACAGGGGCACACATGCACACAGACATACACACAGGCAAAAAACCTATACACATGTAACTTAAGAGTAAACAAAAATTAAAAAGAAAATTGTTCAGCAAAGGTCTAGGAAAAATCAATAGAAAGTCTTAGAGAGATGGCTCAGAGGTTAAGAACACTGGTTGCTTTCCAGAGGTCTTGAGTTCAATTTCCGGCAACCACATGGTGGCTCACAACCATCTATAATGATCTCTGATGCCCTCTTCTGACATACAGGCAGACAGTGTATACATAATAAATGAATAAATATGTTTTTAAAGGGGGGGAACACCTCAGTTTAGTGTCACTGACAGAGGTTCAAATCTTACCCTTGGTGCTACACATGTGTTATTTGGTACAACACCAAGAAATGGAGATAATGATGTTTTCCTTGTGTGTCACCATGGGGATAGATTACTGCTTCTTACCCCCACACAGTAAGAAATACATAAGAATAACAATAGCTTCTTGTACACAAGTGTGTGGGTTTAGGGAACAGAGGGGAAGGCTTGGGTCATTTTCTCCAAATATATTCTTTTCCATTCCACAAAGAGCAATGAAAGTGAGAGCGGTCCATGTGTCCCCTCTGAACTTTCAGGAACAGCTATTTCTCAACTACCGTCAGTCCTGTTTCCCCCATGACTTCATTGGCATTCTCACATGTGCATGATTATAGCAGCATTTCATCTGCTCTGAAAGGCAGCAGTCTTTCCTGCATGTGGATGACTATGAACTACAGTTTAAAACAGTTTAGACTCTTTTGGAAAGGAGAAAACACCAGAGGGTAAGTTAAACGGGCACATTTTACTTTGAGATTAGAATCAAAGGCATTTCCCAGCTAACTGCGATGCTGGTTTCCCTCTTTCTTGTAGGTAAAACGCTATCACTATCTGGGCTTAGCCCTTTCCCTCTCTTGCATCTACACAAAGTTGAGATGAGTTGTTTCTATTTTGCTGTTATCATATGTGATTATATTACCATCATCCAACAGTCTCACTTCTTAAGTTAATATTCTACAAAGATTTACAGCTGGGGAAATGGCTCACTTGGAAAGATGCTTGCAGAGAAAGGATAAGGACCTGAATTTGGATCCCTAAGACCATGTTAAATTCTGGGCAAGCAAACATTTAGTGGAGATCTGGGAATCTTGTGGAAGGGTTGAGGAATGATAGAAGGACCCTAAGGGGACAAGAACACCACAATGAGACCTACAGAGTCAACTAACCTAGGCCCTTGAGTGCTCACAGAGACTAAACCACCAACCCAAGTGCATGCATAAACTGGGTCTAGGCCCCTACACTCACGGAGCTGATAGACAGCTTGGTCTTCATGTGGGTCCTTTAGCAACTAGAGTGGGGGCTATCTCTGACATAGACTCTGTTGCCTGCTATTATATCACTCCTCTCTAGCTGGGAAGCCTTGTCTGGCCTCAGTAGAAGAGATGTGCTTAGTCCTGATCTGAGATGAAGTCTCAGCATGAAATGGTGAGGGGGGAGAGCTCCCTTCTCTGGGGAGAAGGGGAGAAGGAAATGGGGGAAGAGGGTGGGAAGGTGAGACTGCAAGGAGAGGAGGGAGGGGACGGTGATCAGGATGTAAAGTGAAGAAATAAATTAATTATAGAGGAAAATTATCAGGACAAGCTAGCATGTGACTGCCACCCCATCCCTGCAGCCGAGGTGACAGAGACAAGCATGTCCCTGGAGTTTATTGACTAGCTCGCCTGACTTCAGACTCAATGAGAGACACTGTCACAGAAACAAAGGTGGAGAGTGGTGGGCAAAGATAGCCATGTCCACCTCTAGCCTTCACAGGTACAACCCGAGGGGGAGGATTCTATCAGATTCAGACAACAAACTAACAATCCTTAAACGTGGTCAATGTGTTACTGAAATTATCATAGCCAGTTGCCACTGACGAAACATGGCCTTTGAACCAGACATGTATCCATAAGTCTTAGTGGAATAAGAGAATTCAGGGCATCTTTTGGCTGTCATCAATGTTCCAAGAAGTCAGATTTAAAATGCCATCTCTGGTGATATTGGTGGGCTAACTCCTCTCATGACAGGTCATGTTCACAGGCCATAAATCACATTAGTTAAGCCTGTGGTTATCAATGAGAAAGGTTCCTACAAAAGATAATTATTGACAAACCCAGGAGGCTGGGACTTCCCTGCCCCTTGTCTCTCCAATACTATTCATGGCTGCCTCTCCTCACAAGCCAGGGCACAGAGGCGGCTTCACAGGAAAGTGGTGACAACAGCCCTATCTACAGACTCCCCAAAGGAATGTGCAAAAGTGTGTGAAAGCGAAAGGGCATGGCCTTTCACCTCCCTAATCTCTTCTCCTTTTCCCCTCCAAACCCACAAAGAAGCCCCCTCTGTAGTACACAAAAGGACCCCTTTTTCCTGTTTCTCCTCTCCTTTCTGTCACCACTGGAGTTCTTTCCTGTGCCTAAACCTTTATAAAAGACATCCTTCAATTAGGCGCCAATTTTGGATGAGGATTTGGCATATATTTAACCTACAATGATGAAAACTCTGCTCAGAAAATATCATCACGAGAGACCAGAGCCTCCCCATGGAAGCCGTAGCCCGTCCAAGAGCTATCTATACCTGCATATCCCTTTTCTCATCTGGAAAGAATACGGACCAGTTTCCCAGGGCACAGAGCACTTGAAATTTTCAGAATGAAGTTGGCTGAGCAAATGTGCTTGTCACTCTCATGCAGTTGTCCTGTGGCTGAAGGGTTTCTCTGCTGGGTTGTAAGGTGATAGTGTCACATTTGCGAGGGTTCCCAATAGTAGAGTCTCCAAGCTGAGCAGAAGACTTTAAACAGGGTATGGCAGCACAAGGGGGTCTGGGAGATGAGGAAAGAAGGTGATGGGAAGTAGAAACAGAAGAATCCTTCATTTTCAAATCTAATCAATAAGTATTTTCAATTAGCAACAAAGTCCCCTTTGCTCAGTACAACTAGGGCTTAATCTTGTGTAGCCCGAAGAACACAGGCGCTTGCCTCAACTGGCCAGACAGTCTCCACCTCAAGACCTTCTACATAATCTCCCCTTTGCCTAGACTACCTTTTCCAAATACCCACATAAATTTCTCTACTCTTTTAGGACCTTATTAAGGTTTTGTTCCTTAAGAGAAGCCTTTCTATTTTCTAGTTCTAAAAGTGTTTGCCCAATCTTCTTTCTCATTTTTACCACTTCACTTTTTTATTGTACTTGTTGTTATCTTATATGCTAGAATTTGTTTTTTAATTTGAGGTGTGTGTACTCCTGTGTTTGTATGTGTGTGCATGGCTATATATGTGCTTGAACATCAGAGGTGTATTCCTTTACTGCTCTTCACCTTATTTTTTGAGACAGAGTGTTTCACTAAGACTGAAGTTCATCAATTCAACTAGACAGGCTGCTCAGAGAGCGTAGAGGGATGCGTCTCTGTGTTAGTATTTATATAAGAATGATGCCATGCATACAACACATCTGATAGGAAAGAGTTTATTGTATAGAGGTAGAGAGAGAAGGAAGAAGGAGAGAGAGAAAGAGAGAGGAGAGAGAGAAAGTGACAGACTGGTTATATCTGAAGCACCTGGCCCAGGTGATGTCATAGGACACAGGTACTAACATAGGACTTTGTCAGGACTGTAAAGGCCCCTAAAGGTGGGCCAGTTGAATTGCCTGCACAACATAACACTGCATCTTCCTACCCAACTGGAGTTACGGTCCTATGATACCACATTTAGCTTTTTACAAGGATTTTGAGGATCCAAACACAAGTCTTTATGATTGCATGGAAAATTTTTATTGGCTGAGCCATCTCCTCTATGTCCCCTATAAAGTTGTCTTTATATATTATTGTCTCCTCTGCCTACTGAAGTGGAATCTCAAGGGTTTTGATCACTCAGCCGTATCCTCAATGAGAGCTGCTGAAGATAATAAGTCTCCCTCCACCTTAGCATCCTCGCTGTACAACCACTTGGTAATAAAAAACACTCTGAGCAAGGTTTTCTTTTTCATTCTTATAAGATATAAACTTAATTATATTTTATTAGCACAAAAATACTAGTATCTTAGTTGCTTTTCTATTGCCATGATAAAACACTGTGCATGACCACAGCAACTTAAAAGAGAAAGCATTTGATTTGCCTTACAGTTTCAGGGGGTTAGAGTCTGTGGTGGCAGAAAGAAGGAACAGCTGAGAACTCACATCTTGATCCACAACCATAAGGGAAAGAGAGGGGGGCAGAGCGAAGAAGAAGAAGAAGAAGAAGAAGAAGAAGAAGAAGAAGAAGAAGAAGAAGAAGAAGAAGAAGAAGAAGAAGAAAAGAAGAACCACCACTACCACCACCACCACCACCGGAAATGACTTGTCTTTTGAAACATCAAAGCTCACATCTCCCCTGCAAGGCCACACCTCCTGATCCTTCCCTAATAGTTCCACTGTTGGTATAATGTACCTTTGAAATGTATACACCTTACCCTTGTTCATTCAAATACTGATTTCTCCCTCCCATTCTCTGGTTTAAATCCCAATATTGTATTGTGATACATATTCTAAGCATCCTGTCTCAACTTCTGTAAACAGGACAAAATAAAGCAACTAGACACTATATTGAGCTAGGAGGAGACAGAGGACAGGAAAGAGGGGAGGGGCTAGAGGGCAGGAAATGAGTAGGAGGAGAAAGGGCAAGGAGAACTTGGAGAAGGCAGAGCTGGAGGAGGAATCTTGGAACTACATGGAGATGGACTGGACATAATATATCACAAAAAGCAAGTATAATGTGGGAAAATCTAACTATGAGGGCTTGGAGGTTAAGGAGGGAGTAACTATTGCCCAGCATTGTGTTCTAGGTTAACTAAATGAACCCAGTCTCTGTGTGGTGATTTGGTTATACAGCTGTTTAGGACTAACAGCAGCTTTACCAGAAGATATATCAATAGGAAATATTAATAGTTACTTACAGCAGTCAACCACCTGGGAACCAAGTATTAAAATATATGAGCCTGGGGATGTCCGTTCTCATTCAGCCACCACAGTAAGATTTCATTATGATTTTTTTTAAATTTTTCTCTTTCCCCTCACTGTCCAGCCTCCTTTACCTCTGTATTCTCACACCTCTGCTAGTCTCCTTCCCACTTTCATGTCACAAATGTCATTTTGTTCTTCCCTTCTTCAACAGCCCTTTACTGTACTCACAGGCCAATCTTTTTATTATTTTTTTTATTTCTTTGTCTGATCATAAACTATATTGACTCATGAGAAGGCTGGAGTTTCCTTACAGTGACTAACCCCATCTTCATTTCCTTTTCCATGCTCTGTACCCAGAGTGACCAGAAAGATGTTATTCCATAATTATACATTACCCCTAGATCTAGAAGCTCATTCTTACAGGGACACATCTACCCCAGTTACTGAGAAAAATGCTCAGTGTTTCCCTGTGACAGCAGAGATGGAACAGGCCCCTGATCAGAGGAGTCTGATCTCACAATCAAGGGGGAAGGGCTGAGATGGATGGCCATGGTGAGAGTTTTGCTTTCTTTAAAAACCCAGTTATGTTATGTAAACATGTTTTTGTCTTAATTCCAGGTGTGGGATACAGGTCTGCTTCAGAGGATCCACAGCAGCAGACTAATCACTTTGATCCTGCTCTGATAGGCGCATGATTCTGTCAGCTGAAGATAGTTCGGCCTGCGGACTCTAGAAAGGGTATAACAAGCCAGAGCCCCAAGAAAGGAAGTGTGGCTGTTCCTCCGGCTGGTTCCTGCTCTTGCTCCTGCTGCTGCTGGTTTGTCAAGCAGTCAAGAGAAAAGAAGAAGTTTGAGATATCCTGCTGAGATGAAGGTTGAGATACCCTGCTGAGATGGAGGCTGGACTTGCTCCAAGGATCTCAGTGCTCCTAATTAGCAGCAAGTAGTCTAAAAGGAACTCATTGCCCCTTTCCCTCTAACTTTCTTTCTCTTCTACCTGTTTAGGGTGTTGGGAGGGATTGGGGTGGAGAAGGATAGTAAATATAAGAACTCAAATAAAATATATTTTTTAAAAATATGCCAACAAGTGCACCCAAATATGGCTAAGCATAATGGGAAACTTGGTTCCGGATGCTGCAGGAGATGGCAGGGTGTGAAGGAATAAACATAGTATTTCAGGATGTCAACAAAAAGATGATTGTGGTTGATGCCACTCGGTTCTTTCCCAATTTGCCTCAGAGGAAATTTTCTATGCTTCCATCTTCCTCCTCATATAGTCTGTCTCAAAAAAGGTTGGGCAAATGGCTGAACAATTTGAAAAGTTGCAAATAGAAATGGATCTAAGATGCAACTGAAGAGGTTATGGATGGAGGTTAAAACACTTCGGAAGCAAAAAGTGACAGAAAAGGTAGAAATAAAAAGTTCAGACCCGATGACTGAAAGCAACAGGCTTCCCACAAGATGAAAAAGAAAAGCAGACTGGGCTAGAAGGCAGATATCCTGGCAAGATGGATATTGGACTTCCTCCAAGGAACCCAACTTCCCTAATCAGCAGGAATTCTAACTCAACACCCTATTTTTCTTTCTAACCTTCTTTCCTACCTAGTATTGGGGATTGGAAGGGATTAGGGTAAAATAAGGGTTGGAAAGGAGGTAGAGATATAAGAACTGAAGTAAAGTAGAAAAAAAAAAACACCTACAAATAACTTTATTTTGCCTTATTATTTTCAGATTACAAAATCTTAGCCCTATGGGCTAAAAACAGTAAAGTTGTGTCCATCACACTTACATGTTAATATTCAACATTAGTATTAATTAACAAATACTTGAATTCTGCAACAAAAAAAGAGGAAGCTGGTATTCATTATCACGTGTGTATCTGGTATTGTTTAGTGAACATTGTTAAAATGTTTTTGTCCTAAAACATCTAAATCAGTGATTCTTAACTTGAAGGTTGCAACCCCTTTGGGTGTCAAATGACTTTCTCACAGAGATTACCTAAGACCATCAGAAAAACACAATTATTTACATTTTGATTCATAACAGTGGCAAAATTACAGTTATAAAGTAGCAATGAAAATTTTATGGTATGTGGAGGGGGTCACCACAACATGAGGAACTGTTGTGTATATCTTTCAACTCTATTTTATTTATGTTTCTTATGCCTCTTCCTTTCTTCTCCACTCTGACCTTTCCACCACCCCAACACTGGATAGGAGAGAAAGGTTAGTGGGGAGAGGGGGCGTGGTTTTCTTTAGCTACTTCCTGCTGGTTAGGGTTGTGGGGTTCCTTGGAGCAAGTCTGACTTGCTAAACTATATCAACAGCAATCAGGAGCAGCAGTGGGGGAGCACCAGCAGCCTTGTTCTTCCCTGGAGCCTCTTTTCTCTCTCTGGGCTCTGGCATTTAGTCCGTCTTAGAGTCCTCCAATTTAAACTATATGCAGCTGGCAAAGGGCCCCTCTCAGAGCCCTCCCAAAGCAAATAGTTTGCTGCTGTGGGCAAGCTGACTCAGTTCCATATCTCACACCTTGGATTAAAACAAAAACATGTTTACATACTATATACCAAAACTTCCACAACATCCCCCCTCCTCTTTAAAAAATAACAAAACAAAACGATTTTTCTTTTAATATGAATGAGACCTGCTGTTGCTTTCTTAAAAGGAGATGATCAAGGAACCGAATGCTTTTTGAATTATTAGCTTCTGCTGTAAGCTGCTCTTGTCTGGAACGCTGTCGAGCCTCTAGCAAGCCAGGACTCCAAAGCTGTTTCCTAACGGCAAGAAGATACTTTGTATGTCTCTCTTGGACATACATTCAATAGTCAAATGACCCCTTTTATCACAGAGTCTACAAGTTCTTGCTGAGAACACAGTGCTATCAGAAATGGCTGGTTTGCTTCTCTGGCAGACTGTACCATAGTTCTCAGAATTAACATACTAGCCATTTAGAGTTCTGAGACTTTTAGCAGGTTGGTCACAATTTCTTTTCAAATGGCCAGATTTTCCTCAATTGAAGCACTGAGCATTTTGATATCTAAGGCTTTTGGTGGTTACTGGGAAATCTGATGGTGGTGATCTCTTCACCCGAGGCTGCTCCTCTGCCAGCTCGGTTTGCTCAAGGTTTGGTTTGGTTTGGTTTGGTTTTTCTTGAATCTGGCTGTTTCTCTTTAACCCTTTTGACCTATATGGATTTCTGCTCCTCCCAGCTGATTGCCTCACACAGTCTGTGGGAACTGGCCCCCAAAAGCACGTGGAGCAGGGCCAATCTGCCTCCTAGCCTAGTTTGCTTCCCTCTTTCATCCTGTGGGAAATTCCCTCAGTTACCAGGCGCTCTCCCTTTACCAGCAGCACTTCTTGCTTTCCTAGCGCTTCACCCTCTACCCACAAATTCTCAAGTTGCACTGCCAACTCTGCAGTCTTTTCTAAAATGAGAATTGAGTGATTTTCTTATTTCATCCAATTTTTTTTTGTTTCTTAGATCTCTCCATATCCACTCAAAACTTTTCTAACTGTTCAACAACCTTCTTTAAGATGAAATACATGAAGATGATGAAGCAAAACCAAAAAGAGCAAAACCCTCTGGGAGTAAAGTGGGAGAGAAACCAGCTGGAGCAGCCGCAGAAAACCTTTTGCTGATACCCTGAAACTGTACATTCATTCCTGCTGACTCCTCTATGGCCTTAAAAGCCAGCTTTTCCATTATTCTAAGCCCTACATCTGGGAGCCACTTGTTGGCAGTACTTTTTTTTTAGCTACTTCCTGCTGGTTAGGGACGACGATGACATAGTTCCTTAGGGCAAGTCCAATCCTCATTTCAGGGTATCTCCAACTTCCTGTCCTTGCACTGCAACAACAGCAACCTGGCACAGCAGGGAATCACCAGCCTTCTTCTTCCTTGGAGCCCCTTTCCTCTCTCTGAACTCTGGCCTTTAATCCCTTTCAGAGTCCTCAGAATCAAACTGTCTGCTGCTGGCAAAGAACCCTTCTCAGAGCCTTATGAAGCAAACAGTTTACTGATGTGTAAGATCTGAGTCAGTCCCATATCCCGCTCCTGGGATTAAAACAAAAACATGTTTATATATCATAAGACTTCCACAACAAACTGTATTAAAGGGGTCACAGCACCAGGAAGGTTGAAAACCACTAATCTTAAACCACTTATCACAAAGAAGATATATATATACATATATATATGTATATGTATATATATATTCTTTGTATATTTAGTTTTAAATTCAATAAAAGCAAGGTCTTTTCAAACAGTAAGTCACTGACCTTTCCCAAGAGCAATTTATCACAGAGTCTGGCTGCAAGAGTAAGCAAGGCCAACAGCTCTGCTTTCACAAGAGGGAGATGAATGGCATGTGTCCACAGAACCAAACCCAAGAGGCTGAAAGAGACTTGAGAGAAAATTATATACAGTTTAGTCATATTTTATTACAAAAGAGACCAGAAATCCAATGTTAAATGCAACAGCATTGCATGAGCTCAGTCACATTCCCTTCCACCAGCTTCTGCTCCCATATAACCTCAGCAATATTTGAAGCTGGATCTCTTGCCCTCTTGCTCTCTTGGGTCAATGCTTGCTCTCCTGAGTCTCTCTCAGTCCACTTGCCCAACTCCCTTTCTCTCTTGCTTTCCTACCTCTTCCTCTCATGGCCCTGTTCAGCCTGCTGGCCAAGTTCAGTCTGGACCCTTTGAGACACCTCTGGCTCTTTTCCCCCTCATATCTACAATAAGCATCCTCAACCTCATACCTAGGAGCAGTCATGTCCTCATATTTTTCATTCAAGTATGTGATATTTGGGGTAGCTTAGAATGTCAAATCTTGACCTAGGACCAGAGGGAAGAAGCAGATCCTACTGTTTTGACCAAGAGGAGGTAGCTGTGTTCAAGCCCAGATACATCTACCTCTTCATGTGGTAATTTAAACCTTAAGGTTAAACTCACATTACTTTTCCACTGTTACCAGGGACTTCAGGGTGGGCTTCAAGGGCAGCCTTAAGGAGAAAGGTCTATCCCCTGTGGTTCCGTGGCTGCCAATCCTCATGGATCTGACCACACATCTGAAAATATAGCTGCTTGTAAGGAATGGAATACTATCATGGGGACTTTTACTCTAGTTTAGAAACTTCTGGCTTTTAAAATGGCATCACAGCTAAGGAAATGGCTCAGTGGGTAACAACTATGAGGACCTGAGTTTAGACTTCTAGAACTCACATAATGCCAGAAGGGTGAGGATGCCATATGAAATCTCAGCCTTTGGGAGATGAAAATGGGGAGGATTACCAGGGCGAGCTACCGGGGTGAGCTGCTTAGCTTGATTTGCCATATCAGTGAAATCTGAGTTCAGATGAGAGACCCTGCCTTGGGTAGAGAGCTATGGAAGGCTCTAGACACTAGCTCTGAACTTCTACACACACACACACACACACACACACACACTCACACACAAGCATGCACCAGAACACACATGGGCCCAACATACACATATAAAAATAAAAGAGATCACTAAAGAGGTTAGTGAATGGGTACCAATGTTTTCCAGTATGTGATGCTGAGACCCCCAGCTCTAGTCTCTGGGGCAAGAGAAAGCCACTGTGTATGCTCACTCTTAAAAATGAAACTTGACTCCATCATAATCTATTGAATACAAAATCTCTGAGGCAGGGTCCCAGGACCAGGCTGTTCATCACACTTGAGCTGCAGAGAGGGAACAACCTTGAATTGCAAATGCTCCGGCAAGTACAGAAGATCTAAAATTGTCTCAATGAATCCTACTTCCCCTGGACATCTGCTAGGGACTAACTTGTCATGGGAGGTACAGGTGTCTATTTTAAACTTCACTTCACCTCTCAGACAAACTCCATGATTTGGAGGGATTTTGTTTGGAATCTGGAGAGGAAAACCCAAAGATCTATAGTGTGAACAAGATGCAAACCAGTCTGGTCACTTGCTGCTCATGGAAAGCCAGAGCTCTGGAGCAGTCTTGAGTTATGTGTGCAGGGTCCCCATCTAACTACTTAGAGTAGACTTCTTGTAGGCCATGTCTCCCAGCTGGAAATTTTTTAATACAGCCTTATGATTTCTTTTTATTAAATTTTAAATGCCATGTGAGGGTGGGTTTGTAAGACTTTTTAAAAAGACTAAGTCTTTTTTTAAGACATTTAAGAAGTGATGTTAGCTAGAGGGAGAAGTGAGTCTCTCCCATCGTCATGGAGAAAGGAGACAGTCCCAGTGACCCTTCCATCAAACACAAACCCTTCTGCTCCCAGGACGGTGAACAGGTGACATGAGCATTTTCTGATTCCTGGAGTCGGACTCTGCCATCATTCCTTCATCCGTTGTGTTATTTTGGGCTCAGCAAGAAAAACTCATTTCTTGTCCTTTTTCTATGTTGGCTTCACCATGACCCGAACAAATCTTGCCTCCCAGGGCTATCCCTCTCAAACACTGGAGATAATGATACTGTGTTTGGGCCCTTAATCTTGGTAATGATGCCAGTGTTAATGAGAGTGTTTGCGAGGGGAGAATGTCTTTGAGCATGGATCAAAGTATGGGGTGAGTACATTTTATTAGAAGCAATAATAATAGACCCTGCATTCTTGATGCCTGGTAAGCAAACCACTGCCCTTCTGGCCTGCTTTAATTCTTGGACCCAAGGGTGTTAATTAGAGTGAAAATGTAGGTACTGAATGGCACCCAAGGCCCTAAAGGAATCAATCGTTTCCAAAGGTGGCTAATTTGCCTCTGCCCTTCCCACTAAGCTTCTACCCATTGTTAGTGCAGAATAACTGTTCTCTTCCCACCTCTTAGCAGGCAACATTGCTTTCTCCCATTTAATTAATAGAATAAAAAGGATCTAGAAGTTCTACTGGAGTAATCACCTTCTCCTTAAATGCTTTCTCTTTGCTCATTGGTGAGAACGCCCTGGGCTTGTCTGCAGCAGTTTAAGATCAGGGATGTTTCCCACTGTGCCACCTTTCTCAGCACGCAGACCACATCTGTCCAGTTCAGGCAGAGCACATTTAAACATCTCCCTTTTCAAACCCACTCCTACACCTTTGCATTTTGTCTCATGAAAAATGCTTCCCACTCCCTTCATAAAACAAAACTCCCCACAGTCTAGCAGAGATGTATGTCACCTAGATCCCAGCTACTTCACTTGGAGATAACTCATTTTAGCCAGGCATTATCATAAGCAAGTGGGCCCTTAATGCATGGTGAAGATTATTGTAGAATTTTTCTTTATAATTGCCGTTTAACTTGGAATAATTATCCACTAGATATTCCACCTTGCTTTCTCACTCATCATAAATACCAGTCTAGGGCTGAGTAGTAGTGGAAGGACCATGAGACACAGCTGTAAGCCATTTGACCCCAGAAGCACTTATTTTCATATGCTGGGACTAATTAAAGGACTGGAGGGCAACCAGTTAAACCTACATGTTGAACAACAGAATGGATGTAAGTGTGGTCTTACAGCGGATCTTCCCAGGCAGCTGGATTGGCCTTGGCAATCACCAACTCCATTTTTAATCGTGTAGACTGAACAGCTATAGCTTAGAAAGAAGAAAAGGGTTTGTCCCAGGTCTCTCTTTCCTGTTCCAGATGTTCACTAATGAAAGTGAGATCTGTGAAAGGAAACTACTCTGTATAAAGACTGCCTCCGTTAGTTAAGGTTTCTAAGTATCTCACTGAAAAATCACCTAGGTAATGTCAACTTGCTCTAACTCAAATAGATTTCTCAAATAGATTAAGATTACTCTTAAGGACAGTCTGGCCTGTATCTAATCCTGTGTGAAATAATACAGCTAATTAGCCATTAAAGTAAGTAGGAAGGACAGAGTAAGGCTGGAATGGACTGGAAAGTGTGTGTCCTGGCATGTTCACATTAGCGTGCTTTACTCCACAGCGAACTCTTGACACTGTGGATAATGTGAATAATGAAATCTCTTGGAGATCAATTCCCTGGCCAGGAATCTGCAGTTCTCCCTAAAGAATTCAACATGAGTTCCCGGGAGGCGGAACGTAACACAGGTACTTCTGGGGACCTCAATGACCTAGCAGTAAGAAGCCGCTCTGGGCTGATAACTAGACAGAGAACTGCCTCCGGGTCACTGACAGTAGGAAGTACAGAAGAGACCAGTCTCTTCACCTTAAGTGTATACAAGGTGAAGCAAGATTTGGTCTCTCCCCCTTCCTGTCCACCCCTCCCTACCTTAGGTGAAAGCAAAAGGAAAGAAATACAAACAACAACCAACACAACACACAACAGCACAACTCTCCAGGGACATTTCAAGGAATAACTTGACACTCTTCAACAAGCAAAAATTAAAGTATTTGGCTGGAATGTAAAGCTCACAAGAACGCTTCTGAAAGCTGACAATACAGACAACCAAGTGATTATACACATATTTCGAAGTTTGATTTAATTTCATGCTTTTGCATACAGGTGTTTTGCTTGCATGTATGTCTGCGTGCCACTTGCATGTCTGATGCCTACAAAAGCCAGAAGAGGGCATCAGATCTCCTGGAACTAGAGTTACAAATGATGGTGAGCCACCATGTGGGTGCTGGGAATAGAACCCTGGTTTCTGGAAGAGCAGCCGGTGCTCCTAACTGCTGAACCATCTCTCCAGACCCACAATTTTTTTTGTTACATTGATTTATAGATACAGGGCATATCCGCACATTCACACACATGTGCTAAAGTGTACATGTAGGATCAGATGACAGCTTGCAGGCATTGGGTCTCTCCTTCCCCATGTGGATCCTGGGGATCCAAGAAAGGTCAGCAGGCTTTCCAGCAGCCACCTTTACTGCTAACAGTCTGATGGCCCTTCATAGACATTTTCATCTGAATTTACATTTTCTTTACTCCTTTTCATTCTTTTCAACATCTGAAACTATCTTTTTGTGGTCATTTCCCAGTGATCTGTTGCTGCTACTGCTGCTGTTTTTTATTTTGTTGTAGGAAATAATCTTCCAGGAACTCTGAAATTAGCATTGAGGCATTGCAGTCAATGGTGACTGGCTCTAACTTTCATTAAAAACAAAACAAAAAACCCAGAAGTGCATATTTGAGCCTAGCAACTTATATTTAAAGGAGTTAGAGGAAATGAAACTTTTTCTTCATACACAGTATCAAAAAAGATTCCTGTGGTTCATATCTACTGTGGTGGCCAAAAGCATTATCAACTAAATCATTCATACGGAAGCTCAGCAAGTGTTCCGCAGGTAGTACTACGACCTCCGTGACCCTAAGCTGCTGTCATGCAGTGCATTCCAAGCTAGTCCTCCCCTCCTCCTACCCACCAGGACATAGGTCTGAGGACCTATGGTGAAAACCTATGTGCTCCACGGGTAACCTTCACCTCTGCCTTTCTCTGCCAATCTAACCTCTGACTTCAGAACTGCAATCTAGATGTGCTTACTCTACTCTAGCATGAGTCCATTCTGTGGTTAGGAGCTGGACCTTTCTCGTGGCTGAGCCAACACCACTTCTGATATCCCAATCATACCTTAGCACTGAATAGCTCCAAGGCTGAACCTCAAGCACCACCCAGCTGATCCAAAACTTGACAAGATAAGGTAAGAGCAAATAGAGATCCAAATGTCTGTTCTACAATGGTAGGCCATATCTCCACACCAAAAGGCTCAGTGAACTATCTCTAGATGCCCAGGTCCCTAGTCAAGAACACAAACAATGTAAGAAACAAGACAGTATGTCACCTCCCAAAATGCTCCTTGATAAAAACAACTTAGATGCTACACAAGAAAATGAGTTTAAAACTGCAATTATAGGTATGTTCAATGAACTCAGAGAGAGTAAGTAAATATGGACAAGGGAAGCCCAAACAGCAGAATGAACTAAAGAAGACAATTAAGAGTATAAAAAATAGAATTCAAAGGAGAGTTAGAAATTCTGAAGAAAACTCATCTGAAATAAGAATTAAAATGAAAAAAATTAGTGAGTCTAATAAAAAAAAATACTCAGAGGAAAAACCTCACCAATAGAATGGATCAAGTGGAAACCAAGGCTTGAAGAAAAGACAAAGGAATCTGGTCACTCAATCAAATAAAATTATATATTTAGTTCATAGTTTAGGTTTCTAACCATGTTTTACATTCATGTTCTAGTATGGTTCAAGTTGGTGTATCTCTTTTACTAATAATTTATATAGCTTTTAAAAAAACTTGAAGTCATCCTTATCTTAATGTGTCTTAAATGTATTAAAGGATAAACCTAGTAACATTATTATGTAGAAAAGTATTATGAACTAACCCTTACCACTTGTTTATTGCAGTAAGCATTGCCAAAAGCTGAAGTTTGTTTTTCTATTTATAAATTTAATTACAAAAATCTTACAAAAAAATCACACACCAAAATTAACCAGGCCCGAAGTCTAGAAGTTAGTGAGGCACTGCCTTTCTTGAAGACAAACCACAGGGCATTTGACACACTGTTCCAGGCTGAAAGTGGGTGTAGCAAACTTTCCAAAAGAGAATTTTCTACCCATCTTTATCATTCTCTTCTTGGAGTTCGATTTTAGAATTTTGACTTATTTAAAAGTTAATACTGACAACAGATTTATTATTCAGCAGTTCTTAGACACCTACCCTTTCAATTTGTGAACATATTTTTTGGCAGAGGCCTGAGACCACATTATTTAATAATGAAATATAACCCTGGGAACTCCTCTAAGTCCTTTACCTTTGGGTATAAGGCCAACAGTGAGGAAGTTCTAGCTAAATATTGCATGAATTAAAGGCTAGCTTCTTTCACTGTTCTGAATTCAATCCCCACTTGAGTCCCCTGCCTTAGGCAAAACTCTTCTTTCTAGATGAATGGATATCTTGAAAAGGAGGAAAAAAAATTCTTTATGAAAGATAAAGACTCTTTCCACTCCTTACTTTCTTTGCAAATTCCCTTTGGAAGAAATCCAGTGAAAGTTGAACTGGCAAGAATGCAATCAGTTTGCCAACAGAATGTGATGAGCATGCCACTCTGATATGGATAGAGATGTTATTCCCAGCTGTCATAAATACAATTGTTTTAGAGTCCCTCAGAGGACTTCCAACAGGTACCAGAGTAGCCACATGAATGGACAATAAAGATGGCTAAAGGAGAGAGAAATAATTGCTTAGCTGCCTTAATTTTGGCATGTAGGAGAATTGAGGTATTTTGCCACAGTGCTTTTTCAGACACGGGCACCACCTGGCATGATTAATCATTAAATGGATACCATTAGCTAGTGCATGGGAAGTCATTGCTACTTTCTTCTTAGGACTGTGTTCACAAAGCAGTGAAAATGGAAGTCAACAAAAAATGAGAGAGATTATTGCACATTGTCATCTAAGAATTATACACAGGCTATGTACACCTTATATTCTACAACATTCATTTCATCTCAAGGACCTACAGAAGATCTTCAGCCAGTAGGCTCAGTACTCACTCTTCTCATACTGACTCTTGAAGTTTGTGAGATATTAATGTGGGCTTCGGTCGTGCTTCCAAACCAGTGGATTGAGTAATAGACAAAGCAGAAAGAGCAATACCAGGTGAGTTTGAAGCAGAATCTGAGATAATTACGAACACACAGAAGTTTGATGAGAAAGGAGTTCAAGTATGGGGAACTGGGGTCCTGAGAATGCATAAGCCAGCCCAGTGGAGGTGGTACGTCTTTCAGATAGGAGAGAGAAGCCAACACTCTGCTCAAGGAAGCCAAGATCACGAGGAAGAGCACGGGGCTGAGAGTCTGGCAGCCGTGAAGGGAGAGAAGAGGCAGGCTGGCACGCAGGTAAATGCGAGCTGCCCAGGGCCCAGCAGTGTAAGAGCAGAAAGCGTTCGGCCACACGCTGGCCAACTGGTGATGCTACGAGATAGAGAAGTCAGAAGTGCAATCAATGCAGCACACAGGACTCCAGTTCAGCATGGATATTTGACACTACCGCCATTCGAAATGGAAAGAAAATGGGGAAAACTATTCAAGACTGATCTTTTTGTACTTCTTCCCCCCAACCACCCCCAGAACAAAAGATACATTCAGGGATTCTCCAGTAGAAGAAAGCTTTTCCTCTAAAAGGTTTTCTTGTTGGAAACTAGTTTTCACAGTGTACTTTGTACTTTAGATACAAGAAACTGTCTCTGTAATTCCAAGAAAAAGGAAAGACTCAAGTTACAGTTAATATTTCTCCTAAATTATGTGGAAATTGGTGAATTAAATGATTTTTCACAGACTCTCCACGCCCTGGCCTTGACTAACAGAGCTGTTGGGTTCCAGATGTTGTAAGTGAGATTTTAGCTTGGTGAACCCTCTAAAGGCCACAGCAGTTCTAGAAGGATGGGAGTCTGCATTCTGTTACTACAGCAAAACGCTAAGATGCAGGGGAAAGGATTGTTTCCACTAAAGGGTTTCAGCCCATGCTTGCTAGGAGCATTTTGAGTTTGGGCTGTGGAAAGGACTCTACTGACCCCAGGGTAGCTGAGAACCAGAGACAAGGAGCAAGTAAAACACCAGTTTCATAATCTTTAAGGGCACACCTTCTGAGCCATGTAAACACCTAGGACCTCAAAGTAAGCCCCCAAAGTTTCCTAATGGGTCCACTACCAATAGCTCCCAAAGCTGTGGACTATGCAACTAACAATGGTCAGAGTCTATATTGATCTTCCAGGGAAAACGCCATTTCTTCCTCTCTCCTTTCTCACTGGTCTAAGGGTTTGTCCTGCTCTGAACATATTTTGTCACTGAGTAGTTTGTTCAATGCTACAGGGTAGCAGTTGGGATTGTGGTGTGGATTAGTGTTAACTGTTCATTCACTATTGTTAAAGAGAAAAAGAACCAAGGGACAATTAAGCCTCTCTGGGAAGTTTTATGATATATAAAGCTGTGAGTGAGAGAGGCCGTAGACTGCCACCACAAAACAGAGAGCAGAGATGAGGCTCTCGGAGAGCTCCAGCACACCAGCAAGCCTGTGTCTCTGTGGGTTCCCTCCTCCCAGTCTGTTTTCCTTGGAGTGTCCTAGCTCTGAATAATAAATTCCCTTGAGCTTCTCTATTACGAGCTTCCTATAACAAACCCAAGAAGAGTGATCATCTGGATCTGATACAATAGAGAGAGAGAGAGTTAGAATCTCAGGCTTTCACATCTGTATACAATCTAAACGAGGACTGGCACGCAGCTCAATGATAAGAGTATTTGCTTAGTGTGCAGGAGTCCTCACCTCAATCTCCACTACAATAAAGAACCTAAGTAATTACTCATTCAGTTAAAGATAACTGTTGGCCAGAACTAGTCCTGTGTCAAATGTCCAAAATTAGAGACTCCCTTCTCTAGATTCCTTTGGGCTCTGCTCAAGAAAGTAAATTATATTCTCTACTCTCTCTTTATGTATTCACTTTGTGCACACGCAGGTGCCGGAGCATACGTGAAGAGGTCACAGGACAACTTATAAGAATTGGGTCTCTTCTTCCACCACGTGGTCCTGGGGATCGAACTCAGGTTGTTATGATTGTCAGCAAGAGCCTTTATTCCCTGAGCTTGCCTGTAAATTATAGTCTTACTGCTGCTTTTTTTTTCTAACCTAACAAGTAACAGGGTGACTAATTTGTTTCCTGTGTTTCTCCCTCCTGTTGGGCTGCTGGGAAGGGCTCCCCACAGGCGGCTGAGTTCCTATGCCGTTGGGTTGGCATTCAGATAACCATTGCTCATGTAACTTCCCTCTTTGGGAATCCAAGGGCTTTTGTTTTCCTTGTTGATCATGGGTACAAAAGTACCCCAAGAATATTTATCAAGAAGTGCATGGCTTCAAAGAAACAGATGATCTCACTGAGTGAAAAGCTTATACCTAAAGATCAAAACAAAAAAAATCCCTAGCATTGTCATAAAAATCCTGAAAGAGGGACACTCACAGCTCTCATGACATAAGGTAGAATCAATCCACATGTAACTCGCTCTGCCTACATCTGCTTTTCATAAATGGTAACGACTGAGCAATAAAGGATGATAAAGAAGTGAGGTGGGAAATGCGAGTCGACATTCGGCCTTTTGTCTCATAGCAGAGAACACATCACTCCATCCCCTTTGCACTGAGAAACAATAAGTCACAAAATTCCCACAGTAGAATTTGCAAGCTTTGCTGTCTGTATATTATCTTTAAGATAGTAACTACAATATAAAAAAATCATTTTCTAATCTTTTGTTTTAGAGTTCCACAAATCAGGAATGTGTCAGTATGTGATATAAACCCCCAAAACCTCCATTTTTTTTTATTTTATAAACTTTAGTTTTCTTTATTTTATCAGTATCTAAGATACTTTTTCTTCTTTCCCTAATGATGAAAAATAGATCCAGTCTAGTAAGAAAAGGCTTGAAGGTGCCCTTTGTAAATCTAGGGATGTAATAGTCAATGGAATGTTACAGAATTGTAAATTGATGTATCATTAACCATTATATGTGGATATCTGTACACCAAGAAATTAAAGAGGACATATGTCACCCTGGTGTGCCTAGGGTAACATACTAAACTGTTAGAATTGAAACTGAATGGTCTCCATGTTAACTGAAGAAATTTCATGTTTATACCTCTCTAACATAAATAATAAAATTCATTAAGACAGTATAAACAGCACTTTAAACAATGAAGACTTATATGATCTTTAATACTGAAGAATCTTTTGACATTTTCAAGTAAACCTATGATGCTTGAGAAGGCTAAGGAATGGCTGCTTGTGACCATCAGCATTAGGTCCAACACCAAGAGAAACAGAAACCCAGGCAAACCTCATTCACAGATCTGATGGACATTAAGCCAAGAAAAACACTTCTCATTAGCTGCCCTGAAGAGTCCTTCCTATGTACGTGGGAGGAAGTCATTTGCCAGATGTCGCTGCTTATTTTTCTAGTCTGTCTTTGGCTTGTGCTTATTTTTTCTTGTCCTCCCCCAGCTTCTCCCATACGAACTGCACGGGGGTAGGGGAGAAACAAGGCTCTGTAACCCTCCTTAAAGAAGTACCTACTTCCAATCAATACATCATTGTCAACATGTGTTCTTGTTTATGTGTCCAGTCTAATCGCTGATGGACAGTGAATGATTAGGCTTGCCCATGCTGTGCTATCAAGATACCCATCAGCAAGAGAGATGGTTTTACAGCTTAGCATCATGAATGACATCTTTCTCTCTTGTGATAACACAAGACCTATTAGAGATAAATCAAGATGAAAAGAAGAAACAGTCAACATGAGAAGAAAATATTGTGTTATTCTTTGAAGATGTGTAATACCTGGTTCCTCCAAAAGATTACACAACAAAATGTCAGGCTATGCTTTACCAGCTGGGATTCACAGAGGAATTTCCCTGCAGTCTTGGTTTTCCCCTCAAGACAAGAGCAACCAGACTAGCTGATTCAGCAGTGCAGTCTCTAGTGTTCCCCATGTTATTTGTCCTTTACTGGCCTTAATCTAAAATCACAATAGTATTGGTGTAGGGCACAGTGTCCCCGGCGGTCTCCCACGCAGGCCCATTTCCCTGTCAGCTTGCCCAAAGCCAGTTCTTCCTTTAGGTAAGTGCTCCAGCCACGTACAGGCTTACTTCTGACAGTGATGGGATTCCCAGTTGGTTTGTCCCTCTGCTATATTCCAGATCATTCCATAATTAGGAGCTAGTCCAGTTCCTGATAATGGAGACAGACAGAATATAGTAGTTAGTTTTCTGCTGCTGTGACAAAACACTATGACCAAAGGAACTTAGAGAAGAAAAGGTTCCAAAGAGATAGGGTCTGAAGGGCAGAGAAGCCATGGCAGCAGGCAGCAGAGCAGGAAGCTAAAAGCTCACATCTTGAAGAGCAATCACAAAACAGAGAACAAACTCAAAGCAGGCAAGTTTGTTGGTTGGTTGGTTTGCTCTCTAAGTGTACTCCTGGTGACACACTTTGTCCAACAATACTGTAAACAACTACTCCCCAAACAACACTACCAACTGGGGACAGAGCATTTAAATGCCAGATTCTGTGGGAAACATTTCTCATTCAAACCTATTAGATAGAGAAATCAGAGTTGGAGCCTAATCAGCTAGGAATATTCTACAAATAAGCCCATCAGGACTGAGTCCTTAAGAAGAGTTACATCTAGGAACTCAAAGGACTATAATTTAAATTATCTTTACATATATCTGAGCAAACTTAAGACTTAAGTAAAATATGAATATAACCGCTTGTGTTATCACTAAATTTTGTCCTACTACCCAGAGGATGAGCCCTGGGCACATAATAGATACATAATAGTCATCAAATAGACAAGTAGATGGATGGGTAGGTGGATGTGCAGATGAATAGATGAATGGTCAAATGGATAAAAATACAGTAAATGCTCTGTAAAAGATTGAGCACACATTTCCTCATACATTTATTAAGATATTCAACTGTTAGATGATAAGAAGGATTTACCCCTCCTAAATTTGGGATAGAACTTTTTACATGGAATTTGTCCAAAGTTATCTCCATCTGCCTGGGAATCTCCAGAATCCTCTTTGATCCTACTCCCCTGTGTAACTAAAGACTGAACTTATCTGATCATATAAAATATACACCATTACCTGATGTTTTACATCACCATACTTTCAATTCAAGAACGCTCATGGCTCGATTTTGTTTTCTCATAAGTAGTCTCAAACTACATTGGAATACATTGGAAGACCATATTGTTTTAAAACTGCCAGAAAATGACAGAATAGAGACTCCATTTTGTTTCATCATCAAATTCAATAGACATGAAAGCACATGCCCACTAAGTTTCTTTGGACTGTACTAAACAATTCTAAACTCTCAGATTTTCTGTGAATCTGGTCACAGAGTGTCCACGATTAACTCATATAGTAGGACCAACCTGTGGGCCTGAGATCCTGCTGGCTTATGCCCAGTTTTCTCCTTGCATTTGCTCAGAGTTAGATGGATTCACAGTAACATAATTTAAGGTTTTATATCACCTCCTTTACAGAACACTTAACATCGAGCCTTTGCCGAAAAGAATCGCTGTGTTTTAGGAATTCTTCTCTGGTCATTTTCAAACACGAAGGAAGTTATTTTAAACCACTACATCCTTAGCTCCACATTGATGATTTTTTGAAAAGGCAGGAACTAAAAAAAAAAAAAAAACACAAAAACTTTAAGTAAATGTCTTATTTAAAAAAAAAAAAGGGAATTCTAGCTTACACGGGCCTCTGCCTCCCCCTGGAATTCTGGTGACTCCTCCGTTCTCTGCTGTGCAGATAGTGAAGAGGAGTGGCTGAGGCCATGCTGGGTGCAGGCAGAAGACTGAGGTCTTAGGTGCTGTCCTCTTCGGTTGTTTTGGGAAGCCAAAAGGAAAAGGAAAAAGAGGCAGCTAACGGTTATGTCTTATGTATTAGGGTTTTTTTTCTGTGTTTCTCTACACACACACACACACACACACGCACGCACGCACGCACGCATGCACGCGCGCCAGAAAAATGAAGTAACTTAACAAGCAGTAGGCAGAAGTTCTGCCTGGGAACACAGAGTAAGCTACTCAGAAGTGAGAAGTTAGTGAGCTGTGTCACAGTTCTCACCATAAATTCTCTCCTTATTCCACCTAAAAGGAGAAAATTCCAACTTTCTCCCAGCTAATCAGGACAGTTGTGCAAAAAGGAATGCTCCTCTAAAGCAACAGTCCCCAACAGCACTAGCCTTGCCTACCCTCCCTTGCCTCTAAGCTGGAAGTGAAGTCCTTAGAAGACGGGGCATCATTCCTCGGGATCTCTCTCTTAACTGTGTGTGGATCTTGGCACTCTTGGAAGTACCTTTTCCCATGTTCACTTCCCATGCCCTAGCGCAGACCCTGCTTTGAGCCTGAGGTTCCTGCTTCAAGTAGGGAAGGGACTCTTGCCTCGGTGGCGAAGACTTCTGGGCTGCTGTGGTGACTCGCTGCCAGAGTTAGTTTTGGCAGATGTATGGAAAATTATTATCATATTCTTTGGCTCTTACACTCTGCAAGTCAGACAAACCAGCAATGGGAAACTAAGACTCCTTCAGGCCAAAGAAGACACTGAATTTCATTAAGCATTTGGGAGACAGAGTAAGGGGTTAATCCTCTGCAGGCCTGGGGGTGTGTGCTCTCTGTTCAACACTGTTGCTCTGTGGGACAGGTCATTCTGTTCTGTGAGTCTCTATATCTCTAAGTCACACTGAAGAATCCTTCTAGATTCAGATTTGATAATCACTGTTAAAGCATGTATCTGGATTAAATATGAAATGACTCCTGAAGACTAATAGGCTGAAAGCCTGGTCTCCAGCTAGTGGCAATACTTGAAGAACATTGATTCAGACAGACAGTAACCCCATCAATGAATCAATTCACTCATAAGTTCCTATTATATGGCTGTCAGAAGGTGAAGCCTGGCTGGAGGAAGTGGGTTGCTGGTGGGGTGGGGGAGGGGATGTTGGGGAGCTCTGAAAAGTAGATCTGGCATTTATCTGGCTCTTCCTGTCGCCTGTCTGCATGAAGTATGCCACCTTGCTCCACCATGAACTTCTTGTCAAGACATCCTACATGACACATCACATGCTAGCCCAGAAGCAACAGAACCTGAAACTGTGAGCAAAAGTACCCTTAGGCCAGCAAGAGGGCTCAGTGGGTAAGGATGTTTGTTACCAACCCTGATGACCTGAGTTCAATCCCAGGATCCCACATGGTAGAAGGAGAGAGAAACTTTCAAGTTGTCCTTTGACCTTTATGTGCAGTTTAGCTTACACACACACACACACACACACATATACACACATATACACATACCTGTACATATACATACATATACTCATAGACACACAGACACAAAGAGATACACAAATAAATAAATATAACTTAAAAGATTTTGTATTTTCATTTTTTGGAGCTTTTCATGCATGAGTACTGTATTTACATCATCTTTACCCTCTCTCTCTCAGCACCAACTCCTTCCTTGTTTTCTCCCACACTCCCTCTCAAATTCATGACCTCTTTCTCTTTAATTATTATTGTTACCTGTATACACACACATACAAACACACATACACACACTCACACACACACTACAAATCCAGCTCCTAAGTCTGTGTAGGGTTGCTTATATACACACATATTTAGGGCTAAATCAATCTATCTACTTAGGATTGATCACCTATCAGGGCTCCCTCCTCACTGAGGAAGACTGAGTCTTCTTTGATAAGCAGCTACTACTTGCCTGAGGTTCTTCATTTAGGAGTGGAGGCTTGTGAATTGTAAATTCTTTATCTCTCACATCTTTCCCTGGGGTGAAGAGTTGCCTGATACCTTTTGTCTCAGTTGAGCATTTTTAACAACTTCCTATATATACACTGAGAGAAGGTTTATTGAAAAAATGTGGTTTCTGTTGTCAAAAGCAGATTTGGAATGTGACATTACCTGAAGTAAACTGTGCTCCCAATTAGTTATCTGTTACTCATGTCTTAATTACCCTATGTACTTCTGTGAAACTGGGTGGGCTAAACCACACCTTCTGTCTACATACCTCTTTCCTCTCTGTGTCTTTCACCTATTTATAGAGTTGGGACTGGATCCTTCAAGCTGTGAGAAAACAAGAAAGTATCTGATCATGATTAGTTTTATTTAAAAGAAAAATTATTGACATTTTTAACTTATGTTGGTAGTTTAAAAATCGCATCTGTTGCTAGGTGCAGTGGCGCACACCTGTGATCCCAGCACTTGGGGAGACAGACGAAGGCTGATTTCTTTGACTTTGAGGCCGGCCTGGTCTACAAAGCAAGTCCAGGACAGCCAAGGCTACACAGTGAAACCCTGTCTCGGAAAACGAAACCAAAACAACAAAAACAACAAAATCACCCTGTTACAGAACATTTTAGAACATGGTATGGATTTTGCTGATGGTTCTACCACTTTCTGTCAGCCATAACTTAATCGTTTCTCTTTTCCTTTCACACTTTTTTTTACATTTAATTTTTTGTTATCAATCACAGGTTAGGTACTTTGCATCCTAAGTGTAGCCCCCTCCCTCATTCTCTCCCACCCTCCGCAGCAACCCTCCCTCATCTCCTCCCTGCCCCCTCCAAGTCCACCAACAGGGGAGGACCTCCTCCCCTTCC
>CM053744.1:104289723-104332049 GCA_028658305.1 Pachyuromys duprasi | reverse complement strand
TTCTTAATTTCTTTGAGGGCCTTGTTCATTTCCTCTTTTTGTGCCTCCTTTTGTTCCTCTAATATCTGCATAATTATAGCTTTAATATAATTTTCCTGTGTCTCCGCTGAATTAAAATCTCTATTGTTTTTGGGTGTTTCTGGTGGGGCCATGGTGTCCTGATTATTGTTGGGTGAGTTCTTTCGCCGATTTCTGGGCATTTGTTTATATATTATCAAGAAGCTGTTTGTGCTTCAAGGCTGAACTTCAGACTGGAACTGTCAATCTCTTGTGTCAGGAGTATTCTTCAAGAAGATCAGGGAGTTCTAGTGGTTTGATAGTGTGTGTTGTTGCCTCAGTTGATCTCTGTTGTGGGATCTGTGTGCCTGGCTTCGTGTTCTGTGCTAGAGGCTGTGAGCACCACAGGCTGGTCTCCCCTCTGGTCTGGAGGTTTGGCTCCTCACTCTGTGCCAGAGGCTGCGTGTTCCCCTTTGATATGTCTGCTGGGCGCGCTGCTCTGGTCAGGAGGCTCCGAGCTCTGCCCTGGGCTTGCTGCTAAGGGTTCTCTTCTGGACTGGAGCCTTGGCACCTCCTTCTGGGTCAGAGGCTGTGCACCACAGTCTAAGATGGTATTTGGGGCACCTCGGTCTGGACCTGATACTATGAGTCCCAATCCGGGGTGGTGGCTGGGTGTGCCTAGGGGTGTGGGTCTGACTGGTGTAGCCCGCAGTATCTGGGTGAAACTCAGTCCATCCAAGGTACTGTGTGCCCCAGCCCAAAGTGGCGGCTGCTGGCACAGATGGTTGTCTGCCCTCGCAGTGCAGCCCGAGGTATCTGGGTGAAACTCAGTCCCTCAGGGGTACTCTGTGCCCCCGCCCGAAGTGGCGGCTTAGGCGCCCAGCCTGTTACCCTCCGGAGTTTTTCCTGGGAGTAGCTGGGTGTCCCTTGGACTTTTCCACTTGATTTCCCCACCGTAGGAATTCCGCTCACCTGGCAGTCGCAAACGCTGGTGTTTTAGGTCCGAGATCTCAGTCTCCCGGTCGCTGTGCCTACACTACTGTCCTGCTCCTCAGACACAGTGTCCTCCTGGGGCAGCCATCTTGGATCTCTCTCTTGTTTTCTTTTTAAATTATTTTTATTAATTACAATTTATTCTCTTTGTGTCCCAGCTGTAGCCCCATCCTTTGTCCCTTCCTAAGTCAACCCTCTGTCACTCTTTCTTCTTTCACACTTTTAAATAATACGATTTTAAAGAGAAGTAGAAATGTTTATTAATTAGTCTTTACATCCCAAGCATAGCTTGCCCCTTTCCCTTGCTCCCCACCACCACTCACTCCAGTTTTCTCTCTCTGTCCTACCCCTACTTCATCCCTCCTGTTCCTCACCCTATTCCTTCCTTCACCCAACCATGTTGTCTTTCTCTTTCCCCTTCTTAGTGAGTTCAAGTATCCCCCTTTTTAGCATTACAATACCATTTATACACTTTCATTTCCTCTCTTGTTAATGTGTAGCGTTTGTTTGCATTATTATAAACTTTGTATGCGCAATGGTTGCATACCGTTCTACAAATGTGCACATCAAAATTCCTAATCATTTCCCTGCGGTCCTCGTTTTAAATATAGGTCATTAAGCAAAATTACCTTTCTGCATAAAGGACATAAAGCTTTTATCAAGGTGGGGTATAGGGTGTGCGATACTTAGAAACCAAGCAAAAGCAAAGAGAAGCAGAGTCTAGGCCTCTCCCTCCCAGAAGGCAGCTCTTCAGGGTAGTTGAGAAAAGGAGGCCGGGGAAGCTGAGACCTGGCAGTCAAAGAAACCCAGCATGCTGGCAAGCAAGTCAGAGCAAATGCTTGTTCCCAGAAGTCCCATTTACTCCACAGCCAGATGGAATGTTCATCAAAGAAAACCAGATTTCTACAGTAGTGGAAAGTATCTTTGAAAGTAGTGTTCACTCAAAGACCACAAACTATGTTACAAATTCCATTCTCCCCTACTGCATGGAAGCTGTAAGGGAAAAAGTTGCCTTTCAGTCCATTGCATCAATAAGACAATGTTTGTAACTGCTAGCAGGGTCTACACCAACTCTTTCCTGTTGTTTGCAAGGTTGTTTGTAAGTTTTCTTCTTTTCAATCAAACTGGGGTTGGAAGATGGACAGAGGATAGATCCTTCTTTAACAGAGCCATCTTAGCTGAAGCCAACATTTAAATTTTTCCCAACCACCCCGCGGAAAAATGAAAGGCATGTTATTATTTTATCAAGAAAAAAATACTCCTAAGGGTAGCTGAAAATATCCCAGTGGAAATAAGGATTGCTCCGTGTGACTTACAGAGACAGTAAGTACATTAATGTGCAACTTGGGTAGTGGTTTTTGGAAGATTTTAGAATTTAAAAATCAGGGACTGGGTAGGTAATGTTTCAGAGACAGTGCTAGCCGTTGGTGTGGAAGGCCCAGGTTGAGTCCCCGATGCTGCATGAAGTCAGTCATGCTGACACAAACCTGAAACGCCAGCATTCACTTGGCAAGGCCTGACCTCAGAGATTCGCCACCATCCTCAGCTAAGCAGAAAGTCTCCACACAGCCTGTGCTACATGAAAACCTGTCTCCCTCCAAAAGCAAGACTAGAAATATAAACTGGACCCAGAAATAATTAAAGGACAAAAAAACTATATTAATTTAAACTATATTAATCTAAGATGCATTCGGAGCTTTAAAATTATTCTAAGGAAGTTATTCTGATGAGAGCGTTCTAATTTTTCAAGACTTCGTCAGTTCTCTTCCCTCTGAATCAGACTTTTTTTTTAAGAGAGGACTTTCTCTCTCTAAAATTATTTGGGAAGAGTTCTGAAAGAGAGAGACGCCCTACATCCAGGCATCTCTTAAAAGCATTTCCTGTGTGCTGACCCCAGACCCACTCCTTCCTCATGTCCTCAGAGGTAGCCCAAACAGATTAAGAAATGCTTTTTTATTTCTTGTCTCTTCTCCCTTGGCTTGGAGAACTATTTTTAAATTAGCATTTCCTGTCCTCTCCCAAGAACCCTGGAAGCTTTGCAAACCATCATTAAAGACCTATAATCTCTCCATAGTCATTCGACAAGGCTCCCCAGATGCGTAACACCCACGTGAAGGCATCTCAGTGTCAAGTGCTGTAAGAAAGACAGAAATGAGCCAAAGCAGCTGCTAGACAGGCTCCTTGTTCAAGAAAATGCTGCAAGGGAAAGGGAAGCTTGTCATTTTCTATGAGGATTTCATGTCCCTAAACTCTGTTTCTCTCAGAGTCTCATATGCTGCATACAACTCAACTCATAACTTATTTTGCATTTTCTTTTGGCATCAAGCTGGATCTCAAACAATAAGTAGATCCAGTGATTTCTTTGGGGCTGCATGTTTGTTCATCTTGTCATGCAATACCTATTTGTTGGCATCAACTGCAGCAGTGTTTCAGCAGTAACTCTGGTAATTTTCTTCAGCTTTTGTAATGAAAGAACACAAAACACATTGAGGAAACATGGAGCATTGCCCAATATACCCTTCATACACACACACACACAAGTGTTGGAAGAAACATCAAAAGGAAATTTTCCTTCATCATCTTTCAGAGAAAAATCATTGCAAACATAGTAAACCAAAGATTTTTTTTCTTTTGCCAATCTAGCATTTGTAAAAATAATAATAATAATAAATAAAACAAATAAAAAAACCTGCCAGACCTATCATTGTTGATGGTATTTAACTGTTGATGATACACTGTTGATGGCCATTTAAAATAAAAGATCTAAGTGTAACAATCCTAGTTTCATAGCCAATGATACAAATGTCCAGACTATAACTATAAAACAACTGAGAAAATTGGATATTGTCTCCCAATTAATCAAAGAACTACTTAATCTAAGAGGAAACCACAGCGCTTGCAGTCTTAAACCCCGCCCCCATTAATTCAATCTACTAATTAGAGTTTTCTAGCTGTGATTTGTGCTTATTTGGGTGTTTGTTACATAGATTTTTAGAACTAAAAAGAATACTATCTAGGTACCATAGAAAAATGTAGTTTTGCCCAAAGACTGACATCCACTCCTAGACATGTATCCAAAAAATGCTCAAGTATACAACAAGAACATTTGCTCAACCATATTTGTAGCAGCTTTATTTGTAATAGCCAAGAGCTGGAAAAAACCCAGATGTCCCTCAGTTGAGGAATGGATACAGAAATTGTGGTACATTTACATAATAGAATACTACTCAGCAATTAAAAGCAAGAAAATCATGAAATTTGCAGGCAAATGGTGGGAACTAGAAAAGATCATCCTGAATGAGGTATCCCAGAAGCAGAAAGACACACACAGTATATACTCACTTATAAGTAGATATTAGACATATAATGTAGGATAAACATACTAAAATCTGTACACCTAAAGAAACTAATCAAGAAGGAGGACCCTGGGTAAGATGCTCAATCCTCACTCAGAAAGGCAAAGAGGATAGACATTGGAAGAGGGAGAAAACAGGGAGCAGGACAGCAGCTTACCACAGAGGGCCTCTGAAAGACTCTACCCAGCAGGGTATCAAACAGATGCTGAGACTCACAGCCAAACTTGGGCAGAGTACAGGGAATTTTATGAAAGAAGGGGGAAATAGAAAGATCTGGAGGGGACAGAAGCTCCACAAGAAGAGCAACAGAACCAAAAAATCTGGGCCCAGGGGTCTTTTCTGATACGGATACTCCAACCAAGGACCACTCATGGAGATAACCTAGAACCCCTGCACAGATGTAGCCCATGGCAGTTCAGTGTCCAAGTAGGTTCCCTAGTAAGGGGAACAGGGACTGTCTCTGACATGAACTCGGAGGCTGGCTCTTTGATCACCTTCCCCTGAGTGGGGAGCAGCCTTACCAGGCCACAGAGGAAGACAATGATAAGGCCTGATAGACTAGGATCAGAGGGAAGGGGAGGAGGACCTCTCCTATCAGTGGACTTGGGGAGGGGAATGGGAGGAGATGAAGGAGAAAGGGTGGGATTGGAAGGGGATGGGGGAAGGGGCTACAGCTGGGATACAAAGTAAATAAACTCTAATTAATAAAAAAATAAATTATTTAAAAATATATAGCAAAGAAAGCACAGCAGGGAATTCATTGCCAATAAGACTGTAATAGCTCATCTCATCTAATTACTCTCAGACCTTACACGCATCAGGTTTGCAGTGGTTGAGCTGAGGCATCTATGATTTACTGCCCTTCCAAGATGACCTGAACCTGGCAAGCTTCGGGATACTGGTCGAGGCTGCACATTCAAGATCACCTGTGTTTTGTCACAGAAAGTAACTTATAGATGCACCCTGCTTCCTCAGATTTGGTCTGGAATGTGGCCTGCCCCTAATTTCCAGGCTGCTGGTCGCCTTTGGCTTCTTTGTACAGAATTCTTCCATGACCTTTAACAACTACCATGTCTGGAGCCCTCTGGCTGTGTGAGAGCAAGTTTAATAAGCTTCCATCTCCTTAAAGCAGAGGGACTTTTGTAGACTTTAGGGAGCCACAGCACCAGCTGGACCTGAATGAAACACACAGCCTTCGGAGGCCCCCAAACTCCTCAGAAAACCCACCCGTGTGCCACCTGACAGTGATTTCCAATGCTGTGAGACACTTCTCTGTGGAATTTTGCCAAGTCCTTTGTCTGGGAGGATTTGTTCTGGGAAAGAATATGCTAACTTGTATTGCGCCCTTTGCTCCATCTCAATTGTCTGAGAAAGAGCCTAGAAAATACCAGTAAGCACTCGTTAAATTAAATAACATGCAACATGTATGATGTTTAGAGACTAAAAGACTTAAGAAACTTAGGACAGGACTCTTGGTAAGAATATCAAAGTTTGCCCACAGTTCTTCTAGGAGAGTTAACTTCCAATTTGCAACATGAAAATAAATGAAGCTTGTTTCACATGGAGCCTTGTTCAACATTACCTGTACATGCAATATGATACAGTTCCAGACGCTCAGCCTTAGTTTACAAATCTGAACTACCCAACATCCTATACTACAAAATGGTCCTGGATTCCAGATAAATGTATTGTGCACAATCCCAATCATTGTTAATCCTCCAGTTTTTAAGAAACAAAGAGTCTTGAGGTAGCCACTAAAGAGTGTTGTTACTCAAGGATTGCTACATTTTGCTCAGATGAACAGTTCCAGCTTTCTATTGGTCCATCAGTAGAGTTACCCTCCTGCTTAGCCTGGCAACCGAGGTCTTTTCTCTTTAAGCATATCTTACATTTATTAAAACTACAAGTTTCACCTGCTTGAACAGCTTTAGACTCTCTTCAATACAAATGATCTCTAAATCTTACCTGTCAACCAAATCTTATAAATTTAATTATAGCCTAACACCCTAAGGAAGTTCATTGGTTTATGTGATTCTATGGTCCTGTTATTTCACTAACAGTAAATTTATCATTTGTATTATTAAACCAAGAGTCTGTTTTTTAAAAGGTTGGGTAGTATTCATGCCTTAAAAAACAAATAGAGACTTTTAAAGAAACAATAGAAAATCATCAGCTAAGTAAAACTTCACCCAGGTAAATTCTTTCATTCAATAAACATCCATTGGAGGTTTCTCTAAGGCAAACATTAAGCAATAAAGACAAGGAGGTTGGAGTTTCTATCCATGGAGTTGACACTCTAGGGGAAATGCAAGCACTAAGAAAACAGCAGTGGAAATGTCATTAAGAAAAGTTTAAGGGGACCAGGATGTTAAAAACAACATCTAGGAGGGGCTCTCGGGGGTGTGGCACCTTGACCAAGGTCTGAGCCTTGAGTAACAATTCACCAGGGAAAGTGAGAAGAATCAACCGGCTTTGTACAAAGGCAGTAGACCACTTTCTAAAAAGAACTGAGTAAACCATATTAAAGCCAAAGGAAAAAAGAGGTAGGTTGGTGAGTTTGGAGGTGTGGAGGCTTGGGCAGGTCTTGGAGTGGAGGCTCTTGCCCCATGCAGAATTTTGATCCCTCTCCAGAACCATACCAACACTGAAAGGGATAAAGCAGGTGTTGCAGTAATAATTTCATGAGCATACAGATCAAGCAAACAGCACTCAGGCAGCTCCTATTAGAGCCTCCTTTCTCGGGCGCAGGTTATCCTTGAGGAAGAATTGTTGTTGTGCCGGGCTACTGTGCGGCCAGTGCTTTTGATACTGGGATTCTGAAGAATAAGAGGAAGGGAAGGAGAGGACTGAGATGGAGAAGGAGGCACCACCAAGCCAAAGGTGCAAGGTTGAGCTCAAAATGTAATATCATGATGGGGAACTATGATTAAAATATATGGTAGCTATTACTATACAGAAAGCTATCCAAAACCCGTCATCTCAAAGTGCTAAGAGCCGTCCATTACCTCATTCACTTTCCACAGGTGAGGAACTTGGTAGCAATTCAATAGGGTGGTTTTAGGTTGTGATTTTCTATGAGGCTGTAGTTAGAACATTGAAGGCTTCGCTGTGGGTAGAGATTGTTTCTAAGATGGCTCGCTGATACAGTCCTGGTATTGAAAGAAAACCTTAGCCATGTGGGCTTTTTCTCAAGCAGTACCACACTCCTTACAACAGGGCTTTTATGAGACTTTTCTCCCTGAGTGAACAGCTCAAGAGAAAGAGCAAGACAGAAGCCATAATGCTCATGATACCTTACCTTGGAAGTTCCACACCATCTTTTCCATGACATCATAGGGAAGCAACTTCACATGGGTGTGAACACAGATATTCTGGGACAAAAGGACATAAAGTAACTTTGCAGAGGTCCCTCAGTTAGTTGTAGGACTGGGATTTGAACCTAGCTTTCTCAAAACCCTATGTCTAAATCACTATAATATTCAAAGACAAAGATATTTATCCACATAAGGAACTGTTTAAAATAATATCAAGAATGCAAAATTTTAAAAACAAAAATCCTGGAGCCTACCAATAGACTTAATTTGGCACAAATTTCTGACTCCTACTTCCTTCATCTCCAGCCTAAATTGTCAGGTTTATAAACACACACGTACTTGTGCCAGAATTAATCAAGTATTACATGGCACAGTTACAGGGGGCCACAATCTGAGAAAGTTTAAGTTAGTAAAATAAACTGACTTCAAAGCAAGCCAGATGTTTTGCACGCTACCTTTTTAAAGGAGAGGTGGAGATTAAAACCATGATAATCAAACATTCCATCCTTTCTAGGAGATGGAGGCAAGATCTGCTTTCTTCTACATATTTACAAGACATTGAAAACCAAAGACTGGGTGAGTAAATGCTGCCATAAAGTACAGAGCTGCCTTCCTCTGTTCTGGGCAACGCAGAGCAATACAAATGGAGCTCAGTGCAAAAACTTGGGAACAAAGGAGAAGGACACAGGAGAATTTTCTCCACCTGTGTCCACATGGCAACATCACATGTGGCCTTGTATTCATTTAGTAAGCCATCAACATTGGTATTTGGCGAGGAACATGAGGGTGTGAGTCTTGTTTATTCTGTAGTCTAGTCGATACAAAACATGCTGATGGCTAAACCATATGGAGAAGGTCTAGCGACAAAAGCCTCAGTGTAGAGGGGAAGTCTGAAGAGCCCCTGTTCAGTATGCCAGGTTCGAACTTTGTCATTCTCTGGCATCTGCAGAACCACCTACTGGTGGAGGAAGCCATGTGAATGCTTTCTAAAGAGGATGTTAGGATCCCTTCTCCAAGCTCCAGCTCTTTGCTCCTGGACTCCTCAGGAACAATACCCCATTGTTCAATGGAAATAACAATCCTAGAGCTTCAAGCAACTGGTTCTTTTCAACTCCAGCCATTCCGAAAGCTTTTGCCCTTTGTTTCTTTCTCTCTAATGAAAGCAAATGAAAAACAGGCACAGCACGGGCTGAGATCCACACAGCAAATTAAAGCCATTCCCTACTCGATGCTTCCCAGCACTTTTCATATCTGCAGGCCAGGCTGCAAACTTAACCATTTTCATTCACTTCAACTCCTCTTTCAAAGCATTGGGAATGGAGTAAATTAGCCAGCTCATCTTGCCCTCTGTTTCATAAAAACCCCAGCACTGTTTCTTTAGAAAATGTTTCATGGAATACACAGCATTTCTTACAGAAAAAAAAATGTTTGGCAAATGGGTAAAAGATCTACAACAGTGTTCAACAAGATTTCAAATAATGTAGAGATATTGAACAAAAGAAGGCAGCGTGTCCAGCACAATAAAGCACCCTGAGCTTTGCAGGCACTTTGATGTAAAGGAGGAGAAGGAGGAGGAGGAAAAAGTTATGGAAGTTTGTAACAGTCTCCTGAAATACATCTGGCAGTTTTAAAATGTGACGAGCAATATACATGAACCCATCATCCTTTTTTCCCCTTCTACCCCCTGGTCCTCCTCCAGCTTTCAGAAGTATGCCATTTCAAAAGCTATATCACTTGCATCTGTGGAAAAAATACACAAAAGACCCTCCAAATCTGTTGTAGGAGACAAATGGAAGTTTTGTTTGGTCTTCTTTTTAACATTATGCTCTGGACTGGAGGAACTGGATAGTAGAATAAAATAAAGATGAAATAATAAAAGAACAAGAAAGAAAGGAAGAGCCTCTCATGTGTCAAGCAAGTTTCAAAGTTGAAAACTAGCCTTGGCTCCTTGAAAACCAGAACTATACAGCTCATTGCCCGACACAGGGGAGTGGCTATTGTAACAGCAGGAACCTTAAGCTCTGGGCCCTCAGCCTTCTAAGGACAATTCTGTTCCTAACTGAGCACGCTCAAATCATCTAATGTAGGGTCTTTGAAATTAGGATTCATTCCTACCTCGTGTTTGTAGGGCTCTGCCTCATGAGCACACCTATGAGCACACCATTCAGCTGGCCCTGCAGTGGCTGTGCTTTGAAACCTTCCCGGCTTCCCATGAGACTCTAAATAAGATTCGCATTTCTCCCTCAATTCTGTACAGCTCTCCACAGTCTGGATCTTTGTTCTTTCATCGCAAGCCATTCCACAGTCTCTCTGACCTGTGTCCCAGTCACACTAACTCCTCTGTAATATGCCTCCACCGTGATCTCTCTGTCTGTCTGTCTGTCTGTCTGTCTCTCGGTCTGTCTCACTGTCTGTCTCTGTGTGTGTGTGTCTACCTCTGCCTCTGTCTCTCCCTCTCATATTCCTGCCTCCACCCTGGCTTTTTTAGAAGGAGTTCCTTGGTCTTGATCAGTTATACCTTCTACCCTTCACACCCATTCTGGGGATTCTACATCATACCACACATTCTTTTCTCTTGTAGCTTTATCCAAGTTAGACACATACAGGTATTGCTTTTCTATTTTCCCTACTTTCTCATTTAATGGGCCCATCATTTCAGTGCAATCCAAGCCCTCAGGCAGCATTAGTGTTTGTTTGATTCACTGTTGTGGATGCAACTCCTAGTTGGTGCCTGGTATGTATTACATGTGCCATAAAAACACATACAAAGGATGGTCAGTGAGTCAGACAGCATAATAAATGTTCCCATTAATTGAACTTAAAGCTCTAAGGAACAGACATGAATAAGATTAAAAGCAATAACAATCTGGTGGAAATCTTGACATGACTTTAAAATTGACTGCTTGAGTGCAAAGTAAGCTTTTCCTGGCAAGCAGAGGCTTCATTCGTGAGTGCTGCACCCTGCACCTGGAACAAGCTCTGGGATGCTGTTCTTGGACTCTGCTGATCATTAGCTCATCAGTGACTGTGCCCGTGTGCCTGAGCATTAGCCCATCAATGACCACACTCATGTGCCTGAAAGTGCTATGTTTTTGGATTTTTGTGTCTTCTATCTCTGTTTTTTGTTTTGTTTTCTGGTTTTATCATTGTTGAGCTGTCAAGATACTTTTTGGAGGAAGACTTTTAAACCACTCAGTGCCTTCCTGTGCTTGGCTGCTTTAATCTGCTTATGGTCTGGGAAGTTAGGTAATAATCATGGAGCAACGTGGGTAATGTAGCAGGAGACAGGCTCCTCAAACACCTGTCAGAAAATGCAGCGAGCAGAACGACTTCCGCGTCAGCCTCTATCTTCACAGTGGTACTGTGCTCTACCTACAAGAGCCAGTGATGTAACTGTCCCCTAAGAAGCTGCCATGACTGAGCAGCTACCATAGCAGAGCCCCCATACCCCAGCTACCATGGCCAAGCCTGAATAGTCATCTCAACTCTTGCGCCATAAGGCGCAAAACAAATGCAAACTTAAACATTAGTGCAGATGTATGTGGGAAAAATACATTTGGATTATTTTGCAGAGAAAATAAAAACATTTTGTATAAAGAATCTGGCATTGGGGATTAATAATTTAAAAATTTAACCAAAACTAATGGCAAACATCCAAAGCAGGAAACTGGTAGGTTTAACTAAGGATAACCCATGTTTGATTCATTAATCTCCCATTAGACAATAACCAAACTAATGACTCCTCAATGAAAAATCCCTCTTGAGTTTGAAAGAGGTAAAATTGGAGAGCAGATGAAGAAGGAGAATTAAATCTATGACTTTTTGTTTCTGTAAGGATGAGTCATTGTGGATCTTCTAAATGATTGATTGTAAAGAAAAGAGAACGCATTAAGCCCTCCGAGCCTAGGGGCTCTCTGGGGACCTCGCCCCCTCTGTTTGAGCTGTTTGATTGCATAAGCTCATGCTACACACCACCAAAGTGAAGTAGTCCCAACGTTTGCTTCTTTTGTCTGCCTGGAGTGAACAAATGTCATTTTCTAAAGTGAAAAGCACATGTAGTACTACCATAGGCTGCACGTATTTCACTTTTAATCGTGGTGGGAAGGGTATGTATGTGGACATGAGTGGAAGTACCCATGGAACCTAGACACAGCAGATTCCCCGGAGCAAGAGTTACGGGCAGCTATGGGTGCTGGAAAGAAAACTCAGGTATTCTGCAAGAGAGGAGCATACTCTTAACCTCTGAGCCACCTCTCTAGTTTCATATTACTGGATTTTTAAATATTTTGATTGCCTTTTATCCAGTTTCATAAATGATAGACAGGGTTGGTAATAAATACCTGTACACAGTAAGAAAGCTGGAATAGAAAGGGAAAACTGACTCTGAGTACTAATAACAAGAGCAGATTATGACAAGTGACAACTGAGTCTTCTAGGAGCCAAAGTAAACCAAGGCCCAAATGGAACAATTGAAACCAATAAACACCAGAATTGTAAGCTAATTTATTAAGCTAATGTCAGTCATGTTGGAGTAGTTTCCATTTTGCAAGGCAACCAGTTAAGGGAATTTTACTATGGAGATGCTGACACTCTAGGTACCCACATGTAATAACAGGAAAAATGTCGAACTCAAGGAATTGTCTTACAGCTCCTTAGTTTTTATGGGATTTCTGTGTATGTAAATGTGTGTATTTCTGCAACTATATGTATTTCTCATGCCTTTTCCTGGGCTCTTTTTCTTCTGTTTGTTTCTTTTGTCCTATTCTGGTTTACATGTTTTTGCTTTATCTTATTGTGTTTTTATTTTATTATTATTATTCCTTAGATGCCTGTTTGTTTTCTAAGGAGAGACAGAAAGGGTATGGATCTAGATGAGAAGGAGGTGGGGAGGAACTGGGAGGATTAAGGAGAGAGAAAACCATAATCAGAACATATTGTATGAAAAAAAAAACAATTTTCAAAAAAAAGAAAAGGCTGTAGCTGTGTGTGCTGCATTAGGTGGAGTTTCTACATACTTCCATTGTTGGCTTTTTCTCTTCAGTGGAATAACAGGTAGGTTGAGGACACAGCTTGGAGGAAGAACCAGTAGAATTTACTGACACCCTGATGTTCTGGGAAGAAGGTTTTGGAACAATGAGTTAGGAAAATAAAAGATCATGTAAATCTGATATTTCGAAGGTGATACACTTTCTCAGGCAGAAAAGATCCAACACACATGTACAGAAGTAAGTCTATGGATGTTAAAAGAGAACTAAAGGGGAAAATGAAACTCAGGAAATAAGGTTATTACTCGAAAATGAAGATATGTGTAATGTATATTAATAATCCTGGGCCTCTTTAGCCAGCTGTGATCATGATGACGGCAAGAGCCAGCTGTCTACTGTGTTCTGACACAATCCTTTAGTCAAAGAGCAATGTCACCCTACCTCGTATCTACTCCAGCAAAGAAATAGTCCAAATACAATGGTCAAAACCAAAACTGAAAAACCATACTACTTTCCTTCGTGTAAGTCAGTCTTGACACCCTGTCACCTTCAGAGCAATGCCAACACCAAGGAAAAGTACAACTGAAAAGGGGTTGCAATGTTTACAGTAAGCCCTCAGGAGGAGTCACCAAGTGGGTGAGGATCTTGTCCTTACTCCACGTCAAAACCCTTCTTCCCACCAAAATCCACACCCAGGGCTAGGGATAGAGCTGAGTTAGTAAAGTGCTTGCCACACAGATGTAAGGACTTGAGTTTGATGCCCAGAACTCATGCAATTGCCAGGCATGGTGGTATCATGTAATCTCAGAGTTGGGGAGACAGAGAAAAGAAGACATCTGGGGCTCACTGGCCTAAGGTATCAGGCAGAGAAGCCTTCTCTCAAATGGCAAAGTAGATGGCTCCTAAGAAATAGTTCCTGAGGCTGACTTGGTACATGCACACATATGTGCTCATTCATGAACATGCATACACATGGGGTGGGGTTGTCAATCAAGTCAAGAGCTTTTGTCAGCTTTCTCAGACTCCACGTCTTCTCAGAACTGTACAGAGTCTCCTCTCATGCTAGACTGTCTGTTTTCTTGTACCTCTCGATCACTTCCATTATGATCCCCATTTTTCCCAATCTTAACCAATCAGGTCACCCCAGTGGCGAACTTAATTGCCCCTTCACCCTACCACCTAGCTGGATGACAACTGCAAGGTGACGGGAGGTCACCACAGACACTGCCGACTCCCGACCGAAGGGCCTGCAGTGCTCTGTGTGCAGAGCTGTTCAGCTCGCAGGCGTCCCTTTGGGTGAGGCTTCTCTTCAGGCTGGCTCCTCAGCGCTCTTCCCCCACTGCAGGGAGTTTAGTGTGAAGCACCAGTGGCACCCCACCTCTCTCCCATGAAGCACAGCTTCCTTTGTAATTTTGAGAAGATAGATTTATAATTTCATGCTTTAATTAAAACTCCCCAGCTATTATTTATCCTTGAGTATGTAGTATATAACAATTCCGTACCTCTGTTATAAGCCATTTGGGCTGCCGTAACAAATTATCATATTCAAAGTAGCTTATAAACAATGGAAGTCTCTGTGGTTCATAGTTCTGCAGGCTTAGAAGTCCAGAAGATGCTGGTGGACTTAGTGTCTGGGGAAGTGCTTTCTGGATCACTAGAGCCTCCTGTGGAAATGAGGCCTCTCCCAGACTCTTTCTCAAAGGCTGATCTTATTCCTGAGGCCTCCACCTTCCCCTCCAATTCCATCCCCCGAAATTGTATCTTTCAACACCATCACGTTGAGGGATACTATGTTAATATATGAATCTGGAAAGATATCTATATATTGATGTCTGATATTGATATCTATATATTGTCTGTATCTTTCTTGAATATCTGCATTGTACTCTTGGAACAAATTGCTTCTTTTCATTTGTTTTTCCTTTCCCTTGCACTCTGGTTGCATTTTCCTAGACTTGTTAGTAACTCTCCATTCAATTTTCTGCTCAGCTCACGCTGCCATATATATCAATTGGTTCCACTTTTTTCTGGGTGTATTTTCCCCAAGCTTCCCATCATCATGTACAAGGTCTCCTGGCCTGCAAGAATTGCTTCTCATTCCCATAGTGCTGATCTTACATCTTGGATCTATTGTTTTCATGACTCAGCTCTTTGTTTTGTAAGAATATCTTGCTGAGAAACTATGGAAGAATCATGATTAATAAGAACAGACTTTCCGGCTGGGGAGAAGGCTTAAGTCAGAAAGTGCTTGCCTTGCAAGCATGAGGACCTGATTTTAATACCCAGAATCCAAGTTTTAAAGGCTGGACATGGTGGGATGCACGGGAATTCCGGAGCTGGGGGAGCAAAGTCAGGCCAATCTCCACAGCTCAGCAGCCAGTCAGGGAGGCCAAATTGGCAAGTGTCAGGCCAGAGATACCCTGTGTAAAGAAGCAAGGTGGAAGGTGGAGAAATGGCTCCGTGGGTGAAGTTTGTGCTAGTCCAGACGAGAACTACAGTTTGTATCACGGGAATCTATACAAAGGCACGGCAGGCACGGCAGTGCACCTGTGGGGAAGTGGAGGCAAGGGTCTCCTGGGAAAGTTAAGCTCCATGTTCAGACCCTGCCTCAGTGACTAAAGTGGAGACGGAATCAAGAAAGGCACCCAGGATCAATCTCCACACACATTTTAACACATGCATCCACACACGCGAATATGCATACATACTTGCATATCCAACACACACACAAGGTTGACTGCACTCTGCAACTGACTATTAATAGCTGAGGTTGACCTCTGGCCTCCACAACACACATGAACATGTTCACACACAGCACACACACACACACACGTACACACAAAGTCTTTGTCCATTTGAAAATAATCTGCATTCTCATTTTGAAATAGACAGCTTCTTCCTCGCGGTGTAGATGCCTCTGGAACTGGAAGTCTTGCCTTCCTGTGGGAGGCTGACTGCCGCTGTGGATGACATTTGTCACTTGCCTCTGTTCTTTTCTCTGTGGAAGTGGTTAGGATCTCCTTTTTACATCTGAATTTCACAAAATTAAAAAAGACTGTGTACTGGTTATCATCCAGTCCCATATAAGGTGCTCAGTGACCTTCAAAATTGAAAGGCTGTGCTCTTCAATATTGAAAACCCTTTGTATACACCCTTCATGGTACTCCTGTGCTGTGTTCTGTGTTCTCTTTCCGAGGTGCCTGTTATCTGGGTCTTTGACTTCTGCTCTCCTTTCCTGTCCTTCCTATCACACTTCCCTTTCTACTCAGTGCAGGTTCTAAATTACCCCCAATCTTCCACTGAACTGTTTACTCTGCTAATATGATTCCCATGAGCACTAGCCAACTAATGTTTTAGTTTCATATTAAATGTTTTTCAGAGACTTCTTTAGTTTTATGTATATACTATTTCTCTTTCTGAGAATAGTCAGTGTGTGTGTGTGTGTGTGTGTGTGTGTGTGTGTGTGTGTGTGTTATGTTCCCTTGCAATTACTCTCTCTTTGATTTTGTTGTGGTTGGTGCTTTGGCTTCTGTCTTCATGTATCTGATACTAGCGGCTCTTCCTTACTGGAACCTCGTGTGCATATAACGCAAGACTCCTCACAGGACACCTGACAGGGCTGGGTCATTCAGATATCTACTCTCCTATTAGTGACTGGGGAACAGACAAGGCATGGTTAGGAGACTTCCACAAATAAACCGTAAGCTTTCTTTTAATCCTATCTCCGTATGACCTCAAATTTCACTTTTAGCTAACAACAACTGTTAGGTCTCAAACCTGTGACAATTGGCTAAGGTACCTACTTAACACATCAAAAAGGGCAATGGCTCCAGGTTCTCCCAGTATCCCTTGGTCCCTACCTGTTACAGGGTATAGCTGGCATACTCTGCCCCTACCCAAACTTCTCCAGCCCAGGGGCGGGGCTGCCCTTCCCCAAGGTGCTCCTCTCTATAACCCAGTCATTTTGCTTACGTGCCCTTTTGCCCCCCCCCCACCTCCTTTTTGGTCTCTTTGCCTCCTGTTCTCTTGGCTCCTGGCTCTCCTCTCTCCTTCCTTCCCCTCCCTTCACACAGCCTAACTCAGACTGCTGCTGATGTCCACTCTGGACTCTTCCAGATGTCTCTGCCTCTACCTGTTTTCTCCCTTGCATCTATAATAAAAACTTCAACCCCTTAGGAGCAGACATGCCCTCCATTTATTTCTGATTTTTGTTCAAACACACAGATTTTTATTCATTATAGTTTGTGTCCTGGGTCCTTGGGAGAACAAGGACACCATCAACATGGAACCTGTAGTGTTAGCATAGGTCTGGGAGTCTTATTGTGGGGAAGAAAGGCATTGTGGATATGCTAACTCCTCTGGCTAGAAGCAAAGGGTGCCTGGATATAAGCAAAAGACACATGGAGCCCGAGGGTCAGTACCCCTGGAATGCACTTCCACTTTAACAATCATTTCTTCCTCAGTCTCAATGAGTCAAGATTAATGCCACACCACATGGACCAAGCATCCAAACACATGAGTCTATGAGGGGCATACCTATTCAAACCATGAAGAGAAGAACATATGCCTAATGTAGAGGAATTTTAATTCAGAACATGCTGTTCTGGCAGGAGATCACATCCAAAGGCCTTCTAGGTCTGTATGATCTGGCTGGAATACAAACACACCTTTAATCCAGGAGACAGAGGCAAAAAGATCTGAGTTCAAGGGCAGCCTAGTGTACAGCAATTTCAGGTAAAAAAGAAAAAAAGCTTAGATCCAGTCCCCAATTCTCCCTACTCTCTGCCAACTGTCTCCTGATCTTTCCTCTTGGGCAAGGAGTGTCAGGGAGGCTTGTTAACTCCAATGCCAGGATTTTACAGCACTGAAATATCAAAAGCAGGATTGATTGGCTTAAAGCTATCCTAAAAAGCAAACAAGGTTAGTAAAAAATGCACTCAGGGTGCTTGATCTGCCGCACATCCTACCAGCGCAGCCCATCTCGGAGCATCAGGTGTGTCCGGTTAGGAACCAGCGACTCTCTGGGAACTGGCATCCCTGGGGGAAGGAACACACGTCAGATCATGAGCCTAGAAAAAGAACAAAATTCAAAAGCTGAAATATAATCTTTACTGTGGTAGATCACTTTTGCATCATTTAAAACTGAAGGACCATTGTTACCGCCATTGGCTCTCCTCCTGGGCCCATCCACTGGTCCCAGAACTTTGATAGCACTATCACATACGACATGACATGCAGGGGCAGAGAGTGTGTTTGGGGTTTTCCTGTTCTGCTTATCCAGAAAGGTTGCTTTAAAGACAAACCACAATTGGTATCCCTTTTGTACAACTGGACTTCAGTTTTAAAAGACACAGCAAACCCTACATAGCCCAAGCAGCAGGAGGAATTTTCCCAGCCCTCCTCCTATTTCTCTTGGAACATCAGCAAACTGAATGGCAAGGGACTTAGATCTTAAGTTATCCTGCAGACATGAAGACATGGGAAGTTGGCTATAAAATTACATTTGGGTATTTTTTCTTATTCCCTTCTCAAACACTGTCCAATTTTCCTTATGAAATTGGAAACTGCCTTCCTTTTTCCTGCCCCTGAAGGGCTAAGGAGGCGTTCAGAGTCTGCCCCTCCTCTTCCTTTCCCCACTGCCTACACTGCTCAACAGTCCATGAGAACAAGCTTCCTGCCACTGCCAAGATAAATGGTAATCAGTCCCAAAAATCAGAATATTCCAAGGAAGTACCAACTGCTTTAAAGAAAAGTAAGGTATGTGGTTGGCTAAACGCAGTGGGTTCATGAGCATCCAGGAAGCAGGTTGAAATACAAAAGATATGTTCGGAGTGTGACTAGAGCCCGGCCAGAGTCCCTGCAGTATTTCAATGCACTCTTCTGTGATTTCCTTCACCTTCTCTCCCCTTCTATTCATTTCAGGGTGGGAGGTGAGAATTTACGTAGCCCATGATCAACATGGCATGCTGTGTGGAACATCCTGGTTCTTTCCCCCTTTACTTTGAACACAGGAAATGTGGCATAGATGTCAACTTCTGTGCCCCACATCTTCAGCAGAGTCCACAACTCTAGACTAAGGAAGGCAAGCTACACTCTCAGTCCCAAACCAGGCAAAGTGAGTTCTGTTTGAAAAGCATGACAGGGTCAAGCCAGAATTATACAAGGATTCTACTGCATAAACTAAGTTTATAAATGTTTAAGGGAGACCAGCCTTGAGTTTCCCATAGGACAGGGGGGAGGGAAAGAGAAATCAAGTAAATTCCAGCTAGATAAGCAGTCTGGGTGAATGGGGGTTAGGGGAGCAGAGGGGGTCATAAAGCCAAGAAGCAGTAAGGTTCATTAGAGCAGAGCATGAAAGGAAACTGTACACACAGTTAATAAAGAGAGATCAAAACAAGTGAGATTGGTTCCCAGGACCTCGCTGGAGTCAGCATCTGGCAGTGGACTTGTATATATGGCAACGTGAGCAAACTAGACAGAAAACACAGTGGGCTCAGGAGTCAAGAGAGTTCAGAGCAGACGCCAGCTGTCTCCGAGCACTGAACTCATGAGAGAAGACCCCATCCAAACCTTCAACTGCAGCAAGCGGTCAGCCACTAAGTATTTTTGATAAAAGAATGAGGAAGGCTTCTCAGAACTTTAGCTAATGAGGTTAAAGATCAATGTACGGCAGAGCACACTGTCATTTCTCTTCTGCACTGTGCATTTGTCTTCCACATGCAGCAGCCATGCTCAGCGAACCAACAGGACAAGATCAAAGGCACAGGTTCCCCAAGGACAACCCACAATGCCACATTTGCTATTCCCAATGCGAGGTCTTTGCCAAATGCATGAAAAGACAACGTTGACCATAATGTACGTAGGAAAACAGAAGCGACATAACAGTTATCTTTCAGTCTGCAGGAAATGATCATCCGATGTCAGCGATGTTTCCTGTATGCTGACCCTCACCCCAGCCCAACCACAGGAGTCCAGCTGCTCTTGATAACAAATGTACAATTTATCTCTCAAAGATGTAAAGCAATGAACAGACTAGCTGAGAAAGCCATGACTTGCACAGAGGAGATCGGTCCCAAGGGGAAGTGACTTCTCACTACTCAGTTCTGATCCTCTGGTGCTAAGCCATGTATCTAGGCCACTCTGTGTTAAAGTCTCGTCGGCACCCTGACGTTGCACTGTTAAGCTAGGAACTCAATAAGCTGCTTTCTTAATTTGAGTAATTAAGCTCCCAAACATGCTGGATGATGTGTCTGAAGCACATTCCTAGCCTCCATTTTCCTTCCACACCCACCGCCAGAAAGATGAGTTTGGTTTGAGAGTCAAGTCCTGCTCGAGAATTCAGATCCATTCAGGAGACAGGAAGAGGAACAGGGTACACCCATCTCAAAAATCACATGATAGAAAAACCAAGGGTTTATTATTGTTATTGTTATTATTATTATTATTATTATTATTATTTCATTGATCATTGACAGATTGCTTTTCCCTAAATTACTATAAGGCTTTTCTTCATAGACTCTAAACAGCCAAATTACTCAGCTAACTGTCCCCCACCCCTGCATTTTATTTCAAAACAACAACAAAATTAAATTTAAAAAAGAGAAAACTGGGATGAAGCAAACAAATGGATAAATATACTTAAGTGTAAACATCATCGTTCCTTTTTAGCTAAAGGTACTAAATCTTGTCAGAAAAAAAATAAGCTGGAGATTCATGTAACTTTCAGTTAAACATTTTCTTTCTCCTTTCTGTGGAAAATCAACTGTTGTTTGAAAAGAGATGACTTTTACTACATGCATCCTCTCAGAACCTTATACTACTTATGCTTACCAATGTCCATACCAAAATTTCTCTTAGAGCAAATTACACAATTGCTCTAAGTAATAAACAATGGTTGACTTTCACTGATTAAGGAAAATACTTACATTGCGCTAAATTTTTACCCCCTCCAAAACAAAAATCACACATTCAATATGTAAGGTCTAACAGATATGTTTCAAGAGCAACATGTTTTACAAGAATCTGCAAGTTTTAATCTTCAAAAATGGACTTTATTGCAGGGTTCAAAAATTATATTCCTCAAAAGAAATGTCCATGTGTTTTTCCATAGGCTCAAACTGTCTACACTTTGATAGCCCCATGCCCCATGCCTGTCCTGACAAACCTCGCATGGCTGTATTTACTTCATTGTTATTGTTCTTTCCCCCACCCCCCAAAAAATTTTAAAATAAATCTAGGGAATACTTCATGAATATCCATGTCATCCTTCCACAGGAACCATGTTAATCTTCTCTGAGTTGTTCCAGTGTTAGCACATGTGCTGCCAAAGTAAGGCTTCTTAGCCTAGATGGTGTGTGTGTGTGTGTGTGTGTGTGTGTGTGTGTGTGTGTGTGTGTGTGTGTGGAGAGAGGTATTGCTGCATGTCATACTTGACATTTATAGCATACTTTGTATATAGTATACTTTATGCATATATATGTATATAGTATAGTTTATAAGTGAGAAAAGTAGTCCAATTCAGCAAGAAAACACATACAAAGAAAATAGTCTTAACAAGTGACTAAATCCTACAGAGAAATCCAAGATTTAACAGCCCTGTCAGTGAAGGAAGCCAACCACAATGGCACTTCCTCCGTTTATGCAGTGTTCTGAACAGAAAAATGACTGTACAGACAATAAGCAGGTTAGCAGTTAGCCAGGACTATAGATCAGGATGGGGAGGATAGGGAAATGGAAGTGACTTCATAAATTAATGTTTTGTTTTTCAGGTGGTAAAAATATTTTTCCTTCTTTGCAGTGTTGAGGTTTGAAGCCAAGGGCTTACTGTTTCCAGTCTTAAACCTCCGTCTCCCCCTAGAGATGTTCAGTGAGAACTCTGGTTGACTAGTGACCAGGCTTCTAGAGTTTGCTGGGTCTTGTAACAATCCCTTGTGCCAAAATGAGATGTTGTGATGTGTCATTAATGGAGACTTTCCTGGCCACTAACTGATATAGATGTCTTGCGGTTTTCCAGAACTGGACCACCCTGTTCTACATCAGAATAAATGGCATTCCCAGCAGTACCAAGTGTGTGTTATCATCAGGGACACCCGTCCAAGCAGGCCTGAAAGCACCACTTCCGAAGGTGAACGTGTGTTGAATAAGTATGTTTGGAGTAGCCGAGAAAAAGAAAATGCCCTAAGGGATTATCTGATCTCATGGATGTGCAGATGTGGTTTCCTTGAATTGCTCAGCCTTTCCCAAAAGTCTCCACACCACATCCAGAGCTTTTTGCCTTCCTCTTCAGGATATGGGACTAAAGGCAGGCTGAGTCACAAGCTCTCTTGGGGTCTAATTTCCCATTGCCTTCATTGTTGACTTGACAAAACTTCATGAAGACACTGATTTCTTTCTCGCCACTGACAAGTGGCTGTTCTCACACACTAAAATCAATGTTCTTAAGTGAGAAATATAAAAATCACCTTGCCCATTATTCTCTTACTCTTCCCAAACACTTAATAATTAAGGGACAGGCCCCAACATTCCAGTTAATTGCCTAAAAAGGTTCTATTTTTTTTTCCCTTTGAGTTCTCAGAGTTGACAAACTGCCAACACTCTAAGAAAAATTCTTTTAAGCATTTAGATGAAAATTGTCAAGGAATTTAAGTAGCTCACTCACACAACATGTAATTTAAAATTCTGTATAGCAATTTTAGTTTCATAAAGTTTTACATTTAAAAATAATTCCATATAACTGTCTTACCTTACAGGAAACAAACCAAATGAACAGAAGTGGCTAAATATCCTGTAGCTAAACATTGATACAGCTAAGCTTAGAGGATCCTAGGTCCTCCTACAACATGGCCATTGTCCTCTCCAGACTGGGACAGTCAGAGGAAGAAGGATGGGGACTTGTCATATGAGAGGATCTGATCATATCTCTAGACGGAATACCATGGAAAGGTCTAACCCTAACCTCCCCACACTGCAAACACAGGTTTCCTGGCAGTTAAAACAAACAAAAAACAAACAAACCAAAGGCTAGAAAACAGACTCTCCCAACCTGCAGCTGCCAATAAGGCTTTGACACTAAAACCCAGCGCTTACTGTTCCAGGATAGACAAGGCCAAAATGATTCTTGCAGTCTTACATAGTTGCAATTATATCTCTTAGTATTGCTTTCTCATATCAAAATAATAATAGAAATTATATGCATTTATATTTTATATACGAATGTGTCTTTATCCCTGAAGGGTCATGTAATGTAAGAGAAATAAAGAATTCCATGGGAGAAATATGTTCTCTCCTTTGCATTAGTCCTGTTTCTTGATTATCCTTAGGTCTACTGGAAAAATCCGAGTGCTCTGTCAGTGCAAGTTGTCTAAACCATTTTGCTATGAGCTATTTCTGACATTACTAATATGTATTTCTACTTTCATAGGCCAGAGGGCAGCTGAGGGAGTCCCACAGACTCTAGGAAGACAGTGAAGTTCTTAGTCTGAATAAGGAAAATTGAGGCTGCTCATCAGGCATAGGGCCTATCAGTTAGTGTTCTCCTTGGAAGAATTTCTCAGAAAGCAAAAGAGAACCTTTTAGGGAGATTCATACCAGACAAGCGGTGCTGGAGCAGGCGGCTACAGTTTTCAGTGAGAAGCGTAGAGCCCGCATTCCCCAGTCTCTATTGAATGCCTGCTGAACATGCCTACAAATTAGACAAGCCATAGGGACACATAGGTTGCTGTGAGCATTCAATGGCATAAACACATGATTGTCCCTAGCCTGTCATATGCATGGGCTGTATTTTCCCGTAACAAATAGTTTCCTTCTTCTCCTCCTTCCTTTCCCTCTTCTCCCCAATCCCCTTTTTGTACTAAAGAGAAAAGTGTGTGTGTGTGTGTGTGTGTGTGTGTGCGTGCGTGCGTGTGTGGTATGTGTGTGTGTGTGTGGTGTGTGGTGTGTGTGTGTGTGTGTGTGGTGTGTGTGGTGTGTGTGCGTGTGTGTGTGTGCGTGTGTGTGTGTGCGCGCGTGTGTGTGTGTGTATGTGTGTGTGTGTGCAGCACACAGGTGGAGGTTAAAGGAAAACTGCGAAGTTGGCTCCATCCACCATTACAGGTCACCAAGCTTAAGCAGCAAGCGCCTTTATCCACTGAGTCATCTCACAGCCGCAAACCCTTTCTTTTTCTTGAGGAAATCTACTCAAAGTTCTGCTGAAGAGAGAAGACATCCCACAAACAGACCGCTGGAGCCATCTGATCTATAAAAAGCATAGATCTGAGCTGTGCTTTTGAACTTTGGTTCCCAGGGAGGTGAGGAAACACTAATCTATCCACCAGGAAGTCAGCTGCCCAGTGGTCAGGACTTGTTTTAGTCTGTGGCCCAACTGTGTCAGTAATACCCAGACCTTCCAGATGCAGATCTCATGAGGGCCCATGGTTCTGTACCTCCAGCAGCGCTCCAGGCAACTCTTCTGCATGTTCAAGTCTGAGAAGTGCCACCTAAGAGAACATGTTATCACTAGGTCTGGAAGGACAGCAAGGCACTGGCCCAGACATCAATGTGATCTTTTTTCAAGGGTTCACGTCAAAGAGACGTTAAGGAAAGGTAAAACGGTCAAAGCCTCTGGGGAGAACATTCAGGAACCACAGAGCCATTATAAATGTCACAGAAATTTTCATTCATTTAATCAACATGAACCCACATGCTGCTCATTCATCTTCTGACTAGAAATGAGCCAGGGAGTTTATTAGAAATGGGCTGGGCAGGCTGATTTCCAAAACAGGAAGGGATTGGCAGGAGCAGCCTTAAAGAGCCTGAGTGCTTAGGCTTTAGTGACAGGGAGAGATGGGGAGACAGCGTGTTACCAGTCCTGGGAAGAAAGGAACCCAGCAACAGAAGCAGGCAGTCCAAATCCCAGGGGCTTTACGAAGAGAAAGAAAATATATGCGCTAGATGTGGGACTGTGGCATGCTCTGTCAGGCTCACACTGGCAGGAGGCCCAGCGGGGAGCCTCCCTCTTGAAGGCTAACATCTGCCTTTCTTCACATCTCCACAGCAGACTAGATGACCTGCTGGAGAGTAGGACCAGGATCAGGACACAGGATGCTTACAGAACTCAGCTACATGCGTAAACACTGACCCAGCTACTTCCTCGGGGTTAGCCGGCCAGTTTCATCTTATTGGCAAACTCTTGTCGCTTTAGTGAACCACTGTATTTTATTAAAAATATGTGAACTATAGGTCACATCTATGTATATTGTTAAGAATATGTGAGAGATATATAGATATAAATGTGTATATATAATATATATAAAATAGAAACAAGTAGGAAATATATAATACTATACTATGTGTGTTTAATAGACTTTATCCCATTCATGCCTCTAAAATTGGAAGGTTTTCAGTCAAAATCTCAATGTCATGCCTTGTAGAGAATTTAATCTGCTACTGATCCACCAGGATTCTGTTTGTGGTTAAGGCTATTTGATCTTACTTCCACCTTGAACTCTTGTCTAGGACCTAGATCTGATATGGACTTTAATCTATAAAAGTATCTGAAGTAAACTTAAATCCTAGGCACTCTTTTCCTAGACCTCCTGTGCCAGTCACTTCTCTGTGGCCCAAGGCAACTGACAGAAGATAACGTTCATTTTAGCTTATGCTGCCAGAGGGAGAATGGTCTGTGATTTGGGGCAGGGGCAGCGGCAAGCCACAGGCATGGCAACAGGAGCTGAAGGCTGAAGACTCACATCTTCAAATGCAAACACGCAGGAGAAAGAGAAAAGTGGAAGTAGGAGAGTTGTTTCACTAGTAAGGTTTGCCCCAGGAGTAACTTTCTTCCACTGGCTCACATCTCTGAAACGTCCTCAAACAGCGCCACAAACTGGAATCAAGAGTTCAAAGTCCAAAGCCTATGGAGGACATGCTCCTTAAGACCAGCACCCCTCCCAAGGCTGTGAGTTTGTTTCATCACCTTTGCCTACACTGTTCGTTTGGTTACCTTCCTTTCTGTGTTTCATTGCATCCATCTTAGTGTACAACCTGTGTTGTAAAGCTTTCCTTCAAGGCCACCAATGAGTGTACTTTCTACAACAAGACTCTAAACTCCCCTCCTAGGTCCTCCATTGTGATAGAAATTAAAAAGTCACTAAGAAGATTGGCAAGTAGTAAAACATGGTCTAAAAATAGAGACTTAAGAAACAGACAGAAGATGAGTTCTGAGAATCTAGTAGGCAAATAATAAGCTTTATAAAATGGGGACAAAAAAAAATAAAGAGGAAATCCACAGTTAGAAATTTAAGAAAACTTCCTAGAACTGAGGTCATATGTCAATGTGCTGCATGAGCCATGAGAACTGATCCACATAGGCGTGTCACGGGGACCATTCCAGAAGTTCAACACAAGGACACTACTACGCTCCAGCCAGAGAGAAGAGTACAAGAGGCAGGTGCAGAGGAACCGGGGGCAAAGATGATGACAGACACACCTTGAGCTGCTGCTCAAGGTACTGCTTGACTTCCCAGTGGTGGCTTGCACCCTGAACTGTGGGCCAAAGTAAGTCCTTCCTCCTTTAAGTTGCTCTTGTCAGGGTATTTTTTTTTTTATCATTGCAACGGGAAAACACACCTAGACCATGGCCAAGGCATCCAGACTCAAACAATGGTAAGCACAAGTGTAAAAGCACAAATTTAAGGCAACTCAGAGAACACAGAATGAGAAAAATAGGCTATATACATGGTCCATGGATGCCTAAAAAGTTTATGTGCTAAAACTAAATTCCCAATATAATGGAACTGTAAGGCCTTTAAGAAGTGATCAGGCTATGTAGAGGAATCCATGCCTTCCTCCAGGGTTAGGCCTGTTCTCTGAAGAATGAACATCACTGAAAGGTGTTCTCTCTCACATATGTCTACTTCTCTTCCTGCCTGTGTTGTAGATGGAACAATGCAAGGCCCTTGCAGGTGCTGTGTTCTTGGACTTCTGAGCTTCAGAACTGTAGTCCAAAGTCAATCGGTTAGCCATCTCCCAACGGTTATGTTACAGGAACAGGAAACAGATGAAGATGCTAGCCTATCATACAACCAAAGTAGTTATTTTTGGATGTCAAAGATTGGAAAGAAGTGTGTGCGTGTGCGTGTGCGTGTGTGTGTGTGTGTGCTCTAATGCACCTGTGTGAGAGAGAGTGTGTGTGTGCGCATGTTTGTGGGAGCGGTAGTGGATTATAAATGTCATCTTTCAATGGAGAATTTTTTTAAACTGAGGGGAGAGGTGAAGAAATAGAAACAATTGGATAATATTAAAGAATTTGGAAGGAAGTGCGAAATCTGTGAAGTACTTGCAAAGACAAGCGGGGGGGGGGGCGGGGGGAGCATGCGCAGCAGCAGCTCATTTACTGGGGTTGCCGCCAAACCTTAGAGCTCTGGCTCTTAAATCTTTTCTTACTTAAAATAAAACTTTTAATCAATACATTTTGCTCATAATCTTCCCTCTCCTTCACCTCCTCCAAATCCTCTATCTCTTAAGTCTTGTGGAAAGATACAACAAGGTTGATTAAAATAAATGTAGAAGACACGGAGGCCCAGTGTGGTGCCACGTGCCACAGGAGAACACTTAGGAGAAAGCATCTGAACTGAGGTCTTGTTGGTCTCTGCTCCTGGTCAAATTCTGTGGCCCTGAGCATCTTAACCTGTGTAAACATCAGTCCCTCAACTCTGTGCGGATAGGAAATTATTTACACAACAGTGTTGCAAGAGTTTAAATGGCAAAGGGCAGGAACTGACCGTGAGTGCACAGTGAGCTTCAGGCACACTTCAGTTCCATCATGAGCCAGGCATGCACAGACACCCGGCACTCATCCGTGGGTAAGCAACGTCTCTACTGTTGTTAAGCTTCAAGAGCTGGTGGAAGAGAAGAACAAGACACAGGGGGAGAATATGAAGTGCATGGGCAAGTGACATGGGCTGTGAGGTAAAAGGGCAGGGATTGGGGAAGGGGTTTGCTCAAGAGAGGCCTAGGGGTGTTACTCTGAGGTAGAGCTCTAGGAGTGCACAGAAGAAAAAACAAAAGAGGGAGGGAGGGAGACAGGATGCAAAAGGAAGGAAGAGAACAGAGAGAGGTAGAGAGGAAGAGGGGAAGGGAGGGAAAGAGGGAGAGAGGAAAGGAGAGGAGATGGCTCAGCGGAAGATCGCTGACAGGGGACCTGGGTTCGATTTCCAGCACCCAGAACGGGCGTCTCACAAACGCCTGACACTCCGATTCCAGGGGATCCAGTGCCCTCTTCTGATCTCTGAGGGATCCTTTGGGAAGATGGTGCATATAAACTTATGCAAGTGTATACACAGGCAAATAATAAATCAATATTTTTAAGATACCTAGCAGAGGTAGGTATCTATGAGTTTGGAGCCGACCTGGTCTACATAGCAAATTCCTGGCCAGCCACTCCATGAGACCTGGTCTCAAAAAGAAAGGAATGAGGGGAGGGGAAGAAAAAGAAGAAAATGATGAAGTTGGAGAAAGAAGGAGTGGTAATTAAAGGCAGGAAAACATCTAAGAAATGCAATAAATGAACAAAGTTTGGGTCCCAGGGATTATGCCCTTGAGATGGATATTAGGGGCCTGGACTCCTTCTGGTCCCCTCTTTCTTTCTGAGTTGAGCAGTCCTCCTCCATCATATGAAATGTCACAGGCCCAAAACAAGAGCCAAGTGACCATGAACTAAAACTTCTGAAACAGCCAAAATAAACCGTTCCTTTTCTTCTTCTTCTTTTTTTAAGCTGAAGATCTTGGGTATTTTGTTTTGGCAATGGCAAAGTAAACACATACAACACTAACACTGCCCATTTATCTTATTTTTTATGCACTGTTTCAATATAAGGAGAGGTTTATTTGTTCAGTGAATGTTTAAGACAAGGCTGAACCCTACCCTTAGATTATTTAACTGCACACTGGAGAGCATGGAGGAGCCCTGGGAATTAAAGCACAGAGAGAGAGAGTACTCAATACTGACCTGGTTGTTTTAGAAAGCTCAGAGGCAGGAAGCCATTCCTGTTAGCTTAGGATAGGAAGTCAGGACGCTGCAAAGCATCCATGGGAAAACATCTACAGGGCTTTCTGCCTTTGGATGTGTCTGCCTCTCCCCAGAAATGAAGAAAATGCAGAAAGCCCTAAAAGTAGAACATTCTCACAGATACAGGGAGCAAACTCTCAGAAGCTGACCGAAGCTCCTAGCTTAGGAGAAAAAGCCATGGCTCTGTGAGAAATGAGTCAACACCAGGTTGGGAAGCATGGTTAATACTGTCTGACAGGACACTGGCTACAGAGGGTAAGGACAGTGACTGGCTCAGCTGTGGAGGCTTTGACTCCAGTGGTCAATTTCACTCAAGATCAGAATCTGAGCAAGAACTTCAGCTTACAAGTAAAACTTGTTCCAAAACCAACTTCATCTCCCATCTCAAAAATTTTTTAATGATTTCTTTACCCTTGAATGTTCCTTTCTCTTCACTGTGTTGTTTTCTTATCTCAGTCAAGGAAGAAATGAGAAGGCAAAAGACTGGAATGGACCCTCCTTTCCTCACATCCTGCAGAGAGATCTGCGCTTTGCAAGGTTTAGGAAAACAGCCCATCAGCTGTGCTGAGGACTCTAAAGTCCACCCTCTGTGCTATGTGTCTGCTCTTCTGACAGCTTACTGGGTCAGAACCATGACCGAACCTCAGTAGGGGAACTTGTAAATAACTAAAGCACGCTGTCAAGTGCTGCTGCCAGCTTTCGCCTTTGGTGAGCATGGCTTCCGCCGTGTGCTCAGCTGTGCTTCCACACAGCTCTCTTGTGTGCCCTAATAAGTAGAAATACACCACTCACCCAGCAGCCCCCGAGTCTCTCTAGAACCCTGATTACCTGGAGAGATCTCAACTTTACAGAGTCTCCAGAGGCTCCGTTCAAAACACGTTCTCATTTCTGCCAAAAACAATGACATGAATGCTGATGGAGAACCTACAGTGTGTGATCTTATTTCGTTCCTGAAGAAAGAAAGAACGAAAGACAAACCTGAGAGGCAGGTGCAACCATTTGCAAAAGGAACACCCAAGGCTCAGAGAAGCCAAGGGATTCCACAGAGCCATATAGTGTCACAGAGCTGGAGTACAAGAGAATGAGCAACATCTCCCTCTTGCTCCCCAGCCCAGAGTGCACAGCCCTTGCCTTTGGCTTTGAACTGAGCACTTCCTTGTCTAGTAAGGTGTCCTTGTGGATTTGGAAATGAAGGCCTCACTTCTTCTCAAAATGGAACTGTCTATGTCTACATCCTAACATGGTGCTCTGCTCTGTGATGAACACTGTGACCGAAAGCAGCTTAGGTGGGGGAGGGATTTACGCTGTTTGCAATTCCAGATCACAGTCCATTATCAAGGGGAAGTCACAGAGAACAGCTTGTCACACCATACTCCAGCCAGGAGCAGAACGCTGAATGCACTGTGCTACCTGTTCCCTCCTGCCGAGCCAGCTTCCCTCATTCCCCAGCCTATAAAACAGTACTTCCCACATCCGAGGTAGGTTCTCCTGTCTTAATTAATAGTCAAGACAGTCCCACAGACACACACATTGGACAAACTGATCAAGACAGTTTCTAGGTTGAGGCCCTTTTCTCAGGTGATTCTTGGTTGTGGAAAACTAAAACTAAAACTTAACCACCATGTCGAGGTATGTGCCAAGTAAACACACACACACACACAATTTTTGGACTAGAGACTAAAGTGCTTGAATTGCAAGTTTAAGAGTCTCATATGGTCCAACAGGCCATATGCATGCCTGCCAGAAAACCAGGGAGGCTTCCTGCAGGTCTCTTCTCTCCCTCTCTGTTCCCCCAGACCCAATTTCCAGGGCTTGTCTCTAGTGCTGCAACAGAACACTAGCTACAGCCTTCCACCATTCCTGCCCGCATCTCCTGTGGATCCCACAAAACACCCCCTCCTAACTACCTTCCTCCAACTCCTTGCTTTATCCCAGATCCCAACTCTAGTAGACACTCTAGCAGGCCCTGCTAACCCAAGGGCCTCTCCTCCAAGAGCAACAAGTAAGCTGAAGGCACTCACATTTCTCCTGCTGCTCCTGTGATCTAACCCACCCCCAACCCCCGTCCTTTCCCCTTACCCTACCTGACTCCACCCCTCCTCCCCAGTCTCACCCCAGCTCTGTGTCTGGAAACCTGTTATGGTCTCTTCCTTTAGACTCCACTTTCCAATGGATCACAAAGACCTTCTCCAACCTTCCTTCCCCCAACTCATCCCAGTATCTCAGCCTCCAACATCAGCAGTCATTCCTGTGAACACACCAACTGAGCAGGCTAAGAAAACGGGTAACATGCAGTCATCATATTCTCTGAAAATCCAGAGAGGAAACACAAACCAAGAAACAAAATACCCACACAACAAAGACAATACCAGATCAACACCTAGACTTATAATCACCCCAAAGCCAGATGCTGAGATGCCAGCATAAAAAAGGAGATGCATATAAAGGTACAAGAATCATACAGAACACCCAACAGAGTGGGACACAGAAGAAAGCTTCCTCACCGCATAATAATCAGAACACTAAACACACAGAACAAAGAAAGAATATTAAAAGCTGCAAGGGGAAAAGACCAAGTAACATATAAAGACAGAGCTATCAGAATTACACCTGACTTCTCAATTAAATACTCTAAAACTAAAAGGACCTGGAAAGATGTACTGCAGACTCCAAGAAACCACACATACAAGCCTAGATTACTGCAGTCAGCAAAACTTTCAGTCACCATGTCAGGAGAAAATGACATATTTCATGGTAAAGTCAACTTTAAACAATACCTGTCCACAAATCTAGCACTACAGGAAACACTAGAAAGAAAACTCCAACCTAAGGAGGTTAGCTACATCCAAAAAAAAAAAAAACCCACAGGAAATAAATAAACCCATACCAGCAAAATCAAAAGAAGGAAAGTGCATGTGCACACACAGTGCCATCATCAACAACAATAAAATAACTGTAATCAAAAGTCATTGGTCATTGTTATCTCTCACTATCAGTGTCTGCATTCCCAAATAAGAACACACAAACAGAAGGGATGTGAAAACAGGATTTATCCTTCTGCTGCATTCAAGAAACACCTCAACATCAAGGACAGACACTACCTCATGGTAGAGTTAGAAGGAGATAGTCTACCATATTGGAAAATCTAAAAGAAATGAATAATTTTTTTGATGAGTACCACTTACAAAAGTTAAATCAAGATCAGATAAACAGTTTAAATAGATTATAACCCCTAGTGAAATAGAAATAGTCATTAAAAGTTTACCCCCCAAAAGAAGAGTTAACACCAATACTTTTCATATTATTCCACAAAACTGAAAAAGAAGGAGCCTAATTCAAGTTATGAGGCCACAGTCATCCTGATACCCAAACTACATAAAGACTCAACAAAGAAAGAAAATGATGAATCAGTTTGCTCTATGAACAGAGATGCAAAAATGCTCAATAAAATCCTTGCAAACTGAGTCCTAGAATACATCAAAAGATCATTTACCATGATCAAATAGGCTTCATTCATTCCAGAGATGCAAAGATGGTTCAATATATAAAAATCAGTAAATGTAATCCACCTTATAAAAAACTGAAAGAAAAAATTATATAATCTTATCATTAGATGCAGAAAAGGCCTTTGACAAAACCTAATGCCTATTCATGATCACAGTCCTGGAGGGATTAAGGATAAAATGGACATACCTGAACATAATAAAGGCAAACCTAGCTTACAGCAAACTTATGCCATCATTAAGTCAAACGGAGAGACACTCGAAGCATTTCCACTAAAATCAGAGACAAGGCAAAGTTGTCCATGCACTTCATATCTATTCACTATAGTATTTGAAGTCTTAGCTTGATCAATAAGAATTGAAGGAGAAAAGGGGGCAAAAATTAAAAAAAAGAAGTCAAAGTATTGTTATTATCAGATGAAATAACCCTATACATAAATTTATACCAGGGAACTCTTAAAGTTGATAAATACTTACAGAAAAGTAGCTGGATACAAGATTAACTCACAAAAAATCAGTAGCCTTCCTATACACAAACAACAAATAGACTGGGTTAAAGAAACCAGAGAAACAACCCCTTTCACATCTTCAACAAATGGTGCTGGTCGAACGGGGTATCTGCATGTAGAAGAATATAAACAGACCCATATTCATCACTTTACACAAAACTCAAGGTCAACTGCATCGAAGACCTCAACATAAAACCAGATATAAGATATACTGAACCTGACAGAAGAGAAGGTGGGGAATAGCTTTGAATGTGATGTCACAGAAGACTCCTGAACAGAACACCAATAGTGCAAGCACTAAAGTTAACAATTAATAAATGAGACCTCATGAAATTGAAAGGCTTCTGTAAGGCAAAGGGCACTGTCATTCAAATGAAGCAGCAGCCCACAGAACGGAAAAAGATTTTCACTAACTCTGCATTCAACAGAGTAAGAATACAAAGAACTCAAGGAACTAGATATCAAAATAATAATAATGATAATCCAATTTTAAAATGAGGAAGAGTTCTAAACAGAAAATTCTCCATAGAGGAGTCTCAAATGGCTGAGAAATACTCAAAGAAATGTTCAACATCTTTAGCTATCAGGAAAATGCAAATTAAAACTACTTTGAGATTCCATCTTACACCTGTCACAATGACTAGGAAAAATAACACGAGTGGTAGCCCATACCGGAAAGGATGAGGAATGAGAAGAACACTCCTCCATTGTGGGAAGGACTGTAAACTTGTACACCCATTATGGAAATCATTATGACAGTTCCTCTGAAAGATGAGAATTGATCTGCCTCAGAACCAGCTGTACTACTCTTGGGCAGATGCTGAAAGGATGCTCTATCTTACCACCAGACACTTGTTCAACCATGTCCGTTGCAACTCTATTCATAATAGCCAGAAATTGGAAATAACTTAGATGTCCTTCAACAAGAGTGCATAAAGAAAATGTGGTACACAATGAAACATTACTAAGCTGTTTAAAAAATTACATCATGAACTCTGTAGGCAAATGGACAAAAACTAGAAAAAAAAAAGACATCCTGAGCGAGGAAACCCAAACCAAGAAAGATAAATATGGTATGTTTTCACCTACAAGGGAATATTAGCCATCATGAAATGACAAACAAGCTACAGTCTGTAGACCCAGAGAGGTTAGGTAAAGGGGAGGGAGCTAAGCAGAGTGCAGGGATCTCCCTCAGAGAGAAACTTCCAGGTGGACTTGGAGGAGGGGGCAATTGGGAACTGGGAACTGGGGGATCAAATAGGGGGTGTTGAGTGAAGGGAGAGACAGCTAGAATTGGGGGCAGTTCAGGGGTGGAAACTTTCTAGAATTTATAAAGGTGGTCCTAATCAGGACTCCTAGTAATGGGTTACAGAATCTCAAGTGACTATCTCTTGCAGCCAGGCAAGGCTTTCAGTGGCTGAGCTGGATTGCATTCAGTTGAGCTGTTGGCCAAGGCAGTCCTATGGAAATCCCCAAACAGCATAGACTGTGGCTAAGACAAAAGGCTGCTCTCTGCAAAATGACTTTGGGACACCATTGTCTATGACAATACCCGTACAGCTCATTGTCAAGATGGCTCCTACATGGATCTTTTATCCCTTCCATGCTCTTTGGTGTGGGAAGGTATGCAGGCTACTGAAAGAGAATCATGGAATTAATGCAGCCACAAATCCTTTGACGTACAGTCTGTCCTGCTGCACAATATGGTAGAACAATGGTGCCATAGAACTTGTGGCAATGTCCAATCAATGTCTTATTTGAGTTAAGGCCAATTCCACAAGAAGGAACCCACACCCAAAACTGCTTGGAATAGGAAGCAGAGACTCGATAGCCTGGAAGCCTGGGAGAGAAGCAAACACTACTCAATAAAAAAATCAATAAATTGTCTCCTAATGCGATTATGCTATACTCATAGATTAGTGCCTTATCCAGTCACCATCAGAGAGACTCCCTCCAGCAGCAGATGGGAACAGATGCAGACTCACAGCCAGACAGTATGTAGAGAGTCTAAATAGAGGTTTCCATCAACTACCTCCCCAAGAGCTCAGGGTACCCCCTGAAAGAAGAGTCAGAAAGACTGTAAAAGCCAGAGAGAATGGAGGACACAAGGGAACAAGGCTCTCTAAATTAACTAATCAAGGTGCCTATGAGCTGACAGCAGCAAGTACAGGCTCTATATGGCTCTACACTAGGTCCTCTGCATATATATTGTAGCTGTTAGCTTAGTATTCTCATGGTATTCCTGACCGTGAGAACAAGCGGGTCCTTGACTCCTGTGCCTGTTTCTGAGACTCTTTTTCTCCTGTTGGATCGTTGTATCCAACTTCAATATGATAGTTTTTCCTTCATCTAATTATAATTTATTTTGTCATGTTTGGTTATTTTTCTTAGAAGCCTGTTTTTTTATTAACGAGGGACATAAAGTGAGTGGAATCAGAAGGGAGAAGAGGCGAAGAAGAACTGAGAGGGGTAGAGAGGGGAATTATAATCCAAATACGTCATATGAGAGAATAAAAGAAAAGAATCTCATTTCCATTTCCAGAGCTGATTTAAAAAGGCATCAGTAGTGGATCTTTTCAGTTCTGGGGAGGCAGAGACAGGAGGACCCCTAGGGCTCACTGACTACCCATTCCTGCCTAATTGGTGTCTCCAGGCCAATGACAGGCCTTGTCTCAAAGGAGGTGGATGACAATTCAGGTTCTCTTCTGGCTTGCACATGCATGCTCACACCCAGGCACGAGCACTCAAGGACTGCATGCATGTGAACACATACACAAATGTGCACATGAACTTGCATACACACATAAGCAAAAGCAAATACCTAACATTACCTTCCCCTCCACCAACAGAATTCTATTGTTCTCAGAACTTTTCCTCTTATCTTGAGAAGGGTTTGTTGTTGGTGTTGTTGGAGGTGGTGGTGGTATCATTGGTCGTGATGGTGACATTGGTGGCGGTAGTGTCCTTATTGTCATTGTGGAATGTGAAGTTCCTCATTTTCAAATGTCACATTGACTTGTCACTATGTAAGCACTTTGGGAGACCTTGAAATCACAGCTCTTCAAAAAGCACATGGGAGCCCCACACTCCTCCTCTGAGCACTAAGATGCAGCTGCCAGTATGGGAAAGAAAAGTGTTCTCAGCTGTCTTCACATCTGTCCACCGCCGTGGACGTGGGCGTTGAAGGGCTCATGCTCTCACAGCTTGCACCATCCTGCTGCTTCTGTGGCTGAGTGCACAGATGTTCGCTGGCAGATGCAAGGCACCTGGTCTGCACTGCCAGGCTAACCCACGCAACATATGCAGAGGTTCTGATGAATGGCACAGTTTTACAAAATCAGGCGTATTTGCCTTTCTCGAAAATGAGTTATGATGATTTCAGTTGTGCTACTTGTGGATTGAGTTTAATCTGAATAATCCGTGCTCTCCAGTTTTGTACTCAGTCTTTTTTATGGAGAAATGGAACCCAAGAACTTTAAGTACTATTTATATTTCTCTAAATTTTTTTCCAAACTCTGGAAATGCCCTTCAATAAGTGCATTTTTAAGCTATTGCGTCATACAAACGTTCAGTTCTGTATTATACTTTCTTTTTGTTCTATTCAATATTCCTTAGTACCTAAATATACCCCGGCTTGCCTGCCTGTCATGGAATAGTTATGTACCTTTCCAATGTGACACTGTTGTTATTTACTCTTTTTTCTTTTTAGCATTTGGAGTGTATTCTATTTTCTACTCTTTAAACTGGGTCGTTTTTTTTAATATTGAAATTTAGTTTACACATTTCTCTGTAGAAATACATTAGCAGAACATTTTCGTTTCTTCTAAACCCTTAGCTTAAGCACAGATGAACCGAAATTCTAGCTAAGATACGTACATGCACACATACACTCACACAGCCTAGCCTTGCCTGCCCTCCCCCACAGCTCCCAGAGTCTGGTCAGGATGGATTCCCAGAACTGGAGTTCAGGGAAACAGAGAAGTGTGCTTAAGGCTTGGGGTTTTTCTGGGCCAGTTTTGTGAGTCTCATCTCCAAAAGGACTCTAGCAATTTCTTATGCAGAAACTGCATATAACTACCATATAAAGCAGCCCACTACGGCAATGCCTTACTGCTTATTGTAGTGACTGATTCATGGTGTTTAAACAGTTAAAAAAAAAAAAAAAGCTATTCAGTGCTGCTCCAGAATTCAAACCCTCAGGCCAGATCTGGCAGCCTAGGACTGTAAACTCAGCTACTTGGGAGGCTTTGGCAGCAGGATCACAGGTTAAGTGTAGAACAGCATGAGGCAGACCTGGGGTTCAAGCCTCAGTACCACAGGAAAAAATTAGACACTCAATTTTGAGCAAAGCTATGTCTTGCTACATGCTCTTTAAAAAAAAAAACAAAACTATTCTTTGAAGTTGTCTAGACCGTGTTCTCATCTTGACATCAAATAGGCTCTTCATATTGGTCTAATATGTAGTAGCCTCAACATATAACATTTATCACTTTCATATTATTGTATAAAATTATATTTTCTTTTGCATATTTATGTAATAATAAACTGCACCTATTATTTCACTATTTTGTTGTTTTATTGTTGTTGTCTTATTGCTATTTGCTCTACTGAACTTTTTAGAAATCTGTATTTAAAGTCCCTTGTGTGAAGCTGAGAACTAGGAGGGAAGTTGGAGACACCACCAAAACCACCTTGAGAACAGATCTCCTAGCAAGCCCACAGACACTACACAGGCAGCCCCACTCACAGCCCAGGATGGAGTCTGAGAGAACCTTTGCCAGAAAGTCAGCTAGTCCAGAGGAGAGACTGGAAAGGCCAGGGTGGACCAGAAGCCTGAAAGGCATTGAGGGCTCAGAAGTTGTAAAATACAATTTCTGTCCACATAAGATGAATCACAGTCACCAGCTCTTGCTCAGTGCAGACCATTGCCTGGTTAGAGAGAAAAACATCTTGAGTTAGGTTGAGAGACAGGCAAACCCACACCAAACCTCCCACCTTATCAGTGATATCTTCTGCTTCCTCGAATCTGGGAATTTGTTTTCTAGCTAAAAAATTTCTGCTCTGTTCCAAAGAGTAAAAGAAAAAATAAATAAAATAAAAAAATAAAGCTTATGTAGGAGGCAATTTAAATGAAACTGTGACATGAGATTTGCCTGGTTTCAAGAGAGGGAACTGAAGCCAATCTGAGCCGTGTAGGCTCAGATACATCACTCTGACTATGCACTTCCTCACGGTGGCTTTATGGATGCCATCAGTTCTAAGATCAAGTCCATATGCTAAGGATGTTCAGCTTTACATGGGGAAGCAAGTGCTGGCCAGGCAGTCACTCATGTATAACACCCTGAGATCTGAGTATTTTTTTTGCAAATTAATTTGTTTGTTCTGCTATTGATTTCTTGATATAATTTTCTTGGCTTTTTTCTTCCATTTGCATACCTGTATTTTAGTAAGAACATCATTGTTCATGTTTTTATCTACCATTGTGTTTTATCACATATAGCTACTGTCAATATTGCAAGTGCTCCATTAAATAGCAACTGCAATAGTTACCTCAGCTTCCTCTTGTTTTAAGGAAGAGATTTTAGTATTTCTGAAGTGAACATGTTTCTCCATTTAACATAGATAACATTAAAATTAATTTTTACTTCATTAATTTAATTGTGAAAAGATGGAATATGAAGATGATGATGATTAGCTAATTCCCCCTAATGGAATAGGGATGTGGCAGAGCGGAGCTTTTTTGTAACTTTTGGCTTCTATGTGACTTTTTATTTTATCTTTAATATTTGCCAAATTTCCTTTTTTTGTTTTATGGTTAGGTGTTTTGTTGTTTTGTTTCCTGAGACAGGGTTTCTCTGTACAGCCCTGGCTGTGCTGGACTTGCTCTGTAGACGAGGCTGGCCTCAAAATCAAAGATCTACCTGCCTCTGCCTCCTGAGTGCTAGGATTAAAGGTGTGGTTGTATTCCATATTTTAACTCAAAACTGATTTGTCCTACTAAATAAATTATGTAACATTTTATAAAGTATCTTCCAGAAAACAAATTCTTAGAAATTTTAGAAATTTGTAACTGCAGTCATATATTTAAGAACAACTCAGACTTTATATGAATGACACATTTTTCTTTTTTGCACCCTCTGAGAAGTTAATGCTCCTTATTTATTTGGTTTATATTCATCAGTTTCATACTCAATTATAATTTGATCATCAAATTTAGTCACATAAACTCCAAATAAAATATTTTTAAAAATACGTTTTTATTATTAATCTTTTTACAGATGAGTCTTAATTCAAAGTCTTAGTTTCATCTTGCGTAAATCACCTCAAGGGCCGGAGTGGCAGCCAGCTGCATAGCACTTGCTGAGTAGGCAGAGGCCCAAGTTTCAGCTCCAATAACAAGCCTCAAAGTAGGACACAAGAAAATACATACAAAATAATTATTTGTTACTTTGAGGTAAAAGCTTTAGTCTGAACTGCTATTTTATTCAATATATATTTTATTGATGGGTTGTGTCTACTTCAGCACTTTTCCAATGGAATGGAAGTGTTTAGGTGACACATTTTAAGGACTTATGTGATAGCTATAAGAAAAGAACCAAACGTGCTTATTTAAAAAAAAAAGCTTCATTCCTGTAGGACCAAGAAGTCCATCACTTATTTAAAAAAAAAGAAAGAAAGAAAGAAAAATTTACGCAGGGTAAAGCCAAGGTGAAACACAAGCCAATTAGCATGAGGGCTGGGTAGTCGCCACTTACGGGGTATCTTTCCGACTGCCCCATGCACACAGGTACACGCACTCACCCCTTTCCAATGCACGGGGATACACTAAGGGCATGAGAAACATTTTTAAAGTATTGCCTTCACCATACTCATGCTTTCAAAAGCTTCTAATGAGAGCAACAATTAGGCCAGGGCTCTGGGCTGGTCCCTCGGGGGGGGGGGGGGAGCAAAGCACCACGCCCGCCCTTCCCGCTCAGATCCCTTTGCAGGTGGTGCTCAGCCCACTGCAACGCAACCAGACCCTCTCTCTCACTTGAACTTCTTCAGACGTCTATTGCAAAATACCTGTGGTCCTCCCTCGCTGTCATCACTGGCTCAGACGCAGCTCTTCTTTAACTTCAAGTACCCTCCATGTGTTTGAAAGTTTATTTCTAAAAGTTTTGAGTTCAATTCAAGGTATTTGTATTTTATTTAAAAGCATTGGCTTTGAGTAATTTATTTTTATATCTGAAGCCATCTTCAAGGTTATAAATTTTGCTGAGCAGAGAGCAGACAGGTGCCATTAAATACAAAATACATTGTTGGCCTTACTAATGTTTGTCTTTCAGCCCTGAGATAAATTCCAGCATGCTTTGTAAAACTACTCGGCCCTACCTAATGTTGAAGATATGGGGTTTGAGGGGCAGATGCAGACTCAGATGACACAGGTGGTGGAAGGAGGCAGGGGCCTGCACACACACACACACACACACACACACACACACACGACATGACACAGACAGGGCAAGGGATAGACAGAGACAGGGATAACTCAAAACACATTCTCTGTATAACCGGACCCGTGTACTGGAAGCTTCCGACCTCTTCTGTTTATTTGATAAAAGGTAGGAAGAGTTCACACTGCTGTTTGTTTTAAAGTAAAAATAGTGGGCTTCAAGCTACTACTAGTCACATAACTTGGAAAGAAGAGGGTAAAAAGAAATACGATGTTATCATATTAGCCTGCAGAACACCAACTCCACACAAGGCCGGAAGCTTCTGAGGGGCCAGAGCCAAGTCTTCTTGGAGGTGGAATTCCTCTCTGTGGACCTGCTTGGTGAGCAGACCACATCCCTCAATAAAAACAGGTTTCCAGTGTTACCTGCAGGAACTCCGTAATCAGCAGACAGCTCTCCTCCTCCTGTGGACATTTCTAAGACATGTGGTATTTACTTCTCCATTATAACAACTGTACAGAGAAAGGACAGTGCAAAATTCACCGATCAAACTACTGACCATTGAATAATTCAAAACTAAGTCACAACATTAAGGTGGCCATCTAATTTGTTATAAAATAACTTGCAATGAAATAATGAAGTAGCATTTTTCTTGGCAAATGAATTTATTGCAGCAGTTTTGATACTTACATATGCTCCTCTTCTTACAGCTGGCAGTCTATCAGATGTTGCCAATATATGAGCAGGAAGTCCATTTCCTGCACCTGACCTACTGAGCGCACTCCCTTAGCAACACAGAGCGCCGCGTGATAGTGGGTGTTTCTGCCTCACAGCCATTGGCTGACCTGAACCTGCAGCTCTTCACTGCTTCCCAGTGTCACAGAAGTTATGTCATATGTTCTGTTATCCTGGAGAAAGGTCAAAATCTAAATGTGGTTCCGCTGTGTGCATATGGCTTTCATACCACCTTAAAACCAAATTTACAATGGAGCCTTAGTGAGCCAGGTCCCACCTGTTGCACTGAGCCTTGTGAAGGAATGGACAATACTTCCTGTGAAATTGCTCCTTATATTATGTGTTCTCATTCTTTAAGTTGAGGAAATTCTCCACTGGTGACTGATACTGACACAGTTAAACATAAACTCAAAGTATCCTAATATTATATACAGTAAACCAAGGCTGTATGATACGGTCCTACCTGTTATCCCTACTCTAGACATCTTTCAAGCTCAATCATAAACGTTTATGGAACTGCAGTGATTTTTTTTTCTCACAAGTTTTCAAAATGTATATGCCATCCGCATCAGAGATCAGCTAGCCGTGACTCGGAAACTTAGTTGTGCTCTCTGGTTTAGCACAGGCAACCAGCAAAAAACACTTTAACATTTTAAATGGTTAGAAAAGCATTGAAAGAAAACATTTACAAGATACTTGAAAAGTGTGTGATATGGCATACAGATGTGCAGACGCAACTGCACCTGTTCTCATTCACAGGGCCACTTCTGCACTGCAGCAGAATGCCACATCTGCAGCAGACATGACAACCCACAGACTTACATCAGTTCCTCCCTGCCCTCTATGGAGAAACACTGACAACTAAAACTCCTAGCTGGCCATGACAGCCTATATACACTGAAAATATTACAAACAACAATAATAATGCATCATGGTTATTTATTGTTTAGAACAATTCGATTTTATCACTCTATCATATATTCATAATATCTGGATGTTGCTGCTCTGACAGTGAGTGCTCAGATGCCGTGTACAGCATCTCAGAGACATCCAGAGTCAGGTACTAAGAGAGACTTCAGGGCTTCTAAAAGAGACACAACCATTAGTTCCAATTAGTTCTTTGTTTATTTGGTTTTGTTTTTGAGAAAAGAGTGCTCCTACCTAGCCCATGCTGGTTCTTAACTCATGGTTTCCACTGCTCTGCTAGCCCAAGCTAGACTTGAGCTCAAGGTTTCTAATCCATAGCTGACTCTCTGCAAGAATGTCAGCCAAGAGCCATCAAGCTCAGCCTCTAATTTACTTTTTTTTAACTAATTTATTTATTTTTGTATCAATCACAGGTTAGGTACTTTGAATCCCAGGCGTAGCCTCCTCCCTCATTCCCTCCCACCCTCACCCTCCCTCCCTCATCTCCTCCCTGCACCCTCCAAGTCCACCAACAGGGGAGGACCTCCTC
>CM053744.1:104225933-104289223 GCA_028658305.1 Pachyuromys duprasi | reverse complement strand
TAAGGTCGTTGAGCATTTCTTTAAGTGTTTTTCTGCCATTCTATAATCCTCTACAGTTCTCTTTTTAGCTCCATACCCCATTTTTTAATTGGATTACTTGGTTTCTTGCTTTTTAACTTCTTGAGTTCTTTATATATACTGGATATAAGCCCTCTGTCAGAAGTAGAATTGTTAATGATCCTTTCCCAATTCTGTAGGCTGTCGTTTCGTTCAGATGACAGTGTCCTTTGCTTTACAGAAGCTTTTCAGCTTCATGAGGTCCCACTTATTGATTGTTGATCTTAGAGACTGTGCTGTTGGTGTTCTATTCAGGCAGTAGTCTCCTGTGCCAATGAGTTCTAGGGTCTTCCCCACTTTTTCTTCTAACCGGTTTAGTGTGTCTGGTTTTTCTAATTTACTTTTTAATAACACTTTCAACCAACTGCCCCATCACACATTTGATATGTTTTATGTTTAGTATGCTCTAAACATAATCTAGTGTTTGGTGAAGGTCAAAAGGCATTTGATTAGTTCTCAAAACATAATTAAAATTTGATAGTATCAAAAATATTGTCATGGGAACTAGAGAGATGGCTTGATTGAGAGTACATGCTACTCTTTCTCCAGAGGACCTGAGCTCAGCTCTCAGCCACATGGAATGGCTCACAACTGCCTGTAACTCCAGCTCCTAGAGATTTGATGCTTTTATCTGGCCTTCATAGGCACTATACTTGTGTGCATAAGCTTCCTCACATATACGCACAGATTTACACATAATTTTAAAACAATAAAAATAAATCTTTAAAAATATTTTTACTATATTAAACTTTTTCATTATATAATTGGATTATGTGACATAAAAATTTTAACTTGTTTTTCTAGTTGACAAATCCTTAATATATTATCATGTATAACATGTCATTTTGAAATATGACTTCATTCTGGAATGACTGCATAATAATGTGTGATTTATCTTAGATCCTTAACATTCTTGTGATGAAAATATTTAGAATCTTTTTTACTGGTTTTAAAAAATATAACACATTAAATGACACGTTGATTTAATCATTGTTCCCACATTGGACCAAAGTCCTCTTTTTTTTATAATGTCAACATTTAAACATATCAGCCACTGAAGAAAAAGGAGTCTGTTATGCCATCTTATAATTTCTACAGGCATCTATCTGTCATATATTTGGACCCTCTATTTTTACCTTCATTCCTTTTTAATTCAACCCATGCATATGAAATTCTCCTCTAGCTATATAATTTACATGGCAAAAATCTACCCCAAAAGTTTACTTATAGAAACATGTACTTTATAATCCACAAAATTGACAATAGCTGTTCCCTACATTACTTGACACACATTGTGTCTAAAATATTTAAATTATATTTTACAATTGTTCCCCAAATGATTCTGGTGTGATTTTACAATCTTACCCTAAGAAGTTATAATAGAAATATTGCAAATGTTTATATTGTGCACAAATGACTTTTGTGATGATACTAAACTCTGCTTTGATTTCAACAAAACCCAGTAAATGGCCATTATCATAACTTCTTGAATAATCTTCTTGATGGTGAAGTCTTACAAACAGCTGGACATGTACATTTGGGGGCAAATAAAGAATATCAATACTTTTCTTGAGATAGCCTCTGGACACACAAGATTTTTCTGTAAGATCCCAATGTGAAGTTTTTACATAATTGTTAATGTGCTGCAATTATTCCGTGCTCGCTAAGAAATATGTAGCTAATGCTAACAGTTACTGCCTACCATTTTATTTCTTTTCTGTTTCCAAAATAATCTTTTGAAGTAGAATAATGATAATCTAGCCATTTTTCCTCATCTGGAAGAATTCATGTGCCACAGAATCAGACCTTGAATGCTCTAAGGCTACGTGCTGAAGGACTGGGTAGCGTTGGAACCGTTAAAAAGCAGGGCCAGGTTGAAGGAGTTATATTGGTAGAGGGGATATTGAGATCCAAGCCCCTTCCTGTCTCTGTCATGTTTTTTTAACTTTTTATTGGTTCTTTGTAAATTTTGTATCATGTATCCCAATCCCACTTATCTCCCCCTCCTCTTGTACCCTCCCTCTGCCCTTGCAACCTCCCCACACACACATGGCAGAAAGAAAACCCTCACTGGGAAGCTCCAGTATGATAACGGGGTTTCCCACAGTATACCCCTCTGTCTACACTTCTTTGCTTGCAAATGTTGATTGCAATGACTAATTGGTCTAGTATGAGGTTTCTGGCTTCTGCTACTCTATCAATACGGTATGTGAGCTAACTGGGAGTTCTTTTGGATATCCTGTGGTTGACCTGTGTCATGGAGATCCTATAGTTTTGAATCTGTAAGTCTGGCCCCTTCAGCAGTTCATCAGTGTGGTAGGTGTTGGGGTGGGCCCGCCAAAGCCCTGGACATAAATTTGAGACTCATCTCAGCTGGTCATCCCCTGCCTCTCCCCCTCTCACATTCCCAGGGTTGGCTCACCAGCAGCCCCCGAAACCAGGACCAGCTCTAGCCCGCTGCCCAGGTGAGATACAGGGACCGCTCTGCAGAGTGCCCAGCTGGGTGGGGCACGGCCAGTTCTCCCACTCCCACGACCTCGGGGCCACCTTTCTCACCAGCCTGAGGTGGCAAGGGCTGAGGCTGGAGGAAGGCATCTCTCCCTAGCCCACCAAGGTAGACAAGTTGTAAGGCAATCTCTCCCATGCTCACACCCTCAGGGCCTGCTCACCTCAACACTGCTATGAGGATCATCTCTACTGTGCTGCCCAGGTGAGTGCAGGGCCTGCTCTCCTGAGTGCTGCAGTAGGTGAGGGGCAGGGCTAGCTCTTCCACTCTGATGATCTCCAGGCCATCTCTCCTGCCTGCTGTAGGTGACAAGGGGCAAAGGGGGGAAGCATCTCTCCCTTGCTCATGTCACCACAATGCAGACAAGTGATGGGGCCAGCTTTCACATGCTCACCACTCAGGGTCGGTTTGCCCCTGCTCCCCCGACCAGGGTCAGCTCTATTGTGCTGCCCAGGCAAGGCACAAAGCCCCCTCTTCCGAGTTCTGCATCTGGTAATGGGCAAGACCAGCTCTCCCGCTCTCCTGACCCCAGGCCAGCTCTCCTATGACAGATGCCCTGGCAAGGGGTGAGCCAGTTCTGCACATCCCTTGGACATCAACACAGCAGCCCAGACCAGGACACTGCCTGACCTTTGGTTGTAACAGACCTCTGCTTCTGCAGATGTGGGTCCCCTTGACAGCCCAGGTAGGACCCCACCATAGTCTCAGGTGGCATATCAGCTACTCACGTCAGGCTACCCCTCACCACCCTCAAGTCTCCGGGTCTGCCTCTCTTTATTGGGCCCTCATCCTTCTGTTTCTCTCTCTTCTATTTCTCCACCACCCACTTGCTTCTCTTAGTGGTGCCTGGGGTCTCTGGGTGTCAAAGCTCATCTCAGTCGTGGTCCGAGGAGTACTATGCCTCACTCAGGCATTATGGCACTCGGCAGGGGTCATTTCAGGCATGGTCTGTTCCCCCAAGCCTGCAAGACACCAGACTGGTGGTCATTTTAGGCTTACTCTGTCCCAGGCCCATCCAAGTGGCCCCATGCAAGGGTTGTCTATCTCAGGCTCACTTCTGCTTGGGACAGTAGGCCTCTGGCTCACTCCCCACCATGGGAACCCATCCACCCTGTAAGGTACCAAACTGGTGGTTGTCTTGGGCTAGCTCCCTGTCCAGGCCTCCTGGCACCAAGCAGGTGGTGGTGTCAGGATCACTTTCTTCAGAGAATTTTAGCTACTAATTCTTCAGATGCTCACTGGTCAGCACACTGAGTGGACACAGAGTCTCTGTCCTCTCTGCCACCAACTGATATCCCTGTGACACAGCAGCCACACATGCAAAGCCTCTAGGAGAGGTGTCCCTGACCTTTTTCTTCCTGGTCACCAAGAAGGGAACAAACCACATCCACCACATGTTCCCACTGTAATACCCTTCCTCCACCACAAGCTCAAAATCAACAGATGTCTGACCATGGACTGAAACCTCAGAAACCAGGAGCCAAGATAAACCTTACTTACTTCTCAAGTTTATTTCCTCTGGTATTTTGTCACAGTAGTAGAGAGACAACTAATCCAGATCACTTCTGAAATACTCCTCTATAGGTTTCTTTTGAAATACTGTATTTTCTTACTAGAATTGTATGATTTTCAACTGTAGGGTCAGAGCTTTTTGTTTAATATTCAAATAAAATGCCTATGAACTTGTGTTTCCCCCTTCAATTTGTTCTTTCGTTTTGATGTTGTGGGGGCTGCAGCACATGCGGACAACTTTCAGGAGCCGCTTCCCTCATCCAACAATGTGAGTTCCAGGGGTCAAAGTCAAGCCACCAGGCTTGGAGCAGCTGTCTTTCCTGCTGAGGCATCTCATTGCCTCAAGCTGCTCTTGAAATACTTCTTACAAGATAGCATTAAGGTGGGAGGTAAATTTCCAGCCTATTTTGTTAATGGCTGCCTATTTCTATGCTATGAAACCCTTTCCTCGGATGTTCTGTCATTCCACGTAGTTCCCCAGAAAATTTATTTAACTAGCCAAAGTTTTTCTTTTCTTTTTTCTAATAATCTCCCGATGTTTCTTTTTCTGTTACTGATGATTCACTCAAATTCTCTCTTCAACATATGGAAGGATGTAGATCTTTTTCAAAAGTGTATAAATTTTAAAATCATATTACATCTCCAAATTAGAAATATATTTTGTAACAGCATCCCCATAGTAACAACAACAAAGCCAAAGGCTGTAATAAAATTAACAAATTGTTACACGGTAATCTCTAATTTATATCTATGCAAAACATACTTTCTGAATTATTAATGGAAATTGAATCATTGTATAGTAACTTGTGTCACAATGTAAGACTCTTACATGAAATGGTGACTTGGCAATGCAATTGTAGCCCAGGAAACAAGAACCAGATGGCATAAACTGTGACCTAGAACGACAGTTGAGCCAGTGTGGAAAGGCAGTGGAAGTTTTTTTAAAAGATACTAACCAAGATAAGCAAGATTTTCCATGTTCAGAGAACCAGGTTACTAGATCCACATATTCTGTATTACTCACGAGATGGGGTACATTCCCATTTCATAAGGTGAAACAGAATGAGGCTTTTCTGTCACAGTGAGACACTCCAATCTGTTGGGAATCGGTCACACTGCTGGAGTTTGGTAGAGCATAATTCTTTATTGTAACAAGCCAGAAAATTGGCATAACAAAGATGCAGCTCATATATTTTTGGAGTTAACAAGAATAGAGTCATTTTAGAGATTCAGTGTGTCAACAGGATAGCCCTCCTCAAAGGGTCTTTCTCTTCCTGGCCTTTTCTTATTTATATTTCACTGACATGTCATTGCTGCCCGTGTGTGGAATAAAGTTCAAAGCTGAGTCTTCTCTCTCGAGGGCTAAACTTTTGGCCTTTTAGGTGTTTCTAAATGTTAACATCCCTAGCCCACACTGACTCACAGTTGTACAATACAGTACAGACCCCCATATGGTACTGTGTGGTAATTCAGCCCGTGAACACAGTAGGTAAGGTTGAAATGCCAGTAGTCAGCTCATCCATCCCTTCAAATGGCTACCATTTCTTTGTGTTTAAAACCTTGAATTCTTCTTGTTTCTTCCAAAACAGGATCTGATCACTTGTAAGCTGCAGTGACCCTTGCTGCATTGTCCTTTGTCTTGTTTAATCCTGAGTCTCTGCTACCCCTTTCCCTGCCGCCTCTTCGACTCATTCATTTACTCTTTCTGCATTTGTCCTAAAGGATTTTTAACCTTCAGTACATTCTTCGTACTTTAGTGAGGAATTTGTGAAGTTTAGTAACTTTTAAGTATGTTTCTTTATCTTCTACAGTTTGTTGTTTTGATTATGACAAATGTGTTTCTTCTTTCTGAGTGGTAGTGGGACTTGAATCCCCAAAAAGAACCTACTTAGAGCTGGGGATGTGGCTCCATGGTGGCCCATTCACCCAGCATGAGTAAGGCCCCTGGTTCAGTACTCAGTACTGAAAACAGCGTCCATCGCTTAGAAAGCAGAGGAAGGAGGAATCGGGACCCAATCACAGTGATTGCATCTGTGCTCAGATGGCTGGAGAGCTTCTCTTCTGTGTTCATTTGTGGAGGAATCTCCCATAAAGATCAGTGCCTGTCCTGGTTTCATTTTGGATACTGTGATCAGATACCTGGCCAGATTTCCTAACTTAGGAAAGAAGGGGTTTATCAGGCTTACAACTCCAGCTGATTGTCTATGATAGTAGCGATAGCCAAACAGCCAACTCTATCCACAGCTAAGCAGAACATAAATGGACTTGTACATACAGCTGCTTGCTACTGGCCTAGTTCCTTCTACTCATAGAGTCCCAGGCCCAGCCTAAGAAATGATGCTTCTCACAGTCAGGGCGGGTCTTCCTAGGTCAACTAACACTCGGAACAATCCCCTGCAAGGCACAGCCACAGGCCAACTGGTTTTAGGTAAATCTTCATTATGAATCTCTTCTGATGTTCCAGATAGTGTCAAGTTGACAGAACTAACCAGCAAGGTGCTTATCATTAAGGTCAAGGAAGGCCCAGTCACCAGTACAGACATCACTCTACCTGTTAGGGTCCTACCTAACCTGTGGTACTTTCTCCTCCTCCTAACTGTGGACACTATAGCCCCTGGTTCTCAGACATTCAGAATTCAGATCTCCCACATTCCTGCTTCTTCATTGCTGAGGTCTGTGGACATCATCAATGCTTGGTCTTCCAACAGTCAATTCAGACTGGATTACCACAAAGCTCTCCTGGATCCCAGCTTACAGACTGCAAAATTTCCTGATTTCCATATAAATCTCTTCATATGTCTGAGGAAGATATTTCTCTGATGACATAGAACCAACACAATGTATATGCCTGTTAGGAAAATCTGACTAAGTTGCCAGTGCTGGCCCCTGAGCTTGTGTGAGTAACTTGTCTGAGGCCACAGAGGTGACAAGACCCATGCCTTTGCCACTGTCTCTGCTATCTTCTCACAAGGAGGCCACTAATGTTTCCCGTGGGGCATGCCCATCACAGAGCACCACGACACCTCATGAAGCCAAGCTCACAGAAGCAGCAATACTGGAGGAGAAACATCTCTGTTTTGTCTTATTTTGCTCTTTTTTTTTTAACTTTACCATTTCTACCAGAATTGTCCAAGAAATCACAAAGAATCCTTAAAACTTAGAATTCAGACAGAGTGGAGAAAAGCTGCCTGAGACAAAGCATTATCCTTGAAAGAAATATTTCTGGATGAGATAGTTAAAGAGTTACATGGGCAAGCGAAAGAGCATTAGAAAACTGTTTGGTACTGAAGGCATAGGCTGAGCACCTCCACGAAAAGCAGGAAGCGCCATATTTGGTCCCTAGCATCACAGAAAGCAGGAATGTAAGACAGTTGTAATCCCAGCACTGGGGAGGGAGGGGCAGGACAACCAAAAGTTGGAGGGTGGTCATCTGGGGAGTTGTCATAGGGGAAGCATTTGCTGCAGGAGTGTGAATCCCAAGGACCCACATAAAGCCCATTGCTTTAGGGTAGGCCTGTAATCCCGACACTCCTATGACCATGGGATACAGAAGCAGGATAAGCCCTGAAGACCCACAAGCCAGATAACATGACACAGACAGCAGTTCACAAAAAGAAACCCTGTAACAAATGGAAAGTGTGGATTAACACCCAAGGCTGACCTCTGACCTCCACATGCACACCGGGGTATGTCTACTCTCTCACACCAAGTTTAAAGTTAGCCTCAGCTATACAGTAGCTTTGAGGCCATCCTGGGCTACATGATAGCCTGCTTCAAAAGGTGACAACAAAAAATTCCTTTTGTTGCTTCAAAGTGAGGAATACACCCTTTCTATAAATTCCAGAGGCTCCCTGAATAGTCTTCATGAAAGAAAGGAGGTGATTATACAACTTTGAGGGAAACAGAGGGACTTTGCATCACATTCGAGTCACTGGATGTTCCTAACATTTAGAGACAAAGAAAATGAGGTACATGCTGTGTCTCTTCATCTGAATGTAGTGTTCACAGCAGACGGCTTTGGCTCCTCACCCATGCAGCTCCTGCTCTCCGGGCATGCCCACACTGGAAACGCTTGGGCTGTGGTCCATGTTTCCCTGCCTCAAACGTTTAATGGCAACTCCATCACAGGAATATGAATCACACACAATGAAGCCACAGATTCCCCAACATTCTTGAGCAAGATATGCTAAGCCTATGTTAGGTTTGGCCCGCGTCGACTTTGTCAAAAGGAGCACTCAGAGTTCACACAAGTTGGAGCACAGCCACCTTTCGGCCCTGCCATTTGTTGGCGATGCTAGGGTAAGGCTCAAATTAATTCTATCCCTGTTTCTGTTACTTTATGCAGATACTGTCTATCGGAAGCATAAATAATTTTGGATCAAGTCAATGACAGGAAAATTAAACTAACTATAATCAAGTGGATCAAGCATCAATTATGCAGAGTACTTAACTCTATAGCTACTTATGTTTATATTGCATTGACAAACACCAAGTACTGTGTGTCCTAAAAAGCAAGCGTCATTTCAAAGCCCCAGTCTGACTCAGCCACACCCTCCGGCCCTGCGGTCACTCCAGCTTTCTGTCCGTTCTGCAAATGAACCAGGCTTATTCCTGTTAGCCTTTGTACTTCAGAACTCCTTCTCCTGTGCCCAGGTACATGAAAGGTGAGTCTCAAGTTGCCACTTACGTGTTCATCCTTGTATGTGACCCTTCTTAGAGACCCATTCCCAGACCCACTCCCACAACCCTAAGTGGTTCTCTCCTTCCATGACTATTCAGCAGCTTTTTTTTCATGTAAGTTTTATTCTTTAAAAGTGTGTTGCTCTGTCGCCGAGTACTACCACAATGGCGGCCGCCACCCTATTACGAACGATTACCCTCTTCAGCAGTCTCTGGCCAAACCGACCCCACTTCTGCAAGGTCAGCTGCGGCCACTGAAGGCCTCGACATCGCCCTTCCTGTGTCGCGGCCTAGCTGTGGAGGCCAAGGTTCTCCACAAGTGACAAGCACCATGTGAATGTGGGTGCCATCAGCCATGTGGACCATGGCAAGACTACCCTGACCACGGCCATCACGAAAATTCTAGCAGAGGGAGGTGGAGCTGAGTTCGGGAAGTACGAGGAGACAGACAGTGCCCGAGAGGAGCGAGCTCAGGTTCCACCATCACTGCAGCTCAGGCGCAGTACAGCGCTGCTGCCCGACACGATGCCCGCACAGCCTGCCCTGCTCACGCAGATTATGTTAAGAATATGGTCGCAGGCACTGCCCCGCCTGGATGCCTGCATCCTGGCGGTGGCAGCTAACGATGGCTCCATGCCATGCCCCAGACCAGAGAGCACTTACTGATGGCTAAACAGATTGGGGTGAAATACATTGTTGTCTGTGAAGAAGGCGGATGCTGTCCCGGACTCGGAGATGGAGTTAGCAGATCCCGGAGCTGCTTACCGAGTCGGGTGGTGAAGGAGAAGAGACCCCAGTCATCGTAGTCTGCTCCCTGTGCGTTTGAGCAACGTGACCCCAGCTAGGTGTGAAGCCAGTGCAGAAGCTGCTGGTTGCTGTGGACACTTACACCCCAGTGCCCGCCCAGAGCCCAGAGAAGCCCTTTCTGGTACTTGTAGAGTCAGTTTACCCTGTTCCTGGCTGGGACACGAGGCGTTTTGAAGAAGGGAGATGAGTATGAATTGCATCATGGTGATAGGCCGAGGCAGGGGATAACCTGAGTGCTCTGGTCCGGGGCTTAAAGCGAGAAGATTTGAGGCGTAACTTGGTCATGGTCAAGCCAGGCGCTATAGAACCTCCCCCCGCCCCCCAGAAGATGGAGGCCTAGATTCATAGCCTCAGCTAGGAGGGTGATTGACACAAACCGTTCTTATTTCATGCCTGTCATGTTCTCCCTGACCTGGAACATGGCCTGTCTTGTCATTTTGCCTCCAGGGAAGGAACTTGCCATGCCTGGAGAGGACTTGAAGCTCACCCTAATCTAGAGGCAGCCCATGATCTTAGAGAAGGATCAGCGTTTCACCTTGAGGGAACAAGACCATTGGCACTGGCCTTGTCACTGACATACCAGCTATAACAGAGGAGGACAAGAACATCGAAAGGAGCTGAGTCTGGGCTCCTGCTCAGGTTGTTGAGCTTAAAGCTGCCCTGGTTAGTGTTCCCTCCTGTGGATGTAAGCTGCATCCAAGCAGAGTGCAACTATGGACATTTCTCCTGCACACAAAAAGTGGCTCCGGGAAAGGTACACAATGAACTGTTCCATGACTAATTGAAGAAAAAAAAAGTGTGTTGCTCATTCATTTGCTTGGTTGTTTTGCTTTCCCTGTTTATGCGCCATAAGAGAAGGCACCAGGCCACAGCTTTTACCAATACATCTCCAGGGAACTGAACATTTGCTGTCGGAAGCCAGTGAGAAGGTGCAGGCCTGTCATCCTAGCATTCAGCGCTCTGAGGTAGGAAGATCACAAGTTCAAAACGTTACATGAGAAAGTGGAGAGAGGGTTCAGTGCTTAAGGGGGCTTGCTGAAACTGCGGAGGACCTGATTCGGTCCCCGGCACACCATGTTGGGCGGCTCAAGACTGTCTGTAAGTTCAGCTCCAGGGTCTCTGATGGCCTGTTCTCACCTCCTGGGGCACCTACATGCACCTGCACATATCCATGCACAGGCATGGATACCCGTGATTTAAAGATGAAAAACTAAATGAAAAAACATTATATTGCTGAATAAATAAAATTAATAATACAATAATTAGTAAAATCTGTAGCAAAGAAACTCATGCTAAGCACAGCAGGTATTAGGATGAATCAATAGTCCTTTCCAGCACAGAGAAATAACTGTAAAAGCAAGATACTGTATGCACCTTCCTTCGGAAATGAAGGCTTCCCCAAAAGCGAGCAATGCACTCCAATGTATACAACTCATTTTCTTCAGTTCTGCTTACTCTTGACATGCCCCTCTCCCAAAGTTAAAGGTAAGATAGCTACAGCATGGACATGTCCTGAGTTCTTTCTGTAAACAAGCTAACAAAGATGACTGTGCAATATAATGACTGCTGGGAAATGAACAGAAAACCATGGCTTTCGCCTACTGAAGAGCCATCACAGTAGCTGCCTGACATTTATTCATTTATGGAGACAAAGTATTTCTGTTTTATTAAATACCACTAAGTGTAGGACTTTTACTAAAATATTGGGATGGAAACAGATATAGCAACGTGACAGTTTAAAGATTTTCACTGAGGTTAAGCTGTAATCATTTGGGGCCAGGCATGGTGGCATGTATCTTTAATCTCAGCACTCAGAGGGCAAACAGATCTCTGTAAGTTCGATGCCAGCCTGGTCTTCCCAGTGAATTCCAGAGTAGTCAGGCCATGTAGAGAGACCCTGTCTCAAAAAACAAATGTACAAAAAATTATGTAAGTACTCAAGTCCATTAAATATCTGAGTTATTCACATCGTGATGGGTAAGCTATTTATGGACCTTATATTTGCAGAGCATATAAAATAATAATAATGAAAGGGAAACTACATTTTTTCCAAATATGTTTTCTCATTGTTTCAAGATGACTTTCATTGGGAACACAGGATTAAAATGCAAGATCCTTATACCAAAAAGAAGAGAAAACAGCCATGGCTGTCCAAAGTGCAGACAGGCTGTGCTCGATGGTGCTGGCTCCCCTGAGCTCAGCTGTCCGTGAATGATCCCATCCAATCCTCTGTGAAAAGTTGTAAGTACTTCTCTGAACACAGCATAGACAAAATTGAAGCAGACTGCAGAATTCTAATTATTCCAACTGAAAGAATCAAAATATTAACAACTCACCAAGTATTGTTCTCTCCTCTCCTCTTCCTAGATTCTTACACTGGAGGGTTTTCCACTCATTAATTCATTTATTCAGACAACAAAAATTTTAGCTCTGTGCTAAACCACAAAGAATTCTCCAAATTAGTGTTATGTCTGAGGAAAGGCCCAGTTCCTGGATTTTGAATTATCTTTTAAAACAAACTGGATGAAGTCAACAGTTGTGTTTCTTGACCGCGTAGGGGTTGCTCAATGAGGAGGGGGTATTAAATCTCAGTCTTCAGAGAACAATCTAGGCAAATGTTTTTCTCTTTTGTTCTGTCTTACTTAGAATTGTTAGATACAACACACAAAAATAAAAGTGTATTCAACAGAAAAAAATGGAGCCTTGACTATTAGAAGTGAATATCTATGTACTCAATTGATAGTATTTAAAAGTCCAAAGCTATTGATAATACATAGGATATGAGAGATTCCATCATGCTACCGAGGAAAGCAGACAACTAACTGGTAAGTTAGGTTCCACATAATGTCATATAAAGCCACTATATACTTAGCTGATGACTCAGCACTTATATTTCTAAATTTTCATCCAAGGGAAAAAATAGAACATATTTCTACAAAAGATATTACACAAAAACATGAAGATTTGTTCATTATTGCAAAATGTGTAGGTGATCCAAATATCCATCAACAAATGAATGAATGAGCAAACTATGATGCAGTAAAACAATGGGATGTTACTTAGCAACACAAGAAATGAAATACTGAAACACAAAACTATATAAAGGAATCTCAAAAGCACTGTGCTGAGAGAAGCCAGGCATAGCCAAGTGTGTGTTGATCACAGTTACAGGCTCCATTTCTAAAACAAGCAATGCTGTTCTTTGACAATAAAAATCAAGTCAGTCATTTGCATGGACATGAGGAAAACTCTGTTGGTATAATTACATCATGACTCAGGTGGTCTTCAAAAGTTGAAAGCACAGAAGGTCATGGTGGTACACTACTTTTATCCCAGCATGCTGGAGGCAGTGGCAGGTGGATCTCTGGGTTTGGTCTAGAGTGAATTTCAGGACAGCCTGAATACACAAATTCATCTCCTTCCTAAGAATGTTGTCAGCACAAAATAAAAACCTGAAGCAATAAGCGCTTGAGCCACACACCTTCTCCCCAGCACCCAGTAGCCACCAGTCTGTTTCTGTCTCTGAGAACTGACCTACTTTGTGTATTATACATAAATGGAGTTATACAATGTGTGAGGTTTTGTGTCTGGTGTTGGGAGTTTGTCTGATGCTATATATTCAAATGCTAAATGCTGGTCTCCAAAAGTTGGTTTCAGATAAGTCCAGATAAGCACATTCTTATATAACCAAGTGATACTGTGTAAACATTGCTCCCCAATTTAAAGTCGGTTGGTTAATAAAAATAGTTAGGAGACTGTACCTGGGCAGAAAAGAAGTAGGCAGAGGTTAGGTGCCCAGGCTTGGGGGAAGTTGGGGACCAGGAGGTGAGAGAGAGGAGCAGGAGAGAAGGAAGTCACCATGGGACAGAATGAACCATGAGCATGTGGCCTGATGGAACAGAAACAGTCTAGGCAGGAACAATTACGGAAAGTAACTTAGGGAGTGTAGCTAAGAAATAGCAAAATAGCTTAGAAGGTTGATACCTGGACAGTTTTTGTAACTTAGAGCTTATTATAAATCTAAAAGATCTCTGAGTCTTTTATTCAAAAACTAAACAATCTGAAGCAGGGTAGAATTATTTAGGAGCTGGGGAGGGGCTATAGTTAACCCACCAAAAATAATTTCTGCTTTAGTCTGGCTTCTTTCATTCAGATGGGTGAGTTACAACTTCACCCATCTTGAGGTACACTTCAGTACTTAGTTCTACTGTGTGGCTTTAAAAAATTATATTGTATAATCATAACCTATCCACTGATAGACATATGCATTTTTACTTTTTGGTTATTGTGAATTGTGCTTCTGTAAACATCGATGCCCCTGTATTTCTTGGAGTTCAGGTTGTGTAGCCTCTAAGTTAAAGCAATCTATTCTAGAGGAAGACTCATGACACCCAGGAAATTAACAGGTCTCTCTTGTTCTAGAAAGCTAAAACCTACAAGAACAAAAAGGCTCCTCCTTAAAATGGGAGGTGCAGCCAGCTCCTGCTGCCAAGGAGACTCTGGCCAGCACAGGCGCTGGAGGAGGCTGCCTGACCTGTGGAGATGTGTGAAAGTCTGAGAGCTCCAGGCATCCACCCGCGGTGGATGGGCTTTTTGATGATGCAATCGCCTGTGAGTCGTGCTGGTTCCTGTAAGCAGCCCCTCAAACAATCCCAACACACTCCTGGATTTGCTGAGTTGCGCTTCGGTGTACCCAGTGTTTTGTTCTGTCGCCAGGTCCCTATCCAGGGTAAATAGATGTTTATGTTGCGTCTCACCAAGCAGAGTCTCACAGCACAAGTCCCCAGAGTGGAACTGGCCCTCAGATGGCAATTCTAGGTCCGACTTTTCACTTCCCCATCTGTGTCACCACTTGCTCTTTCTCCCTTTTGTTTGTCCTTCTGAGCACGAAGCGGATTTTACTGTTGCTTTTACAGAAAGCCTGAACACAACAAAAGCTGTCAACTTCCTCAACAATTTGTGCTAGTTTTGTAGGAAGGAGTCCTCACCTTCAGCCCCACCTCCCCAAACTCCCAACCTCTACCTCTCCCGTCCTTCCCACATTCTTTCTCCCACCACACTCCTGTAGTACATGCTATTTTGTAGCCACAGTAAAATAATAATGGCAGCAGTGTGTAGCTTACGTGTATTAATATTATTAATTCTTGAGAGCTGTAGGGTTCTCACAACCGTATATGGAAGGTATTATGGTTAGCTCCGTTTTCCAGATGAAGAGACTGAAACTTTAAGATTCTAAGTCAAGGAGGGGCTGGAGAGATGGTGAAGAGCACCAGCTGCCCTTTCAGAGGACCCAGGTTCAATTCCCAGCACCCACATGGTGGTCCATAACCCTTTGTAACTCTGGCCTCGGTAGGCCCTGCCTGCACATGAAGTCACAATGCCTGTGCTCTTCATTCCTTCTTAGCTAAGATCTTAAGTGAGAGTCCAGGAAGGTGGGGCGCTGAGTAAAGCCCTTGCCGTAACCCACAAAGCACACTGCCATAGCATATATTATGAACCCCAGTCCTCCGGTACTGAGCTGGGAGGCTGAGACAGGAGAATCCCAGAAGCTCATGCACCGGCCAGCCTGGCATGTGCAGCGCTGAACGGGAGACCTGTCTCTCACAGTGTGGAACTCGGGGACTGCACCCAAGTTTGCCCTCTGACCTCCAGACATAACATGGGTTCACCCCCTACTTCCCCACACACACCATATATACAATGCACAAAAGTTTGTGGGTTTTGTGACCTGAATCCACAACCAGTAAATACTGAAACCTGAGCAGATGACTTTGAGTTACTTTTTTGTTTTTGTTATTAGATCACACTACCAAAGTGGTTGAAGCCTGATGTCCTAAAGAACATAAGTTGGCTAAGTTTGGACTCTGGCACCAGCACTTACTTTAAGTAAACGTGTGTGACTTTGCGCTGCCTCGAGCTGCCGCGCCCTCAGCAGCACTGTCCTCCCTCCACAGTCCAGGGAAGGGTAGTTGTGACCCCTCTATGAACCCGCCACCTCAGCTGAGACTAAATCTGACTGTGATGGCAAGAAAGCTTTACCTTTCCTCTTAGGATACTATCCATTTCCCAGATGGAAGCAGCTATGTTTGGGGTCTGTATAAATATTGACTTATTTAGAGAAAAAGCACAAAACAGCCCTAATCAGCGTGGCTTGGCTCTCTGCTAATAAGAACCTCCCTTCCATTAACCTTGAAGTGTACTTCATGGTTTCAGATAAAAAGAGCATTCCTTTCTATGCCTCCCTAACCTCCAATCCACAGCAATCACTCTGCAGCCCATAAAGAAAGACCAGGGGCCTTTTAAAAAAACAGTCTTTCAAAGAAAATTAGTTACTAACAAAAATCATGAACCACTACAAAAGATATGAGCAAGAAATAGCACAGAGTGACCAAAGAATGATTCAGAGAGTTATATAACGTCTGTGGATTTCCCGGAGGGTTCAGAGGGTGCTGCAGCCCCTGCCTTCTTCATGCCTGTCATTCCTAGCCAGCTGAGCAGGGTTCAGATGGCTCTTGGTGTGTGGTCATCCTGCCCAACAACAGAGGCCAGCCTCCACCTAAATGCTATTCACGAGGCTTTGCGGAACTAAGGGATGGCGGTGTAAGGGACAGGGCAGTGTGAGAGACCTCACCTCTTACAGCAGCTTCAGGAAAGTTCCTCACTGCTCTGTGCCCCCTTCACCTATCTCCTGAAGCTTTTGGTGAAGGCAGCCTCACACCCAGCCTGTCGAGGGCCTGGCAGACAGCCTAGAAGAGGCTAATTGCACTGTGACCGCTAGCTATCAGAGAGCATCACCATCATAATTACCGTTCCATTACCTCACATTCCCTTCTTAGGTGGGGGTGGGGGGAGCCTAGAATGGAAAGAACAACCTAAGGCCTCTCATATCTAAATTTTTTCCTCTTCCCAGGTTAGCCCCAAGAGATATTTTGCGGATAGGTCACGTCTTTCATCTAAAAGTGTACCAGACCCCAGAAAGCATACAAGTTGACACCACGATCCAAGCCTTGCTCTTAATTTTAGCTCGAGTTACCACAAGCTCTCTGTCCTCCTCTCTAAGTCAATCCTGTGACAATATCAATCAGTTCCAAACGTAGAGCTGGCCCAAAGTCGCCACTACAGTAAGGGGAGGCTATTAAACCACAGGCCAGGGGATGGGGTGGTTCTAAAATGAACCCCACTAACTGATTGCTGACAGCACTGGCTTTGAGTGGTTGGACGCACATCCCATCAACAACGGGTCGGTTGAAAACAGCCTATTTTAAGAACAAAATTGAAACTAGCCTTTTATGGCCATTCAAAAGCAGACAGATAGTATCTGCAGCTATCAACTTCTTTGCCATTATGGAATTGCTGCTCCCAAAGCAGGCAGCCTGAAGCAAACTGTGCCAGCTGTTTCCAGAGCCATCCACATTTGTGCATCTACTCTCTGTGCTCCCAAGAAAGAAAGGAAGAAGAAGGAAAGAAAGGAAGGAAGGAAGGAAGGAAGGAAGGAAGGAAGGAAGGAAGGAAGGAAGGAAGGGAAAGAAAGAAAAGAAAAAAGAAAAAAAAGAGACACTAAACAGAAACAGGCCCATGCAGGAAAAGACATCTGTGACGCACATAGCTCAGCCCACGGTAATGTCAACTGCTTCCCCCCGCCCCCTTGCTTGCTCAATTACATGGATGGTTTTAGCCCCTTGCTTATCTGACCTTCTGAATACTTTCTGAAGCAATATGTGGTTGTTCTCACAACTTGATGAAAACGGTCCACCAGCCCTCTTGTCATCACTCAAGCCTCTTCTCTCTCTGAGAAGTTCTTCTCCACCCACCCTCCTCATGTGCCGGGTCACCCCAGGCACAGCTCTGTGTCCCTCTCTCACTTTCAGGTGAGACAACCCCATGGCACATAACATCTACTACTGGAAGAAACTGAAACTGAAAGGTGTATCTGAGTTAGAGAGCAGTGTGTGTGTGTCTGTGTATCAAGTAAACCAACTTAAGGCAAATGCGCCAGAATTCGCCCTATTTACAAGATAGGAAACAGCACGGTGAACACAACCAATAGGAGACTGGACGAAAGTTTCCTGAAATCAGTCTTGCAATAACCATCACAAAATGTCTGAAAAGCTCTTGTCTTCAGATGTGATAATTATATTTCTACATAATAGTCACACATAGGTTGATAGTTACTACAAATATTGTTGAGCTTAAAAACATTTGAAGTAGCCAACAATGGAAAATAGTCTATATACTTCTATCAACAATTTCATATGAAACATTAAAATATCTAAAACATGTTTTTGCATTGAAAGTTTTTAAATATTAATTTCTATTTATTTATTTTAGGGTTTTTTTGCTTTTTTAATTTGTTTACTTAGTTGATTGGTTGGTTGGTAGGTTGGCTTTTTGAAAGAGAGTCTCTCTGTAGTCTTGGCTGTCCTGGAACTCCCTTGTGTAGACCAGGCTGAGCTCACAGCTCCTCCTCCCCCCACCCCCGTATGCCCAGTACTGGGATTAAAGGCATGTGCCACCACACTCAGCCAGATTTTTGTTTTTTGTGTGTGGTGGTGGTGAGGGGGTATGTATGTTGAATGTGACTGCACCACCCACAAAGGTCAGAATAGGACATCCACCCCTTGGAGCTAGAATTACAGGCAGTTGTGAGCCACTCATTGTGAACACTGGGAACTGAGCTCAGATCTCCTGAAAGAGCAGCAAGTGCTCTTAGCCACTGAGCCATCTCATACACAACATTGCAAGTATATGAAGTCTGACGCCGCTGTTATTAAATCTATATATGTTAAGCAAACATACAGATGTAGGAAATAAGAACTAGGGATGCAAAGAAGCCCCATTAATTGCTTTTTTTCAAATATAGGACTTCTTTTATGTGCCATTATTAAAAATCTGGATTTTAAACAGATTCTTGGACTGGTGGTTCATATCCATTAGCTTGTTTAGCACCATTAGTTTTCCCAACTCGAACTTGGGTTTCTTCAGCATTTTTACTTTCCTAATGAAGACATGAAGAGGAGAAATAGAGCAGCAGGCCTTTTCTATATCTTTTCTAGTGCTGTCTGGAATCAACTTAGTAACGCCTTCCTTCAAGTCATTTGTCTGCACTTATGAGGTCATGATTTCCATCTTCTTCTTCCGGACCTGGCGGACCTGCTGGTGCTGCACCTGGGACGTCTTGCATATCTGGTTGTTACTCTTTTTAGTGAAGCCAGCACAGAAAAGATGGAGCAAATAACCATCAGTCATCTTGCCATCAACATGAGCTTTAATCATGGTCTACCACTTCTTGATCATGGAACACATTTTGTCCCAGGTAAGATCCAAGCAGTGGAAGTTAGTTAGTCAGTTTTTGCCCTGAACGTCCTCAGTAATTAGCTTGACTTTTATAAATGTAACATAGTCATTCGGCAGATCAGCAAGGCTCACTTCAAACACACGACCCTTGAGGCCATCTGATGTAAGTTTGGTTCCTTGAGTCCTTGTGACTAGTTTTTTTCCAATGTTTCTGATACTGAACATAGCTGGAGCATTCACATCCTACTAATATTTCTTAGAAAATAGATCAACCACTTTCTTCTTGGCTTCCTTCTTGCCGCCTTTTGCAAGGTACTTGTTCTTGCTGACTGCATGGTGCTGCTCACAGAACCAAAAGGACCACATTAATTGTTAATAACAATTATTTCTCATTATTTTTTCCAGTGTTAGAGAATGAAATCTAGTGCTTTGGGTATGGTAGGCAAATGTTCTCCAGCCGAGTCAACATCCCAGCCCATTAATAATTATTTTGTGGTGTTACAAAATGTGGGGGCTAGAGAGATGGTTCATTCAATAATGCACCGCTGTGTGGCATGAGGAACCTAGTTCAGATCCCCAGCACCCATGTGAAATCTGGACATAGCAGAATGTGTCTGTAATGCCACTGCTGGTGGGGATGTAGACACGCTGCTCCGTGGAGCCAGCTAGCCTAGCCAAATTGATGAGCTCCAGGTTCAGTGAGAGATGCCATCGAAAATGATAAGGGAAAAGCAATACAGGAAGACTACAGTGTTGACCTTTGGCCTACACAGGCACATGCATGTGCACTTATGTACACATATACATAAACACAAACACACATGCACACATACACACAAAAATAACAGTGCAATAGAAAGAGTCAGGAGGGTCTTATTTATTCTATGGGCTTTCTGTGTACGTGTTTGCAGATTTCATTAAAATGGCATGACGCGATTCTGTACAGAGAGGGAACAAACTATCAGGGAAAGGGGCTCCGAGGGCAGGAGGCGACACAGGGACCACACAGCTAGGGTGTGCTGAAGGGAGGTGAGTCCAGCTGGACAGACTTGAGTCCTGCTTGAGGCCAGACTGGGGACAGCAGCAATGGCTCACTTCTCAGAACTTTACACACTTTAGAGAAAACGCTTGGCTGGTCTCGCTCCCCTAACTGCGTGCGGCATGACACGGGGTGTGCCGAGTGGGAGGGTTGTCTTGACCCACCACTAACTGGCCAGCAGCCCTGTGACTGGCTGCACCCTCGGGATCCAGGTTCTTCTCATTTATAAATGAAAACACTCTTTCTTCACCCAGCGCATGGTTGGTGATGGCTGGTTTTTCATGTTTCAAGGTTTCCACAACTGTAAATTTGCCCACCTGCCAATCATCCAAACCAATCAATCATCCCTATGTTCACAGAGCTGGGGAATGTTTCTGTCCCATCCAAACATCCCCACAGGTGACAAACCAAGTGGACCTCCAACTTCATGTTTCAGCTTTCACACTGTGAACCAGTGGCCTTTCAAGATCTGCCAAGGGCCACAGTTTTTGCCTTTCTGCACTCTCATGAGGGGGTTTGGGCACTTAAAGTGACTCCTGAGATAGTACTAAAGTATCATCTCATGTTTCTCAGTGTGTGCCCCAGGAGGGTATATGTGTGTCAGCTAGCCTTCCCTGAGCTACAACGCTGCTGACCATGGGTCCTATGTTACCAAATCAAAAGCACATACTAAGTAATACTGTTGAACATATACACATAAAAATCAAGGTTATAAATTAATAAGTTCATGAACGTGATCAGAGGAGCACAAGAACACAACCCTGTGTTTCCTGCAAGTGCAAGATCTAATATTAAAAAATTGATTGTTCCTGGAAGATGTATAGACAGCAGCATGACTAATGAGAATAAACTCTATCACCATTTCAGTTCTGCCACTGTGACAGAAACATCCTAACAAAATCGAATCAGGGAGAAAGGATTTGCCTGGCTTAGGATTCGGGGTACAGTCCATCACAGCATGTTTGTGGTCAGAGGAGAGACAAAGAATGCATGCGCACTTGCTCACCTGTGTACGCTTAGCTTCATACTCTTAAGACCTCTTGTCTAGTGTCTTAGTCACACTGGGCTGGTTATTCTCACATCAACTAAGACAACCAAGACAATTGAACTTAGACATGCCATGGGTTACTCTGATGTTGACCATCCTTCATTGAGGTTCTCTTCCCATGTGATTCTAGGTCAAGTTGACAATTAAATCCAACCATCACAGACTGTATATAAAATTCACTTGTACTTTGCACACATTTTATATTGAATTCTGACACAAGCTAATATGGTGCCTGAAATGAGAAAAATAAGTGTCTATTAAACTAACTTAATGTCACCTCCCACAAACCAGCAGGTGACACAATGTACCTGCGTTTATTGAGAACAGAGTTGCATTTCTGAAGAAGACAGAAACACAATGGCTTTGTGTGTCCCCTGTGCCCGTGCTACATGTGTAACAGCAGTTCTTTTCATGTTTCCAGGGTCACATAGCTCATCCACAGTCAAGGTCCCCAAGCAGCGTCACTATGCTTTGGACCAAAGGTAGTTACTGATTCTTCTTTTCAAAGATTCCTTACATTGAAGAAAATAAGCATTCTGCTTCTTCCCAGTCAACACTCTTCTCCTGGAAGGACACAACTCCAACTTAATTACCAGCACAGGGTTACTGATTCTGTAGCCTTCAACACCAGTGTTTCTAGAAGAGATACCAAGAAAGAAATTGTTTTTAAAAGACAGGGAAATAGCTTGCACTGACCCCCAGAACTTCCAAAGTCCAATGTAAGCAGGTTCTCAGAATCTCAGTACTCTTGGAAAGTTTCACAGCCATACAAGATGAAGGAAGACACACACTGTCACAGACTTGAAAACACTGAGGACCAACAGCACCTAAAAGTAATAATCAAGTCTGAGGTGAATCTTAAAGCAGAGGGGAAAAATACCAGTGGAAAATAAAGAAATGTAACTAAACACAGTAGTTACAAGCATTGTCTCCCTGCTGGTTTTCATTTGGCTGATCGTATCCTGAGCACATTCAGTGTTTACACTAGGAGAAGCTGGATGAAACTCCAGAATTCTACACCACGTCTACAATTCTTCTCCACAGTCTAAAATTAACTTAAGAAAATGTGAGACATGAGAATAAAGGAAAAGAGAAAAGAATAGAGGAGGAGAATAGACCCATCCTACATCCAAGCATGAATCTTGAAATGGAGCCAGGTTGTGGGAAGGGTGGGCAGTCAGCTGCTGTGGTGTGGGGATAAATTCTGCTTACCTATCCAGACTAATCACTTTCTCAAAGAATAGACAGGAAGCGGTGCTGTTCCTGGTGTGTAGGATGGCCACTCTTCCCAGGGCCTTTAAACTCCTGCTGCAAAGCAGGTGTCTCAAATCAGACTAACTGCTGAGCACTCTTCCCTTTTTCCAACCAGGATAAGATGGTTCAGATGGGAGAATGACACAGATGCCCCACTTGGAATTGTTTAACTCACCTGCACAGGGAAGTAGTTGTCTATTGATAACATTTTCTCTCAACAGGAACTCCATGTTGGGGAATAAGCATCTTCAAATATCCTTCTGGTATATTTTCATTATGTTCCCAATGTGCAGTCAGTGTATGACCATAATTATTTCTAGCTTGTTACCATTACAAGTTACAATTGTCCCTCTCCCAAGTTCTTCTGAAGGATCTTTGCTTTTTAAATCTTCTATTTAAATAGTTACTGGCAATTACACAGGTATGACCCAAACAGACAGCAGGGAGCTATCTATTTACTTTCTAACAAGCTAGAAGAGCAAGCCTAAAATACTGGAAACATATCTAATTCCCCACACCTCACACGAGCCAGCCCTTGTTCATAGTCAATGGTTGGCAAGATTTCCTGAGCCCTTAACAGTTTGTCCACTGTGTTCTTCCTGACTTTGGCACAATAGATGTGACTAATGATTATACCGGACACAAGAGAGCCCACAACCCATACTAGAGTTAACTTGCCAGATTAATAACTAATGTGGGATGCTGGGCTCACTACAGCTGTGTTGTAGCCACTGTATTGAACACCACATGAGAGATATGAACTCCTGTAGCTCCCCCCTCCCAACCTTGTGTAATTATGAACATCATCTATTGTATGAGTGATACGTAAGGTCAAATACCTTCTAATAGCCTCAGAGCTTTTTTTTATTAATTGCACTTTATTCACTTTGTATGCCCCCTGTATCTCCCTCCCTCCTCCCCTCCCAACCTCTCCCTTCTTCCTTCTTCTCCACCCATGCCCCTCCCCAAGTCCAATGATAGGGGAGGTCTTCTTTTCCTTCCTTCTGATCCTAGTCTATTAGTTCTCATCAGGAGTGGAGTGGCTGCATTGTCTTCCTCTGTGGCCTGGTAAGGCTGCTCCCCCCTCAGGGGGAGGTGATCAAAGAGCAGGCCACAGAGTTCATGTCAGAGACAGTCCCTGTTCCCATTACTATGGAAACCACTTGGAGGCTGAGCTGCCATGAACTACATCTGTGCAGGGGTTCTAGGTTATCTCCATGCATGCTACTTGGTTGGAGTATCAGTTTCAGGGAAGACCCCTGTGCTCAGATTTTTTGGTTCTGTTGCTCTCCTTGTGGAGCTTCTGTCCTCTCTAGATCTTACTATTTCCCACTTCTTTCATAAGATTCTCTGCATTCTGCCCAAAGGTTGGCCATAAGTCTCAGCATCTGCTTTGATAGTCTGCAGGGCAGAGCCTTTCAGAGGCCCTCTGTGGCAAGCTCCTGACTTGTTCCCTGTTTTCTCCTTCTTCTGATGTCTATCCTCTTTGCCTTTCTGGATGGGGATTGAGCATTTTAGCCAGAGTCCTCCCTCTAGATTAAGTTTCTTTAGGTGTACAGATTTAGCAGGTTTATCCTATAATATATGTCTATATGAGTGAGTATATACCATGTGTGTCTTTCTGCTTCTGGGATAGCTCACTCAGGATGATCTTTTCCAGTTCCCACCATTTACCTGCAAATTTCATGATTTCCTTGTTTTTAATTGCTGAGTAGTAGTCCATTGTATAGATGTACCACAATTTCTATATCTATTCCTCAGTTGAGGGGCATCTGGGTTGTTTCCAGCTTCTGGCTATTACAAATAAAGCTGTTACAAACATGGTTGAGCAACTGTCCTTATTACGTACTTGAGCCTCTTTTGAATATGTGCCTAGAAGTGGTATAGCTGGATCTTGAGGAAGCGCTGTTCCTAGTTGTCTGAGAAAGCACCAACTTGATTTCCAGAATGGTAGTACAAGTTTACATTCCCACCAGCAATGGAGGAGGGTTCCCCTTTCTCCACAACCTCTCCAGCATGTGTTGTCGCTTGAGTTTTTGATCTTAGCCATTCTGATGGGTGTAAGGTGAAATCTCAGGGTCATTCTGATTTGCATTTCCCTGATGAGTAAGGATGTTGAGCATTTCTTTAAGTGTTTCACCTCAGAGCTTCTTAATGTAACAAATGTGCAGCATTGCACTGACCCCATCATCTACAAGCTTCACAATGACATTGCATGAGGCACTATTTTTGTTGGTTAAAATCAAAAAGCTTCAAGTGTACCTGTCATCTCAGCTGCTGTAATAATCTAGCTTCTGGGAGACACTTTCAGGCAGACTGGAGTCCCTAGGAAGTGTTCAGCCTCATTTGCTTCCTGTCAACCTTGGTAGACAGCTTGCTTGAACCAGGGTCCCTACTAACCCTGGAGACTTAGTCCTGACCAAACTGTTGCTACATGGATTCACACAGCTGTCTCATAGCTAGTGTTCAAACGCAGCTGACTTCTCCATGGCTTCAAAGGTAAGTTCTGTCCATGCATCCAAAGTGACCCACCTGGACAATGTTTCTTTTCTATACAACTGTCCTACAAGAGCCCTGGCAACTCCCCACCAACTAACATAGACATAGAGAAAGAGGGTCTGTCCTTGTTGCCTTGAGCCCCAAGTTGCAAGGGCTCTTAGGCCATTCTGTTTCTTCTTTTGCTTCACGTCTAGTCAATCAAACAAGTTTTGTTGGTTCTGCTTCAGAATGTCTCCTTAGTTTAGTGTTTATTGACAACTGTGCTCATGTAGCAATTTATTCATATGCTACTTGGTTGGAGTATCAGTTTCAGGGAAGATCCCTGTGCTCAGATTTTTTGGTTCTGTTGCTCTCCTTGTGGAGCTTCTCTCCTCTCCAGATCTTACTATGAATGGTGGCTTTTCATCAACTGAGAATTATTTAAAACTAAGCATTATATTCTTGTGATGTTTGAATGAGACTGGCCCCATAGGGCCCAAAGGGAGAGGAACTATTAGGAGGTTTGACCTATTATAGTACATGTGGCTTTGTTGGAGGAAGTGTGTCACTGGGCGCAGGCTTTGAGGTCTCAGAAGCCCAAGCCAGGTCCAGTATCTCATTCTCTTCCCACTGCCTGCTGATCTGGATATAGAACTCTCAGCTACCTCTCCAGCACCGTGCCTGCCTTCATGCCACCATGTTTCCTGCCATGATGATAATGAACTAAACCTCTAAACTGTAAGCCAGCCCCAATTAAATGTTTTCCTTTATAAGAGTTGCAATGGTGTCTCTTCATAGCAATGGAAACCCTAAGACTTGTCACAAATAGACGATCTCCCCCATCTTGTTACTTTTTTTAAAAAGGTTCATTTATTTATTTATATCATTCTGCCTACGGGTATGCCTGTACACCAAAAGAGGACATGAAGTCTCATTATAGATGGTTGTGAGCCACCATGTGATTACTGGGAATTGAACTCAGGACCTTTAGGAAGAATAGTCAGTGCTCTTAACCTCTGAGCCTTCTCTCCAGCCCCCATCTTGTTACTTTTGAACTCTTAACACCTTGTGAGGGGACTTGCTAGTCTGAAAAGACCCACAGTCAGTCAATAAGCAGCACCAGGCCCCAGGCATATGGGAGGCAGCCTAGATCATCCTACTGTTGCTGTGCTCACAGGCGGTAGGAGTCACCTGGGTGCTCCGCAGCAGGGACTTCACAAGTCAACAAAGCAAGTACTCTTACCTCTACTTGCTTTGCAGCAATAGAAACTAATAGATAACATCAGGGTAACAGCCTCACGTGTGATTTATGTAGGAGAAATGTAAGACTTAAGTCCAGCAAGTGGCATGGCCACAATCCCTTTTAACAAACGGCACTCTGAAACTATGGGCTACTCCACCCTCCTTCGTAAAGTATTAAGATGAGAAATTATAAACACGAAGTACCTCAAAGGGAGATTGTTTCAATAAGATATACTTGGATCAGCAGGAATGACAGCAGGGCATACTGCTACCCCATCCCCACCCCTAGAAATAGAAATCTACCATTTATATAAGAACCCAGTAAAGGCTCACCTTTGTGAAGTGTTACTAGGGGACACACATGTTCTTAGTGGCTTACACACTTTGCATCACTGTTCAAACACTGAGAGGAGATTATACATTATTCCTAGTTATTATCAATCCTGATTATTCTAGTCGTCACTTATTACACATTAGAAAAGATGGTTCAGAAAAGTGTATAAGTTGCTCAAGGTCACAGCTAATAAGTAAGAAGGCTGAGACCTCAAATGACAGAGCCCATTCCAAGGCCAAGTTCCTAATAAAAACATTACACAGTTTGTTTATCCCATAGTGCATATTTGGTTGACCAAGATCAGTTATAAAAATAATATGTGGCCAGGCACGGTGGCACACACCTGTAATCCCAGCATTCAAGGAGGTGGAGACAGGTGGATCTCTGTGAGCAGAGGCCAGCCTGGTCTACAAAGTGATTCCAGGACAGCCAAGACAGAGAAACTGCCTCAAAAACAAAACAAAACAAAAAACAACAACAAACTATCACAAAAACCAAAACCAAAAAACTGATGATGATGATGATGATGATGATGATGTGTGGTTCTACTCTGATTCCAGGAAAGAACATATAGTTGTTGATGTGGCATGTAGGCCTAGAAAAATAGCGCATGTGTCAACAGTAAGTCCTCCTGACCAATGGGATTAGGGGTGTTTTTATTTTCTTTGTGTATTTCTACATTTTCTGAAAAAAAATTGCAATGAAAGGTTTCAACTTTGATAGTGGGAAATATGCTATTATTTTGAAACCCCTCAACATGTGAACACTTGTTAATGTTAAGATAAGAGGCAAACACCTCAGCACATAACTCAGCCATAAGTATGTGTTAGCTTGTGAGAGGACCTGGGTTTAATCATCTGAGCTAACGTTAATTAATTAACAATAACTTTAAACTGCATATGGAACAATCAATGAAAGCAATTAATTCACTAAAGCAATTGCTTATCTTTGCATCAGATGGGCAGTTTTGAAATGTTAGTTTTCGATGCTTGCTGGAGCCCTGGGAGATACTTGCCCGGAGCGTAAGTGACACAGCCTCTCAGGAACTAAATTTAGCAATTTGTGTGAAGAAAGTGTCTATACCGTATGAAGCAATAACAAGGAAGTAATACTTAAATCAACAAATCAGAAAAAAATACATTAAATGTAGTTAGTACAGTCAATATGTTATCATGGATCTGTCAGATAACAAGCAAAAAACCAAGATGTGTACTTTGGGGAATAATTTGATCAACGGACAGAATCCCATGAAGTGCAACCGAGCACTTTTGACATGAGTAGTGGTGTGTGTTGGTGAGTGCTTAGTGAATGTAAACATGTTGGAGGTCCAGTGGAGGGCATCTGTGTCCCGCTATTAACCCACACACACCTCATTTCTTTAAGACAGGGTCTGTCTCTGAACCCGGAGCTTACACCGTTCTTGTTGTTTTCTCTGGCAAAGCTGGCAGCCAACAAACCCAGTGACCCTCCATCTTGCCCCTCTGTGTTGAGTAAACGAGGCTGCATGAGACTCAGTCCATCTTGAAAGGTGCTCTAGCCCTCCTGCTTATACAGCAAACACCCTCACCCACCAAGCGCCAGGGGCTTTTAACTTTAAGAAACCTCTTGGATTCAGACATGTAACCCCTTCTTCCCATGACAGCAAGAAAAAAATTAAAAGTTTGTGAGCAGATACAACAATTTTGAAAACCAAAACCCTATGCAGAGCTAACACTTGCCCTGAGCTGATGACGCCACCCCTGGAGGTGGATGGATGGACAAGCCAGTCGAAGAGAGCCTCGTTGCTCTTGTGCTCTCCTTCGTGAAGCAAAACTGTTCACAGGGTTGCTCTGTTTCAGTAACTCTCAGGCTCTAATGATAACAGTACAGGGTAAGCCTGAGGTTCCACATGGACAAGAAGCTGAAAGAAGGTGCTGATGGTGTGATGGCCTCATGAGCACTAGAAAAAATAATAAATATGTATAGACAAGTATAGGAGAAGGGTTGTTTCAGTCCTCGCTGGGGCAAAAAATAAACTATAAGTGGACTTACACACTCAGATGGTTTTGTGTTGTTTGCGTGGCAGCTCCTAGCCTTGTGAGCTATTAACTTTAATGTCTTTAAGTTAGATAAGACGAACAATTCAGTCCCTTGGTTATGTTGGTCACATTTTAAGTGCTGACTAGTGGCATGCACCAAGTGATGCCACCTAGAGCAGAAGCTTTTATGGCCCTATGGGATACTGCTGGGCCAGAGCAGGTTTGGTTATCAAAGAATTTAAAGACTCTAAGGTTTATTTCACCTTCAAACAAATCCAACTGTGAGATCTTGATCTGTCATCTGTAAAATTTTGGCCACCTTTCCCAGAAGAGGGAGAAAAATAAAAAAGGTCAGGACAATGTGGTTAATAAAAAGAAGCTTACGTTCTCTCTTCCCAGAAAAGAGCAGAACAACTCAACCGGAGACGGAGCAAAGTGACATTAACAACCTGCGAGAATGATGGAGAAAGAGAATGCAAAGCTAAACAGAATACACACCCTATTTGGTACATTTCATGCCAAACCCATTTTGTGCCTCCTGCCCTCTTACTCTCTTGACCCTTTGCAGAAAGCAACGCCATGGAGAGAAAGTCTAGACACTGGGGAGTACACGTTCTGCTCTGCCCTACCAGGGATACTCCCGTCTGAGTACAAGCACAAACAGACAAACCCACAAAGGGATGCATAGGCTCAGGTTCTCTGTAGAAGAAAAGCACACAGAAAGCTGTTTACCGTCAGGAACAAAGAGGACGGCAAGCCTGGATCTGCAGCACAGGCCAGGACAAGCCCCAGAGAAGAGCAGGTATCAGGGTCTTGAGGCAAAACTCCTTGCACAAGGAGCTTTGGTTTTTTCGACTGATTGTGCAAGGCCCCACCCACATTATATGGAGTAATCTGCTCTCCTCGGGGTCCAACACTACCCACATCTAGCTTCACGCACTGCTTAGACAAATGTTGACCAAACAGCTGAGTCTGGTGTCCTTGCTAATGAGAAACAGGCATCTCGAGGAATGAGTGCTGTGAAAACTTTAACCTGGGGTACATGCCACACTCCCTTTTGTGAATTTTGCCTGTAACTACGGAGCAATGGGAGAAGAGGTTGTAAAGATCGCAATGGCTGCTGTAATAGACTCCGCTGCTAGAGTTACTCCCCTCTGTCTCATTTAAAGCTTGTAGATGCTGGAGAGCTACTGTGGGCTTTCGAAATAGGTCATCCGAAGTCAGCACTAGGATCATGGAGAGCATGGGCTCCCTTCCAAAGCCTTCCTAAGACACTGAACACTGGTGTTCCCCTCTTCATGATGATATGGGCATTGACACATTTGAGAAATAAGACAACGTTCATTAACTACTTTAAGCACTTCCCATATGGATAAAGAGTGGGGATCATTAAACTAGCCTTCTGAGGTTATTTAACCCAACTCGAATTTTCCCTGAAGTTGGTATATAAAAAAAGGAATGAATTTACTGACTTAGAAAAATAATTCTTTCCATGATCTTTGTGGTTTTATAAGAAGAACATTTTTCTTGTTTTACTGAGATATGAGTAACAACTTGTGTGTGTTTAAAGTGTACAATGTGACATTTTGACACATATTGTGAAATTATAAACATGTGACACATATTTTCCCAATTGACTGAATTATTATGACAGTAGAGAGAAAGCACAGAAGTGTTTAAAATGTGTGTAAAAAATACAAACTTTAAGCCACAAGATAAATATGTTCTGGGCTTTCATGCCTGGCATATTAACTATACAGTAAGTTATACCTTGTTGTGTAGTTGAAATTTTCTGGGAGATCTCCTTCTGCCTTTATTCCCAACTGTGATGTCACCATTGATGAATGTGAGGCCCACAGTAGTACTGTCTGAGCAGGAAGTATTGGTTTAGCGATCCTTTCTCTCCACAGGTTTTGAAGTTAATTTCCTTTCTTTGCCATTTGCTTCAAAGTATGACCATGAATAAACCTTAAGATTCTCAGGTACCAAAACCTAACTTTCAGGCAACTGATGCTTTCTGCATTCACCTTGGCATAGTCCTTGGGGAGCTCTTCCAAAAGCATTTGACCTGATTCAACCCCACTCACAATATTTAATAAACTGCAGTCCCTGTACCTGTCTGTTCCACACAATAACACAAACCCCACGATCCCTGGTTACTCTGCACTCCTGACTAAAGGAGAAATGATCATTAGAATTAAAGTCCATAAGTATGCTGACTCATCTCTCTCGGTACAGGCTTCCAAAGCTTCCAAACTCCACCCTACTGAGGTATCCCAAGAAATACAAGAGCTGATCGCTGGGCATGGCATCAAAGCACTGTCATCCCAACACTCCAGAGGGTGAGGCACCATCCGGAGCTACACACCAGATCCTGTTTCAAAACTAAAACAAAGAATCGTATCTAATTAAAGTGATTTTGCATCCAATAGTCAAAATGAGTTTAGGAAATGAAACTAGCAAATTCATTTGTATGGTGCAAAATAAATAAACAAATAAATGAGCTCCTTTGTAACTCAGCTCCTACCCAATTTCCCACACTGCAGATTCCTGCTACTTTCAACCACGGTCTTGCACCCCACTTTCTCAAGTTCAACCCTCCGCATAAGCTACTCCTACCCCACTACACGTCCAGAGTCACGGAAAGGCACATCTGGCCTGCACTTACCACTCAAGCCCTACCCATCAGCTAACCCGTTCCGGAAGCGAATCACTAGAATTCACATCTGCTCCTTTATTTTCAGAGCACATCGTCCTCACCAGAGTACATCTGATTGTGTTTCGGGCCGGGGTTCATTGTGTCTCTCTCATTATTTGTGAGTTTCCTGTTCCATCTTTCTCTCGACACCTAACACACCGCCTGCCAAAATAAACACTATAAAGGGGATGGATAAAGGAAGGGAAGCCACTCCAACAGAAACAGCTCCTCTGGCACAAGTTAGGCTACACAGCTCTTCTCAAACCAGCCTCTCTTGGGCCTTGGGAACCCAAAAACAGGGTTGAGGGTGCAAACAGACACTTGGTCCTGTCCAGGGACATTCTAATAAGTAACAGGATGTGCTTACACTCCAGAATGGCCTCCAGTGCCTGTTCTTACAAGGAGGTTCTACCTGGTCGACTGGGAAAGGCAAAGCATGACTGGTCTCCTCTGCACATGACTAGACGAGCTCCCCACAGATCTTACCACACTCCATTCTTAGACGCATAGGAGAGTTGGTTTTGTTCTGTCCACTTTGTGGATAGAGTATCCAGAGGTTAAATGATGCTCTGAAAGTCTATGTGCCACCTCCTCAGCCCTATCCTGAAGACTTTTGTGGTATTGTAAGTGGGATTCCTTTTTTCTCAATTGGATTCTTTCTAGAAATATCAATTTTTGTGTTTTGACTTTACTATCCTACAGCTTCAGAGCATTTGTTTGTGAGTTCTAAGCGCTTTTTATAGAATTGTGCTTTCCCATGCACAGGATCAGCTGCAGCTTCTGATATTATTTTTTTCTTGTCTAACTTCCCTTCAGAGTATGACCAGTCTCATACTGAACAAAAATTTGGAGAGCAGGCATGCTTGAGAATGTCTCCAGTTGGCTCATGTATTTGAACACTTGGTCCTAAGCTGGTGCTATGGTTAGAGAGATTTTGCAAGTTTGGTCTTGCAGGTGAAAGTATGTCACCAGGGGAGGCTTTGAGAGTTTTAAGATTCAGCTCATTTCTAATTTGAGCGCTGTTTTTGTTTGTGGCTCAAGGTCTGAGCTCTCAGCCTTGCTCCAGCTGCTGTGCCTGCCCCTTGATGTCATGTCTGCTGCCATGACAGACTGTCTCTCTGGAATGATAAGCCTCAAATAAACTGCTATAAATCGCCTTGGTCACGGAGTTTCATCACAGCAATAAAAAAGTATAGCTACTTTAGAGTGGTGAGAGCGAGGCCCGGATGTTAAAGGAAGAGCTTCCTCCTTCTCCCCACTGGATGTTAAAGGAACAGCTTCCTCCTTCTCCCCACTGGATGTTAAAGGAACAGCTTCCTCCTTCTCCCCACTGGTTACAATGCTAGCACGGGTTTTCAGAAGTGGCCTTCAGAGACAGCACATAACAGACATATATGTATACATACTCATACAGTTTTAAAGAGCACTGGAATACATGAGAGCTTAAGCAGATTACAAACAGGATTCAGTGGCTAAATGGTATAGTTGCACTAAAGAAATAGACTTAGAGAAAGAACAAACGACAATGTTACTTTGAGAATCACCTTAACTAACCCACAAAGACAAATGCAGAGAATTATGAAAAGTGAAACTTTGTTTTCATCCACCCACCCATTAAGAAGAAAAGCAAGAAGGAGCAAAGATTCTGGAAAGGGATGTCCCAGAAGTCACAGGCTAAGACTACTTAAAAGAACCCAAACAAAAGACCGTTGCCTTATTTTCAGTAGAATTATAAAATGAAGGACTCAGAAGTAGAGCCAATGTACAGGGGTAAACACATATGTGTTTCTATGTAATATTTGCTGCAGTTCTAAGTGACTGCCAGAGAAGTAGATCCCAGAAGCAAATTTTTGACTCTAAAAAATGTAAATTATATTTCATCCAGAGAAATAAACCTTTTCATTATTTATTTTTAAACTTGCCTATTCAAAAGAGAAAGAAATCTGGTGTGGCTTTCCTTTTAAGTTGATTATAAAATAAAACTGTCAAGAGAGAAATCAAAACCAGAAAAGAAAGAAACAAATATCTCCACCACAAAGGCTGAGGCTTGCTCTGACTGAGCCCCAAGCTTTCTGGCAGTGAAAAGAAAACACAGCAAGAGAGTTAGATAGACAAAGCCTTGAGGGAAAGCAGGTGCTCCAGGGGAGGAAAAACCTCTGTTTCTGGTAACAAATTTTCCTAAAAGGAATCATCCCCAGATTAAACAATAATGGATAGCAGGTGGCACCATGGAAGGGTTTCTTGCATTTGTGTTTCCTAAAGGCTGCTTTATTTTATCTTGATGTAATTTGGTTTGAGCGTGTATATAGGAAAAGGCAATAAGTGCATCGGTGAGGCCACCATTGTATAGTTTTAGAAAAATGTCTAAGAATGAAAGCAACAAGATACAGTCTGGCTTTAGATTACACATAAGCAGACATCACTGCTGCAGCCCAAGAGAGATGCCAGTCCAAGGTAGCATCCAAGAGAACTGGCTTTTGTCTTCAGATCTATGAGAGGCTGCAAGGAACTGCCAGTACATTCATAAATAAATGATCATGCCAAAAGAATAATAGTGCCAATGGGATTTTAAGGGAGCTTTGATGTTTTATTATAGTCCGAAGCCTTTGAGAGTGTTGTTTGTTTCCATTTTCACGTCAGAAGCAGGGAGATGGCTGCTTTTACTCTGTGCAGTGATAGGCAAGTGTGTCTACAAAAGGTCAGAGCCTGCTGGCTGCCAGGGTGCCGGGAACAAGAAGTGGGAGGTAAGGCCTTTTATCCAGAGACCAAACACCTGAGCTCAGGCAGCAGTGATCTTCCGCCACCAAATGCTAATGAAGGACTGAAAGATTGGAGGGGGGGGGCATAAAGACACAGAGGGCACAGGGCACAGGGCAAAGGTGAATTTCAGAAGGAAGTGATTAAACACTGCTGAAAAGCCCTCTTAAATTGCTGAAGCCAAGGAGAGAAGCAATTTAACAAAGACTTTAGGAATTCTGGAGTTTGGAGAGGGGTATTTGCAGCTTAGGAAAAGTCACATAAGCCAAGAGTAAAGCTCACATCTTTCATCCCAGCCCTCTGGAGGCAAAGGCAGGCAGATCTCTGTGAGTTCAAGGCCAGCCTGGTCTACAGACTGAGTTCCACGATAGCCATAGAGAGATGTTGTCTCAAAAGAAAGAAGGAGAAGAAAGAGGAGAAGGAGGAGAAGAGAAAAAAATCACAGAACACATTACATTTTAATATAAACATATAAATAATACATAACATGTGTTATGCTTATGCCTTCTGTTTGGTGACAACATGGAGTAACTGTGTCCACGCAAGGATTTAAAATTCTTAACCCTAACCCTAACTGTTGCTCTCACAGACAAATAAAGAGGAACGATGAAGGATCCCATAGCACAGGATGGGGAAGGACTGAGAAGGACAGCAGTGTGTTGTCCACTCACTCGAATGTGAGTGCTCTCCCTGCTCCCTGGTCCTGTGACAGCGAACAAGCAGCAAGGCTTGTGGTCTCAGGTCCCTGAGATGACAGCACAAGCGTGGGGAGAGTTAAACGGGAAGAAGCGGCAAGTACTTAATACAATGCCATCCACAAAGAAGGGCAGTATGCATTTAGAGAGAGGTGGAAAGAGGGAGAAACAAAAATGCCAAGGACATGGAGGGCAGAGGAAAGAAGAGGAGTGGAGAGATCACGGCAAAGGGGAGGAAAGAGGAAAAAAGAAAAGGTGGAAGAGAAGATTCTTGACATGTGCAGGAGGAATCTCAGACCCCTCAGAGATTACTAAATTCAACTCCAATTTTGCAGATGAGAAAAAACAAAGGAAGTGATCCCAGTTCAGGAACACACTGCAAGCTCTCAGAAGACTTCTGTGAAAGAGGAAGAGAGGAGGGGAGGGGAAGAGGGAGAGGGAGAGAGCGAGAGTTCGTGTTACTCTAGAAAAGCCGTGCTGGCAAGGTTTGTTAATTTATGGTCACAAGCAGGGGGTGAACATTCACCCTGGCTGGTGTACATTTATCACCTGAATTTTTTTAACCTCCTTTGAATTCAGTCATCTAAAGGCCTTCTTCTAAATTTAATGGATAGTATTTCATATTCTGTTTAAGTTTAAAGTTAAAGAAACCATTGAACATTTTGTTCATTACAAGCCTGCCAAGACTGGGCATGTAGGTTTTTTCGGAGTAAATAATTATTACCTCTTTGTTACTTTAACAACTGTCTCTAAAGACAATTTGGCCCAGACATGTCAATTAATCGCAGAATCATTAGTTCTTGGCAGTAATAGCTTTTTGATAACTTCTACTGTGTCTTAGCTAAACTCTAACAGCTGCAATCACAGAGATCTTTCTGCTGCCCTATGGACTGGCTGTTTTTAAACTGTAGGCAGAAAAAATGCATGCAAAGGGGAAAACCGTTTCTTTTTTCCCCCCTTCGGGGAGAAAATTATCTACTTCAGCCAGCAACTATCCTCCAATGTTTATTTGCAGTGTAAGGGTTGTCAAATGACCAAAACAGACACTTAACATGGGATTTTTTTCCTTTTAATTATCTTTTATTTTTTGATCTTATAATATATCATTTTCCCCTTCTCTTTCTTCCCTCCAAACTCTCCCATACCTCTCCTTGCTCTCTTTCGAATTCATGGTCTCTTTTTTCATTAATTATTGTTACACACACACACACACACACACACACACACACTCATATTCTTATATATAACCTGCTCAGACCGTATAATCTTACCTGTATTGTGCTTTCAGGGCTGACCATTTGGTACTAGATAACCTACTGGTGTGCTTTTCTCCAGTTCTATGCATTCCTTAGGGGCCTGTAGTCCTTTGTGTAGGGCTGAGACTGCCTGGGCTTTCCCTCATCCGCATTAGATTGCCTACTGCTGCTGTCCCTGTTTAGCTCACACTTAGGCATTCATGCTGGCGAGACTTTATGGGTATGGTTTCTTACAAGCCCAAGAGACACGAACTCTAAGAGGAACGGGGGTTTGCTGTTCCCATGCTCTCAGAATCTTTCTTCCTCCTCCTATTCCTCCTCCTCCTCAATGATCCCTGAGCCATAGGTACAGGAGTTGTATGGCATATGTATACCTTTGGATTGGGCTCCACAATGTGTGTTTTCCTTGATTATGGTTTTCTGTCATGGCCTCTGTCTGTTGCAAAGAGAAGTATCTTTGATGAGGAGCAAGGACTACATTTATCTGTTGGTGTGAGGACAAGTACTCAGACCAGGGTTCAGACTGTGCTAATGATATTTGTTTCTCATCAACACACATCCATCTACTCAAGCCAATCACACTTCAGGATTTGATTTTGGTTCGGCTCTTTAACCAGAGTTTTCAACTTTTGATTTGGTGACTGCTGTCAACCACACTTCAATCAACACTAACAAGATGTGTTAAGGTTATTTAAATCTTTAAGCATCGATAATGTTCCTCTATCCTTATGAAGAAGCTTAATAGTTAAAGAATTGTCTTATGTGGGGTTTTATTGCTGTGAAGAGACACCATGACCACAGCAACTCTTATAAAGGAAAATAGAGATGGCTTACAGGTTCAGAGGTTTAGTCCATTATCACCACGATGGGAAGAATGGTGGCATGTGGGGGGACATGTTTCGAGAAGGAGCTCAGAGTTCTACATCTGGATCCAAAAGCAGCAGGAAAAAACGGTGAGCCAAAAAACGGGGAGCCAGTTGGCAGGAGAACCTGAGATCTCAGAGTCCACCCCCTAGTGATGCTCCTCCTCCAACAAAACCACGCCTACTCCAGCAAGGCCACGCCTCTTAAGAGTGCCACTCCCTATGGTCCTATGGGGACCGGTTTCATTCAAACCTCAAGAATGTAGTTTTAATTAGTTTTAAATAATTCCCAGTTATCGAAAAGCTACCATTCAGCCTTCTGTCATAAATAAATTACTACATGTGTAAAGCTGTCAATAAAGACTAAACTAAGGGTAGATGAACGATGATCAGGGAATAATTATGACATCTATCATCATCACCATCATCATCATCATCTTAACATCTAGAAGCATTTATTGTGTGCCATAAGCTACCCATAAATCACTCAATTTTGTTTGTTTGTTTGTTTGTTTCGAGATAGGGTTTCTTGGTATAGCCCTTGTTGTCATGGAACTCACTCTGTATAACAGGCTGGATGTGAACTCACAAGATTCACCTACCTCTGCCTCCCAAGTGCTAAGATTAAAAACATGTGCCACTACTGCCTGGGACCACTCAATTTTTTTTCTTTTTTTTTTAATTTATTTATTTTTATATCAATCACAGGTTAGGTACTTTGCATCCCAGGCGTAACCCCCTCCCTCATTCCCTCCCACCCTTCCACTCCCTCCCTCATCTCCCTCCTCCCTGCACCCTCCAAGTCCACCAACAGGGGAGGACCTCCTCCCCTTCCATCCAACCCCAGCTCATCCTGTCTCCTCAGAGCTGGCTGCAATGTCCTCCCCTGGGATCTAGCCAGTCTGTCACTCCCTGGCATGTATGGGGGAGGGTCAAAGAGTCAGCCATCAAGTTCATGACTGAAACAGTCCCTGTTTCCCTCACTAGGGTCTTCAGTCCTACACCGAGCTATCATGGGCCCCATCTGAGCGGGGGTTCCAGGCCACATCCACACGTGGTCCTTGATTGTAGAAACCGTCTCATACAAGACCCCTGTGCCCGGCTCAGTTTGGTCTTTGTGGAGCTCTTGTTCTCCCCAAGTCTCACCAACCTCCCCCAGATCTATCATTACTTCTCGCCCTCTGCCAAAGGCTTAATATCTGCTCTGATACATCGCTACATTGACCCCCCCCCAAGAGGTCCTCCTTGGCATGCTCCTGAACTCAATTTTTATAACAAGATTTAAGGAGGGTGATAGTGTCACTATTCACAGATGAAAACATAGAAACTCAGACAAGTTATACACCTGTTGGAGGTCCTCAAAAAGTAACATTTTATTGTCCTGCAGGGTGACTAACGTATCCCCAGATATGGGGAGAATGTAGGGAAAGGCACAGGCAACAGCACACTGGCAACAATGTCACGGCTCATCGAAGCAGAAATAAGACTGGAAAGGCTGGCTGAAGTATCACACTGGCAACCAACACACACACCATGAAATAAATATACTCAAGTCACATTTTAGAAAGGTGAGTCTATTAAGATACATTCAAGTGATTAAGATAACTAGACAGCAGACCTTCATGATAAAAGATATGAACAAGTAGTACAAAACCTCTGAACTGAACTTGAGCAAATCCACACATGTCCTGCCTATGACAGAAGCTGCGGAGCTCACCTTACAAAGAGCAGTCACTTGAGTGGATAATCTTCTAAAGTTAGTTCCATGGCACACACGGATCTTCCTCATGCTTCCTGCCTTCGACAGTTCAGGGTTACATTTCCCGAAGCTTATCCCCCAAGGCTCTTTTCTCCTCCAACCCTGCCCTAACAGACAGCATCCTCACAGCTTCAGAGTTCAAGTTCATGCTCATCATTTTCTAATTCCAGACTGATGTCCAACCTGAGCCTGAGCGCTGAGTCTGCTCTGCTGGGTTAGGACATTCACTTGAAGAAAAGCTACCATCTCAAACGGACATGTCCACAAATCAGTGAAACTATGGCACAGACAGAAAGGCAAGTTTTGTTACTAACAGACATTGTAAGTATCCACTCTAAGTGCATGTCAAAATGAACCACAAAGCACCCAAAGTTCACACAGAGACTACCATGCCATTGAATAGCACTTACAACACTCACAGGTGTCCATCATATGAAACTCACATTTCTATACACATGCACGCACGCACGCATGCACGCGCGCACACACACACACGCACTCAAAATAAAAATAAATATCTTAATAAGCTAAAAAAATTAAAATAAAGAGTTATTAGTCTAGAATCCCTGCACAGGGGCAGAACACCTAGAGAGAGGAGACATCTATACATCTTGAGCTCTTTCAGGATCATCTGGAAATCTTCCTCTGTCCTACACCAGGAAGGAATGCGGACCTAATGCCAGGGCCTGGTATCATATGGACAGCAGTGCAACAATGCTAGAACACGCAAGAACACTGCTAAAAAAAAAATGAAGAAAATAAAATAACATTAAAGACTGAAACTATATTTCTGAATCATCAAGGAGATAAAATCAATTTCAGAAATTATAAAAGACTTAGTAATAAATGTCCACAACAAAAATCTCCGTATCAGATTTGCACAATGTAGATAATAATATCTGAATGGGAAGTTATTTTTTAACTTTTTATTGATTCTTCGTGAGTTTCACATCATGCACCCCAATCCCACTCATCTCTCAGGCCCCTCCTATCCAACCTTCACCCTTACAACCTCCCTCTCCCGGAAATAAAAACACACACAAACAGAGCAAAAACAAAAACAATACTAAAAAGCATAGAAAACAACTTGTCGTGGAAGCTGCAGTGTGTCACAGTGGTCCCCACAGTGCACCCCTCTGTCCACACATCTTCCCTTGTAAATGTTCACTGCAATGAGTCATTGGTGGGGTTCAGGGACTCCAGCTTCTGTGACACCATCAGTGATCGTCACTGGGTCTCGCTCTCCAGCGCACCACAGCCAGTGAGGGGCTGAGCCAGTTCTGAAAAGCCCTGGACATCCGTGTGGTCCCTGGCAACTGCTCAGACCAGGGATTGCTCCACAGACATCGACCCCGCTGACACCAACCCCTGACACCGCCTAGCCGCTGACGCAGACATGCCCTCAGAGGCAGCATGGGCTGGGGCTTTCGGCAGGCCTCAGGCGATGGGGCTGCCTACTCCCAAGAAGTTAGTATTCTCCAACCTCTCATCTCCAGTTCCCTCTCTCTTCACAGTCCTTAAACTATTCCACTTCCCCCTGCCTCTAAGTGCACCAAAAAGAAATATAATAGTCATGCCAACCCAAGTTTCTCTGAACCAGTTCAAAGTAAGTGGATCAGACAGACAATGTGAAAAGAAGCTAGACACAATGAGATCTGACTATTTTTAAAGAAAATGTTGTGAAGGTGACCCAAAATAGGGCTGCGACTGAAAAAGAAAGCCAACATAAACACTGAATTCTTTCTAAGTGATAAAGTAAGCCTTTCTTCTCTATATTCTTTTTTTTAAATATCCTTCTAATGAATTGGAAGTATCACATTTAAAAAGTGGGCTTTTAATGCTCACTCTTGTGTTATCCTAAGTTGATTCACAATCTAAATTTATTTATATACATCCGAAATGCATATCTACCATGTCAAAGAATTTGATAAGTTAATAGTTGTACTTATATATAAAAACTGGCTTTTCATTTCTGAAGTTTTAGCCACTGGGAACAGGGCAGAGTTTTTGGCTTCTCATTCAGTATCCATTATTCTACTGAATTTTTTTGGAGTGTCATTCTCCTCCATCCACCATAAACTTTCAATAGCCTTTGTCCTTTGAAGGTTCCTTTTCCATAACTTTGGGTCACAGGTTGAATAGAGTTGGGGCGGGGGGTGCCTGGTTCATTAGAATGTTTTATTTTCCTCCACAATTAATACACCCTAAGGTTATTTTCCCTGGCAAATTAGCTGGGTCCAAGTGAATCCTGAGTTTTCATGGCCTGACTTCAACATTGTTCCTTTTATAATTCCTTGCCTGGCATAATTCTCAAACTGAACACTGACTCACATAGCCTGCCCAATTAGGAGTTCTAATTAAAAGAATAAGCCTGCTCATGTGACACTGGCTGTACAGAACAAACTAAAAGGCAAGTTCTAAGCATCCACTCTAGAGGAAAGACTCACCCACGCAAGATGAGTAGAGTGTGCTTGTAGCAGACACATGCTAGAAGCATGGCCAACTCAATCTCAGAGTGTTTCTATGAAAACACCACCAACATGCTTCCTTTGGAGCATGAAACACTAGTGAAAAAAATCTGTCATTCCATCAGATCTAATGTATTGTTCCATTAGACAAAAGCACTTATTATTCTGCTTATTATATCTGTCTTTTCCCAGTAGTAAGGTCTCATTGTCAATACTGAAGACAAATAGTTCGAGGAACCATTTCTAAGGAAGTCAAGAATTCTGTTGACTTTTAAAAATCTACTCTCTGGCCAGCTCATGTGGTAAGGAATAAGGCGAGTTTTCATTTTCTTGATTCCCATCTGATTAACAGAAGACCCTTGGGAGAGGCGGAGAAGAGAGAGCAACCTTCACAGAGATTTTGGAGGATTTGATCAAGACCTCACAGCTAGAAAGTGCCAAAGGGAAAACTCCTCTGTGTTAGTCACTTTCTCCGTCAAAATCCCTACAAAGACGACTTAAGAGAGCTTACAGTTCCAAATAGAAGGGAGGGCGTGGCAGGAAGCAGGGGACGCAAGGCGACAGAAGCAGAAACATGGCTGGTTACACCAAATCTGCCTTCAGGAAGCAAAGAGTGAACAGCAAGTGGGGCCTGGCTACAAGGCTGAAAGACCACCCCAGGGACTTATTCCTTCCTCCCAGGCTCCACAGCCTCCTCCAAATAGCACCGCCAGCTAGGGACGCAGCGCCCACGCCCGGGAGCCTGAGGTAACATGGCATCCAGACCACAGCACAAGTAGCGATGCTAGTGTTCGTTTTCCGGCACTACAAATCGTCCCATTTGAGCGTCAAGGCAGATGACACAAACCACCCTTCTCCAGTACTGTCCCCATCCTAGCGGAATTGTAAGTCAGTCCTTTCTCAGTTTACCTGGGGATTAAATCCTAGAATGGGGACTTGGTTAACAACAACAAAACTATGCATGTGCCTTGTGTACCAAACATGTAATTCCTGCTATACCAGAGAGCTTGAGTCTGAGGCAGGAGGACCACAAGTTGAAGACCTCTCTGGGCTACATAGTGAGTTCAAGACCTGTCTGAAGACGCCACTGAGACCCTGTCTCCAAAAGCAGAGAGCAGGCCTCAGGAGCCCTCCTCCTCCTCCTCCTCCTCCTCCTCCTCCTCCTCCTCCTCCTCCTCCTCCTCCTCCTCCTCCTCCTGTTTTTAAGGACAAGGTCAAGCTGCTTTTTTCCTTCAGCACACTTGACTCTTGATCCTTGATGGACTCCTTGTGCCCTGACCTTGGAGAACAGAGGTGATTTACTCTCCGCTGTGAGGGATGTGCCTTCTAGCACATTTCACAGCATCCCTGACCTCACCTTCATCAATAGATCAGACACTCTCTCTTGTTCAAAATCTCCCAGTGACTTTCCTACCACCGGCAGGAAACACACGCTCATAGTATTATGCTATGGCTGCCAAAAGAGGGCGCCACATAGATCTCCAGCCCATAATGCCATAAGGATCCCCCTGCCTTGGCCTCCATAACACGTGAGCCTCACACCCAACCCGTTACCTGTAGCTAAGATTTTACTTCCTATTCCACTACGGAAACACAAGCAACCAGATGCTACCTTTAAGAACTACAAAATCTGCAAGCACTGCTGAGTCTGTACCTCTACCGCCAGCCTATCCTCAGACTTCCTGCTCTGCCTGCTCCTACGTGGGAACAACTCATATGGTGAAGCTCTTTCCAGAAACCCTAAAAAAGTACAGCCTGTTATGAATACTTACTTTAGATCTCCACTCTGGAACATTCCCATACAGACAGGCACACACTGTAGCTCTGCCCTATTTTCTGCTCCAAAGAATGGCGTCCACTCCCTATCTGCACTTATTCATCCTCCATCCGCCAGCCCCTGCCTGTTTCCCTACTGGTTTAATGGGCTCATTTTTGTCGAGGTCATCAAGACCTTCTCGCTCTCTCCAGCGCAGACCAGTTTCTTGACAGCACTGGGTGGTAGCAGGTTACTTTTTTTCTTGAAACATTCGCTGCGTTTTCTGGAGCGCTGCTACCTACTGTTCCTCTTCAACTTCAGTAGCTATTCCCCGATGTTTCTTTCCATGCCTCTCTGTTGGGCTCCATGGTGTGGAGTCCAACCTGTCCTTGGCTCTCCCCCTTCTCCATATTGCTACATTCTCCATAGAAGACATTTCATTTTCATGGCCTTAAATTACACAGATGAAACCTAGCACACACTCCAAAACACCATTTCTCTACACTGGACAATTCCTTTACCATCGACTTTCATATCCAGCTGTTGACTAAATATCACTCATATATCCTACCAGTATTTCAAACTTACATACATACAAAATGCAACCTTGATCGAACTTGCCTGCTCCATCTCATGGATGAGAGAAATCACGCTATTTATCCTCACAAATCTCGCCCAGTCTCATCATGTCTGTGGCTTCTAATCTAGACAGTCTTTTTGTTTCCACCCTGCAGCATCCTTCTGCATCTTGAGAGTCTGTTTTTCACAGAGGAAAGTGACATTTTAATAACCAAGTCAACTCATCGTTGTCTCTTAAATCCCTCCAATACCTTGAAATCAATTTGTAACAATTTTCTACCATGCTATAGGAGGCAACACAGATTTCCAACCATGGGAGCATAATCGCCCAAAGGCCTTTGAAATACACGTGAAGTTCACCACTGTTCACACCAGAACCACCATTCCTGCTGGACACTTCTAGTCAGTGATGAATACTAAATCAGATCTCGGGACACACGTGACTCCTCCGCTGGCCACGGGCTCAAGGACTTGCTAATGACCTTGCAGTACCTTCCTGCACAACAGTCTATGACATACATGCAGAGCCCTCCTGAATCAGCCCCATTTTATCAGAATCTTTACCTACAGTGTGGATCTACAACTAATACCACTAATACTATGTCTGTACCTGCAGTGCAGAGAGGAGACTGCCGGTAACTGAGCAAAGCTCCCTGCCAGTAAGTCTACTGGTAGTGTTTGTTGCCCTACGACCCGGAACACAGCAGAAGCTCACTTACACAAACTGATTGTAGGAAATGTGGGATTTTCGTAATTCAGTCATGCAATGGTTAATGTGTACGTGAACTTTAACCTTCAGCTCTATCTGTGACCAGCCAAAGCACATGTATTTTAATTAAGAGGCAATTTGGTTCCAGTCACAGCGCTCCAGGAGCAGCGACAACAGAGCAGTAACAGCGCCTCATCAAAGTGTTCTGGTCCGAGAGTCTCGTGATGGTATTTAAAGGTTACCAGTCAGGTGAGAGGAGGCCTGATAACTGATGCCTGTCGACAAGGCAGCTGGAGAGCCGATGTGGGTGGAGAAGTTTAAGTTTTCATCTGTCTGGTGTCAGGCAAGTGCGTCTGTAACTGAACTGAAGTTTCAGGAACGAGTGGACTGAAAGTCTTCCTTACTCACTCATTCAGACAGGATCTCTCCATGAACCTGGAGCTCACTGCTTTGGCTGGACTAGCTGCTCAGCCGAATCACGATCCTCCCATCTCCGCCTCTCAGCCCTGGAGCTGGGGGGCCCAGAATTGCACTGGGGTCCTCGTGCTTGGTCAGCAAGCACTGACCGCCTCCCCAGCGTTAGGCTGGTCTTTTCCCCAAAGAACACTGCTGTGGGAAAACAGCCTGACAGTACTGGTCAGGTCTGTTTCTGAGCTCCTACTACACTGCTCTCAGAAAGGCTTTGGGGTGAGTGGGAGCCTTCAGGAAGGCGGGTCCTCAAATCCAACACTGTCGCTCTGGAGAAAATAAGATCTGCCCATAATCACTCACTTTATGGTGCAGTTCCCTGAGAAACCCTGGCGGGGGAGGGAACGGCAGCTGTAAATGCATTGTTAACGGTTTCTTTTCACTGAAGAGACCTTGCTGTGGTAAATGAGTCAGTCCTACTCTGCAGAAAGGTCACGCTAGCGCAACAAGTTCATCGGCTCGGGAAACACCTCGCCCTGAAGCACGGAGCTTGCCCGCGCACCACCCGTTTAGCTTTTCATTTTCTAGGGTCCAGGGACTACTCCTAGTGTTTCTTCTCTGTTTGTTTTTTGATTTTGTTTGGTTTTCTCATTAGAAGCCCCAGAGGAGGAAATGGAGATATAATTAAACAAGCAGTTTTAAAATCTCGAAGAGGATGATTGTTCAGGGACCAGAGGTCAGCGGATTCACTGGGCATGTCTAGAAATAGCCCACTAGAGAAGGAGCCCCCGTGAGCAACCGCTAAGAAGGGCCTGGACAGGTACCACTGCTCCCACTGCTGACCGGTGAAGCCTTGACTCCGGGCAGCAGATGAAAGGGTGACATTTGAGTGAACACGGTCAATATACTTGCTTACACTCGGAGAATAATGCAGGCGCAACACGAGCTTTACCTATGCCAGATAGTTAGACTGTGGGATTTTATTTTGCAAAAGTTAGAGAGAGATAAGGAAAAGCAAAGCCTTTGTTTAGTGAAGTGCAAGGGAGAAGAAAGTGAACACCCTTGCAAGACGATGGAATGGAAGTGTAGACACCAGCTGTCAGTCTAAATGTTTGTGCCCTCCCCTCTACCTCCCGCACACTTCCTGTGTGGAATTCCTAACTCCCACGGTAATAAAGAGTACTAGAAAGTGGGACTTTGGGGAAGACCACTCATTAATAAGATAAGTGGTCTTATAAAGTGGCCCAAGGGAACTTTTTTCCTTTTATTTTACCATTTGACAACTCAGGCAAATGACTCTGTCTATGAAGCAGGAATCAAGTCTTTGCCAGACATCAAATGCAAGAGTGGCTGGCCCTGGACATCCAGACTTTGTCCTCATAAAAAATAACTTTGTGTGGTTTGCAAGCTGCCCACTTCACACCAGGTTTTTGCAGAAGCTTAAATGGCTAAGGCACAAGCTAGTAACCCTGGGTATGTAACTAAAGACCTAACTCACAATAAAGACAGGAATAAGAGGTGGAAATAGTCTTTGATATTAACTCCTAACTTACTTTCTATAAGATATTAAAAATAAAGACAGTAAATGTTCTAGAAAACCATTAAGACAGACCGAACATCTCCAAGAAACAAAGTAGATAAGGGTAAAAAGAAAAAATGGTGTCTAAAAGTTAGCATCCTCGAGGCATGATTGATTTTCAACCTCAAAGAGACGGAAATCGCAGTGTTGCCTTCGTAAACGTCCCTTAAGGGACACCAAGGCGCTGTCACTAAAGCAACGAGCAGGAGCGCATAACTACCTCCTCCACACACACACACACATCAGCCTTTCCCAATATTATTTAAGCACAGATGCTTTAGAAATGGTGGCATTTTGGTGAAACAAGAACCTACAGACATGATGCAGAAGAGACTGCAGGGCTATCTGAAACTGTCATCTCAGGAAACACCAGACTGAATACTTGTGTCTGAGAGGACATAAGAGTGAACACAATCAAATCAAGTGGAAATGCTCGTGTATTTTAGAGAGACATGAAATCAAGTACTTAGGGATGTGTGTTGTGATGTTGCTTGAAAATATTTCCACGAAATATATCTTTAGAAAAGAAAATGAATATGAAATACTTAAAGGAAACTACACTTTTTTGCTGTTGTTGGTTTTAGTTTTGTTTTGTTTTTTTATTTCTTTTTTTAAGTAATTTATTTATTTTTATATCAATCACAGGTTAGGTACTTTGCATCCCAGGCGTAGGCCCCTTCCTCATTCCCTCCCACTCTCCCCATCCCTCCCTCATCTCCTCCCCGCCCCTCCAAGTCCACTGACGGGGGAGGATTTCCTCCCCTTCCATCCGACCCCTTTTGTTTTGTTTTTAAGACAGGGTTTCTCTGTGTAGCTCTGGCTCTCCTGGAACTCACTCTGTAGACAGGCTGGTGTAGAACTCAGTCTTGCCTGCCTCTGCCTCTGGAGTGCTAGAAGTAAAGGCACGCATCACCACACCCAGCCGTGAACCTAAAATTAAAACCCAGGAGGCAGCACCTGCAGCGGGGTGACGGAGCCTAGCGTGTAACAGGTGTGCTAAGTGCATCTCCAGACACCATGTAAGACACCAAGTGCGAGTACACTTGCTGATTGGGATTCAATTGTGTCCCTCCACATTTCTGTGTTGAATTCCGAAATGCTAGTGGCATGAACCTGCGGGGTTCTGTTATGCCATCCCTAACTAATTCTTGCTCGCGCCTTCCCGAACACAGTCAAACCAAGTACTGACAGCACAGGCCCTTGAGATGCTGCTGATTCTCTCCATCATCTTTTTGACAAGGACACCTGAGTTTTGGGAGAGATGGGGTAAGAAGAATGAGTGGGAAGAACACCTAGTATCTGTGAAAGCTACCAAGGTGTTGGAAATGATACAATGAGAAGAGAAATTCTAACTTCTGCTTTGTTTTGTTTTGTTTTGTTTTGTTTTCTGAGACAATCTCATGCACCCTAGACTATGTCTCATACTCTCTTCACTCAGCCAATGATTACAGTAGTTTGAATGAAAGTGGCCCCCAGAGACCCATGTTTGGTTATTTGGTTTCCAGTTGTTGGAACTTTTTGGGAAGGATTAAGATGTGGGACATTTTTGAAGGAGTATTCCAGGGGACAGGCTTTGATGCTTCAAAAGCTCACACCATTCCCAATTAGCTCTCTCTCTCTCTCTCTCTCTCTCTCTCTCTCTCTCTCTCTCTCTCTCTCTCTCTCTCTCTCTCTCTGTGTCTCTCTCTCTCTCTCTCCCTCTCTCTCTCTCTCTCCCTCTCTCTGCCTCCTCTTTGTGTATACAAATGTGAGCTACTGCTCTAGCACCAGGCCTGCCCAGTACCATGTCATGCTTCTCTGCATGGTGGTCATTGACTCAGAAATTGTAAGTCCTAAATAAATTTTTTCTTCTATAAGTTGCCTTGGACATGGTGTTTTGTCAAAGCAATTGAAATGACCTTGAATTCTTGATTCTCTTGCCCTGACCTCTCAGATGTTGGAAATATGAGCATTTACTACCATATCCAACTTACTGATTCAAAAATCTTCACAACATAAATTGTATCTACTTCAGAACTGTTGTCTTAAAGCTTTAGATAACAATAATGAAAAATTACAAAGGTTTGCTATAAAGCACACACTACGTTAAACATTTCTTAAATAGAATCAGTCCTCAGATATTAAGAACTAGAAGGCTCAGGGCTAGAGAGAGAGCTCAAAGGCTAAGAACAAATACAACTCTTGCAAGTTCACTCTCTAACCCCCAAATCAGGCAATGTACAACAGCCTGTGACTCCAGTTCCAGGGGACCCAATGCTCTCGTCTGGCTTTTTTGGGCATTTGCACTCACTTGTATATATTCACACAAATACACATAGTTTAGTTTTGTTTTTGCTTTTCGAAACAGGGCTTCTTTTCATAGCCCTGGCTGACCCGGAAATTCACCCAGACTCACAGAGATCTGCCTGCCTCTGCCTTCGAGTGCTGGAATTAGAGGCATACACCACCATTGCTTGGCTAAAATTTAAAGAAATAAAAATAAAAAACAAAAACTAGAAGGTTCAGTTATCACATTTTTAACAAAGAATTCAGAAATAACATTGCAAAATTAGAAGAGTGAGTGCTAAGTATTAGAAAGAGGCAGGGTGTGAGCAACGCAGTGATCATGCATGGAGCACACTGCAGCTTGTTATAAAGAATACCTGTTAACAAAAATGAAGTCCTGTTGAGCAATGGAGTGCATCTTGAAATTCTAAAACATGTAAATTTAGACATTAGAAAAGGGCTTTTCCACACACAAGACCTGCACAGGTCAAACGAGACAAAATCCCTGCACTGGGAAGGACACATGTACTCAAACTCCCACCTGAACTAAGAAGCCATTTGCAGTTAGTACTGCTAGGAAAAGCAAACGTCTATTTTCTCTAGTGGAGTATCACTGAGTATATCAACCACACACCAAGGTTCTATGCCCAGGAGTAATCGGGCAGCACAAAATAGATCCCATGGTTTTTTGTTGTTTTTTGGGGGGTGGGGAGCATTATGATTTTTTTTTGGTGGACTTTTTGTTCCACTTTTTTTGCAGTTGTTTTGGTTTGGGTGGGTTTGTGTTAGTTTGTTTTGTCCTTTTGGATTTTCATCTGCATGCTTGTTTGCTTCAATTTTCATTTTTATGGAGTGGTGTTCATTTAGAGACACAGAGAAAGGGAGAAGGGAGGAAGAAGAGAAGGGGGAGGAGTTGCGGAAGTTGGGGAGAAGAAAGACTATGAACTTTTGTTCATATATTGTATAAAACATACAATTAAAAATTTAAATTAAAGAAAGAAAGAGAAAGGCTTTGCTTCAAATCTTACCTTCTTGTTTCTTTGCCCTCTACTCCAATATAGATAGATAGATATAGATAGATAGATAGATAGATATAGATAGATATTCTACATATATATATTATATCTATAGAATGTCTCCAGAAAAATCCTTTTTCCAAAAGTTACCAATAATTCTTTAAAGGCCCAATGCACATGCTAACTGCAGAGAGTGATGACTTTCCTCCACCAAAGGAGAAATACAAATCTAGTAAAAGGATTTGTACTCAGATGAAGCAATGAGGCTATGGGGTTCTGGCACTGTTTCTAATTACTCTGTTATTCTGTGTGTGTGTGAAGCAGAGGAGTGAACGTAAAGGCTAAGCTTCACATGCTTAGAACAATGATCCCCACTGGCCATCTCCAAGGCCACTCACTCACTTTTCATTCCCTGACTTCTCAGGACCACCCAGATTTTTCCTTCCTCCATGTCTCAGACACTGCCCTTCCTGACTCCTTCTCTGATGCCTCTGTTTTGGACAAGTTTCTAGCTGTTGCTGAGTTAACAAAAAACTTGGCACAGGGCTCATTCTGGTCTCTTTGCCCTTTTCCTTTTCACATTCTATCTCCAGATGAAATGCATCCAACCCACGGCTCCAGCCTCCCGATCTCCTATTTCAAGCCTGAAGCCTTTACCTAGCGCAGGTCTGAATATCAGCCATCTCCTTTTGAATGTTTGCAAACTGTTTCTGAACTGAATTTTTCTCTTCTAACCCCCTACAAGCCTCCAGTGGTCCTCCTGTACTCATCCACAGTGGCCTTACTCAGCCACTTGGGATAAACACAGTCCATGCACTATCTGTGCTATTATACAAGCAGAACACAGTAGTTTAAGAGACACCAATCATCCTCAAAACCAAAACTGACTTCCTCGTTGATAACAATGCCCAAAGTAGCTGTCGATTCTATAGGCAACACTCACACATTCTGGAAGGAAAGAAGGCACAGAGGTGGGGATGGCTGTGTAGCCTGCGTGAATCCCCAACGCCATCCATACCTTCAAAACCATCGTTCTTTCTGGCCCTGTTAGAAAAGTAAAAACTGCAGAGAACTTCAACATCTGGGAAGACTAAATAGTTTCTAGTAGAGTTATATTATGAAATACTGTTTCTCAGAATTCTAAACCTCTGATATGAAAAAACAGCACTAAGATACACAGTTAGGTGGAGATTAAAAGACAACTATACCAGATAAGGTAGTCTAACCTCATTTATATCAAATAAATGAATACATAAAACAGTGTCCGTGTATGAATGTGTGTGTGAGTTGCTGGGAGAAAGACTGGAATAAAAAAGCAGTAAATGGGTAAAGCCACGCCTTCCAGAAAGAGAAATAAACTAGAAGGGCGCCATTAGAGCATCCTTTCATGCTCTGTATGCTTCTGTGGTTTTTAGTGAAGTGATCTTCTGCCACAACTACCCCCGGAGAAAATAAAAAATGGCTTTCCTTAGCGAGGGTTATGTATTTGAAGCCAGCCTGCTAGCTTTGCTGTTCTCCGCTCATGGTTGCAGTGGGAAATGCTCCCATAGGCTCCTGTAGCTGAATGCTGGGCTGGTAGTGCTGTTCTCAAACACTGCGGAGCTTCTAGAAGGTGAAGGCTCGCCAGAGGAAGGGGAAGGGATCCCTGGGAGCCGCCCCTGAGGGGTACAGCCCGGCCCCACGCTCTGCCAATCTCTGCTTCCTGAACCACCCTACACTCCTGCCGCCACAGCCTCAGGCAGCTCCTGACGCGACACCGGTCACACCGTAATGGACTGGCCCCTCAAACCTGAGCCAAAATAAAACCTTCCACCCTTACCGCACTTCCTGTCAAGTGTTTGATTGTAGCATCAAGAGAAATAGCTACTCTGGCATCCTCAGACAACAGCGCGTGGATCAACCCAGACCGCCACGTGGGTTCTTCATTTTATAAATGAGGTATTGAAGCAGCCCTCCCCTCCTGTCTTGTGTTGTCTATTACCGTTTCTAAGCTTCAGGGGCAAAGCTGGAGAGCTACCACAGACACCATCGGCTCTCAAAGCCAAAGATTTTAATGGATACAAAGGAGTTTGCGATCTCTTCTCTAGAACAATGATGAGGACACATTTATGATTTTAATCCCTGTGTGTGTGTGTGTGTGTGTGTGTGTGTACATGTGCAGAGGCCAGAAGTCAATCTCAGATGTCATTCCTCAAGAGTCATCCACTTTGATTTTTGAGGCAGTCTCTTACTGATACCTGGGACTCATCCATAGGCTAGGTTGGCTGGCAGTGAGCATCACAGATGCCCCATCTCCATCTCCCCAGCCTGGGGATTACCCAGCTGTTTTTATATGCATGCTGAAAATCCCAAGCTCAGGTCTCAGATATGTACAAAAACTGCTGTCCTGATTGAGCTACAGCCCAACAAGGTCAAATGAAGGCTTTGTGAGGTTCAGACTCCTGGCTAACCTTACTCTGGGCATGCGCTAATCAATTTAAATAATATAGACATTGCCTATGAAAGCAAGACAGATGTCAAAGATGTCAAAGATAAGTCTTTTTCGCACAAAGCCCTTTCCCTGTGCTTTATTTATTTTTTAAGTATCAACATGATTTTCTTAATCTCGGCAGTGTTTTGGTTGGATTCCATTTTCTCAATGTCTAGACCAAAACATCTTATTTCAATTGATATTATATGGTTATAAATAAGGTACAAATACTATGTTATGTTTTTGTGTACATAGTAGTGGAGGCTGTAGATTTTTAAATTGTTTAAAGAAATATTGCCGTTATAACAATAAGATTTAAAAATTCAAAGTAGTTTTAATTGCTATGTATTCCTACAAAATGAAGGTAAAAAAGCACTCTCTTATCCAATGGAATAAACCAGTGGAATCAGTAGATTCCACTCTATGTACAAAAAGTGAGGAGATGATGGTGCCTGACATGGAACTCGGTGCTAGTGGAGAAGGCAAGCTCAGCAGATGGACAGACCGTTGGTGAGCCCCAGACTCAGCGAGAAACGCTCGTTCAAAAAGTGCGGCTGAAAGGCTGGAGAGATGGCTCAGCAGTAAAGAGCACTTTCTCTCTCTCTTGCTAGGGTTTGTTTCTCTGCACCTATGCAGGGCAGCTCAAAACTGCCTGGCACTTTAGGTCCATGAGATCTGGCACGTTCTTCTGGTTCCCCAGGCATCTACATATGTGAGCACATAATAACACAAACATGCATACGTACACAACACAGTGTCTTTTAATTTAAAAGACAATAAATTAAAAGAGCAATAAAAGAACATACTCAGCGCCTGCCTCTGGCCTCTACACAGGCACACAAAGGCATGGATTCCCGACACACAGGCACACACGCACCACCAGCATCAGCAACAAAATAACCAAGTAAAATAAGGGAATTCCTGTCAATGATATAGTTTCACCCATCAGTTACTTACTAAATAGCTTGGTCCATTGTGTTGCAATAACAAAATGACACTTAAGCCTGGGAAGTTCATAAAATACAAATTATTTCCCACTGTTACAGAGACAAAGAAGTTGAAGATCCAGTGGGTTACTTGAGGTTTGCTCTCTCTATCCAAGGTGATGTCTTGTCACTGAATTCCCCAGAGGAGATGAGCAGATAGAAAGGCTTAAAGACATGGTGGCTAGTTTATCCAGCCTCTTTTATTAGAGCATTGTAGCATTCGTTTTTAAACTCTATTTTATTTGTGGTTCCTTAAAGCCTCTCGCTTCCAACACCCCAACCCTAGGTAGGAGAGAGAAGGTTAGTGAGGAGAGAAGGGAAGACCCCTTTACTTCTCTCAGCTGTTTAAGGTCAATGGGTTCTTTTGGGAATATACCGATTCTCTGTCAACAGCAAACAGCAGACATCCTCCAAGCAGCCACGTTGAAATGTTCCTCTCCATCTGTTTCCAAGCCACAACACCGTGGCTTCTGATCTCTCCAAACTGCAGCTCACCTCATGTCATTGCGCACTCCACACCTTCTCTTTCTGGGCACTCCTATTCATATCCCTCAGAGTCCTAGACCACACTTCTTTCCATGCTGCATGAGGTAGGCTGTCACCGGCCGGCAAAGACCATGCCCCACACAAGACAATTATCAGCTGTGGACAAACTAAAGCCCAAACTAAAATCCCACACTTGTGGTTAAAACAAAAACATATTTACATAACATAACTGAGGTTTTATAGATACCAAAACTTCCTTTATAGATTATCTATCTACTCAGGAAAGCATTGATAACTTAATTACCCCATCTCTTCCTAAGGGATGCTAGTCCTCCATGAGAGCCTGACCCCCAAGACTACACTGAGCTCTAAATATCTGCAAAAAGCTTGTCTCCAAATACATCAGATCAGTGGTAAAAGATTAACAGCTGAATAACAGGAGACACAAGAACTCAAGCCATAACTTTCTGCTCCCTTGCTCCTAAAAACCCATGTCCTTCTCACACTATTGCCTTAATCCCAACAGGCTCTAAAGTCTTAGCCCATTTCAGCTAGAAAGTTGAAGGTCCAAAGTCGTTTAAATATCATCTAAATCAGAACTGAGACCAAACAAACAATTCATCTTGAGGTAAATTCCTATGCAGCTGGGTCCCTGTAAAACCAGACTAGCTAAATGCTTCCAAAGCACAACAGTACATAGGCACACAGCAAATGCTTCCATCCAACCCCCCCCCCAAAAGGTGGAAATGACTGATCCCAAGCAAGTACAAAACATAGTGGAGAGAATTGCATCAGATCTTAAGGCGAGGGCATCTGTCATTGCTTTGATGTTTTGTCCTCCAGGGCCTCTCTCATGCTAGCATGACCCCAACATCTCGGGGTGACACTGTCCCTGAGGCAGCAGGAGGTGTCACAAAGGGCCTGCTGAAATCCAGAGGCAATCCCGGTCATTGACTGTGAGATGCTTACAGCGGTCACAGTGGCAGCTCTGACGTGATTAATGAGCCCTGCATCAATCACCTAGGGTTCTTCCTCCCTTTCCTTGAACAGTAATGCACAGTGGCCGCTGAATAGCTCTACTGTCCTTCGGCTTGGGACTTGTAGCGTGTCTGCCCACCTTTGTAGTTCTTTGACTCTTCCTACAACTCACATTTCTTTGTTTATGCTTTGGTAGTGAAAACACTGAAGAATGTATCAAATATGAATCTATTCTTCTACATATCAAGACAATATTTTAACAGTTAATACATCTCAGGGCGAGAGGATGCTGGTGCACATGTGTACATGTCATATGCGTAGAGATCAGAAACAGTCCTGAGTGTCATTTCTCAGTCGCCTCCCATTTGTTTGTTTGTTTGCTTGTTTGGCTGGCTGGCTGGTTGGTTGGTTGTTGAGATAAGGTCTTTCACCAGCCTGGAACTCCAAGTAGGCTAGGGTGGTTGGCAAAAACCCCTAGAGATTTTCTGATCTCTAACAGACAAATGCCTTAGGACAAATGCCTGTCAACACATCTGATGTTTTGTTATTATTGTTTTCTTTTTCTTTTCTTTCTTTTGTTTAAATGTGTTCTCTGTGGTTATAACTCAGATTCGTGTCCTTTCAACACAACATTACTGGCTGTGCCATCTCTCCAGCCCAGAACTTGTAAGTTCTTAACAATATTTAATACTGATTCAAGTTGTCCAAAACAAACAAAAAAGTGTCCTTTAGAGTTAGTTTTCTAAACTTGACAAGACAATGTAAATGTCCTGATCCTGTCCTGTTGCCCTTCCTTAAACCTCCCTTAATGTGGGGTGGGGTGGGGACTCCTCTGAGCTGGTTGGCTTGCTGAGGAGACAGAGCTGGTTAAAGTCACACCTCTGAGTTGTGTTTGTTTCCTTGTGCTATTTGCTTCTCTTCCTGTGTCTTTTCTGGAAACAGAAACAGCTAAAGTCTTGATTATATTCAAGTCAGACATTTCTGGAATGTACCCTCAGAGGACACTCAGCATCTAGTTATCCTGGTGATCCTGAGACTAGAGGTTTCTCAGCTCTCTAACAAGGTCAAGAGCAACTGAGCTGCATCATGCATTAAGTGCTTCTTGACGGGTTAACTTGGGGTTTGGGGGACTGGGTACAACATTGTTACCGTAACAAAACACCATAGAATTGGCAGCAAGCCATCTACAGACATGCACTTTGGAATACAATTGACCCTGGAATACACAGGTTTGAACTACGTATACCCTCTTAGAAATGAAATTTGAGTTTTTCTACCAGAAGACAAGGCTAGAAATCTTTTAATAAGAAAAGGGTATATAAAAATGCACAAAAATATGTAGAAAATAGTCTAGCTTATCATGCACTATCACAAAATACACATGAATAGTGTAAGAAGTTAAATTTTAAATAAAAATACACACAAACACTGATAGACTATGCACAGTGCCATTGGCCATAGAAAGTTTAAAACTATGATCTAACTGTCATGCATTTTGTACTAGCGTAAGTAAAACATCATCACCTATAGTTGGGTGACAACAGTGGCCAATGTATCCTTAAAACCTGTGTGGTGCAGTTCATCTCCTATGTGCAGTTATGTTTCCAATATACCATGTATAGCAGTAAAAGTGGCCTCTCCTGGTTTGCACACGTTTTCAGCCTATATTATGCACACAAAATGAAAATACAGTAATCAACTGTTTCTGTTACCAGTTTGACTTGTGGTCAACAGCAGGCTAGACTGAATACTGCTGGGGCAGAAAGTGACCCAGGGACAGCTGAGCAAGAGCCTCCATGTCATCACACCCTGGGCTGAGCCCCAGCCCAGGTCACCAATCAGTATCACCAAGCAGCATGATGAAAACCCAACCACCTTACCCTCAAAGCTGGAGACACCTCACAGCAGGACAAAGAGGCGGTGACCCAGGAGGGCCTATGTTAGTGGCATCTGGTCATGGCAGGGACAAGAGTGTCATCATAAAGGTATAGAGAACAGTTTTTTTTAAGTTCTATGTAAGAAGCAGGAATGGTTTCATTACTGGGTGTGCTGGCAAGGAAGATGTGCTTGGACAACGGACTACTGTATGGAAGAGAAGCACCCAGAGGCAACTTCCTTGTGCGGGGGATGGAGACTGAAGAGTTTGGTAGAATGGGAATGTGGATATGGCAATGTCACAGGCCCTGGTGGAGTCCCTGCTTAAGGCAGCATACAAGCTGTCTGTACACATCATGAGCTCTATTCACGTTGTAGGGGTTCTGCCCATGATTAATTGTACAACTACCAGAATAGTGAAAAAGAAACAGGAAAGGCTCCAGAGTCAGGCCTTACTCCAGGCCATGGGTCTCCCCTTACCCATGGAAATGGGCATGAACCACCACCTTGCACCCTTTCTGTACAGGAGGGAGGTGAGTGCTGATACCTGTGATGCAGAAGGAGGTAGACTAGCCAGGCTGAGTAAATGTGATGATATAGATGGTGATTTCGTAGGGCCTTGCTCACTGGACAAGGCCAGCCTGCACTGCAGTGAAGAGGATGGAGAAACCCAAGGTCAGCAGCCGTCAAAATATCCTAATGCTGCAAACTTCAGTTAGGACCCCGATTCTGTAAGGCAAAGAGGAAAAGGCAGTCCATCCCCAGCTGTGAATTCATCTGCTCTTGTGGACACAAGGTCTTCTGTGGAAAGGTATGGTGTCAGGAACTTGAGCTGGTGTCCACTGCTGGGCAGCAGGGGAAGCCCTGGACTGTGGCCCACAGAATGGTACTGCCCATATCCAGGGCGGGCTTCCCTCTTTAGTTAAGCTTTCTAGAAACACCCTCTAGACACACCCAGAGGTAGGTTGCCACGGTGATTCTAAATCTAGTCGGGTTGACAAGTTCTTGTAACCATGCCTTTCCACAGGGAGGTACATATCCTTCCTTAACTAAGATGTAAGAAGCCAGGCATTCGGTCACAGCAATGAGAAAGGTAACCAAACAAAGGAGAATCGGTGTCCAACTCCCAAGCTGTTTGAGTGTAGATGGTATTCGCTTTTGGAAACAAAGTACCTAGGAGCCAATTTTAGCCCCCCCTCCCCTCAGGCCAGAGGTGCTGCTGGCTGCCCAGAGCTCAGCACACTGCTCCAGAGGAACACTGAGGTAGTAGTGTTGAGCCTCACGTTGGCTATACATTTCCTTTTCCTCTCCTTGATTTATCTTTGTGGTTCTCTGAATCCTTCCTGCTCTCCTTCCTGGAGAGATCTAAAAAAGAAAAAAAAGCTGTATGCCTCCTTCTCAGACAGTGCTGTGAGTCTTGGGTATTTTATGTGGGCTGAGTTTGAGGATCCTGGACGTTTTAGCAACTGTGACATGGATGCACAGATCTGAACCAAGAAGTAAATTTACATGGATATTTGCCTTAGAAAACATGAACAGTTGGTTCTTACATACTATCTCTAGTATGTCTTCATTTATGGTGGCTGTTGTTTATGAAATCAATATGATTCGCTGCTGAGCAAAGTCGGTGTAAATGGCTCCAGAGGAAGGTTCCCTTAACAAGCTGGTGGAGGCAGAAGGCCAGCAAGTCTCCCTGAAGTCAGCTTCAAACCTGCATGTGCCTTCCAGGGAAAGCAGACAACCTTTGAAAGTCAAGTCTGGAAAGCCTGGCTAAACATACTCATTGAGCATCCTACAGAAGTGCTAAACAGGGAGTGAAGAAGAGGCGGGGAAAAATACTGTCTTGCCTACAGGGAGAGAGGTGAGCGGAACTAACATTAATTTGACCAAAAAAAGATTAATTAGAGTTCACTGGGACCATTGCCCTCAAAGTAAAACAGAGAAGAGAAGCTAAATTTACAGCCGAAAGGAGAGACTACAGCGTCTCACCTGTAACGAGGCAGGGCTGAGCTTTGTAAAAGCAGTCTGCTTGGTGGCTTCCAAAAGAACAGTTATTTGGTTATGCAGGTCTTTCCTAGTGAACTCACTTTTAGATAAACAGGATACACAGCAAGGCAGGTTTTAATATCAACATCAGAAAATTTGTTTTCATCCTGGTAAGCCACACACAATATAAATTTGTCACTTCAGCCATTTTCAAGTGCACAGTTCATGGACACTAAGTATCCCACTGCTCCTGTGTAGCTCCCTCCCTCTACTAAACAGAAGAAACAATAAGCTCCCCTTCTCCAAGCCCCAGGGGAATCACTACCCTACCTCCTCTACAGTATTGACTGTTATGGGTCCTTTCTATAATTGTGACCATGGTGTTAAATTTAAAACAAACAACAACAACAAAAACCAGAGCAATGCAGAAACACATGCAAAATGGACTCGCTCAAGCTGAAATCCATGTCATTAAACAGAAACTAAGCTGTTTTCTACCTTTTGAGGAATCAGCAAAATATCATGAGCCCACAGATTGCTCAGGGGTAAAGGTGCTTGCACTCAGGCCTTACATTTAACTTCCCAAAGCTGCCTTTTGACCTACATGCACACTCACACACAAATAAACCCATTTTCCAAATAGGCCCGTTAGCTGGAGTTCTTTCTCCCTAACACTTAGCACAAAGGCTAACTAGAAGTGATGTTAACCAAGCAGGTGCCTTCCTGCTGATCTGACTTCTGGCCCCACCTTAGGAAGAGCACAGACCAAAGTCTGTTTCTCTGTTCTTCAGCCTTCACTCTGCCTATACCACCAACCTCATCTGTCCCCTTTTATAGGAGAGAATTGCTAGACCACATAGTAATTTTAGGCTTAATTATTTGGGGACCCCATTGGGTCTCCCACTGCTATTGGTCTTTCATTTTATCCCTGCCCACACTAGACAAGACTATGTCTCTCAGCACCCATGCCAAGTCTTATTTTCTGTTTTCATTTGTGTTTAAATAGTGACCATCCTAATGTGTGTGAAAGAGAAATTTTAATGACTAATTCTGTACCATAATGGGATCAGCAAGAGTTCGGGGGGGGGGGGCTGCAGCAAAGACTAGTCAGGCTGACTAGTTCAGTAACAGGATGGTGCACTGTCCAAAGGTCTGGTCACAGGGTAAGTGGGGCCTGTGATCCGGCACAGTTCACATACCAAGTTACGAACTGCCTCTTCTGGGAGGAGACAGTAACTTTTCTTTCTGGAAGATAATGTCAGCTTACCAAGCTGTAGACACAAACGCTTACCCCTTTAGGGCAAGCTGAGAAAATTACTCTGGCTCCTTCTTGGAGAAGCTATAGATAGACACCAGATTAATGGACAGGGTGATGCCTGGTCCAACAGAACTAGAGACATACCAAAATCCTTCCCACCGAGGTGTTCTGCTGATCTCAGTGACAGTTCTACAAAATGGCCCCTGAATTCCTTGACACTCTTCATATTGACGGGAGGGGGGGTGTCTCTGTGTCCTCGCCTCTAAACTGGGTGCAGTGGCTGACGGGATTGAGCAAAGCTCCTCGCTGCCAGCTGTCTCTGGACCTTAAGTAGGTGGTGGTTTCTACTTCCTCTCTCCAGGGACATTTGTTTTTGGAATCTAACCACCACACTGTGAGGAAGCTGTTGCTAAAATTCCTTTCCAGGGGAGAGATATAAGTCCTGTCTACCACTTCTCCTCAAGGTCCGAAAAACAAAACTGAGGCTAATTTCCACTACAGTTACTGCAGAGAGCCAGTGAGTTCCCGGGCATCCATACTGGCAAGCCTTCTTCCTGCAGGAACCCTGGAGTTTGGCCCTTATTTCTCCCTCTACTCGCCCATCTTATTGCACAATCTTGACACAGTCTTGAAATGAAGGCACTATCTTCTGTAGGGTTTCCCCATTATCATCCCAATCTGGGGACATCATCATTTCTCCGAGCATGCCCTGGAACCTTCCACTTGCTCCCCAGCGACCCTCTTCGCCTTGGCTAAGGCTTTGTAGTCTAGCAGGGCACACTTGATCCAAAGCCATGCTGACCGCCTGGGTTCCATCACTTCCTCTGAGGTGAGGAGTACTCACAGGCTAAGCGAAGTAGACAGGGCTCATAGGAGACACAACCCTTGGGCCCTGGCTTCCCCTGGTGATCAAACCCGCCTGTGCCCACGGCTCAGTGCTTTGAGTCTCTTCCTAAAGTCTGGCACAACTCTTGAGTCTGGTCTGTTACTCTCTACTCTCAAACCCTGCCCCTCCTAGACCCACCCCTAACTCCATCTCAGGAAGGAAATAGTTAAAGATTCCTGCCCGTCAGGGCCTGGTGGGGGCAGCAGCATAGCAGCTTGGTGGCTGCTCCCTGGAGGGCAGGCGGGATAGGACGCTTCTGCAGTTTTGTTCCTGAGTGGAGGGGACGGTCTGGGAGCCTGGGGAGCCTGGGGAGGATCGCGGGAGGCGTGTTCCTCCGGAGTTTGCTTTTACTTGGGAGCCTCGCGCGCGCGCGCGCGCGCGCGCGAACCCATCCCTCTGGTCTGGCGACGGGACTGAGGAGGTGGGAAGCCTCTCTGATCCACTAGACCGTCGCCGGAGGTTTGAGGCTAGACAAGATCTCCCCCAAAGGAGCCGGGCTCTGCCGGGGAGATTTCCCCTGCCGAGGCAGTGCTGCAGCCCAGGTCACCCGCCACCCTGCGCGCCATCCTCCTTCTCCAACTCCGGCTCCGGTTCCGTCTGGTCCGGGCGCGGACGCGTCTGCGAACGACGAGCTCTAAGGTTGGTGCAAGTCTTTCCTACGGGGAATCAGGGAGACTGGGTTGCTGCTGGCCAGTAGGAGCCGGCTGTCGCGTAGCGCCGGCGAAACGCAGCAGGCCGGTCTGCCACCCACCTGCCTGGGCTTCCCAGTGTGGGGAGCCCTCCTGGGAGACCCAGCGCTGTGCGTGTGTTGTGGGCCGGAAGGGGGGGGGGCGGGGGACGACTATTGAACTTTGACCATAAATCCATAGCATTTTACATCCTCAGGCAAGACTCGGATTTTTGGAAAAAGGAAACCTAGAAGTTCCCCCAGGGGTGTCTCTCCACATGCAGACAAGAGCTTTCGGATTATCAGTGCCCAGGGCGCTTGCTCCAGAGCCTTCTGGTGATGAGAGTCACTCTCCTCTCAGCCTGCACCCTGGGTGTGCGTAGCCCAGGACACTTACTGTGAACAGCAGACTTGTGGGAGCTCTCCTTGCCCCACTGCAGTGGGGTTGGAAACCTGTTGTTGGAGGTCTGGGCTGTTTGCTCAGTGCTGCCCTTTAAAGGGCACTTGTTGCCTTTCATGTGCAGAACACTGGAGCTGTTTGTAGATAAGTCAGATCTGTTTACACTGCCCTAATGGCCTCACCCTGCAGACCTGGGGTGAGGGCATATTAAAGTCAGAGGGTGCCACCACGGAGAGTGGCTAATTTGTCTTATCAAGAGAGCAAAACCATACGGAACCTGAAAAAAAGTTCCCAGGTTAATTTTTTCTCTACTTGTAGCTGTTTCTGGATCCCTCACCCCTGCCAGCCCATCTGATGCTAAAGTTGGCAACCGTGGGACGTAAACTACCTGTCCTAAGCATGTGTAGTTTGGGTGCCTTGGAATTTCCAAATTGCTGATGGCAAGTGAACATTTTTCCTGGGAATCTGATATGGTAAATAGGAGTTAGCATTTGTGTGCTAGCCAACTCTTACCTCCACAAAAGAAAGAACGCTGAATCCATAGCATGTCCTTCCACTTTGAACGTGGTTGCTTCTACAGAGCTCTGACTGACTACAATTGAGGAAGCCGAACAAAACTTGACTAGAACACACCAAAATGAGCTACAGATCCATCCTTGGGAAAGCATGTATTTGAAAGCCATTTCTTTCATTTGGTTTTGTGTTTTTTCACTCTGTGACAATATGGTATCCACATGTTTTTGACAGATGTCCCTTAGATGTGGTAAGCTGACAGAGGTGTGGGGAGGAATGAGTTCTCTGGTAGCATCTTTGCTGGAGGGAAGCAAGGCAGGAAGGAAGGAGGTTTGAATGGTAGCTTGCTCCGACCGTGAGAAGCCATGGCTGTAGCAATCAGCTGATTGAGAAAAGCAGCAAGCTCACATGGGCACCAGCAAGGTCTTCATGAGTGGCACAGTGCTGGTAACAGCCAAGTGTCTCATGAAGTCATGTCTCCTGGGTAATTCAAATAGATCACATAGCTGCTCTGTTTGTGGAAAAGACCTTTGTCTCTCATTTTTAGGAAAACTATTACTAAATATTCCATTCCCATTGGGAAACTGGGAACCATGAATCACAAAGCAGCCAAGAAATTAAAGAATTATGCCTCCCTACATTATACAAAGAGGCAGATTTTAACAAGCTTTGTGCTGGAGCTCTGGTCTCCATTTGGGAGAGGAAATTTTATTTTGTAGGCCTGCTAATAATGCAGGCAGATATTCTGGACTCTAAGAGGTGGGAGAGGAAATCTGTAAACTACTCACAATTAAGCATGAGCAGATGAGCCAGAAGTGACAGGTAAATGGCAGGCCCCTCACTCTGATATCACAGCAGCCAGTGAAAGCCGATAGCCCAGGAATGAGATTGGATGACCACGCTGCCATGTCTTGGCGGTGTAGCCATAGTCACTGCAACTCTTCAAGACTCATTCTCTCTCGGGTGAAGTGGACATTAATTCTGCCTGCAGCCAACAGTAATGCTCAAGTCCAGAAGCAGTTGGCCCCTATGAAATGCAATGTGTGAAATGCTATTGTTGCGTCAGGAAAGTATGCGAGATGTACATGCCTCCTGTACCACATCACATCTTATTTGGTCCGCATATTGACTAAGCCTACACATGATATCCTATGATAACTGTCAAAATTCCCAATATTGGCTAGCCTTGAGCAGGCTCAAAAAAAAAAAAGGTGCGTCTTAAAATGTAGGATTAGTGGAGAGGTTGTGGAGAAAGGGGAACCCTCCTCCATTTCTGGTGGGAATGCAAACTTGTACAACCACTCTGGAAATCAATTTGGCGCTTTCTTAGACAATTAGGAATAGTGATTCCTCAAGACCCAGCTATACCACTCTTAGGCATATATCCAAAAGACGCTCAAGCACACAACAAGGACATTTGCTCAACCATGTTCGTAGCAGCTTTATTCATAATAGCCAGAACATGGAAACAACCCAGATGTCCCTCAGTTGAGGAAAAGATACAGAAATTATGGTACTTTTACACAATGGAATATTACTCAGCAATTAAAAATGAGGAAATCATGAAAATCGCAGGCAAATGGTGGGACCTGGAAACGATCATCCTGAGTGGGGTATCCCAAAAGCAGAAAGAAACACTTGGTACATACTCACTTATATAAACCTATAGGATAGGATGGACATGCTGAAATCTACACACCTAGAGAAG
>CM053744.1:104091333-104225433 GCA_028658305.1 Pachyuromys duprasi | reverse complement strand
CCCCCTTTCTCCTCTCCCTCCTCCTCCTCCTCCCCTTCCTTTTCTTCCCTACCTCCTCTTGTCTAAAGTCAGCCTCCTTCCCTTCCTCCTCCCCATTCTCCTCCATGTCCTCCTCCTCCTCCTCTTCTTCTTCCCTTCTCTTTCTTTTCTTCCTCCTCTGAAACAGAAATAACCTATTCTAGATAATTGGTTCTCAAACTGTGGGTCTTGACATGTTTGGATGTTGTCTAGAAGATAGACTACATAGCAGATATTTACAAAACAATTCATAACAATATCAAAATTACAGCTATGAAGAAAAAATAATGGCTTTATGGCTGGAGTCACCACAACATAAAGAACCGTACTGAAGGGTCACAAAATTAGAAAAGTTGAGAACCACTGTTTTAGGTGACACAATTCTGAAGTGTTAATTTAAACTATGAACAGCAAGGTAGCCTGGAGCAGCCTACCTGTTTGTGCTGGATATACTTAAATCACAGTGAAATCACATGATACTACCACAAGCATCAGAGACCTAGCTCCAGAGATGGAGGCCATGTGTGGTTTTTATTATTGTTGTTTGCTTTTTTAATGTTATTTTATTAGATTTTTCAATTTTAATTTTATTAATTACAGTTTATTCACTTTGTATCTTAGGTGTAGCCCCTCCCCAATCCTCTCCCAATCCCACCCTCCCTCCCTCTTCTCCTATGCCTCTCCCCCTTTGCTTTGATTTTGAAACAGGGTCTCTATGTGTTGTCCTGGAACTCACAGAGATCCTCCTGCCTCTGTTTCCTGAGTGCTGGGGTTTAGGGTATGTACCACCACACTCAGCTGATAATTTTTTTGAATGTTAAAAATCTTTCAAAATTGTATCATACACTTTTGGAAAACTAAAGAAATTAGACAGTGAATAATAGCAAAATGCTGTTTCCTTCGTTGTAGCAAGTATGATTGCATATGATTTCACTTTAAACATACAGCAGAATTTTGGAACTAAACTATGAAGCAAAGTTGCAAGTGCATAATTAACTTAAAATGTTTAGCATTTGCTTGAAATTTTACTTTTTTCTCTAAAAAGTTCTCAATTTTCCATTTTTGAGTTGCCATGATATCAGTTTCTTTAGTGATGGATTTTAAAAGTTTTTTATGACTTTTGGTAAAAATTTAACTCTTTGGTCTCAATTGAGTATTAGTGAATTATTAATTCTTGATTATCCATACTTAGACACTGGTTAACTGGCTCATCTTTGTTCAAGAGAATAATTGACCACCTCTGGACTAACTCGCTGCTTCTCTTCTAGCAGAAGCAAGGTCTGTAGATTCAGCCCTGTGCAAAGCAGTTTCTGGCAAACCAATAGGTGTAGCTTCTGGAGAGAAGAGGGGTGGGATGGGGTGCTGTCGATCTTTGAATTGCGCGCCAGTCACTACTCTAAGCTCTTTTTCTGCTCCATGGTGAGTCACATTAGCTGAGAGATTTCTGAATAGCGTAGAAATCCAAATATTGTTTGTGTTTGCATTCACATAGAAATAGGTAGATGCTGATCTGACTCCACGGTTCTTCGTTTGGGGAACTCTCCTGATTGATGGACCTCGTTAGAATTCGAAGCCGTGTAGGCAGTTTGATCATGGTGCTTTCACATGACGTGACTATAGTTGCTTAATTCCTGGTTTATAAATGTAATATGAGCCACTGGACCAATGCAAGTTTTAGAAATTAAGCCTTTTAAAATATTTAAATATTAAGCATTAAATAATTATCTCAGTCCTCTTCAGAGGAAAGAAAACCACCCTGCCCTGAGTTTGCAAGGCCACAATGGTGAAGAGTTTTCTCCATGTTTTCCCATACTCCTCTAGTTCAGAACACCTCTGGCTGTTCCTCTGAATTCTATCTCACTATCCAGAAGAAATCCTTACAGATAGTGCTAGGTCAGGCCCCCGGTCCTCTTCCCCACAGCTGCCTCCTGCCAGAGCATCCCAGGGCATTCAGTTACCTCCCATTTTAGAGCTGGATTCCTCTAGCCACATCTGGCTCACTGTGTCAGCACTGCCCATCTCAATCATTCGTAAAATGACGGATTCATGAACTCTTTTCACCTTCCTCATTAGCGGAACGCTTATGTAGAATGTAGAATGGCTGACCAATCTGCTAGGCTCTTTAAACAGATGGGCTGGGGATAGCAGGCAAAGTGGAATGACCTGCGTCCAAATCCCAGCAACTGAGTGGAAAGCCAGGCTGACAGCTCACGCCTGTAATCTCAGCTCTGCGGGGTGGAGGTGAGTGGGTCCCAGGCAGTCAGTGCTCAGCCAGTCAAGCCAACATGGTAACTGTGAGGTTCAGTGACAGATCCTATGTCCAAAAAAAGTTAGAGGTTCAGTTGAGGAAGACAACCTGATATCAACCTTTGACCTCCACATGTACCTGTGGACAAGCTCACCTGCACACACACTTGCATACATGTGTACATCACACACACATAGACATACACATAGACACATACAAACACACACACACGGTGAGTTTTCAGTCACACTATTCCATTGAGCTGTCACATCAGGTATTTTTTCAGCCAACCATCCATTTTCACTAAGTAAACAGATTTTCTTTAAATTATAGGGTTTTTTAAAGTGCTTTCTCTTACTAAAAAAAAAAATTGAGTCAAATGTTCTTAAGACTTCAATTTCCCTATACATATTTAAGGTATGGACCACACAAGTATGGGGTAATCAATGTATGTCTTCATTCAAGAAGCACACGCTTTAAAATCATATATGCCAAAGTCTGCTGCACGTGACATAATGTACAGGCAAGGCTCAGCTGCCTCAGACGCCACACACAGACACACACACACACACCAGTGGGAGGCTGCAGGAGCTGCCTGCAGGGGAGGAAGTGTCTGGTGTGAGTGCTTTTTTGATCCGTACATTATATGCCTTATCCCTGTGACTATCGATTCCTCATGAGATGCACCATAGTTTCTTCTGCAGAAAGCTCACACAACTTGGACCACCGTCTTCTGTGGGGTACCAGCACTCAGTCTGAGGCTACTAGGTGAATGGAAAGATGGGCCAGTAGCTGTAGCACTTACCATGCTTGCAGAGGACCTGGGCTCGTTCCCCAGCGCTCACACAGCAGTTCACAATTGTCTGTAACTCCGCTTTCAGGGATCACTTTCAGGGATCCAGCTCCTGCTTCCGGTCTCTGCGGATTTCTGCCTGCATGTGGCATACATCAGTTCATTCAGATGTAAACACACAAATACATAAAAATAATAAATAAATCTTTTTTAAAAGACTTTTTTTGTTCTCGAAAATGTACTTAAAAACACTGTTCTTAGTGGCCCTTGACTACTGTTTGCTTTTACTTGGTACATGAGGATAGATGGGTTATAATAGGTTAGTTACCTTTAGTTGAGGCTTCGGCAAATTATGGGTTTTCTGTGAGAAACCTATCTGTGAAATAGGCCCTCTACCTAAAAGTTTTATGTAGACACATGATCTGAAACTCTGTCCTACCTCCATTACTGACGACAATGTCAGTTCAATATTCAGTCTTAAGGTGACCCAAGTCCAAATATGTAGGAGTGGGCAATGTGGAGACTGTGTCTAGGGTCAGCCGGGTCAGCCACGGCTAAGCCAGCTGTGTAACAGAAGACAGAGCGGCTACAATGGTGTGTGTTCTCTTCACTCTCGCTAAGGAGGGGTCCTCAGGAGTGCCGCACAGAGCAGCTGCTGGGAAGTGACTGTCAGGTAGCTGAGCTGTTTCCCCTCTGTAGGGCCTTGGTGGTTTGTCATGGTCCACGGAGTTGAGAGAGCTCCCTGCACACTGAACTTTAAAGTTTCTTATCTGTTGTCACTATCTCCAGAGTATGCTCCCCCAAAATCTCCTTAACTCTGTTCTGCCTCTCCACATCACTTCCTCCAGTACACCTAGTGAATTCACAGATACTGAGTCCCATGCTTAGCTGTCAAGGCATCTCATGCTCTAACTGACCTACACTCTCTGCTTTTTAACACACACACGCGCGGAGGAAGAGAGAGGGAGAAAGATAATAAAGGAATGCGATTGCCACCCCTTCAATGAGCTTGGATATATCATATATATATATATATATGAATATTATATACCTAATCAGTGATCTTGACCCCAAGTAATTGCTGTCAAGACATTTAAAGTCTTAAATTAAAAACCGGGTTAGGTCTGAAGTATATATGTGACATTAGGAAGAAATAAATAAAATATGAAGAAAAATGGCTCCAGTCCTTGCTTGCACGCACACACTCACCCATGAGTGACAAGAGAAATCACAGAATCTAACAGAACAAAATGTGAAGCAGATGGAACACAGAAAGCAAGTAAATGCCAGTTGCCTTCTGGGTTTTCAGACAAGGGCCTCACAAGTGGTAGTGCTGAGGGCCAGCTACAGCAAGCTCGATCAAAGGACACCTCTAAGTTTTAGTTGCTCAAGAAACAGATAATATCATAATTGCAAGAGAAGACTAATAAAAATGGAGAGGGAAGGAACGAGTTTGCATGCTGCCTGAATGCCCAGGCTCACAGCCTATACTGGGTACACTGGAGACGGATCCAGTTTGTCAGAAAAATGCATTGTCTAATATTCCAAAATTTAAAAATAAATAATTTATCCAAGTATATTAATATTGTTCACAAAGCATTTACATATTAGGACGGCAACACAAGGCAAACATCATCTCTGTGTTTGAGGATCAAAACTAATGCCCAGTTAGCATATTGGTTAGAAACACAGAATGTAATGATTTTTATTGTTTAATCACTTATGAGATTATATTTACATCAGGTAGTATAATGATATAAGTCATGATTTGTAATGAAGTAGAAACCTCAAAAGTGAGGTTTTGGGGTTGGCTAAAGCATGTATTGGCAGCATGTAGTTTCAGGGTAATAATTTACCCAGATGTTCATGCAGATGTTCCCATAAGCCACTGCGCCTTGCCTTTTAAGCAGAAGCAAGAATGAGAGAAAATGTACATATGAGAGAAACTGGCTAAAATGATTGACAGTTATGGCCATGAGGAGAGAGCCTAGTCCTCTGAGAGAGGCCAGCTGAGACCATCTTTAGACAGTACCGTACATGAATAACGCCTCCATTTAGCACATAGCAAGAAGCAGATTTATGAGAATCACAGGGACTCTGGTGGTTACTGACTCTGTCACTCAGTGAGCCACCACTGCCTGAGAGCAGCAGCCAGCAGCAAGTAAAGGCAGTTTCTGTATGAAGTTACCAAGACTGTTGCAATGGGAAGCCAGGGCTCTCAGGCTCTCTCTCTGGCAGAGGGTCTGAGCAGGGTGGAAACAAGAGGCTTTTACCCAAGGCCAGTTACTCTCCAAATTCATCCAGTCTCTGGCATCTTACCCGAGAGCCCATCTTTTGGGGGCAATGGAGCAAATGTCACTTCATGACACAGTCAATCACGAAGCTGTTTGGGTCTGAGAAATAAGTTGTCATGACTTATATATCAGCTGCCTCAAACAGATGTTCAGTAACACTTGTTTTGATTAGGTGTTAGCCTTGACTGTTGAAATTAGCATGTAATCTGATTTCTCTGAGACTTTCAGATGACAATAGTGATGTTGTGATGGTGGTGGTGGTGATGGTGGTGATGGTGATGATGATGATTATGATGATGGTGGTGGTGATGGTGGTGGTGGTGATGGTGGTGATGGTGGTGGTGGTGATGGTGGTAGTGATGGTGGTGGTGGTGATGGTGGTGATGATGATTATGATGATGGTGGTGGTAATGATGTGGTGGTGGTGATGACGATGATGATGGTCGTGGTGATGATGATGATGGTGATGATGATGATTTAACAAAAAGATTTTTCATTTATAGACTAGATATCTATGATCTTCACATTCTATTTTCCAAGTCAAATAACCCATCAAGTTCTATATGTTGTGATCATGCTGTTTCTCCTTCACTGCATCTTCAAGCATCTTTTTTGTTCATTCATGTAGTAATGTTACAGTCATGAGATTAGCTGCAGAAGCTGTCCCTCAAATTTTAATAGAGAAAAAGACTCCCTTTGGTTGAGATCTCTGTCCTTTGCTGGTGCGCTTTATCCCTGCCACACATGTCTCCGGCCCAGGACCAACTCTCTCTACTCCATCTACTCCAGTTACCTGACCTATCCAAGACCTCAAGGTGATCCATCCACTTCAAATGATTTTCCCTCGTGCCTCTTCTGAGCCTATTACACTTTTTATTTCAGAACTCTATAGCAGCTATTCATGACCACACCCCCCATGTGCTCCATGTCATCCTCCATTAACCCTATGAGAACATTTCACACATGCTCCATTGTGTTTGCCAATTTATTTGCTTGCCTGCAAGTTTCTTGAGGCAAAAGCTGCCATCGTTCTCAGTTTTCATTGCATCTTCTATGTCCAGCTTAAATACTTGATGAATGAGTTAAGAAAAAATTGTCGTTGACTCTATTAGACTGTTTTTTCCCAGACCTAAAAACAAAGTTTTTTTTTTACTGAATTTATTGATTTTCTATTCCTCCCCACACCCCTACAAATCCGAATGTCATGGGACTCATAAATCTGAGACAAACTCCTGAGAAACAAAACAGCACACTGCAACAGGACAACCCCCTGCCCCTTTGTTTCTGAAGGTCAAGAACTCTCTTTTGTATGGCGCGGGAATTATGCTATATAATTTCCTCTCTCTTTGGGAATATATAACCAGTCAAAGGCTCTTTACAAAATTACTGTGCAATGTGCGTACTTAAACTCGTATTTAATTTAAACGTATCTGTGATGTGATTTAGATATATATGTATATATTAAACCTACAAGTGATTTAGAATATCGAAATGAACATTCATATCACAAAACATTTCACTTGACTTTTAGAGACTAGGAATGAGTTACATTTCTGGCATTGTGAAAGCATGCACATTGCAGAAATCCATCTAAGTGGCTTATTTAAGAATAAATGTACATATGAAATGACAGAGTGATAATTTATTAGCCAATTTTCTGTTGGCTGTGAGGAAGTTGCTGTCTGGACAGACTTCAGAACCCTGTCCAGTTCTATCTCCCCTTCTGACTGTTCATTTCCTGTGTCTGGGAACCTCGTTGCTTTCTCTCATGCTCATGTTATGTAATTATTCTCATGTGGGTCTGCTGTTAACCCTTGGCATTTGCCTTACAGCACAGATTTTCCCGTTTCAGCTATGGGGGATGGAAGCCATCCGTAACTGCAGAATCGTTCCCCTGGCCAAGGGAAGGTGGTTCTCATTATTGTCAGGAGGTGCTGAGAGGTAAACAGAGTCGTGGCTTATGGGATTCCTCCATCAAAGAATTCGCCTCATTACTAGAGTTTGCTTTATTCCATACTGAACATAAAATACACATGTGGAATCAGTTTAGAAAATAATTTTCATTGTGTGTGTGTGTGTGTGTGTGTGTGTGTGTGTGTGTGTTCCCTTGATTCCAGTATTCTAATAAATAAAAGCATACGGTCTGGCTTTTTTTATTCCGATGCAGCTTTGTAGTGTAAGCTTATGTGCTGCATGAGATGGCGCAGATGGTATGGACTGTGCAGAATAACGTGAATGGAAGAGAACTGAATGTGCAGCCTCTGAAGCTGATGATAAGACTAGAGTGGTTTTAAGAAATCTCATCAAAATAGACCTGAAGTCCTGCCAGGAATTCTGAGGCTGCCTTCTGCCTACCAAGCTCCCTTGGGGGTAATGACGATGACTTTCTATATCTACAGTTTTGTTTTTAACTAGGACTAGTTGTTACAGAGAAACTGTGTTTTGCACTAAAAAATTAATTGCGGAAGCTAAGCAATAATAAAACTGAACGTGTCTTTCACTGTAAATTGTTGGTAGCCATGTATTTAAACTTGATCATCAGAATTTTCTATTTAAATTTAGAGAATCTCAGCCCTCCCCTTCTGTGCTCTTTGACTTTGGGACCACAGAAAGTCTGACTATCAAGTGTACACATTTTAGTGAAAATTTAGACTCTGAATTCCTCTTTCACTAACCTTTTAATTTTTTTTTAATCCAATGAGGTTTATTGGATGGACATGGAGAGAAAGAGGGAAGGAGAGAGAGAAAGAAAACATCCTAATTTTAAAAACAACTTACTATAGAATGCAAATAATGAAAGCAAACCTCAAACTTTTCATAACGCCTGCTCAAACACAGGACTTGGGGCTGGAGAGACGGCACAGTGGTTAAGAGCGAAGGCTGCTCTTGCACACCCTCTGCTCCTACCACCCAGATGGTAGTTCACAACCATCTGTAACTCGAGTTCTATGGGATCCGATGCCCTCTTATGTCCTCCTTGGGCACCAGGCAATGCCTGATGCAGACATGCAAGCACACATTCTACACATAAAAAAGTAAGCAGAGGAAAGATGATCTAAATCAAAACAGGAATTCAATTAATTCACAGGCAAATGAGATGGCAAATAATTAAGCATTTGGTTATTGAGTTTCATTAGAGCTTTTTCTTACATTTTCTTCATTTAGTGTACAATAATGACATTGTGGAAAACAAAGCAAACAAAACAGATAGACACCCTAACCCTCATGGAGCTTAGATATGCTAGAAAACAGACAAAAGGAAGATAAATAAGTAATTCCTATGGAGGATAAATACTGAAAGTAAAATGGGAAAGGAAGGTGAGAAAGGAAGAAAATATGTTAATTGTAAAGAGGGTAGAAGAAAAGGCTTCAAAGGAAGTTATGGTTGAATGAAAATGTCTATGGGGAACTGAGGGTGTGATTCAGGGAAATTCTTGCCTGGCATACTCGAAAGTCTGGATTTGTCTCCAGCACCATACTTTTTTCTCTTTGGATGTTTTGTTTCCTAATTTGGGTATTTTGTTGTTGTATTGTGGTTTTTATTAGTTTGTTTGTTTGTTTTTGTTTTTACAAAGAACTTAAAGTTGGATAGGTAGGAAGAAGGAGAGGATCTGGAAGGACTTGGAACAGGGGAAGATAATGATCAAAATATATTTAAATTTTAAAATTATTTTAAATGATAGATAGATGGATAGATAGATAGACAGACAGACAGACAGACAGACAGACAGACAGACAGACAGACAGACAGACAGACAGACAGACAGACAGACAGATAGATAGATAGATAGATAGATAGATAGATAGATAGATAGATAGATAGACAGACAGATAGACAGATAGATATGAAGGCACATGCATGTAATCCTAGCACTTGGAAGTCAAAGGCAGGAGGCTCTGGGGTTTAAGGTCCTTCTCTACTACATATAAAATTCAATCTTAGCCTGTCAATCTTAAGACCCTGTCTCAAAAAAGAAAAAGAAAGGAAAGGAGTCGAAAGTGAAAACGATACGGGAGGAGGGAGAGAGCGAACCTTGCTGAGTATAAGGCACAAGTATTCCAGGTACAGGGAACAGCAAGTTCAAAGGCCCTGGGACAGGAGTGCGTCTGGAAACTTCAAAGGAAGCAAGGGGGTCACGATGGCTTAGTGGGACCGATGGAGTAGTAGTGAGGTAGCAGCTCAAGAGAGAGTGACAAGGAAGAGAGGCAGATCACAGGAGAGTGTCTAAATCAGGACAGTTCTGAGTTAAAGGAAGCATGATTAATAATTAGCTATGGATAGATAATAGACATAAGTCAGAGGTGACATAGATAAAATAGAAAAAATGATCCATCTGTCTAGCTCCAACTCTTCATAAAGCCTGTGGCTTTCTTCTCTGAATGAGCTAAAAAGTTTGAGACAAGATATGCGCAAGAGAGGGAATGGTCTGGCTTAGACGTTAACAGGAGCTGCAATGTTGAGAAGCATCTCCACATGAATAAAGGAGAAATGGCCTGTCACAAAAGATGCTATGTCTGCCACTCTTTTTCTCTCCATTAATGTATTTATTCACATTACATCCTGATCACAGCCCCCCTCCTCACCTCCCAGTCCTACCACACACACACACCCTTCCCCACAGTTCTCCCCTCTCCTTCTCCTCAGAGAAGGGAGTGATCCCCCATGGGGACCAAGCCACCCTTGGCCAGTCTTTTTGCAGTCATTTATTTGTTTGCTTGCTTGCTTATTTGCTTATTGAGTGTGAGCACATGCCATTGCACAAGTATGGATGTCAGAGGACAACTTGTGGGAATGAAGTGTCCTTCTGCCATGTGGGTTTCAGGGATCAAACTCAGGTTGGCAGTCTTGGCAGCAAGCAGTTCTTCCCATGAACTTGCCATCTTGCGGGTTCAATATACTGATATTTATCCTGATAATGGCATTGCCTAAAACTTGGTGTCCACTCTCCGTCAGGCTAGCTAAGGTGATCTCCATAAGAAACTTACTGTTAGATGACAAAATTGATGCGCAGAATATTTACATGAATCTCCTTGAGTTCACAGAATACACAAGGGGCAGAGCCAGCGCCTAGTTGTGATGCCAGAAGCTGTGTTGTAAGTCTCGACCACTTCTCATCCGAGCACCTCCTAAAGCAAGTGTGTCCAATGCCACTGCTGTCTCAGAAACACAGCTTCAGAGATCTCAGGGACAGAAGGTGGACAGAAGAAGGGGTTCAGATGCAGCTCTTCCGTTCTCATTGTTGGGTAGTATCTCACAGCAAAGGCACTGACATAGTTTTCAGTTGTAACAAGAAGCCTCGTGTACCATTTTTAAACTTTGATTTATTTGTTCACTTATCTATTTGAGGCACTGGGAACAGAACCCAGAGCTACTAGTACACCATGCAAGTGTTCTATGACTGAGCTACAGTCCACAGCCTCTCACAGTATAGTTATCTACTTAGAATGAAAATAACATTTTCTTAAGGAAAATGTGGGCAATGCAGAGATTTCTCTCCAACACTGCATCTGTGCCGTAAGACCTGCACACTGCCTCAGAACACCAGGTAAGCAGGGTTCATACACCCTATATTCATTGTCATGATAGTGAGATTGTTTGACAGAATAAAATACAGAAGATAAAATATGAATAAACAGACAGAGAAGACAGGTTGAGTTCTTGGAGGGACTCTTGTCTAAACACCTACTCAGAAGAAAACTTGTGGCCAAACTAAAGTCTTCCAATGTTTCATTTAGCAATTGAAAGGCCAAGCAACTTGACTCTAGACACAATGCAGAAACATAAGTGTCTGTGGCTCACCCATCAGGTCAATGGAGGTAGAAACACTACGCTGGACTGATGGAATGAAATGTTATCTGTGTAGATTTTCTTCCCATGAACTTCCAAGGTACACAGAAATTTAAAGGAGAATGCAGAAACATTAACAGATGACATGCAAGGAAAGTCTAAACAGATTATTAAAATAAAGTCAAAAGTCGTCAGTTTTAAAGTACTTTTATTTTAAATTGTCATGTGATCACTGTATGTACTAAGAGAGTAAAGAGGCATTTGGGTACCCATGCGCAGCGCGAGATGGTCAGGTCCAGTAATCTGCATCCATTGCCATTTGGTTTGGTTGACATCATTCAGAATTCTCCCTACCAGCAACATTTTCCTCTGATTTGAAGCCCACAGTTAAATGTTGCCAGCTGTCTTTACTGTGCAAAAGAACATTGCAAGCTACTTGCTCCCAGCTGCCTCTGCATCCTCTAACATTCTTCTCTCCGTCCCATCCTCTCTCCCATTTCCTGGCAATGACTAGTCTATTCTTTACTCATCTGAGATCATCATTTCCCAGATTCTAAGGTGAGAAAATGCTGTACTTACCTTGCTGTAGCTTGTGTTGCTTAACATAGCATGTTTAGTCCATTCATGTCACCATGCACAATGGGATGGAACTCCTGGTTCTTAGAAGGTCTACACATAAAGTATGCCTGCTATGAAATAATTCCACTGAATCAAATTAACAGAGAATTTTATTATTTGTCCGTAATTTTAAAAATAAAAGTCTCAATCATATTCAGGCTGTCCAGAGTCATTGCCTGGAATGATGTCCATCTGCCAAATATGGAACGACTCCATAGCATGTGTTCTTTATGCCAGATGAAAGAATTTTGCAGAATGTATGTTTAAAGAAAAAGGATCTGAGCACTGTGCAGTTTAAGCTCATGGGAAGACTTAAATCTTAGGTTGTCCTAGTTAAATGTCCAGAGTTTACTGTCATTTCTCTTTTGAACGGTCTTTCCCCAACTATTTCCACAGATTCTATTTGCTTATAGAAGCTAACCCTATAAAAATTAGAATAGTGCTCCATCGCTTAAGCACTGTAATTTAAGTCAGACACCCGTAGCAGGAAAATACTGAAAATGTGCTGCAGCCATGGCTCCCTGGTTCCACAAAGGACGTGTGCACATCACCACACCCAAGGCAGGATGTTTGCCGCCCCCAGACAGCCCCCAGCACCCTCCTGGCTCTGACGAAATCCCGTTCCTGACTTCCAACAGTGTGATATGTCTTCTGTGTTTCGTTTCTGCGGATAGCTCCTGAGACCTATTGTTCTGTATGGGGCTTCTTTGTCTCATGTCATCCACACAGTGGTGTTGGGTCACAGCTCATTCACTCTCATTGTTGGACAGTATCTCATTCTATGAAGAGGTGCGTGAACAGTTTTCAATTGTAATTACAGGTGCATCTGGGGACATTCTCACATGCATTCTTGTGCACAGATATGTGCGCTTTTGTTGCATGTGTAGGTGTGCACTAAATGGACACTTAACATAATTCTTTATACTAATACATTTATATTTTAGTTAACAAGTTTAGAGACCTATATCAGAACACTGTACAAAATTATGTAAAAGGCAGAATTTGCTAAGTAGAGTTTTTTCTGATTCAAAAATTTAGATACCCATGTAGCCTCTTATAAACGTTTACCATTATACTTCATGGCCTTTCAAGAAAACCTGTTATTTCTCTCCACAAGGATAATTTTTAAGTCAGCTCACACACCGACTCATTTAGAAAACAGAGAGAAAGTGAAGATAGCCATGACTTCAGGTTACACGTAGTCTTTGATGATATAGGCAAGTATTGAAGTTAGCCTTCATGCCAGGCAGTTTTAGAATCTGTTTGTTTGTTTGTTTGTTTGTTTGTTTGTTTGTTTGTTTGAGAAGGGCTCCCACTATGTAGTTCTGTCTAGCTTGGAGCCCACTGTGTAGACTAAACTGTATTCTAACTCACAGAGCTACAACTGCATCCCAAGTACTGGGACTCAAGGCTGCCCAGCTTGCTAAACCTTTGAAACCATGGGACACACACACACCAAACTAGTTTTTAATGTAAAACACCTATTAAAAGCCTCTTTGAAAACATCTCTTTCTCCCAGAATAATAGATCCAGCTAAAATTTCAGTCAACTAATCTCAAAAGATACAGAAATGAAGTTTGGTTTCAGTATGTCCCAGTGCTGTTCTAACAGACAGTACTCACCGCAAGCCATTAGGCACACTGTGACGTGATGATTATGAGGCAACGGTTGCAGATAACACGCTTTCTAGAGGGCAGTACTGGGCTGCTGAGGGTCCCCAGACTCCCTCTCTGAGATTATTTTTGTAAAAGGGCATGCCCAGGTCTGCCTGTCTCTAGGTAGAATGGTTTAGCTATGACTTGGTCACTACACACTAACACAAGATGAGCTCGACCAGGAGAATTAAAAAGTGGAAACCTTTTAAATGGTAAAACATAAGCAAGAGTCTGAAAGAAAAGTTCTTTTGTCACCACCAGCAAAATGTACATCATAGCACTCCCAAAGCCAGCTATCAAGATTCTGGCCACACACTAAATAGAAGTATGTTGAAACACATTTAGTCGCTCCTTTTCTCGCCAGAATTGGACAAGTTTCCACCTCTTTGTGATGTGCTTAGGGTGATCATTGCATCGTCTTTCAAGTAATCAGAAGAGCAGCGTCCAGATGGCCAGACTTTCAGGTAGACATGTTTCCTGTAAGGAAAAGAAGAAGAATGGACCTTTCTCTTTAGGGAAGTTTCATACTAAACAGTAGTTAGTCCCTAAAGTTCTTAAAAGATAAAAGATATTACAAACTCAAGGCATTCAATACAAAAATTTCTATCCTTCTTATTTGTTTGAATAGGGGCCAGTTAAATTCACGTTCATACTTTTTTAAAAAGTGAATTTTCTTCTACCAGTGCTGAAAAGGTCAGGGACCGCTTTCACAGCTGTAGGGAGGCCAAGTGGCAAACAAAAGGGGACCTTGTGGAGGTGAGACATGCCTGGGTAGCCCTTCTGTTTACCACCATGCGCACACACATGCTTGGAATTCTGTGATGCCCTGTTCTCTGAACACACAGACCTTTCCAGACTGGAAGAGAAGAGAGGGAAGCTGCAGGGGCCAAAAAGGAAAGCAGAGTCAGGCCAGTCTATCCTAGGCCTCATCTCCTAAGTGCCAGCACTCGGAAGACACCTGTGTGGATTTGCAGGTCAGATGTGGGGTGTGAGAGTTGGCACCTATGGTTCCAGCTACAAAAGGAGCCTGAAGAACCTGAGCACGAGCTATTTATAACTTCCCGGAAGTGGTAGTCCCAGTCAGCCCTCGTCTTGGTTGTCTTTCTATTGTTATGTTAAGACACCATGACAAAGGCAACTTGGAGAAGAAAGTTTCTGTGACGTCCTGGCTGGGAGCGGGGCAGCGAGCAGCGGCTGAAGGTTTACATCTTAACCTTCAACAAGCGGCAGAGAGACTGCCTGGGCCTCCACGAACCTCAGAGCCCGCCCCCAGTGACACACCTCCTCCAACAATTCTTTCCAAACAGTTCCATCAACCAGGGAACAGTCTGGAACTGGAGAGATGGCTCAGTGGTTAAGAGCACTGACTGTTCTTCCGGATGACCCTGCTTCAATTCCAACACCTACATAGCAGCGCACAATGGTCTGTAACTCCAGGATCAGACACTCTCACACAGACATACGTGAAGACAAAAAACACTAATGTATACAAATATAAATATATTTAAATGTATATTATATTATGTATTATAATTATTATAATTAATATATTGTATATTATATATTGTATGCTATATAGTATATTTTATTATATTATATGTTTAAAATATATATTATATTTTTAATATATTTTACAAATTTTATATACATGTATATTCATATACACATTTTGTTCAGACTACCCCTTCTCCATGAAAGCCATGCCTTTCAAGAACAGCTCCTCCTCTGGTAGAATACTCATTCTCATGCATTTATGTCTTTTCATTCAATACAAATTTTCAGAGAAAATTCTGATTTTCCTTTTTTTAAAAAATAAGGAATGTATTCACATGAACACACGCAAGAAAGTGGTACATACATTAATAAGTTTTCCTGCTGACCCAGTCCCCTTCTTTCTGTTTCTCTTATGTAGTTAGTAGTAGTTTTGTTTGTTTGTCTTGTCTTGGTTTGTTTGCTACAGGGTCTTACTCTGGACTTAGAGCAGGCTTGACTTCAACTCATAGCAGTCCTCCAGCCTTAGCTACCCAAGTGCTGACTTTATAGGTATGAGCTTCCATGTCTGGCCTCTCTGATTCTTTAGTTAGTTAGTTAATTAGTTAGTTAGTTAAGTACCCTTATTTGTATCATTCTATATTCCTGTTTCTGAATGAATATTTTTCACCTTCATCTTTCCATTTGTCGTTATATTCCAGAGATCTTTGAGAATATATAAAATGCTACTTTATTCTTTTTATAGTTTCATACTCCCCTAGTGAGAGAGCATCATAGTTTATATAATCCTTTGTCCCAATCTTTTCTTTTAACAGACGATATTATGATTAAATATGTATATGTACATCCTGCTTATAAGTATGAATAGGATGAATATATGAAAAATTGCCCCACATAGGATTTCTGGAGCCAAGAGTTGCTTTATTGCTTTGGCAACTGTCTCTACAGCAATTACACATTCATGCACTCCCACCATCAATGGAAAGGATCTCTGTTTCCTAAATATGTTTTTTAATTGAGCATTTTTCTTTGTTTTTAATCTTTTTTTCAATGCCAAGAAAAATGTTGGGAATTCAGAACAGTGTGTAAACTGTTTTCCACCCAAGTATGAGGACCCAGGTTTGAATTTCCAGAACCCACATAGAAGCTAGACACAGCGAACTACATCTGTAACCCCGATGCTCTCAGGATGGGTTGGGGGTGGAGACAGGGAGATCTCCGGGACCTGTGGGCCAACTAGCCTGCCACACAGAGCAGGAAAACAACAAAGAAGCCTTGTCCTAGGCAGGATGGGAGACAAAGACTTGTTCTCTGAATTCCACATGTGAATTGTACCGTTCTCTCCCCCACACACACACTAGCATTGCTTGTAAAAGCAGTAAGATGTTCAACAGGTCATTTGCTTATGATTAAAAATAAAGAAGATACTAATTCAAGAAAATACAGTTTAACACTAGACATTTTCCTATACTAAGCAACCAGTAACATGCATTCTGAGTTAGCAAGTTCCACGCTCTTGTTATTTCAGAATTCATTTACCTGAAAATTGTCAAATCCATTCATTCTCATACTAGTTTATTGTTATCTATTAGAAAAAGAATCTGTGGCACATTTTCCAGCCTACTGTGTATCACAAAAAATGTTCAAAATGAAACCAAATACTTCTGCCTTTCTTGAAGAGATTTTTAATTTCAGGTCAAAAATAAGGTGAGCCTGCACGTTGGAGATAAACGATTATGCTTTTTTTCTAGAATCTAATTTGTGAATTCTAACAATTGCCTTTCACTTACCTTTCACCTACACTTTTGACAAAGATCAATGGAAATCCCAGAAGCCAATATGAAAGCCCAGACCAAACCCTCCCAGCAGGGCTGTGCATCAGGCAGGGGTGGGAGGCTGACATAGAAGCTCTAGAGCCAGCTTATGGTGACAGTTTATGGCTGATGTCATGTGGTGGTCACGAGTGCTCTAAGTACCATGACTTGACTCTTGTCTCCCTGAATGGAGCCAAGTGACAAGAACCCTGAAGTGCTGTGGCCTTCCCCCATTTGTAGGCTGAGGCCCAGAGCAAGAATAGATCCGACGAAACAAAAAAAGACACAACGAAAACCTTCTGTTCCCATGCAGAGCTCTTCTGCATTCATGAACCCAAAGACTCAGCTGCCTTCCCAAGCCATGCCTGTGTCTCCCCAGCATTTTCCACTTCTGATTGTCGTGTTAAACCTTAGTGGAAGCTAGAGCCTGTCACCGTGTTCAGAAAAGTGATGACTCTGAGTTTTCAATTAGATTGTGGGGTTGTTTTTACACTGTAATAAAGAAAATATCACCAAGGCTTTTTTTATATGGTCTTGGATAAGTTCTGTGGCATCTCTCTCCGTCTGAGCACTCTCTTCTTTAAGAGTCTTGAAGGCCAGCAAGATGGCTCAGGGAGTAAAGGCACTTGCAACTAAGCCTGATGACCTGTGTCTGACATCAGGAATCCACATGGTGGAAGGAAAGAACCAACTTCAGCAACTTGTCTTCTGATCTACACACATACACACACCATAAACACACACACCACACACATACACACATGCACTACACACACACATACATGTTCCAGATACACACACACCACATATTCACATATGTGCCATACATACACACATATTACACCGCAAACACACACACCACACACAAACACACATATTCAGATATATATACAGAAATATACACACATCAATAAAAGTGTAAAAAAAATAAGCATATTGATCTAGATTCATTTTTTTTAACTCTTTGGTCTCAGGAGAGTTTTCTATTCTTAAAAGTTGTTGAAGAGATGAATGGGCTCCATTCATCCCAACAGTTAAGAGGGCTTGTTGCTCTTCCGGAGGCCCTGAGTTCCACCACAGGCAGCTCACAATTGTCTGTAACTCCAACTCCAGGGGATCTGCCTTCCTCTGGCCTCCCCAGCCACCTGCATGCGTGTGTGCCTACTCACACACAGACACACACATGTTCAACAACCGTTTTCCTTGTGACTATCGATATGCACCATATTACAAGTCAAAACTTGGAATTCAATAGAATATTTACAAATGCATTAATTCACAGGAAAGTAAGATAAACCCATGAATATTAGAACATTTTATGGAAAGAGGGTGTTTTTAAACAAAAAATATATTTAATGAGAAGAATGGCATTAATTTGAATTTTAATAAACCTCTTTAATTTCTAGCTTAATAAAAGGCATCTGATTTCTCCTGGGTTGGATCTTCTTAATTAAGTTGTTTTTGTTTAAATACATACTCATCTGGCTTTCCACAGATAAGTAGTTAGAGAAAAAAGAGAACATTAACAGCTTTTTTATAGAATTATGGCCATTCCTTGATTGACAGCCAAATTCAGTCATTGGCAGCTTTTTAAATATTGGCTCTAATATGGCCAGAGAAACTGAGAATGAGCTTCCCATACACAGTACACTGAAAACTCATGTGAGCTTTGCAAGGGTGTTTAGAAGCACATGGCTTTGCAGCACCTGTCTGTAGGCAAATAGTGGGATTTTTATTAATATAGATCTTCTAAATGTTGGAATATTTGTGATGTAGTATCAAAAACATTTCCCCCAACACCCACTACCAGCCTTTGTCAGCCAGAAGATTAAAATGGCACACACTCTTCATAGTGCTTGAAGTCTTAAATCGGGTTACACTGTCCCTGACCAGTGTAATTTCCCGTGTTATTTCCCAATGATACAAATAAAACTTTTCAAAACTTAAATAAAAAGTATAATGGTGCATAACAGACCCTTGACCAGAAGCTTAAAATGAATGGAAATTTTCTATCAAGCCTCTATAATATTTACATTGTGATGTGTATGGAGAGCCCACTGAGCTAATTTACTATATGGCTTAACTTTGCCTTTGAAAGTCATAAAATAGGCTTCACACATTAAAAACAGATTGTCTTATGACTTCGTCCATGGAATGTTCCAGGTTCTGACATCTTTGATTCTATTGGGCAGGGGGGAAAATAGAGGAATAAAAGAATAACACAATTGGTGAGAAGAATAAAGGAGAAATTGAGGCAATTGAGGTAATCATCTAGAACAGGGACAGGATAGCAGTCAGGTTAAGAGTATATGGAGCAAGAGTTTCAGAGAAACCAATTTCAATTGGATGTGATAATAATATATTTAGTTGCTCACTGAGAATTTAGGGAGTGATTGAATTCGGGCCCAGCATTTTTTTAACTGTCCGAGAACCAAGACTGGAAGGTTTCATCTGGGGCAGGAGCCCAAAGCCAGTTTTCCCCATCCCCTGGTGTGATGCATTCCCACTCTGTGTTAAAGGGGCTTTTTGTGACTCTGATGTTCTCTACCGCGCATAGCCCTTAGCCAGGTTTCCAAAGCTTGAACGGGGGCTTGTTAAAACACATGTCTTGAGGTGCTGCTTCTAACAGATGCCTCTGCTGTTAGAAATGTGTAGTTTTATTCTCTAATGAATTTATGTTACTAGACAGTCAGAACCACCCCCATCTTCTTCCCGGTGCATCAGCTACAGCTTCAGTGGTGCTCTTCCTCAGAACACATATGGTATCGTTTTTCTTCACGCTGCATACCATATATTTACAGGCTCATTGTTTCCACATACACACAAGATAATTGTGACCACATGACACACTCTACAACGGGAACTAACTCAAACTCTAAAGAATTTGCACATTAATCAGTGCATCAGCTGAATGTTTTCACATACACTGTTGAGTTTCTATTTTCCTGATTAGTGCCATTGTTGTTGCTAAGTTTGGGGAGGCTACTGCCTACACCTACATTTTGGATCTCTGCAATCATAAACCTTATTTTTAATCACACACTTATGATTAAAATAAAGTCTAAAAGGTTCCATTGGGTTTTAGGCCTGGTTACATGTCCTCCTCAGAGCATTTACTTTCTGTCAGTAGCTCCTCTTGCCTTTTATTTCAACACTGGCGACATAAAGTCATCTCCTCATTCAGGCAAAGTCGGGGCTCACTCTTTGCAACATGAGTCTCTGCTCTGAACTAATCCTCCAAATGCTAAGCCATGCCTTCACTGCTACATAGGAAAATTTCGATATTGAGAACATCTCCTTTTTCTGCTTTCCAATTATACTCTTTCCATCCAGTGATGTTGTGGTTTTGTGTTTGCAGATGAGGAAGTCTTGTCTCAAGCCCTTTGTTTCTGAGTCAGTTTCTTTGGCTCGGTTAGTTATTCCAGGAGATACACCTTTGCCACCACTCAGGTGTCTGAGACTGGGGTGAATTTTCTCTCCTCTAGGGGAAGAAATCCTCTGGCACTGTAACTCTGTTTTGTTTTGTTTTTCCATTTGATTAGTTTTGTTTTGTTTTGTTTTTGAAACAAGGTCTCACTATGTAGCCCTGGCTGTCCTGGAACTTGCTCTGTAGACCAGGCTGGCCTCAAACTCACAAAGATCTGCCTGTCTCTGCCTCCTGAATGCTGGATCTGCCTTTAAAAATAATTCTCTTTCTGTTTTACTCTTCACGCCCCATCTTCGGTTATTATTAACAACTATGTGTTTTAGATTCTCGAAATTGAATACTTAGAAGTAAAAGATGGGGCAACAATTCAATGTTTTCCAACATCTGTCAGCGGAATAAGGAAAGTCCACAGGGTCTGAGAATTGCAGGAACCAATGTTCACTTTTGCTGTGCACTGTGGGCCAAACCTGTACAACTCGCTCGTCATATCAGTTCATTTAAGACACCAGCCACATGGTGTAGATAGTCTTTTTATCCGCAGTCCCTACTGCGGCCTCTCCTTCCATTGAGGTTCTGGTGTGAAGCTCTGTGCGTTGGGTGCCACGGCGGCTGCCTGTCCTCCAGTGGGGTCTTTTGTTTCTGTCAGGTCTGCTGCCGCCCTGCACCAGTGCGCGTGCGCTCTTCCTTTTACTCCTGCTCTAGCATGGATCTTAAATGCACCTCAAAAGCATTAAAGGCATAGCCCCTAACTCATGGCACTATCGGGTGGTAGAACCTTTAATGGGAAAAATATCATAGGAGGAAGTTAGGTCATCGGGAGCATGTCCTCAAAGAGGACTGTGTAACTTTGGCCCCTCTTCTTCCTCTGTCTTTGCTTCAGAGCTGCCATGAGGTAAGCAGCTTGCTGCAGCATGCACTCCCACCATGAAGTATTGCCCAAAGGCAGTGAGGTTGAGCAGTCAGAGACCTCTGAAACCACGAGCCACCAAAGACCTCTCAAACCAGGAGCCACCAAAAGCCTTTCCCTTCAATTTTATTGTCTCAGATATTTTTAACAGTGATGGGAGCTAGTCAACCTCCTTGGCAAAATGAGGCCAAGAAATCAGGCTAACCAGAGGTCATCAATGACTCCAGTTCACATTTCTAGACTTTTCCTTGTGCTAAGCTCTTTATATGCATTATCTCTGCTGCTGCCTATAGTGATGAATTCTTTGAGGTAGCTACCATAGCTATCACCATTTAGAGAGAAAGGCAGAGAGGACAGAGGAGTAAGACACCTGTGCCTAAGCCATGGGTCAGAGAGATGTCACAGTCCATAGCTGAACTTAGCCTCCTCGGTCCCCTGTGCCCCCAAGAGTGCACACACAGCCGGGCCAGAACAGCTGTGCTTCTTCTCTGAAGGTCACACACGACTGGCCTGTTCAGGAGGCAAGAGGAGCCTGACACAGAAAAAATGCGTGTAAATGACACCAAAGCCATTTTTATTACATTTGTATGAAGGTTCTGCCTCAATCCTAAAGCAATTAAAACATAACAGAGGAGCAAAACTCATCCCCCCCCCGCCCCGCCCCATCACAAGAGTGATTGATTTTATAGCATCTGACTTGAGATCTGCAATAGCCGGAATTCATGTTCTCACTAAGAGCCCTGTCCTGGAGATTGCAGGCTTCGTGACCACCTTAGTCTGTGCTAGCCAGATCATATTACTCTTCTATAGGCTCAATTGTGTGACAACTCATATATCCCAACACCTCTCCAAGAATGGAGGAAGAAAGAAGCAAATCAAAGAGAGGAGGGGAGGGGGAAAGAAGGGAATGGAAGAGAAGGGAGGAGGGGAAGGGAGGAAGAGAGAGAGAAAGGGAGGGGAGAGGAAGAAGAAGAGAAAACAGAGAGAGAGAGAGAGAAGTCAGAAAGCTTCTCTTTGAACACTGGCATCTGTCTGGTTCCAAGTGACCCACAATCATGCATGTTCCAGGGAAGAGAACATTTTTTAAATGTTGAGGGTTTTAGCTATTGTAGACTATGTTTGTAAATCCTTCATTTCAGTCTAGGATGGGTGGAGTGAGACAGAAGGGAGATGGAAACTCTCTCAGGCTTACCAGAGGGGTGAAAGCACTCAGGACAAAGGAAAATCTGCTGCTGGTTTTCTGAGTATGATTTTTAAGATGTGATGACAATGACAAAAACAATACTGGAGTGATGAGATTAAGTAATGGCAGATATTAACATCTGGGTGAGGAAAACAGTGGTACACTTATTCAGAATATCTTGTTTCAAATTAAAATCATATGCAAATGGTACATACATTTCTACTTGAGTGTATGAATTATACCACTCCAAAATTATAGCATTCATGATATGTGTTCAGTTGGCAGGATTCTCACATTGGCATTGTCTTGCTTTAGTCTCTCCAATGGTCATTACATCACTGTGGTAGGTGTGAGACCACCCCATCTGGCTAGCAGAGAAATAGGGAGTTCTGGTAGATTAAGAAGTCAGGTCACATAGCAAAAGGTAATCTTCTTCAGCCTGCCCTGAATTTAAGGAATGAACAAACAGCATCAAGCCAGTGAGGCTCAGACTCTAGAGTCCTTATTGTTTTGTCTAAGTCTCTCTGTGCCGCTGTCCTTAGGACAGTAAGCTGCATGGCCCCAAATATTATGATGGTATTCTCCCATATTGTACATTGTTTTTCCTACTCATCCAGTTCTAACTGGCTACCAGCTCCTATTCTCAATGCTTGGGTACTTCTAGAGTAATTGTTCAGAGCCGTTTGTTTAGAGCCAAACGTCAGAGCCTTTTGGCATATTGTTAAGAATGCCAATTCTTAGACCCAACCCCAAAATGGCTGAGTCTCAAGCTCTGGAAACAGTACAACAATCAGTGTTGTCGGGAACCCTCCAGGTACCTCTGATGCTGTCCACTTCCCCAAAGCAGGGAACGCTTACCACCTACTCACCTTCTCTTCCTACTTCTGTCCTAACTCTAAAGATTCCAGTGTGGTGGCAGAAACGGTGTGTTCCAATCTCAACAACAATAACATCTTGCATCTTGGTGGTTATTTGGGAGAAATACTGCCCTTGTGCATTGCAAGATATTAACAACATCCTTAGCCACTACTCCCCAAATGCCAAGACCATCCCTCCTAGTCAGCAAAGGTCTGACCGTGCCCAAGAACAGAGATTTTTCTCACTAGCTTCCTTATTAATTCTTATCTAAAACCAATATTGAGAACTCTAGAAACACTAGAATTGAGCAGCTTGAATCTGCAACAAGTTAAAGAATAAAAACTAAGCATATAGCATCGGATACAAAGTAACAATAGGCCAACCTGTGATGGAGACTTAGTTTACCTACAATGATTAGGGATCACTAGGACATAATTTCACATCATCTGCACAATTCCAGACTTTCCCCCTACTTTCTGGTTGTCAGACACATTCCAGAAAGGCAGCACAAACTGAAATTGTGGACAATGAGATATCGCTTTGCTGGACCAAAAATACAGAAAAAAGAAGTGGCCAAAAAAGGAGCTGAGAACGAGGCCTCCAGTGTAGCAGACTGTACAAGTAACTCTGTGTCCGGCAGGTTTAAGAAAGAGGTAGCCTATCTGTCTGTGATGTTGATTTGACACAATCCAAATCAACCGCATGAACTAGTTTCACACTAATTTGCTATCTTAGGTTGTACATATGTTTCAATTGGTTAGAGCAGGGCAAGGGTGCCTTGCTGAGATGCCTGGCTTCCGTCATCTGCGGTGCTCCTCTGAATCCTCTAAAGAAAGAGGAAACCGCATGAGGATTTACCTGCGAGACATGGACTGTCTCCAGGCCTTCTCTGCAACTCTTAGGAAGCTATGTGCCTAACATCCAAAGCAGAGTTTAGAGCAGACAACCGCTCTATACCCTTGGCTGCCATTTCCTCCTGCCCAATGGTCTGCATGTCATGTCACCTAACAAAAATAGTGGAGAGGCCACTTTGGAGCACTAATGCCCTGGAAATGGGAAGTAAATCACAGCTTGAGTTTGCTCTCAGAGCCTGCATACTGTCACTTCAGAACATGAACACATCCTCCTGAGTTCATGGTTAGAGTCACTGACTCAAGGGCAAGTTGGAGCCGCCAGTGCATTCCATACTTATGCTAGGTACCACGTGGTGTTCTCGAAGAGACATAAACACAACACTTTCATAACACTGTCCTTTTTAGGGCAATAAAAATAAGCTATGACTCCTCATGTTCCAAAATGACCTTTGAACCAGTTTGACGTGACAGCTTGTCAGAATTGTTTGTGTTTTCTGTCATGGAATTGACCATTGCTTGTTAACGTTAAAGCAGCTGTTTTCCCATTGTCTAGATATCGTACTAAAGAGCTGCTAATATAGTGGGGTCCTTGTTTAAACTGTTTCATCAAAGAATTTTTAAAACCCAAGACCTTTCACTTAGGCAGTGGTGTTTTTTGTAAAATTACATCAGAAAAGAGAACACAATAAATATTTAAAGTAATTTTACATATGTTCCCATTTGTTTAAAAAAAAGACAAAATTTGTATGTACATTGCAAATTTCTTATAAGAAAACACATTGCTGTCAGCAAGGGTTGCCTTTGGGCGGGAAATCTGGGGCCTCGATAGACTTACTGTTCAGTTGTCACTATCCAAATATTACACAGTCTAATTTTATTTCAAATTATTGTATTTTTAATTTTAAATGTTAGTAAATAATAGAAAGGAAGTGCCTCTTTAAAAAACAAAAAGAAAGGAAGGAAGGGGGGGAGGGAGGCAGGAAGGAAGAAAGGAAGAAAGAAAAAAGGAAAGAAAGGAAAAAAGGAAGGAAGGATGGAAGAAAGAAAGAGGCCAATAGAGAGGAAGTGTGTTCAGTGGGTAAGGGCACTCGCCACAACACTTGATGACCGGAGTTATCCCTGAGTTCTCATGGTGGAAGGAGACAATCAACCCTGATCTCCACGCTTTTCCTGTAGCACACGTACACACACACACACACACACTCACACAAAAATAAATAAATAGATTTAAAGAAATGTCAGTAAGTTATACTGTTTGCTTCCATGATGCCCCTCCTTTCATTCCTGTTTTATTGCTAAGACAGAGCGAGACAGATCTCCCCTGTCAGCTTACCACAAAATCTAATAGTGCTTGTGAGAACATTACTAACATGCAATGCAGGTCCTTTTTTAGGGGTGACTAAGACAACAGTTTGGGTTCCCAGCTCCAGAGGGCTCAACTTGTGGTCAGTTCACCTCATTGCTTTTGAGCTTGTATTTAGGCAGCATACTGCCATGGCAGGGCATGGAGAAGGGCGCTGTTAGCCTCAGAGCAGACAGGAAGCCAAGAGGAAGAGGGCTCACCTTCAGTAGCCCTTCCAGTGGCCTAGAGGATGCCTGTGTGTAAAAGTGAGCCTTACAATAATAACATGGGCAAATCCCGCCTGAGACGCTAGAACCGGTTCATTACTGGGTCCTTACGGTGGAGGTGGGGGTTCTCAAGGCAGAGGTGGGAGGCCTCAACTATCGGAGTAGTTCCAGAAGAGCAGTCTCTAATGTGGGGGTGGGGAGTGTCTACAGGGCGGCTACCTCAGCAGTCCAATCTGGCACTGGATACCAGGAAATTTCCTGGCCCCTGTTCTGTGATAAAAGCTGGAGTCAGCAGAGGCAGCAACCACAGGGTAAAGCACCCTGAGGGGCATGAGGAAAGGCCATGCCAGCAAAGGATAAGGATAAGCTTCTTTCTGAAAAAAATAACTTTTTTTTTAAATCTGGGTTTTTTTTTCTTTTTCTTTTTTTGAAAAATAAAATAAAATCTGGGGTGCTCAACTGGGAAGTGTTACCAGAAGTGAGCCTTCCCCCCTCAACCGAGGCAACCAGGAGAGCTCTTCCAGTGAGGACCCCTACTCAATGGATTCTGATTTGTGGCAAGTTGACATTAAAACCACAATCCTTGTTTTTAGGATGATTCACCCCCAAAATTGTGCCTTGCGCCTTTGCTTGCACTAAGACACTAGGCAGCCAGTCATAACACATTCGTGAAGTTCACGAGAAATATGGAGAGCCTGTGGACATCCCAGGACCAAGCTTATGTGGAAGTTTTGATGAACGAGTTGAGACTGCTTGTGGTGACGTAAGGAAGAGATGGGGTAGGAGTGTAAGGTTGGGTCAAATGAAAGGTTCTCTGAAAACCCTACTCAGAGCTATTCAGTGGTGGTGCACGCCTTTAGTCCCAGCACTCAGGAGGCAACGACAGGTGGATCTCTGAGTTCGAGGTCAACCTGGTCTACAGAGGGAGTTCCCGGCCAGCAAGGGTTACACAGAGAAACCCTGTCTCACCCTCCTCCCCACCCCTCAAAAAAATAAAAATAAAACGAAAACAACACAAAACCTCTTCAGAAGGGGGCAGGCGACTTGAAGGCTAAAAGGTCTGGCCACATGCCCACACAATAGTAAAGGCATCCACGGGATACAAGCGCCCTGCGCACCCAGCCAGCCTCGCGTCTTACTCCCACCTCGTCTTTTCAGCTGCTGGCGGGGCGCTGGCCCTTTGACCACAATGACTTTGGAGTGTTTCTCTGCAAGCTGTTCCCCTTCCTGCAGAAGTCATCCGTGGGCATCACCGTCCTGAATCTCTGCGCACTCAGTGTTGACAGGTAACGTGCCTTTATCCTTGGCTCTTCGGTGGGGTTTAGAAAATCATGTTTTTCTTGGAAACGAGGGGGAAGAGTTGGTGCCTACCACAACTGTTAAGGAAAGCCAAGTGAGTTAAGACTTTACCAGTCTTGCCCCATGTTTAGAGTTGCTAATTAGTATTGATTTAAGACTGCAACAGTATGCACCTCAGCACACGCAGCCAATGATGCACAGCTGGCATCCTTAAGACAAGAAAAAAGTAAAATGAATATATTGATGGAAAAAACTTGGTGAAAATAAGAGACCTAGAATATGCATATCTTGTATTTTAGACCAGTAATGTACTGTTTTTTTAAGAAAAGGAAAATACTGTTGAGTTATATTTCAAATGCTTGAGCCAAGCAATAAATGTACAAAGTTGTTATGTTTTTGCCATACTTTTTTTAAATGCTGAAAATGTTCCACATTTTTCAAAAGAGGGCCACAAAAGAAATAACTCTATGACATTCTGAAAGACCCTTACTCCTCACAAATGGCTTTAAGGGAGAGCTTCCTGAACCGAGGGCTGCTGCCCCATGTGGGTGAGTGATGGGGTGGGGTTGCAACAAAAGGAACCACAAAAGGTTGTGGAACACTTGGTGATTGATTCAACAGCAAGTGTGCAGTGAGCCCGGCTGCCTCTGTCCTGCTGCCCAGGCTGCACCACGGTGGCTGCAGCCTGGGTTCCGAGTGCACAGTGTGACATTCCTGTGCGCTCTCTCACACCACACAGTGAACACTGCCCGAAACACCTGGGCCCAGATTCAAGACAACTGTATGCTATCAATTGCAGTGTTTGTTGTATGTATTAAACATCATGATTTAATTACAGAAAACAAAGACATGTAATATTTATTTTCCTGCCATCGTTCCTTAGCATAAACATGTCTTTAGTTTGACTTATATTAAAATGATTGGTTTTAAAAGCTTTTGTTAGAGTCATTGACTTGCCTTTCACTTTAAAATAGCATTAAATGGATTGGGATTAGGATAGACTTCCCAACAACTCCTGAAACGGCTCTTCACATTTTGCCATTTTGTACTATGTGTTGTACAGAGATTTATCTTCAGCACTGACAACTATAAAATTAAAAAAAAAAAAAAAGTCAGGTCTGAAAATCCTTGAGGACGCTCCACCTGGTACGGATCAAATAGCTATGCTATCTTACATAGATACGTGCAGGTGCCCAAAGAGGCCAGAAGAGGACATCAGCACCCTTCAAGCTGAAGTTAGCAGGTCATGAGCTGCCCAGTCTGGGTGCTGAGAACAAAACCTGGGTCTTCTGCAAGAACAGCAAGCACTGAGCCATCCAGCCCCAAAGACAGTGTTCTTTATGCAAAAATAAACAAGAGCATCGATGTCATTAGTATAATTTTACATTCATATTTTTTTTGTTTGGTTGGTTTTTTGAGACAGGGTTTCTCTGTGCAGCTTTGGCTTGTAGCCTTGGAACTTGCTCTGTAGACCAGACTGGCCTCAAACTCACAAGAGATCCACCTGCCTCTCCCTCCAGAGCGCTAGGATTAAAGGCGTGCACCACCACTGCTCAGAGTATTCATTTTTAATAAATGATAAAATTGGGTCAGTGAGATGACACAAGAGGTAAAATCACTAGCCACACAAGCCCAACGAGCTGAGCGCAGTCCAGAGCTGCTATAGACGTGGAAGAACCCACCACACGAACTCGTCCTCTGACCTCGACATGTACACTGTGGCATGCCACACACTTATGCATACACACAATAGCACACAAACACGCACACTGAACAACTGGGTTGATTTATTCAGAATACATTATCAGTAAGCGTTTTGATCTGCTTGCTTATTTTATGTGCCTATATACATGGTAGCTCATAAAAATTTCCCAGACAAAAGACTAGAGAGATGGATGCCTGATTAAAACCATGTGTTGCTCTTCCAGATGACCAGACTTTGGTTCCTGGCACCCACATCAAGTGGATCTCAACTATCTATCATCCCAATTCCAGGGAATCCAACTTCTCTGGCTCCATGGACACCTACACATACCTACAACGAACAAAATAAAATAAAAAGTTGTAGGTACTGTGATGGTTCAGGGTTAGAGCATTGGCTCTTCTTGTAGAGGACCTGGGTTTGGGTCTCAGAACCCACATAGCAGCTCCAAGCAATCTGTAAATTCAATCCCAGAGGATCCAACACTTCCTTAGTCATCTAGGAATGCAAGAGATACACAAACATTATGCAGGCAAAATACTCATGTGCATTAAATAAAATAAATGAAATGAAATTTTAAAAATTCTCATGCAAAAAGGGTCACTAATGGAAAAAATTTAAGAAACCCTTTAAAAAAAAAGAAGAAGACCTGCTTTAAGCCCAGCATGGTGGCAATTGGGAGGCAGAAGCAGGCAAATCTCTGAGTTCATCGCCAGCCTGGTCTACAGAGCAAGTTCCAGGACAGCCAGGGCTACACTGAGAAACCCTATCTTGGAGAAGGGGGAGGAGGAGGAAGAGGAAGAAGATCTGAGCAAATGATGTTACCTTCAACTTCTAACGCCCACAATGGTGATTCGTAGGGAGAATCAGAGTCAGAGCGATGCAGCACAGCCTGTGACCCTCCTGCAGCTTCAGCAGAGCGCTTGCGCTGGCACACACTGTGCCCTTCCTTTGGCTTACGTAAACTTAGAAACACTTTCCGTTATTTTTAAGTTATACCAAAGACAATCACTCCCATCAGCACTGAGAGAAGCTTGCTCTCATAAGAAGCAGCTAAGTGCTATGGATACTGGCTATGATTTATACTTTCTTTTTTTTCTTTTTCTTTTGTTTTTTAATTTTTTATTAATTATACTTTATTCACTTTGTATCCCCCATGTAGAGCCCTCCCTCCTCCCCTCCCAGGCCCTCCGTTCCTCCCTCTTCTCCACGCATGCCCTTCTCAAAGTCTACTGCTAGGGGAGGTCTTCTTTCCCTTCCTTCTGATCCTAGTCTATCAGCTCTCATCAGGAGTGACTACATTGTCTTCCTCTGTGGCCTGGTAAGACTGCTCCCCCATCAGGGTGAGGTGATCAAAGAGCAGGCCAATCAGTTCATGTCAGAGACACTCCCTGTGCCCATTACTATGGAACCCACTTGGACACTGAATTGTCATGGGCTACATCTGAGCAGGGGTTCTAGGTTATCTCCATGCATGGTACTTGGTTGGAGTATCAGTCTCAGGAGGGATCCCTGTGCTCAGATTTTTTGGTTCTGTTGCTCTCCTTGTGGAGCTCCTGTCCTCTCCAGATCTTACTATTTCCCACTTCTTTCATAAGATTCCCTGCACTCTGCCCAATGGTTGGCCATAAGTCTCAGTTTCAAATAAAATTATTATCATTAGGACCTCAAAACTCATTATAAATTATAATGGTGTCTTTTTTAATAAAGCCACGGCCCTGATGAATGAAACACAACATAAAATGGTTTTCATTCTTAGTTAAAATAAATATATTTGCTAAAACTAAAACAGAAAAATAATTTTATCAATAGTTTAAAATACATTCATGTGGAAGATAAAAAAATGTCCCCATATCAGTGGTTAAATGCAAAGATTAGAAATAGCTTCATTACCTATTAAAGTCTGTAGCAATCTGTTGAGAAACAATCTAGTCAGCTACTTTTGCCTCGTGTCAGATGGTAAGGGCTGCTGCATTAAGTCATGGGAGGTGTTGCTCAGTGCTGAGAGCTGCCAGGCACATGCAGAGCCCTAGGTTTCATTCCAGGTAGTATAGAAAATGGAAAAGCCACATAAGAGGCTACTGTATAGGTCCCACCAACTAAACAGTAGATTGTGATGTGTTGGCCATTTCCATAGAGCTAAACAAGCCCCAACAACTGATTTTAGTCACTAGTAAATTATCACTGTTGTTCCCTATATAAGCACAGCTGTATAATGTCTTCATTCATCTAAGTGTTGTATCATCAAGTGCTGGTAGGCTTGTAGTGGGCATGGCTGTCTCCCAACATGTTATAAGATCTGAAAATTAGAGGTTCTAAGTGATACCTCTAACACCACTGATATAGAGATATTTTCCCATTACATTGTTTGATTAACATGTTTAAAATAAATCTAAAAGTCATGTGGGGGAAAGAAACAAGAAAATAATTACAACAGTTGACAAAAGTAACAACATGTTGTTCCCATGCACCTTGTTGCATGTTTTAAAGCTACAGAGTTTAACCAATATGATACAGATGTGAGTATTCTGACAAATTAGTGGGGAAACAATGGGTGTTGGAGTGGGCAGAACCGCAGTGAGTCAATGCATATCAGAAGAAATCCAGAAGAGATGACTCCTTTAGAAGGAGCACTGTTCAGCCACCTGAGGAAAAAAGTGTCCTTGCCCCTATTCATCAATAGTAAAATATACAGTTCCTATTTATTATGTATAAGACACTTTATAAATAGTATGTAGGATTTTTTTTCTCTAACTGGGCATTGCCATAATTATCATTTTACAATTAAGGAAGCTGGGGTTGAAATGTTTAATCAAGTCCACAAAACTATGAAGCCCAGGGCCAGTAATCAATGGATCATCTTAGTTCTTAACCACTATACTCAAGCACACAAAATCTCAGACCATAAAGTAGTAGAGGAAAATAATACAGTTTGATCACTGGGAAAGAGCCTTCTCAGGAGCTATGGCTCTTGCTAAGAGCTCACACTGCTCTTGCGAAGGACCTGGGTTCGGTTCCCGGAACGCAATGGCTGCTCACAGCCACCCGTGACTCCAGTTGCCGGAAATCTCATGTTCTCCTCTGGCACCTGCATACATGCGGTGCCCAGAAACTCATGTGGTCTACACATATGTTTAAAAAAAAATAAGTACATGACACACTCCTGTAACCCCAGAGCTCCGGGAGGCCAAGGCAGGTGGATCTCTGTGGGTTCAAAGCCAGCCTGGTCTACAAAGCAAGTCCAGGACAATCACAGCTACACAGAGAAACCCTGTCTCAAAAAGTAATAGTAATAAGTAACCCTTTAAAAAAGAAAAGAAAAACCTGAACTTAAAAAATGATAGAAAGTCTGAACATAATCACAAATACATTGTAAGAGATATATTTTTAAAATTCAGACCAAACATTTATAACACTTTTAAATGAATAAGACAGTATCTTAGTTATTCAAAGCCCAAGCCCAAGGATACACCTTCTCCATCAAAGACACACCTCGTCCTTCTCAAACATTTCAACTGCAAACATTTGAAACTATGGAATCACTCTCATCCAAGCTACCATAGACAGTAAGACAGCAAACCTCCAAGCTGAAGGGGCAGCTGTCCCACAGACTCAGTCAAAGCTGTCCCCCTCGCTGGTGAGTGTTGATTTCAGAGCCTTCAGCCAAGCTTCAGCCAACTCAGCACGGGGAGGGGGGGCTTAGCTCACCAAGGGGGGGTCTTAGCTCACCGACTCCTCTCTCTGGTGTGAGATCCCCTCCCCAGAGCATCTCCTCTCCTCATCTCATTCATGAATTACATGATTCCTGTCAGCCTTGAGTCAAGCCCCAACCTAAAATACCATTCTTCATTTAGAAAAGGGAAAAATAATAATAATGCCAAAAGTTATTTCATGCGGCTGTAGTCTGACTTTAAGATCAAAGAGATAAGCCGTTATAAAATGCCACTCTGCTACATGGCCTTTGTCCAGGAGACCTCTCTTTGGAAACACACTCATAATCCTCTGTTTGTGACCTTTACCCTTGCATTTCATTTGATGTTGACTTTGAGTTTGAGGACCCAGACTAGGGGGACAGATTTGACATTTGTAATTCAAAAGCTTTCATACTGGAGACTGAACCACATTCACGCAGGATTCCTTTGTTATTTTTTTAAGGTCATTTTATTTGTGTGTATATGTGCATGCGTGCCTCTGTGTGTATGTGTGTGTGTGTGTTGCACACATCAGTGTTGGTGCCTAGGGAGGCCAGAAGCATCGCATCCCCTGGAGCTGGAGTTACTGGCGGGTGTGAGACACTTGGCGTAGGTGCTGGGAACTGAACCTGTGCCCGCCTGACCCTGACCAGTGCACCAGCCTGCGCTTAACTGCTGCAGCTGGGCTCTCATTTGCTCTGAGCCTACACCTGATTTCACTAGACTCATCTGGACGGAGGAACCGCTTTCTAAACATGAAACAGGCAGTAAGAAAGGGGGAGTCTGGAGGCTTTTGAACAATTTTTAATTTTTAAAACCATATTTTTCTTGTCTGAACCAGATTACCACCCAGGAAGAGTTGCCATGGTATTTTAATGATATTTTTAAAATGTGATAATCATCTTTCATTTTGGAGTTGTTCTGAGAAAAAGCATATGTCTAAGTACTTTTGGATTTTTTTCCTCTAATGACTTACTGAAATACAGAATGCAATAAAACCAAAGATATGCCCCAGCTTCCTCACCATCAATCTGAGACAAGCAAGACAGCTAGAGAATTATAGTTTACACCTGGTTGATAAACTCTCATTGCTCTGCCATAGAATTGCCTATTTAACCTTTTTGCTAATTCTTCCTCAATTCTAACTATCATTTACTTACCTTAAATTTGTGTTCTTATTCTCTCTTACGAAAAAGATAGGAGAAATTTTTCAGAAAGAAATTCAAGAACAAGTTTTGACCTCTGTCCAGTTTTATCAGTAGACTTTTCAATGCTGAAGTTAAGTATACTTTTACAAGGAATGAACTTTTCCCAGAAAAACTATGAATAATCAAGTGTTGCCAACCATAAATGTCTCTCCTTGCAGCTGTGATGAGCTTCAAATGTTACTTTTACTTTATTTGGGGGAAGAACAGAAGAAGAAAGGCGATTGAATGCCGCTCTTTGTGAAGTTAATGGCCTTGTTTAAAGTACAAGATGATGACAGGGTCAAGCTATAAACAGGCCTGAGTACAGATCCAGCCTGTAGTTAGGAGATGTCTGGGGAAGGAGCCTGTAAAAAGATAAAACTCCTTTAACGACTCTTCCAGAGCAGTGTATAATTAGATACCTGGAAAAGCTGCAAAGGTCCATGAGGAAGGCAGCCTGGCTCTGCTCGCCTCAAGCGTCAGACATGATCCGGGCTCCATCTACACAGGACCCAGCCTGACAGTCCCAAGGAGGAATCCTAACACCGGGAGTGTACGGTGATTTTCTGAGGTGCATGCCCTGCACTTGGACCTAGTTTCTCCTTGGTCTGGTTGTGATTTCCTTCTGCTGTATAATGAGAGCGAAGGTGCAGAAGAGGTTGAGCCAGAGACGGGATGCAGAGTCACACACTGGCTAGGGCAACTCAGGATCCTGTTTTGGGTCTGTTCACCACAGCACACACTCAATCATCCTTTATCTTGCTCTACTGTCAAGATCAGACAACTGGTTAGTTTTGCTAACCCCATTGCTCTTTGAAAACCAGCTACCCTCAAACTTGGCCATTTAAAATAACCATTTTATCAGATCTCGCCATGTTATGGATCAGGAATTTGGACACGTCTGCTCCTTGTCACTTTAGCTGAGCTCACTGGTGGTTTGCAGCTGGCACTGAGCTTGTCTCACAGCTACAATTCTCTGGTCTAGCCTCTTGGCAGGGATAGTTGGAAGTCTCAGGCCTCTCGGCCTGGCTGGACTGTGGTGCCAATCTATCAGAGGCCAGTCCCGTAACAAGCAATCCAGACTTCAGAACCAGTTACAGAAGTCCTCACAGTTTGCATCTGCCATTCACACAGCTCATGTGGCTCCTTGTGAAAATTCTCTCTGATAGGACTTCCCTTCCAAACCTCTGTATGGCAGTCAGTTTGTCCATTGTGTAAAGATGTAAATCAGAGCTAGCCATCACAAATGACCACTTGCTCTTAATTAAAGATGGGCAGAGGTTAAGGCAAATGTGCCTCTTTACCTCACTGAAGTAGCAAAATTGAAAAAAAATCCGTTTCAATGTGAGCAAGCATTTGTCAACAGGCACTTACCAGACACTGCTTTTTAAATCACATGAACCAACATGCTGAAGCACAACTGTCATCCAACTGGTCAGGAGAACGAGGCAGAAGGATCTCAGAAGTTAAAGGCTAGAGTGAGCTGCAGAGTAAGTTCCAGGCCAGGCTGGATTGCAGACTGAGACCGTCTCCAGAATAAATGCATTTGGGCTACCTCTCATTGCCTTGATTTAACAATGCTACCCCTAATAATTCATCCAGGGAAGTTGCTCACAATCAGAAAGAAAATTCTATGTGTAGAAATGTGTTCTCACTTCAGTAAGACACTAGAAGTGACACATAAAAGAGAGATTGATGGAAATGGAATCAATACGATGCCATCATGTGCAGCCATTAAACTGATACATGCCATGATCCATGGGGGAGTGTTTTTCCGTATACAGAGAGCAAAAATACAATTACAAATAGTAGGATTAAAGAATATAGTCAAGCTATGCTTATAAAAATAGCAATGGCCAGACAATGATGGCGTACAACTTTAATCCCGACACTTGGGAGGCAGAGGCAGGAAGACTAGCCTGGTCTAGAGAGTGAGTTCCAGACAGCAAAAGGTTACACAAAGAAACCCTGACTCTAAAAACAACAACAAATAATAATAATAGCAATGGGGAAAGAATTTTAAAAGTAAAAAGAGGTTTCATTGAAGTGACATCCTTTGAATTTAATTTTTATTGTAAAATGTTTGTAAGTTCAGTCACAAAAGTTTAATGTAACAATGACTGTCTCCAGCCTTACCATCAAAATTCAACACACAAGCTGGATGAAGTGGTGCACACCTTTAACCCAGTACTCAGGAGGCAAAGGCAGGCAGGCCTCTGTGAGTTCAAGGCCAGCCTGGACTTCATAGAGAGTTCCAAGACAGCCAGGGCTACATAGTAAGACCCTGTCTCAAAAAAAGAATAGCAATAATAATAATAATAATAATAATAATATTCAGCACACATATAGGAAATGCCTCTAGCCTTAAAAACATTTTCAAATCTACTTATACGCATACACTATAACATACAACTTCACATAAGTAAAAGATGGTTTGTGTTGATGTGTCACATGTCAGGCCACAAGGTAACAGAATGGGAAGACTCTGCTGTGAGTCAGCAGACCCAATCCTGGCCCAGGCTCCCCATTCACTGGAGACTGATGTGGGCTGTGACAGCACCCAGTCCTGGCCTTCCAGTTCTTGGAGTGCCCTTCCTGAGTATAAGGGCAGAAGCAAACAGCCTAGAGATCCCTCATTGCTCGAAAATTATTTGATTCTATGCTTCCAAAATGTAGAATTCGCTTTTGTTATGTGTTACCTAATCCAGGACTAGCTTGAAAGGCGGGAAAATGTTCAGAACATAAAGTGCTTTTTCTAATAAAGTAAAACAATATGTGGTAAAGAAAGAAAAAAAAAAGACATGGCAACAATGGAAAAAAGACACCTCATTCAGCAGGCTAGCCGGTACCTACTGTTCTATGTACTGGAAACACTCAGTGTCTGGCTGCATGGTGGTGATTTTCTCACTGGAGAGTTTGGCAGAGTCAACAAAATACATTTTTTTAAAGCTTTTGTTTGTTCCACAGTCATAAGCACTATGGGAAAAACGCAAATGAACAGGATAATTCAGAAAGAGGACTCAGAAATTTTAAGTAGGGGTTCCATGAAAAGGCAACTGAGCTGTGATCCTGGGACCTGGAGGGTGACGTAGGGGGTCACAAACCCACAGCCAGCGTTGGCTGCCTCGTTCCCTCCAGGCCAGCCTTGGGTGCACAGTGAAACCTGAACTTAAATGAGTAAAGACCTGAAGGAAAGGAGTCCTCCTAGATGTCCCCTGGAAGGGGACAGTGAGAGCAGGGATGGAGTTAGAGGATACCTAACCTGTTTAGTAGAGTCATTCCCATTGCTATGGCAGAGCAAGGTGGGTACAGACACCAGCTAGAACATGATCGAAATAATGTAGGCAGCATGGTGAGGGTGAGAAGGGAGAAGCAAAGAGCCTTTGGGAGGGGTTGTTTTGTTTTGTTGGGTATTTTTGTTTATTTTTGTTGGTTTTTCGTTTTGTCCTGTTTTGAAACGAAATTCTTTCTATGCAGCCCTGACTGTCCTGAAACTTGATATGTAGACCAAGCTAACTCCAGACTCACAGACTTCAGACTCTGTTTCTGCCTCCTGAGTACTGAGATTAAAGGTGTATGCCATCATGCTAGAAGTGGGCACCTTTGGAGGAAAATGTTACAAGATTTGCAAAAGGACTGAGTATGCAAAGGCTTGGGGCTGAGGCGGTGAGAACTGGCCAAGGGGCTGCTTTGGGGTGCATGTGTGCTCGCTGGATCCCAGTGGAACTCTCAAGTCCAAAGTTCCAGGGGAGCTCCAGACTAGAACTATAAATTTGGGAGTAACAAACACATAAGTAATTTAAATGATACTAATTCCATAGGATGGAGGAGACCACCGAGACAGAGTTTCAAGAACTGGGGCCCAGAGAAATGCAGTGCTAAGGATTTGGGGCTAGAATGGGTCCAGCTAAGGAGATAAGGAGTGACCAGGAGAATGTGCGAGAGCCAAACGATGGAACATTTCAAGAAGAGGACCAGACTTGATCTGCACTGGCAGATCATGACAAGTGCAGATATCTTTTGCACATACATTCACACTCACACATCAATTAGATTAAATGCTGTTCAGTAGTAAAAAAAAATAACACACAATAAACTTCCAAAAAAAATGTTGGAACAGTTAGGGTTTTCTACTTTCCACCTTTTCCCCATGTCCACATTACAAGTATTATTTCTAATTGCTCCTATAGTCATTTTTTTTATCTCACAAAGAAGTTATCAAGATCAATGTGATTACAAATGGGAAATATTCCCATTCTTTGTGATATACGTCGATAAAGGGTCTGACTGATTATGAGTCACTTAGTGAACCACATGCTAAAAAACTGCTTCTATGTATATTTTTAAAAATCTATATTAGATTATGGATGTATATATGTGTGTGCCAGCCAGATTCACTCGTGGCACAGTCTGAAATGAAGCTGGTTGATAAACATGGTCACCACTTTGTCTTACCTACACCATCTTCTTCCCGAGATGCCAGCTAAGAAACCTGGCTTCTTCCCCTCTTGTGGGAAGAGGCATTTTGTTCAGATCACCTTGATGTGTGTAGGGAAGGGAGATGAGGCAGATGCAGCTAGGCGGGCAGGCTTGGGACACAGACATCCCGTCTCCACTCTAACTTTTATTGAACACCAGGCTACCAGATCAATAAGCCACAAATAAAATAAAATAGCACTAAAAATCACAATAAGCACCAATCTTTATCTTACTAAAAAAGACCCTGAATTTTTGGATGCAGTTTATGCCATGCCATAAAAGGTTCTTATGGTTGGTATAGCTGAATTTTTTCCATTCTTAACCAACCTGGTCTTTCTTCCAGGCATTCTTAGGCATGCAAAGCTTACCCTAAAAATATTGAGCAAACATTTCTCCAGCAATTTGAACTGCACCTATGTCATGTGGTATCCCCATAATATACGGAAGTTTATAGGTTCTAATATATAAGTAAATCTGCTTTGTTATTCTTAGGAGCTGGGTTCACAGGTACATTCAGTGTAACACACTGCAATGGTGGGCAAAGAGCTCATCTAGACATGGATGTCTTGTATATTGCTTTGGCTTATTGATTAATCTTTAACAGTAAATTGAAGTAAAAACCTGCAAACTCAAGTGCACCTGTCACCCATGCTTGGTCTGTTTACAGCCTTTTTCTGGCACTATTCAATGAAAGCTATAAAAAGAAAATGTTTCTTTTCTATTACAACAGGAAGAACAATTTCAAGAATGAAGCCACACAAACACCAGGCCATACAAAAGTATTAAAAATTTTAAAAGACCATTTCAGGTATTTTCTTCATAGTAAGTCTGAAAACAGCAACAGACCATCACATCAAATCAAAGACCATAGTATTTCTAAGCCAGACTGTCTTCAGACATTTAAACGTGATTGCTATCATAAAAATATTAAATAGCCAGGAATGGAACATTGGTGCACAATTGTAATCCCAGCACTTAGGAAGTAGAAGCAAGTGGATAGGAGCTAGGAAACATTGTGATTTCTTGGCCATCTTAGGCCACGTGGGACACTGTCTCAACACACACACACACCAAAACTAAGAAAGCAAAGCCAGGCGTGGTGGTGCACACCTGCAATCCCAGCACTTGAGGAGGCAGAGGCAAACGTGAACTCGAGGCCAGGTCTACAAAGAGAGTCCAGAGCAGCCAAGGCTACACAGAGAAACCCTGCTTCAAAAGAACAAACACAAAACAAAAAACCCTAAAGTAAGCATAATTTCTTAATGCCATGGGGTTATTTTTCTATTTATTATTCATTTGATATTTATATCCTACCATCTGTATAAGCTATTCTTTTCTGCTGGGCTGTTAATCTGAAGGTTAGGAATGAAGAAATTTGTAACTCTGTTTATATTTTCCAGCCCAAGACTCAATGGGAGATAGGTAACAATCCTTCAATACTTACCAAAATGGCTTTTTTTTTAACCCGCTGCCTGGTCAAGTCCACTCTGGTAGTATCTTAAAGGTACAGGAATGGAGGAAGCTATGGATCGTATGGGGTCATGATTCCCTCCAGGCTCAAACACTTCATCAGGAATGTTTCAAGTTTTGTTAATAGATAAAGAAAAGCCAGAAGCAGTGATCCACGTATTTAAGCCCAGCACTCGGGAGGCAGAGGCAGACAGATCTCTGTGAGTTCAAGTCTAACCTGGTCTATATATTAAGTTCCAGGATAGCCAGGGCTACATAAAGAGATCATGTAAACAAAATATATATGTATATATACACATATGCACATATATACGTTTATGCATATGCTTATATATGTACATATATACATGCATGTGCGTACACACACATGCAGATAGACATACACATTACTATGGAAAGTCTAGCGCCTTCACTGTGCGTCTCCTCCTTCCCCTCAGCTTAAAGGGTGTGGGCACACCCCTGCTGGCGCCACTCTCTAAATGAACTAAGATGATTTCTTTACTCACTGGTTCACCGACAATTTCATACATACTCACAGGTATTATGGTTATATTCAACCCTCCCCATTACCCTCTCTTGTGCCCTCCCCCTCCCTCTGAACTCCTTCTTCCTGACTGGTGCTGTCTCCTTCCTGACCCTCAGTTCAGTTACTGTTGTTTATGAGCTTGGGCAGATGGTTGAGTCACACTACTGAAGAGAATGACACTGCCTCCCTCTGGCACCACCAACCGGCCTCGTGGGCACCCCACCATGACGGACTGCTGGAAGGCCCAGTCCTGTGAAGGCCTTGTGCAGGAATCCAAACCTGCTGCATGTTTGTGGTGGCCTCATCCACATCATATCTGCATGATGGTATTTTAAAGCACTAGTAAGTTTTAGTTCTTTATAGATTTTAGATGCAGGGCCTGCCAGGCCATCTGGTTCCAAATGGGTAAGCTGTTTTTGCCTTGTTTTCTTTTATTTCCTCTCAAGGCTCCCAGAAAATTCCTTGAAAGCTAATGGTTGTTCTTCCAAGGGGAGGCACTTTCCAGTCAAAATTAGTTCAAAATATGCTACCAACTTGATTTATCACCCTTCTTTCCTCTTCCTCCCCTCCCCTCCTCTGTTTTGTTCTCCTTCTCCCCCTCCTCTTCAGGTACAGAGCAGTGGCCTCCTGGAGTCGTGTTCAAGGAATTGGGATCCCTTTGATTACCGCCATTGAAATTGTGTCCATCTGGGTCCTGTCCTTTATCTTGGCCATCCCGGAAGCAATCGGCTTCGTCATGGTGCTCTTTGAGTACAAGGGGGAGCAACATAGAACCTGCATGCTTAACGCCACGTCCAAGTTCATGGAGGTGCTCATCCTGTGCACAGCTCACAACTACACATTTCCGCTTTAAATGTACTAAAGCTCAAAATGAACCAGTTGGGGGGACGGGGCACAGTCTGCACACTCCACTTTCTTGAGGCCTGCTGGTACCCCAAAGGGCTCTGTGCTGACTGCAGTTTCTGTGGTCCTCCGCTGCCTGCATGGCGATCCTGACCTGTGTGTGGCTTCTGGAAAAGAGCTACTCTTATCTTATAGCTTAACTGTAGAGAAAATTAGTTTTCTGTACCGAAGAATTCCAAGGCAATTTACTAAGAGACTAAATGTACAGAATGTAACTTGTGACGATGAAGAGATACAGACAAGGTGCTCCATGAATATGTAGATGTTAGTTGAGGAACTGCAGTTTGATCAGTTATATTTCTGAACATAAATCTCATTTACCCTAAAAATATCTTACAAATAATTTCTCCAGCAAAATGAGCATCACGTATGCTCTGTGAGGAATCATTGTCACATACATGAAGCTATAGGTTCTGATTTGGAAGCAAATTTGATAAAGAATTAGACATTAAGATTCCTGGAAGCTGGGCTAGCTGATGGCAAACAAGCAGTCGTGCTTATTTGAGCTTGGATTAACATGGGCTGGAAGCCTGGCATCCCTGAGCACAAAACAAACAAAATTAAAGGAACTCGGGGAAAACTGGAAAACTGGCAACCTCGAGATTGCCCTTTTCTTACCATCATTTTACACAATGACAAACAAGACCATGGGATGGCTTAGCCCATGGTTAGGGGATGGAATTGGGAGGAGCAGATAAGAATTCTAGATTTTCCAGAGAAAAACATTAGAGGAGAGAAAGTTCAATAAGAAGGAACCTACTAATCCCTGAAAATGAACAACATGAAGCAGGTGGCACCCAAAGCCCGAGGTCTCTGTGTAAGAGTTTGAGAAGAGGCCAGGTGCCGGCAGGACGGCTGCGGACGGCAGGAAAGGTGTGAGCTGAGCTGCTGAGCCCCAGAGTTCATCCCAGGTCTAGAATTCACCTTTTTCCTCTAATATAACTTCCCATCTTCTTTCACACTCCACTCCTCAACTTTGTTCTACCCTAGACTGTCCCAAGCTCCTTCCTACTCCCTACCTGAGACCATCAGTTCAAAAACAATTTGGGGTCTGTGAGCTTGGAAAGGGGAAAATGTGTTTGTTTTCACTAAATTCCCCCTGAAATGTACCGTTTCCTCTGACTTTAAATGTAGATAATAAGCCACTATGGTGTTTAAGGGTACCATGACTTTTTTAGAAGGAGAAATATGTATGGACAATCTTAAAATATTAATGTTCATTACTACATCTTGGTAGTTTTTTGAGCCATTATATTATTTAATTAGAATCATATGCTGTGTAATTTGTTTATAAATACATAGCTTTATCAGAATTTTATTTTCAGTATTTTGATGGCTCCATTTCAACGTAATTGGTTTCCATTGTGACTGCATGCATTTAACTTTGTGGGTATTAATACAATGTTGAGGTCTGGCAAGGTAGCTGAATTGAAAAAGTGATAACATTTAATCCCCAGAATCCATGTAAGACGCTGGGAATGATAGCACGGGCTTGTAAAAACTAGTGCTGGGAAGACAAAGGACTGGCAGGTCCACGGGCTTCAGCAGCGCAGCGTCACTGAACCGGCCAGCCACAGGTCCCAGTGGGAGACTCTGTCTCAAAGAACAAAGTGGATAGCTTCTGAAGAAAGATCCCCAAGGTTGTTCTGTCCTACATACACAGGCACACAGGCACACAAATACATGAATATCCACAAGCAAACACATACATACGTGCACACAAACACATGAATGTGCTTGAACACACACAAAGTATTGTTCTCAGAAGGAATTCTCGGGCTCACCAGATTCCCAGGGGTATCTGTGGCATAGAGCAATTAAGAAGCCTTGCCTAAACTTTCGTCTTCTGGGACCATTTTTAGATTACTCAAACACCCATAAAAACCTCTTTTCAATGTACAAAAGCTGTCAGCACTCAGGGAACAGGGAGATCTTATCTTGGGAACTGATCAAGCTATCACAAGAAGCTATGTTATTCTCCGTAAATAAACAGCCTGGAGGAAAGAGCATAAGGAAGTAAAAAGCACGTCTTCCCAAGTTACAGGCAAAATCATTAGAATAAAGAATTTGAATACCATTCTCCAACTTTCATTTTTGTTCTTCTTTAAGAAGATAGAAACTGAGGAGTCCAGATGTGTATAAACGGTTGCCCACAGAGACACAGTGCCAAGCCAGCCTTTAGCTGGCATGCCCTCCTCAGTAGTCCCAAGGTGTCATGTGTTAAAGGGGGAGAGGGTGGAGTTATCAATGGCTCAACTGGCTGACTCTGGGGTCACATAGCAGACATACCAGGCAAAGGGCTAACTTCCACGAACTGCGGCTGCACAGATAAGCCATTCATTGATAGCCTTCACAGTCTCTCAAGGAGACACTCATGTTAAGTGCGCTTTAAACACAACAATCAAAAAGTCAGCTGATCTTATCAAAATGTTGAGGCTCATCAGTAAACAAAGGTGAAATTGTCACAAATCCCGTTTTATGAACTTTGTAGGGATAGAGCTCTTCCACTGTGGAGCAGAAATCTCAGAAGATCCTTGCAGGGACAATTAGATGATTTTAGTATATTGCAGCTTAGCAGCACAGCCCTTGCCTAGTGTATGCAAAACCTAGCTAGGCATGATCCAGTGCTGAAAAATAAATCCTGAGCACAGTCCTAGTCCTTTACTTGCTGTCCAAGACGGTCTATACGGCTAAGCAGGTTTACACAAGTGAGCGGGTTTACATGACTATGTCCACAAGCACTAAGGCTGTGAGCTGAGCAGGGTGCTGCGCAGTTAGCCTCCGTGCCGACAGCTGTCTTCTCTTCTCCCCACCGGACAGTTTTACCAAGACGTGAAGGACTGGTGGCTCTTCGGGTTCTACTTCTGCATGCCCTTGGTGTGCACGGCCATCTTCTACACCCTCATGACCTGTGAGATGCTCAGCAGGAGAAACGGCAGCCTGCGGATCGCCCTCAGTGAACACCTCAAGCAGGTGACTCTCCAAAGTTCTCGAGAACTTGGCCAAGGCCATTTTGAAATCAGTAAGCCTGTATGAAGGAGCTTGCACAAAACAGTGTCTCTGGCAATGGCATCTGCACGTCTGACAGTGGAACTGAAAAGCCCTATCTCCTAGAATTTTTACACTGTCTTTTCCAGGCTAAGATATGCTGGGCTAGGCAGACAGCAGTGTATAACAGTTGCCTACAGTATCTGATGCAGTAATATGTTGTACATCTGTGTAGTCTAGGAGCAGCAGGCTAGGCCACACAGCCTACTGTAAAATGGATAATACCATCCGACAGTGTGTTAGTACACTCTGTCATGTTGGCAGGGTGCTGAAGTTGCCTAGCTACACATTTCTCAGAACATATCTGTCTTTAAGCCACACATGGCCAATGTTATATGTAACAAATTTACTCTGATTTTCTAAAAATAAAAATACCCTCTTGTAGCTCTTTCTTTAAATAGCCTTAGGAATTTCTTTTGGGCAGCGGGAATCCTGCCTGTGAACCAGATGGCCCTAGGAGGCTCGACTTAAAGATAGTTAACTCTTGGTTATTTTGCCAGTGTGCATTGAGCCTGTGTGCATGGGTGCATTGAAATGGGCTTGGAGCTATGCCAGGACAGAAGATGTGTGTGGCCATCTTCCCTTGTGTGTTTTGTAGTCTGAGTTGTAGAATATAATACAAATACAGGCAATTAGGAACTAGGGTGATGAAGTGCAATCCAAGTAGCCATACAATACAAAGCCAGGGCATATATAAAATGGAACTATGGAGAAATGGTCCATGGATGAGGGAGAGGGGGATAAGTGTCATTTGGTGGAAAGCAGAGGACAAAAGCTGTTTCAGTTGGAAGGATAATTGCCCTGGGAGAGCGTGGAATGGACACCAGGCAGTTGGGAGGAAAGGAATGGACATGACTTGATCAGATCAGCATCTCAAATAAGGCTCATGATAGCAAATTTAACTGAACACAGCAAAAGGAGGTGAAATCTTGGAGGCCCAAATTTTTAGAAGGAATTTTAACAGGGCAGTGGGAGTTAACGTATCTTTTAGACAGCAGCTGGGATAGTTATATGCACTTTGGGGTTCAGAAGGCAAGAGTTAACTCTTATACTTCTTAGTCACATGACCTTGGGCAGATCACTTCAAGTCTTGAAGCTTCTAGTTTCTCATAAGTGTGTGGTAATAATTTGTAGATTGCCAAGGGCATGTAGGGTACCTAATAGTGTCCAGTTCCTAGTAGGCGCTCAGCAAATAACTTATTTATATTGATTCATAGAGTGTAAGTAAAAGGGCAAGTAAGTTCTTGGCAGCAATGGGAAAGTATATAGGGACATTCAGTCACACCAAAAGGCAGAATGAGCTGTTGATGGCGTCCTTAAAGCTAGCCTATATAACACACTAGCACACATTTGCACCATTCAGCTGTTGTGCCCCAGTCTGCAAACTGGCCAGAATAACATGTGAAGAGGAGGACCCTAAGGAAGTGATGTGCAGCTGTGTGCTTTGAGGGTTCTACTATGTCACAAATGGTAGCAATTACCTTTGACTGACAGTAGTGTTTACTTTGAGAAACTTTAACCTCGCTTTATTCAAGCATGCGTGCAAAATTAACCCTTGAAGGCTAGGTTTAATCCCATCAGTAGGGTAACTAAGGCAGGTGGAGCGCTATATGAGTTCAAGTCCAGTCTGGTCAATTTAGTGAGTCCCAGGCCAGTCAAGGATAAATAGTGAAACCTTGTCTCAAAAATACACAAATAAAAACAAAACCAGAACAGCTTTACAAAGCCCCAGTCCTGCAAATTGGAATGCTTTAAGTCTCTCTTCTCCAGACATCTCTCTGGAACTGTCCCCCAGCTGGTCTCATGATGGTGGGGGTTAAAGGCTCCAGTTCTTTGTGCTACAGTAGCAGTTTAGGATAACCGAATCTCTGGGAAGGGTTCAACCGATGGGTTTATTGTAGGCTTCTTGAACTTAACATAAGAATGTCAGGTGCCTCAGACTCAGCCAACATTATTTTCCAGAATGATTTTCCAGCCGGTGTCCAGTCTGTTTTGTTTGAGGTTGAGTGCCCCCCATTACAGACAGGTTGCATTTGTTGTTCCTAGACCTGCTTCTGAATGTGATGAGGGATATACCTCAGCAGTAAATGAAGGGCTACAGACAATCCCTCACCCCTGGCTGTTCAAACCACAAGCAGACTCAGAGGCTGGTAAAACCTGAGCTGGAGCCCTTGACTAACATGCCAAGTGCTTCTAACCGTCACTGCTGATAACCCCCAACTTTTATCCTTCTCTTTGCAAATGGCAGATCTTTGAAAGCTACACAAGGAATTTTATTATTAAAAGAAAATTTCAACCCAGGCATAGTGGGACATGTCTATAATCTAAACCCCAGAGAGACCAGAGCAATGGGGTCTCTGGGGCACAGTAGTTTACGACCAGCCTGGGCAACAAATCAAGACGCTGTCTCAAACAAGACAAGTAAATAATAAATAAAAGCAAAAAATTTTCAACAGTAGCTTCAAAATCAGAAACTAGTGGAAATGAGCTGTTTTTCTGTACAGTTGTCCATTTTCTTGCTGTGGTCAGTCTCCTTGGCTCATGGCATCACTAAAGTGTGGTACCTGATGCTCAGCATTTAACTAACCCTAAGTAGTCACCCTGTAGCCATCTGCACTCCTTGAAAGCACACACGCTCCCATGCTTACACTTACAAACACACATGCCTTCATGCCTAGATTCATAGATACACATGTCCTCAGGCTTAGATTCAACCACTGTGTTGACTCCAGCCAGTTCTTATCTTCTTCTTGGCATAGACCTCTGCTGTTGTCCTCAGAGGATCTCAAAGCTGGACACTGCCCAAAAGCATGGTTAATGGCTCCTCTGTGAGACAGTTGCACTCTGGGTCTTAAGAAACCATAAGGCATGTGAGGGCCACTCCCCAGACTCCTCCCTGTGTCACTAACTCTGCCATGGGGCATCACTCACCTTTATCTTTGTTTGCATGCACTTGCCCTCAGCGTCGAGAAGTGGCAAAGACTGTTTTCTGCTTGGTTGTCATCTTTGCCCTGTGCTGGTTCCCTCTTCACTTAAGCCGCATTTTGAAGAAAACCGTGTACAATGAGATGGACAAGAACCGATGTGAACTGCTCAGGTATGAGTCATGAAGGAAACTAGAGTTTCCCAACTTGTCACATTTGTAAAATGTTTCCATTTGTACCAGTTCTGAAACCTAAAATCGTAAATTTAATTATGTTTTTAGCGGATACAGCCTATATAACTGATCCCAAATTTTGTGCGAGTCCTGTCTGTAATCCTGCCACTTCCTTCCTGAGGCTGTGACAAGGGTTTCCAAATAACCAGGGCATTTATCCTATAGGGCTTCTTATAAGTTGCTGTTACCCATAAGCCATTGCTTCAGGGCAAGAGAAAAGCTGGTCTGGGGGTAAGTGCCACTGGGCAGATTTTAAAGCAACATGTTTCAATGACACCGCTATCTTTTGTTCCAGCTTCCTGCTGCTCATGGATTACATCGGCATTAACCTGGCAACCATGAATTCTTGCATAAACCCAATAGCTCTATACTTTGTGAGCAAGAAATTCAAAAATTGTTTCCAGGTAACACTGTTTTGCAAGTGCTCTCTCTCTCTCTCCCTCTCTCTCTCTCTCTCTCTCTCTCTCTCTCTCTCTCTCTGTGTGTGTGTGTGTGTGTGTGTGTGTGTCTCTCTCTCTCTCTCTTTCTCTCTCTCTCTCCCCCAACTCCCCCCTCCCATCCTGTACCCAAAAGGCACAGCCAATTCCAGTTTTACTACTGCCTTGACAAGGCACATTCTTCTTCATTCAAGAAGTGAAAATCACTTCCTGTTACCTAGACAGGTCAGACTGTCAACAGAGCAGAAGAGCAATATATATTCAGATGACACTTTCAGAGATTAAAGCTGAAAGGACTGACTTAATTCAATGCCAGTTTAGTGCCTCTCCTCAAAAGAATGCTCAAATACAAGCACCACGCATTTTAAACACAGAGAGCCAAATCACACCTTCGAAAGGAGAGTAAATATTTATTACTCTAGACATCTGTGCTACTGTGGTTTCTACTTTTGTGTTTCAAAACGCCTTCCAGGGAAACCGACATCTTTAGGAGCGCCCATGTCCGGCTGATACGTCACTTTCTAATCCTGGTATGACTTTAGCATAGCCTTACTGTTTACTGGGTTGTGTTATCTTGGACCAAGATGTTTACCTTTAGCTCATAGTACATTTTTATGCAGAACAGAGTAGAGGTCAGGGGCACAAGCCCTGGAAGCAGACAGCCTTGGCACAGCTCAGCATTTGCTAATGGTCTCACCCACGTGTGATCAGTTCCCCTCCCAGCTTCCTCCGTTAACTCACCTGTAAAAATAGATGAGCCAAGTAACCATCCAATAAGTAGAATTCAGTGTAGATAAACAGACACATTAATAATAGACAAAAGGATGGATGGATAGATAATAGGTGATAGAGAGAGACAGAAACACACACAAACAGTAAGTACCCGTCATGAGTGTGCTATTGCTTAAGATTGAAAAAAAAAAAAGCGTAGTAACTGTCCTTACAGAACCCAAGATCTAAGCAAAGACAGACACATTACCCAGAAGATGGTACAAATGGGAGAGTTGGTGATGAAGTTTCAGCTGCTATGGCTTTGAGATCTTCTAGGAAAGGTTATAAATCACCAAGTGCTGGGACTAAAATAGGCAGGTCCTACCTAGTACTTGATACCACTTACTGATTATTTATATATTAATTAGAAGGCAAGGGAAAATTCCTGTTAGAAATCCTCAGAAATTGAACACATACTGAAGGGAATGGCCAAGGGAAAGGATCCAGTCTAGAGAGATCTGGCTTCTAATTTACATTCTGCTTTTCTTCTCCTCAGGCCCCACTATGGTCCTTCATAAAGAGGTGTCAACAGCACCCACATCTGGGGCTATAGTGAGGGTCTACTGAGGTACTGATAGATGCCAAGCACCACATACTGAATACACTGTGATGGAGAAGCAGGTCTCCCAGCCCCTTCCCAGCTCTATCTGCCTTGTTTGCTGGGAGAGTCTGCTCTTCAACCAACACTGCCATCCCCCTTTCAACACAAAGAACACAATTACAATAAAAAGCCAGAGTCCTTTGCTCCTAATCTCTACTGGCTTTGACAGGCTCCGGCTGGCCTAAGCTGGCCATGGGCACCCCTCACTAGTGGACCCCAAGCTTTCCTGTGTGACTAGGAACAGACTGGCAGGCTGCCTCAGTGATTTACACGCATTCTCTCCACCCAGTCGTGCCTCTGTTGCTGTTGCCAGCAGTCCAAAAGCCTCACGACATCAGTCCCCATGAACGGAACAAGTGTCCAGTGGAAGAACCCTGACCACAACAACCACAACACAGAGAGGAGCAGCCACAAGGACAGCATGAACTAGCCCTCTACAAAAACACCAACCAGTGCGTCTTCAAGTCCTAGTTGGGGGAGATGGTCATACAGCAGCTGGGCCTTCCAAAACCTCCTGAATTCTCTCTTCTGGTCCCGTTTCAAGTCCAGCCTCAGAAAAGAAAAGCCCTTCTGCCTTCCTCCCAACAGCATGTCATGTCGCGGATCGGCTTCCAGCCACGGCCGCTGGGTCCTGCCCAAATACTGTATATGATTTGCATACTGTGCATGTCATATCCAACCGTTGAAAATTACGAGCGCTGAGAAAGGAGACCATTCAAGGAAACCAGCTGATATCAGCAACCTTGGCATGCACACAGAGTTTGCAAGTTCATGGCCAGCTTTCATGAAGCTCTGTGGAACAGCCAGTGAGAATCGCTCATCACAAAACTCTAGAGCAGTGGTTCCCAACCTTCTCAATGCTGCAGCCCCTTAATACAGTCCCTCACGTATAGTGCAGCCCCTAACCATAAAATTATTTTTACTGCTACTTCGTAATTGTAATTTGACTACTATTATGAGTGGCTATATTTATCTGATATTTCTGATGGTCTCAGTCTGCCCCTGTGAAAGGGCTGTTTGACTCCCAAAGGGATTGAGACCAAACAGATGGAGAACCACTGCCCTAGAGATTATGCTGGGTTTGGTGGTACACGCCTGTAATCATGAAGAGGTAAGGCCCGGACAATCAGGAGCTTGCAGTTAGCCTCATCTACATAGCTCAGAAAAGCCGGGGCTTCAAGAGATTCTGTCTCAAAAAAAAGTGTTTAAAGGTTATGACAAGATTCTTTTTTTAGGCACATTGTGAGGTGAAAGTGCTTTTTTGTTGTTGTTTTAATTTTTTTGGAAATGTCATTCTGTGTTAGTATTTTATAACTGCATGACACCCTAGAAATGATCATTTCATATTATTTACATATACTTTGAAAAAGAAGAGAAGAGCATCAGATGAGCAATTATGTCATTGTTTATTTGTAAAACATGAATTCTAAAGCTGCCACAAACACAGCCACAGAGCAGTTTAATAGCTGCTAACCAAAGAACTTTTTTAAAACCTGTATTTTCTTTCCTTCCTTTTTTTTTTTTTTTTGGCTCGGTTTTTCAAGACAGGGTTTCTCTGTGTAACCCTGACCTTCCTGAAACTTACTCTGTAGACCAGGCTAGCTTTAACTCACAGAGATCCAAGTGCTTCTGCCTTCCAAGTGCTGGAATTAAGGGCATGTGACATCTCATCTGGCTTGAGCATATTTTTATGTTAAATTAAAAATAATACTAACGCTTGGGAGCTGGGTGAGAGGCGCATGCCACATGCTTGTAACATCTGGGAGGCTGAGGCAGGGGGTTTGTGAGTGGGAGGCTGCCTGCATGAGGCAGAGAGACGCCATCTCTGAATAATAATTAATAATAATATTTAGCTCAAATGATTCTATTCTTCATAAGCCCAACCTTTTCTAATGTGGTTTTTGATGGGTCACTGGAGTCTGCCTGAGCCTTCCAGTGCCGGCTGTCAGGCATACCTAGGAGGAAATGCTGAATAGCTTTCGAGGGCCTGGAAACTTTCTCTTAAGTTCTATAATAGTAACTCACATATAATACATATTCCCCTTTATGTTCTCACTTTCTCCCAAAATGATGACTGGCTACAAGGCTTTCCTGCTCATTTATTTTTCCAGACAGGAAACAATTTCAAAGTGGCCAAATGAGCTGATTGTGTCACAAGAAATGTAGTTACACCCGCCATAAACCTTTAACTCTTTGCACCTCCCTGATTCTGATATGAACTCAAATTTTCATCCTATCCCCAACTCCCCAGTGGTCACCATTTCAAAGAGCCCACAGTAACTCTACTGGGCATTTTCCCAGGTGTTTACAGACTGTGAGAACGACAAATATCTTTTATTTTGTGTGTATATAAATACATAAATAATTGTAAATTTCTTTAGTCAAATCTTCTGTGATTGTTTCTATGAAATATATTTGTGTGTGTGTGTACGTGCGTGTGTGCGTGCAACAGGCATATGTGTCTTAGAATGCTCTGTGTTTGTGCCAAAGCACATATTGGGGGTGAATTCTAGGTGATTGTTTATTATACAACCCACTCTGGTCAGTTTTTACTCATAAAGATCTCAAGCGTTCCATACTTGTGACCTGCTTACCATTACAAATTCTGGAGGGAACGAGACTACAGTAGGGGTTTGTTAGGTGGATATTTGACAAAGCAGTATTCGGGGTCATAGCACTACCCCAGCTGAAGCAAAGAATTTTATACTTGGAAGTATTACACCTTTCTCTTTATTTCCTTGGGGTGGTTTTTTGTTTGTTTGTTTGTTTTCTGTTTTTCTGGGGTTTTTTGTTGTTGTTTGTTGTTGTTGTTGTTCTTGTGTGTGTGTGTGGTCTTTACTCTTTGCACTGGGAAGTAAGCCCAGAACCTTGCGTATGTTAGGCAAGTGCTCTGCCACTGACCTACATCCCCAGCCCAGCATTATTTTGTTCTAATCCCCAACTGCGGCACAACCAACAAGCTGCCTGTTTCTGTCACGGGCCATCAGATAGATTATTGGTGAAAAGCTAGCTGTGTTAAATTGTTTGCATCATGTTTTATTACAGTTAAAGGTGAAATCAGGCTCCGGTAGTTTGAACTTGAGGATGGAGAAATACTCTCTTCATGTGTGAATGACCAGGTCCACTGTGCCACTGGGTGTCACACACATACACATGCCTTGAGGAAGACATAGATGCACACCGTTTTGCTTTGTTTTTTACATACTAAATGTATTTGTTAAACTCAGAATGCCATAGGTCTGAATACACAGGCTTCGGCGTGTGTTTTCTTTATGGGCTGGTAACTTTAGTTCACTCATACACAGTTCTAATTTCTACCTACCTTCACCACATTTCCAACAAGTAACTTTGTAGAAATGAGCCAGAAGCTAAGGGCCGGAGTTGGCCTGGCCCATTAAACAGAAAATAAAAGTTTACAGAAGCTTTGAAGTGTCTTTTCTTTTTGTTTGTTCGCTTGCTTTGTTTTTTGAGACAGGGTTTCTCTGTGTAGCCCTGGCTGTCCTAGAACTCACTCTGTAGACCAGGCTGGCCTCGAATGTGGATCTGTGAAGATCCACCTGCCTCTGCCTGCTGGAATTAAAGGCGTGTGCTACCACCACCTACAGGGTCTTTTCACATTAAATAGCTCTCTATAGGGAATTCTCTCATATAATACCTTGCAAATTTCTCCTTCGTAACTACCAGACAAGCAATTTTACTTTTGAACACATACTTCATACTAATAGTCTAATTGCCATCTCCTTGCTTTGTTATACTAAACAACTCTCTCATCCGTCCTTTATCTTTCTGGTAAAATTTTGCTGCTAGATATTGGATATACAACAGTGAACAAAGCAGGCAAACTCCCAGCTTGGATGGAGCTTGCATTCCAGAGGAATGATGAGCCAATGAACAATATGCTGTGTGGCTACGCAGAGAAAGACATGCATCCATAGCCACTGTTCTTCTGACATCTTCAACTAGATGCCAAATAGACCATAATATATACAAAATGAAGCTGCTATATCCCAACCTGTACTAGCATAATATTCTTCTATATATCTCCATCCTTGGGCTATTTGAGACAAGCGCTTGGAAGTCATTTCTTTGCTGTTGTTACACTTTACACCAACATGTCAATAATTCAAGGAAGCCCCCTCAGTGTGCCTAGGAACGTGGCTTTTCTGCCACCTCCACCTCCTATCTGTGTGCTAGCATCTCTGGTCAGTGTGCCTACAGTGCGCTCCCACCCTGAGCACTTGTTTCCTGCCTCCACACATCCATACTTGCAGGAGACTGCTCCACCAACACTGTGGCTGGGTAAAGCCAGGCTGGCCAGCACCCTTACAGTGAGGGTCCTGAGAAAGCACTGGGTGAGAGAGTGTCAAGGCTGAAGGCTTCGAGCACCCATGGTTTGGTGCATGTCACAAAGATGGGAAAGAGCACTTGGCTTCCCGGTTCTGGGCTTTCTTAATGCTTCCCAAGGCTTGTGGAAACAGATCAGTTCATTTACCTTTTGACCTATTCTGGTCAGCATCAGGTTCCCACTGATTGTAAGACTAGCTCACCTAAATTGTCTGGGTCCATCATTCTGTGTTGTTGGGTTGATTTATTTCTCTATGCCTCTTTCCTCCCCTCTCCCCGTTATTTACATTTTGGCATCAGCGCAATGCAGAGTTGACCAGTCCTCACGTGGTGGCCTTACTAATGTCCTTGGTCTGCACTGGGGCTCACCCTCCGTACTCTACATCTTATGGGTTTTCACAGGTGTGTGGTGCCACATACATCCTCGGATGTATGTCCTCCAACACAGTTTCATTCAGGACAGTTCCCTGGCTTGAAAGACCCTCTGTCACACCACTCTTGTCTCTCTTTCTCCCTCCCTCCCACCCTTCCTCTATTCCTCAGACACCTTGGCTTATCTTTTCACTCAATACAAATAGAGATGTGCTGGCTATGTCAGCTTCCACAATCTAGAGTCCTTTGAGAGAAGAGAACTTGAATTGGAAAAAAAATTTTCCATAAGATCAAGCGTAGACAATAAAATAGTAATGGATGGGGGACCATCCAAACCATGTGGGTGGAGCCATCTCTAGGCTGGTGATTCTGGATTCCATGTGAAAGCAGGCTGAACAAGCCACGAAGAGAAGAGCCGGTAAGCAGCCCCCCCTCCCTGGCCTCTTCATCAGCTCCTGCTTCCAGTTTCCTGCCCTGCTTGAGTTTCTGTCCTGACTTCCTTCAGTGGTGAACTGTGGTGTGAGAGCCACATAAACTAGTTCCTCCCTAAGTTGCTTTTGATCAAGGTGTTTCATCACAGCAATAGTAACTCTAACTAAGAGAGTGAACACCCCACATTACATGGTATTAACTGCCAGAAACATGACATGAGATGGATAAATAAAGAAATGCATTGGAATACTTAGTGGTAACTCAGTGAGCCAGAACTAAGACTCAGGAGTCAGGATTCTTTTGGTGTCAGTTGGTCAACATTGGTGAACACATTGCTAGGCCCTTCCAGCATCTGTTCATGGTTCTTAATCTATGGAAATTAAATAGAAACCTAGCATCTTAACAAGAAACAGCAGTGTTACCTCTATGCTGTATCTTCGTAAATCAGTAAATATTATTTTCCTCTAGAATAAATAAACAAATAAATAAACCTACCCAGGCACTGAAAGTCTTGCTCAGGGGTAGTGTATTTACCTACCATGTGAAAAGACTGAGTTTCTGTCCCCAGCACTGAAAATATAAATAGTAAATAGATAAATAAATAAATAAATAAATAAAATCTACCCAACAAATCTTAAAGTACTAACAAAATGAACTGATTGGACATGCATCCAAATAGCCAAGATAAGGAAGCTGTTACCTGCAATCTTCTTATGTGTGTTGCTAACCCCTGATGTAGTGGCCGTATGTTCTGTGCCTAGAGAAGGGAGCTCTGTGAAGCCGCTAGCCTGTCCAGGCTCCTGGTTCTGAGTTCCTGTGTTTGTGATGCCGTCTCTGTTCATTGCCCCATACTTGAGACAGGCGAAGTTACATCAGAAAGCATGTCCAGCCCACTTGCACCGACAGCTTCTGAAATGTTAGTGACTGCTTCCTATTTTAAAACTCCCTGGCCGGTTTCTAAATAATCCTCCATTTGGAAGTGCTTCCATCACACTGTTTCTCTGAGTAGTAACAAAGATGACGCAGTGTCTATATTGGTTAGCACTGGTGCTTTGTAGCTTTTTATTTCTATAATAAAACTGAGAAAAGCCTCAATTCTAAGAATCAGAAAATAATAAAGTGTTTGCCTTTGTAAATCTGGTCTTCCTGAGGAAGCAGGCTATGTGCCCTTCTCTGTCTGGTCCTTTCCTAAGCTTTGGCATCAGGATGATTCAGTACAACCCATCAACTATGTTTGTGCACAGGGGGGAATTAAATCAAGAGCAGCAATGCCAACTCTAAATAAAATCAGAAAAGTCATGGAACCTCCCTAGAGCAATAAGGAGAATTCCAAAGATTTTTCCTTTTTAGTTCTAAACTACTGTCCCTTTATCTGGTCGGTGATCGATGCGCTTATTTCAATGGGATTCTGTGATGGTAGATACAATAATGTGTTTGGTGTTCTGGGATAGATTCATCCCAGATGGGAGTCATGACCTTACCCAGACTATGCACTGTCCCATTGTCAGATAAGTCACTGGCTCAGGCCCTCCAGGGCACATCCCTGACTCACTCCACTTACGCATTTTTTTCCAGAATACAGCCACTTCTCCACTAACTGTAGCACTCCACTTGTCTTCAAGCTTAATTACTGAGTCTTAAAATGGAAAATCTACCAAGACCAGCTCACATGTGTTTGTGTGTGTGAGAAAGACAAAGACAGAGACAGACAGACAGGCAGACAGACAGACAGAGAGTATGTAGAAACCTTGGGGCATTTGGTAGAGTGGAATTAAACAAGAGGAGAACCAGGCTTGTTAGTAGTTGGGGAGAGGAAGTGCAGGTAGCCATTACCATCTGGCCCCGCAGGTGATCCCAGAAATGCAGTTCAAGAGAAAAACATCCTCTGCTCTTCTGAGACAGAGAGCTGAGGTCAGCGAAACCATGTGTACAGATAAAGCAAAGACAACTGAAAGATCAAGTTCTCAGAGGAAGTGAGAAGAAGACACAGCAGCCCCATTTCCAAGGAGGAGTCTTCGCCATCGCCAACTACCAACAGGGCCTGCTCCCTCAATCATGTTTTCCTTTCCTTGTCCTCTGATTTCATTTCAAGTCTAGAGACAAGAAGAGGACTTGTCTGCCATTTAAAAACAAAGCCAGTGAAATGGCTCAGAGGTAAAAGTGTTTACCACAAAAGCCTGATAACTTGTGTTCAATCCTGGGAACCCTTGTAGAGATAGAGCACCAGTTCCTCAAAGCTGTTCTCTCATCTACACACACACACACACACACACAAACACAAACACACACACACCATATAACAATAACCAGCTGAGTCACCTGCCTAGTAGGGGGATGAAGGAGAAATTAATCTTCAGCTGGGATCAGAAAAAATGTTAGAGACTGTCACTGCTGTTCATGGACACCCCAGGAAACAACCAGACACTCTGGCCTATAATGAATAGTATGGTGACCATGTGATATGTGTGCCTACGTGTTCAAGCATGTATACGTGATTTTATGTAAGATTTTATATAAGTGAGTTTCAATCTCACTCAGCTTTTCTTTGTTTCAGTGCTTGGGGAGAAGCTCAAAGGCTCACACATGCTAGGCAAAGCACTCTGCCACTGAGCTACATCCACAACTAAAATTTTCTCAGCAATTTGCTTACAAAAAAGGGGGGAGCATTTGATCACACATGCATATTTTCTTATAGAACTGATGGTGTCTAAACACCTCACAGCAGTCCACACTTAAACTCCTTCTCAGTGTTCCAAGCCCATCCAAAATGGTGAAGTGAGAGAGGAAGCCCAGATGTGGGCCTGGCTGCCTGTATCTGTTCTAGGAGAAGTTGCCAAGGGTCAGGCTGTTTTCTACCACTCTCCTCCTTTCCTTTGGTGGAAGACTCCCCAGTATTAGTGAGCATAATATTCATTAGGCAGGAGGACCCCAGATTTCCAACTCTCTCTATTCTGTCTCTGTTTCCTGGATTCCATAACATATGTAGGTATCCGATAATTCCATTATACATTGCAAAGGTCTTTGGACCCTGCTAGGTGGTACAGTCACACATTTCTATAGTCCACTTGATATCCAACGGATATTTTCAACTAAACAACAGAAGGCTCAAAGGAGCTTCATCTATGGGACTATGACTCTGTCCAGGCAGAATGATGGTATAACACCTGACCATGACTCATTATCTCACCAGGCTGTCTCTACTCTGGGGAGTGTTTTATGGTTTTACTTATGTAATCTCAACCAGGAATTATGATATAAAACATACAATTTTACAAGCTTCTGTCTCCGTTCCTTGCACAGGATGCAACAAGAAAAAGGTGGTCAGCTTAAATGCTGCCTCCCGGGGGTGGGGGGTGTTGCCTGAGTCACCCAGTCTTTTGGTTACATCACTCACTTCACTTTAATTTTCTGTGTAGCGCATACTGCTCAGGAATCTTTTTTTTTTCTTGTTCACCTAATAGTGGGTATGTATCATTTATCTCCCCTCATTACGTGAAAGACCTGGCCTGCTTTCTAGTTTATGCTTGGGGACTATTATTATGCTATTCCCACTGTCTAGAGTAGCTCTGGGTGGCATGCAGCATGTTCTCAATGTGTGGAGCCCATAACAGAAAATGGCTGGGCGGCTAGCTTGGCATTCCCTGGGACTACCTTTAATTCTGGTTAAGCATTCCTTATCCTAAATGCTTGAGAGGAGAAGAATGTCAAGATTTGGGGGTTTGGGGAGCTGTTTTCCATTTGCACAGAATTTAGTTGACGCTCCCCAATCCAAAATTCTGAAATTTCAAATGCTTCAAAAACTCTGAGACATTTTGAACATCCTGTCAGCATTAAAAGTTTTTGGTCTTCAGACTTTCTGATTAAAAAAACTCAACCTTTTTCTGGAGAAGCCATTCCGGAGTGGATGCCTCCATGATAACAATAAGATAACAGTAAAAGGGTTTTGATTAGTACATGGGTCTGTAGGTCTTTCTTGTTGATGTGGTACTATTCTTATGAATGAAGGTTTTTTTTTTTTTCCTGCCAAGTTATTGTTGTTTTGGTTTGGTTCGGGGTCTTGTTTGTTTCTTTGAAGATAGGGTCCCATATAGCCCAGGGTGGCCTTGAATTCAGTCAGTAGCCAAGGATCATTTTGAATTCCTGATCCTTCCTGCCTCTGACTCTCAAATGCTGGGATTACAGTCAAAGGCACCATGCTGAGGAGAAGTAGATAATCAAGCCCACAGAGCCATCACTCTACCAACAAAACCGAGCCACATTGAAGCCTAGCAGACACTTCCTAGCCACTGCAGAGTGGCCGGAAAAACTGTGGCAGAGCAGGTACCCAATCACACCTGTGATCTACACAGAGAAGTAGTGAGCATAAGTAGCTGGCTAAATCAGTTGATTCTAGTTAGAGTATCCAAATCTGATGAGTCATAATTTTTGTTTCTTAGAAGAAATCTATAGTTACATTCAGGTTAGTATCACTAAAACAGAAAACCAGCATTTTTTTCTTTTTGTTTTTATATGGTCTTATTTGAATTTTGTCAGATTCTATACTGATTATGCATATCAAAGTACAAATTTAAAAAACCCTTGTCGGGGGAAGTAGTGGCACTGGGGATTGAACTCAGTGATGCAGAGCTTGCTTGATCATGCTCAAGGCTCCCTTATATGCAACTTCTGGGTTTTACTGCTTCTGGATTCTGTATTTTCCTCTCAAGTTTATTGATATATTCATTGGTGATTGTCCTTAGATAATTTTTTCAGATGAACAAAAATTACTTTATTTCTTTATTCTAAACATAACATAGAAAGCCTTTGTTCTGCCCCTCCCCAGCTGCCCCTGCCCCTAGAAGATTGATATTTTCCCTGGGTAATGAATTCTAGGAAGAAAGCCATCTTTCATCAGGGTGTAGCTCAGTGATAGAGCAGTTGCCTAGAATGCCCACTGTCCTGGGAGAAAAAGAAAGAGAGGGAGGGAGAGAGGGAGAGAGAAAGAAAGAGAACTCGGTGTGTCATCAGAACCTACAGTTGCTGGACTGGGGACATGGCCCAAGCCTATGGCAGACACATGAGGATGAATTCTTGTCCACAACAGTGCAGAAAAGCTGCCTCCAGAGGCACAAGTCTGTGTTAGTGCACCAGAGAACCCCCGTAGCTCAGTGGCCAACTAGTCTACCTGAAGGTAGGCAGCAATGTTGGAAGATAACTGGCATTGACCACTAGCCTTCACAATAGTATGCACAAGCACACACACACACACTGGCAGGGAGGGGAACTGTGGGTGTTGGTGAAATATCTACTAATCATAAAATCTTACTTAAGATAATCTATTCTTTTGCCCTCTGTGTACACATTTTTGCTTTGCTCCATGACCTTGAAACTTTAAAGCTTCCTAAGATATTTTCATCAGTTCATTCATTCACTCAACAAACATCAAGTTACAAAGGAGTACAAATGATAGGTCTGCAAATAAACAATCTAAACACCCTGTCCCACTTTGGCTTTGCTTTATCACTTTATATGATTGGATCTCTAGCATCCTCTTCCATCTGAAAACTCTCAATTATATTCAACACAGGGAGAATGTATTGTCTATTTTCACTTTTACTTCACTGAAGACAGTGAAGTATAAAAGTTAAAGACAAAGTTCTCTCAGATCTTCCTGTGTATCTCATTGAGCTGTAACCTTGGAAGGAGGACCTCAGCTTTGGAGTCATCCATTTGAACTTCTTTCCCATCAGCTTTTAGTTTGTTCACCAAATGCACATCTTTTTTTATTTTGCCATTTTGTTTATGTCTGAATATGCCTTTTCAAACTCTGCCTCCTCCTTTTCTATTGCAGCTTGGTTCTCTCTGACAGATGCAAGTTTTCCTTAAATCCCTCTGGGTTTATAGTTACAATTTAAGTCTCTCCTGTTCTGAATAATATTTCCTCCAGGACCGACTACTGTTTTCCCTTTGCTCTTCCATGCCTGCTATTTGTTTTCCTCCTCTGTCTGGTAATACACTCTGTTCACATCTCTCAGTGCTGGGTGAGGTTATATAGCACCATGAGTAGAGACAGCTTCTCTCTAGTTGCAAATGTCTGTTTTCCAGGAGGGCTCAGAGTAGATAAGTGGACAGATTTGTGTTGGTAGATAGCCAGTGTGAGTGGGGAGCCAAGGTCCCTTTCAAGTGTCAAACTATGGGAAGCATTTTTGTGTCTTTTACCCTAAATGCTTTTCCTCTTTTTCCGTCTTTTTCTCCTGTGTTTTGTGCTGTATCGGAGAAGCATAGTCTTCTTAAACTTTGAGCTGCTTTCTTCTCAGGCTTGAGTAATCTCTAGGGGCCTCATGCACGCCAGCTGTTATTAATTGAATTCGTGGAACAAGCAACTCTAGCAGCATTCCACTCAGTGGGGTTAGGGTAGGAGAGGGGAGGGGGCAGAGGAGAGCAGAGAAAGTGTTCCCAGTTAGACCAGCTGCATAATTTGTAGGCTCTGGTGTAAAAGCAAAATGCATAGTTCTTTTATGCCTTTAAAGTGTATTTCATCCTTATTTATGTATAGGTCTTGTCACTTTTTAACTGGGTCTTTACTTTATTTTGCTTTTGTGCTCTTTGGGTCCACAGAGATAGTCTGCTTGCAAATGCGTTCTCACATACACAGCCTGTCTCTTCATGCCACTACTCTGTGATGTCCTCTAAGCTGTCCTGACAACAAGGGTCTTAAACCCCTAGACACTTCTTTCTTCTTTCTGGTTTTCTACTGTCCTGATTTTCTCCCCAATAAAACACCTTTAGCTTCCTGTCTTTTTTCTTTCCTTCTTCTTTTCCTTTTCATTGTTTTCTTTCTGGTTTTTATTTGTTTCTGTTTGGGGGCCTTTTAATATAATAGTTATTAATTCTTTGATAATTTCTTGATTACATACAATGTATTTGGTCACATTCAACCCCTCATCTACCTCCTAACTCATCCCAGATCCATCCCCCACCTCCCTACCCCTCAACTTCATGCCCTCTTATTTTTTTTCCTTATAACTCACACAGTCCAACTTGTGCTACCCATATACTCACAGGTGCGGGCCATCCACTGGAGGCGGGAGACCCAGAGGAGCCCCACCCTTCAAGAAAACTGAGTCTCTTTCCCCAGAAAGCTGTCACCTGCAATAGCTCCTCAGTTAGGGGTGGGGCTCTGAGCGCCTCCCCTCTCTGTGCTGGACTGTCGATTGGCCTGCCCTTATGCCAGCCTTGTGCAGGTGGGCACCCCAGCTGTGAGTACATGAATGCAACAGTCTCTCTCCTCTGGAAGGCAATTTTTCCCCAGCCCTCCCCAACCTCTGGCTCTTACAGTCTTTCCAACACCTTGTCTACAAAGGTCTCTGAGCCTTGGGGGAGGGGAGGAATCATATAGATGCTCTACTTGTGAGTGAGCACTCCACAGTGACTTATTCACTGCACTTTAATCTGCTGTGGGTTTCTGCATTAATCACTGGTCCACTGCACAAAGAAATTTCTCTGAATAGCTTCACTGATCTTTGGGTATATAGATACAAATTAGAAGGTAGTTTGATATTACATCCATTTAGCAAAATAGCATTAGGTTCACCCCTTGGGGCTATAAGCCCCTTAGCCATGGGTTCTTAGTCAGACTTACAGTCTCTGTTATATGCTTCCTCCTATGGAGCAGGCCTTAAACTCAATCAGAAATCAGTTGATTGCGCTATAACATTCATGCCACTATTGTGCACATGGGCATATTGCCACTCTGGTTGTAAGTATAGCTCATGGAGTTTACAACAAATACTGTTGATGATTTGTTTCCCCAGGAGCCCACATAGCACCTTCTGGTACTATATAAGCCAGCAAAGAAGCTTTCTGTCAGTACAAACTTGATTTCTCTGTGACCCATGACCAAAGCATATGGTGTCTTCAAAATTAAAACCTTATTATCAAGTTCTAGCAGACAACCAACACCAATGGCAAAAGCCCATAATGTTTTAGGGACATGCAAGACACTGCTGATCAACAATTCAAGGAAAGATATCTCATACCTGGCATAGATTCGCATTTTTCAGACAGAGTCTCCCTCTGTAGCCTGGACTGCCTTAGGGTAAGGCAGCCCAGCCCAGCCCAGCCTCCAACCCCTGAACCTCTGGCATGCCAGAATTACAGGCATGTACTTTTGTTTTTTCTTTTCATGATAAACACTTAAGTAATCAGTACATACAAATATTAGCATATACAAATATTAGCATTTAAAAACTAACCTCTCTTCTATGACTTGCCTACATTAACAGTAACAGCTAAATCCCAAGTTCAGAAACACTGAAATAAAACTGGTGGAGTATTTGTATACTTCCTATTAAAAATAATCACATACTACTCACCTACAACTAGTAAACAACTTACCTAAATGGGTAAATGGAATAAGAGACCATTGAGTTCTCAGCTATAAATGAGAGAACCCCCCCCCACTAAGGCTTAAGGATTATCACAGGAATGGGGGGACAGAAACACTGTAAGAGCTAGATAGGCATTGAATCAGTATTTGCTGGACATGACAGGGCCATTGCACACGTGAGCTGACAGCAGCTGTGACTGATTGCAGAAGATCCCCACAAGGACAAGGCAGCCAAAATCCCGGCATGGGAACGAGGTGCTTATGAAGCTCGGCCCCTAGCTAAGGAGATGTTGGCAACTGGTGGCTGCCAGGAAAGAGAGAATCGGTCTCCTTCAGGGATACAGCCTCGAGAAGCTACTGTGTCCCACTCGATTGTCCCACACCTAAGTGGATTCATTTAAAATGGAGCACACGAAGATGGGATAAGGGAGGGACTGGGAGGAAAGGAAAGGAGGCGGGTTTGGTCAAAATGCATTACACGTGTGCATGAAATTCTCAAACAATAGAAAAGTTCATAAATCTCAAAAATCACACAGTTTCTTCAGCTCATTTAAAAAAATAACTCCTTGAGTTGGGCAGTGATGATGCACACCTTTAATCCCAGCATTTGGAAAGCAGAGGCAGGCAGATCTGTGAGCTAAGGCCTGCCTGGTCTACAGACCGAGTTCCAGGACAGTCAGGGCTAGACAGAGACCCTGTGTCTGGGCCAAGGGTGTGGGGGGAGGCAGTAGTAATGGTGATGAGGATAAAGGTGCTTGCCACCCGATGGCCTGAGCCTTAGCCCTAGGATGCACATAGAGGAAGGAGAAAGCCATCCCCCTTTCAAAGCTGCCTTCTGACCTCCACATGCACACAGAGAATACATAAATGAACAATAAGGTATAATTTTAAAATTAACACTGATAATAAGATAATGATTCTCTGGCTGGGCATGATAGTCCAGCAGGTAAAGGTACTTGGCACCAAGACTGGAACTTGATTTGGGTTCTCAGAATCCACACCACACAGTGGAAGGAGAGAACAGACACAGCAAGTTGTTCTCTCGCCTCAATATGCTGTGGTACACTTGTGCACACACTCATGCTCACACACATACATATAAACACGTGATTTTTAAGCTAAGAAATGTCTAACAAGCACAATCTTTTGCAAACTCACTCTTCTCTCCCTTTATTCAAAGATTCTTCACTAGCAAAACCAACTTTTTGAACAGGCAAGCTAGAGTGTTCGTGTCCAGCGTGCAGAAAGACCCCAGTTTCAGAAAAACTGCCACACTAAGCAGCAGGCTGCTCCCTCTCTCAGTGCTGGGATATTAGAAATGACCTTGACCAAATGCAAACAAAACTTCACATTCAAGAGCCTTTGCAAACAAAACTAATAGCCACATCCAAAGGCTTAGTCCACTAAGGAGAGCTTCTGGTAGGGTGCAGAGAAAGGGCTGCCCAGGGCAGGCTCTCAGAAGAAGAGGAAGTCATGGAGAAGACCAAGGACCAGGAACAACTTGTTAATGACTTGTGTTCATTTCTCAGGGCTGCTATGACATAGGACCACAAATCAGATGGCTTAAAGCTACAGGAATTCACTTAGATACTGCAAGAAGGTGCAGAGGCTGAATCAGCCAGAGCCTCTCAGATGCCCACTGGTGGCTGGTGACCCCTCATTTCCATTTCTGACTCTGTCTTGCATGGCAATCCCTCACCTCCATGTCTGCCTATGCATGGCATTCTCCTATGTGTCTTTTTTTTTCTGCATCTAATTCTCCATATTCTTGTGAAAACACTGATTTTCAGATTATGAACTACCCAAATTCATCTGTAAAGACCCTGTTTCCAATTGAGGTCACATTCTAAAGCTCCTGATGGACACGGAGTTGGGAAAGTGACTTAATCATTCCAACACAGGCCCTGCAGGCACTAACCCCACGGCTCTGTGCTTCGTGCCATAGACATACCTGCCTCTGGATGTCAACAGAGTAGTCATTACCACACACTCATCCAGGCTTACAGACCAACTCTTCTCGCCATATGAAAGACCAAAGCACAGTGCTAACCCATGCCGGGAGCAGTGTCAATTTTGGCCGTTTCCAAAGCTTCACCCAAGGTATAGTTTGTTCAAGTGAAATTTGGCTACAGTATTCGGACAGACATAAAAGTTGTCCAGACAGAAACAGTTCTGACAGAGCCTCTTCCTGCTTCCAGATTACTGGAAACCACTGCACCAACTATTCTGTTTGCCAAAGGAATGACTGCTAAACACAGCTCACAGAGCTAAATGTGTACAGAGAGAAGAGAAGAGGCGGAGGGAAGACTGGAAAGCGAGCAGCTATGGTTGTAAGTATTCAAATGAAGAAAAGAGAGGGGAATTCTCAGAAGGCCAGTCTGCAGCCTCCTGTTGTTTCCAGGGGAGAAACAAAAATTGGGAAGGGAGGAAGCACTGAGTGGCTCAGCAGGTAAAGGTGCTTGTCCTCAAGCCCTCCCTTGGGCTTGATACCCTGGACCACATGTTAGAAAGAGAGACCTGAGTGCTGCAGGTGGGCCTCTGAGCTCCACGTGCATGCCATGACTATGTGCACCCACACACAAACACATGTGCACATACACACACAAAATAAATAAATGTTTCTTAAAGGGCAAGAGGTGAGCCTCTTGTTCAAGACATTAGAGCAGGAGCCACTGTTTTTGTGTCCCTGCTGAAGCTCTCTGGAGTTCCTGGGTCACAACTGAGGCAACTATATACACAGAGCAGGCAAGTGCACGCTCAATGACTCAAGGACCTTCTGTTTCCCAAATAAGTAGATAAACAGAGGCCTGGAGTCTCCAGACACATTAATCTGCTACCTTCTAAGAGCACTAAGCATATACACAGGGCCAAATAAAAGCATTCAATATAAATACATCAGTAATAGCACATCTTTTGAACTGTCCAAAAAGAAATAAATTAATTAAATGGCGTTTAAGGAAAGAAATCACTTGCCCAATAGCACATATGACATGTATTTTAAAGAGAGCGAGAAAGAGGCTAAACAGTTTGACAAGCTTTGTCTTCACCAAGGTTAGGGGTAGGCCGGTCACGATGCCAAGTCTTATGAGCCAAGGGATCAGTTAAGCTTTTCTATTCAGATGCCTAAGAAAGCACTTGAATTTGTTGACTGAAATAGCTGAGTAGTGCAACCTAGTACATCTCCTGTGTCAGAACGAACTGAGCCTGATATGGAACAACAGCGTGTCAGGGGCTCTTCTGATACCAGTGTTGCTAAGCAGTATTGAGCAATGTCCTGAAGGGCTGAAACCCGCTGGACCTCTGGGTAATGCTTGTGCAAGACTACCCTTTTCCAGGGCTTCTGGTCTCCTTTGGGCCACTGAGCTATTTTGTTGATGTGGTTGTTATTTGGAAACAGGGTCCAACTATGTTTGTTATCCAAGCCAGCCTGGATCTGTTTATGTAGCCCAGGCTGGCCTCAAATTGTTGTCTTCCTGCTTGAGCCTCCTGAGTGCTGGGATCACATGTCTGCATGCCACTGTACCCAGCTCATGTGAATAATGTTCTTAAATACTTTTTAAAATACACAGAATTATCCAAACACTAATAATACTGAAATATAATTAGCAAGACAATTTTAAAAACTAAGTTTGTGACAAAGTACATGAAATAGCACATGAAATAACAAATAAACTCTAACATCAGGACACTCAACTATCATCATTTCAAAGGAGTAATGTACAGAGGTGGCATTTGGGAACATCTGCCAGCAACAGTAATATAATTTGAAATATCTACAACAGAATCTGCGAAGCTGATCTCATGGGTGGGGGGTGGGGGTCTCCACATTCCATGAAGGGTGGGAAAGGATGATGGACAGTGAATGGGTGATAGACACGCGAGGGTGACCGAATAAGTGGAATTTCTGCATGGAGAATGGTTGGATGGCTATGGTTGTAACAACTAATTAAATATTCAAAAGTGATATTCCTATATATAATCACTACCTAAGGGAGCTGATAAATATGCTAATGTGCTGATCTCATCACTCACTTTGCATCTAACACATGAAATATCCAAGTACCATACTGTTTTCCATAAGTTCATGCATTTATTACAGGTCCATTAAAACTGATTTAAAAAAACATGTATTTTACATGAGTCTGCATGTGTGTAAACACATGTGTTTGTACAAGTGTGTATGTGGGTCTGTAAGGCCCAATGCTGATGTCAGAAGTCTTTCTCCACTGCTCTCCTCCTTATTCATTGACTCAAAGTCTTTCGGTTGAGCGCAGAACGCACGGATAGACCTCATCTAGCTAATGAGTTTATTCTAGGAATCCCACCTGCACCTTGTCAGTGCTGTAATGAGAAGGAGGCTTCCACCCCCAGCTGACATTTACGGACGTGCTGAGGTCCTAACTCTGGTCCTCACACTTGCACGGCGAAAGCTTCCCACTGAACATCTCCCCAGCACCATATATTTACATGCATAGAATATGTATGTTTCTATCCAAATACTCAGCACCCCAAATTCTGACTACCTCCATGAAGGTCTCTTTGATTCCAGAAATTCCTTTCTCCACTAACATGATGGGCAGCTGGCCTAGACGAAGCAGTCACTTCAGACGTGGCCGCTCCTCAAGCTCCTCCCACAGTCTCCCTGCTGAAGGGTCTTCCTTCCTGAAGTCCCTCGAGACCGTGGGAACACCCAAGAGCCCCTCAGTACCCTGAGTAAGAGAGAATGGGGCCAGAGAATGGCTCAGTTGGGGAAGCATGTACAGTGCAAACACGGCCTCAGAAGCCCGAAATCCAACACTGTCACTTCCAGTGTGAGCCTGATTTCATCAACCCTTCTATCGGCATGTAAGAAAGCTACTGGTGTTTTATATGTTGACTTTGTATTCTGCTACTTTGCTAAAAGTGTTTATCAACCTACAAGTCTTCCAGGTGTTCTAAGGAAAAAACAGCACCCTCTGCAGTCAGGGATGATTTGGTCTCTTCCTCGAACACTCCGAGCACTCTCATGAAAAAGGCTGGGAAGGCATCTTTGCCTCGCTGAAGAGGAAATGCTTCCAGCTTTTCAGCGTAACGGGCTGGCTTTTATGCTGTTGAGTATAGCCCTTCCATCCCCCACCAACTGCAGGCTTTTATCATGAGAGGCTATTGATTTTGTCAAAGGTGTTGTTGTTTTAGTTTCCCCTCCTACATTTGAGTTTTGTTCTCCATGCCATTTATTTGCCACATTATGCTTGTTGATTTGCAAATGTTGAATTAACCTTGCACTGCTGATGTGAAAACTAATTACCACACTTTTCAACATGGTTGAACTCAGTTTTTGAAGTTTTCAGTTTTGTTTTTTTAACCTGTGCTTACCAAGGAAAGTGGGCTTTACGTTATTGGGTTTTTGTTGTTGTTGCTGTTATTGTTTTGTTTGGTGGCCATGCCTTTATCCAAAATTATATCAAGTTAATATTGGCTTTATTTTACAGGACAGTTTGAGAAACATTGGCGATAATTCTTCTTCAATGGATTAAAATAATTCAGCCATGACTCCTTCCAGCCTGGCAGTTAGCTTTGTTGGAAGGACTCAGCACTACTTCAAGCTTGTTGCTCAGAGCCACTGTTCAGCTGTTTTTAAGTGTGGATAGATCAAATTGTGCAGAAATGTTTCTGCCTCTTGGTTTTCAAACTTACTGTAAGCCCGGCATGGTGGCTCATGACCTTAGTCTCACCCCTCGGGAGGGAGAGGCAAGCAAGTCTACAGAACACTAAGGGCTCCTCACACAGAGAAATTCTGTTGCAAAAAAAAGGTGGTTTTTTTTTTTGTACTGGAGTTTAATTTCTCAGAGTATTTCTTGGATTTTACTTGTTTCTATTGTAGTGTCCCCTTCTTTCACCTCTAATTTTATTGATTTAGGTTTTTTTCTCTCCTATATACAATTGAAAGTGCAGATACAAAAGGAAAAGAGGGATAGTTGGGGATTCAGAAGAGGAAGTAGTGTGGTAGGGCTCAGAAAGAGTGATGAAGAGGGGGAATATGACAAAAGCATACTTCATGCCTACACAAAATGTCAGAGTAAAGCCCATTACCTTGTACGGTCAATATACAGTAATAGGAAGATTTGTTGGCCTTACTTGTTTTTCAAAAAATAGTCACAAAAAAAAATCAAAAGACAGATATTTCAGTTTATAGGCAGAGAAAAAGAATACTTTTTTACTCAACCTTTTTGTTTTCTTCAGGCTAAACGAGAGCTGCCCACATCAGGAGGTCTGCAAACTCATCCTGCAGACACATCCAGAAACATTTAAATAAATATTTGTGCACCCGAAAGTTCAGGCCAGTTAGCACATAGTATCATCACCTTGGATCTGTGTGCCTTCACCTTCTTGATCTTGCTATTTCCTCACAAGATCAACCCGCTCTGCCCGCTCTTCATGATGTCTACTTCTGTCCAGTATCAGTCTCGCTAGGAGACCCCCTCATTACACTTCCACTGAAACTGATAAATTATGCAAATGACTTGGCAATGTCTTTGATTGTACCTAACCTGTTAAACAAGGAGTTAAGCAAAAATAAATAGCAGAATAAAATGTACCACTCTAATTATTTTAAAGTATATAGCTCAGTAGGCTTAAACACCTTCATGATATTTTCAGGCATCTAGTTTGAAATATCTGATTGCATGGTTTTTCCATCACCCCATAACTTACTTCATACCCATTAAGCACTTTATTCCTGTCCCTCAGACTCTGAAAAGGACTAGGTTCCTGTTCTCCAATCAGCAGCCATTCTGGCTATTTCTGATAACTGGAATCATGTAACGATACAGTGCTGGTTTAAGAACGGGCTTCCTTTGCTTAGCTGTGTAAAGTTTTAGCCTCCATAGCTATCAAAGGTAGAAGAGAAGAGCAGAACTGCTTATGCTGTATGAAGACGGGGGCGGACAGGTCATTAAAATCTCATCAAGTGTCTGCTTTTTTTTTTTAACCGAGACATAACACATCTGTTTCATCTACTCCAGAAATTCTGTTCCACGTAGTTAATTCTTTCTGCGGGGTTCCAAACAGGCTGATCACAGCAGCTTCAGGTCGGGACTGAGAATGTGAGAACATTGCAGGAGGCCGTTCTTCCCCCTCCCCCTCAGGGAGGCCCTCCTTCCCAGAAAGTGACCCGGCAAGACCGTGTTTGTCTTAAGGTCATATAGCCTGAGGAGGCCCAGTGATGTTTATCCCCAGACCCTTAATAATGATAAAAGCCAGCCATCTTTGGCAGCAGTATAAATTATTCATGGATTTTATTTTTAAAAAAAGACAGACAGAAAGAAAGAAAACCACCTCAATTCCAGAAATCCTTTCCAGAGGAAAATCACTGCCCCATTGTGAGTCATATGTGACTCTATACTCATGGCCTGAGGAGCACAGCTACTGGGATTTTTTTCAAGTTCCCAGGTTTGCTTGGATCTCCCAGCTGCTACAATGTGGATACACAGAATGAATGCACAGCTTTCCAGAGATGAATTTTGTGGATGGTCCACCAAGACTTCAGATCTGCTGAAGAAAAATGAGGAAGGACGAGGTGATAGGTATGGAGGGTCTGAAAATGGCTCGCCTCAGACGAGTGGAGTCCCAAGGACCCTAGGGAGCCCCACCGTCCTTCCAGGGCCTTTCACGGGGCTTCAGCCTGTGCCCTGAGTCTCATTTGCATGCACTCCCACTGCTGCTTGTTCTGAAGATGGTGGTTGGTTGGTTTGTTTTAGCTTCTCTCTTAGTACTAATCGCTCTCTTTACTAATAGTCAAACACAAATACACTGTGAATCATCTTAACCTCTATCTCTAACTGCTGCTACGTGCATTTTTGCTATCATCGGGTCCAGGTTCTTCCTCAAACAAGTTCATGTCGTTTTCCTGCTTCTGCTTCACAATGTAGACCACACAGTCTTCCTACCTTTATCCCAGGGTGACAAAGGCACCGCAGTGGCCCATTAACTAAATCCTCATCATGGTGAAGGAGCATCGACCGCTTGATCTCGGCCCGGGAGGGTCCGCATTGTTCTTTCTGCTCAGAAGTTTCTCCACTCTCTAACTGAACACAGCAGACTCCAGCGAAAAACCTGCAATGGCTTCCTTTTAAATAATGGCAGCTATCACTTTATGAGGACCCTCATTTCACGTCACAAATATTTCTATTCAAAAGATGTGACTACCAGACAGTGACGTTTACTTTGAATAAATCTACCTGAATTTGTCCACATATAAACAATGTGTAATACAAGTAGTCAGCGTCCTGCTGAGGATTCTCAAAACAGCTCTGGACTCCAGTCAGGAGGTAATAAAGCTGCTTAGCTTAAATACAAGAAGACTATACAATAAGACCCAGCTTGAAGTTCCTTGTGCCTCAGCCTTCCACATGCCGGGACTGTGGGCACACGGTGAGCAGGGTCCCTTAGCCGGTACTGATGGTCACCCTAAAAGAAGACCTCGGAAGGTCTGCAGCAGCAGCACTACCATTGAAAGAGTGGCCTAACCTTCCAAAGCAACGTCTCTAGAAAGATGACATTAATTTGAATATATGGGTTTTACTTCCCTAAGAAAAATGGGCTATTTTTAACCTTGCTTGATTTTCACACACTATATCATTGGTAGTTGGCTTAAGGAACTTGGCTCTATTTCAGCCTAGTGTAGAATCCAATTTTATGTACTAACTCCAATTTTGGACTGAACAGAAGCAGAAAACCTTCAAATGAGTCCCTAAAACATACATGTGTATGCATTATCAAAACCAAGTTATAGTCTATACACAAATAATACATATAAACATATGTATGATTTATGTAAATCCATAACTAATGATAACTAATCACAAATTAAACAAAAATATGCATGTGCATACAAAGAAAATGTTAAACTATGAACTCAGCCCAGCAGCATTCCCAGTGCGTTCAGGGGCTTATTTCCAGCACTAATTCTGTTGAGCGTGTCTGCGTGAGGTGAGAAGAGGGGCTGGAGGTGTGATCCACAGACGTGTGCCACCACAGCCTCTGGCCTTTCAGGTCCCAGGTCCTCAGGATCGCTCTGGGAGAACTCAGACTAGACACAGAGCAGGGTAGAGAGGAAAGACTTTATGATAGGCTGACGTGGAGCTCTCTCGGGGCTGAGAGTGGGCAATGACCAGACACCATTGTGCTAACTCTTTTCAAAAAATTCTGAAATAGAGGCCAGAGAGATAGTTCAGAAGTTGAGAGCAGATATTCTGGCAGAGGACCTGGGTTCGAGTCCCAGAACCTACATGGTAGCCCATAACCTCCTGTATTCCAGTTCCAGGAGATCTGATATCTCTTCTGACCTCCTCAGGCGCCGGCCATGCCTGTGGTGCACATTCCAAATGGAGGCAAAACAATCACATCACAAACATAAATAAATCTTTAAGTTGTTAAATTAAAAACAGACCATTTGAATTAACTCATAAAGGGAGAGGGCAACGTTATGTCATTGTTCTTTACCAGAAAGCCTCCTGCTAGATAGTACCCTCACAAGCTTGCTGGCAGTTCAGAATGTCATTTCCAACACAGGACAGACATACAAGTCAGACTCCCTTCCGACCATAATCAAAGGCTTGCAGTTTCTGTTCCTGGCTTTACCAGCCGTTGATTGTAAGGGATGGGTCAGTCCTTCCCCTCAGGTGGCTAGCGGGTTATGAAACAGCAGGTGTTAGCCCTAGCTGCACCACCACCGTATAGAGAGGAAGGCGCACACTGGAAAGGTGAGCTGCTGTACAAGTCGGTTTACACAAGGTCTGTGGAAAGATACTCAGAAAAGTATGGATAGAGAGAAACTTGTGTTTTGTTTCTTGTTTTTCTACCAGTAAGGAAAAGGCAGAAGGGCATCCCACACACTGCACATTACCGTGTGCAGAGGGCTGAAGCTGCTACAAATTTCACACTCTCCTCATCTCTAGGCTAAATGTGTTCGTGCCCCTTTACAGATGCGGAGAGCAAGGCTGGGGAATGGAAACAGCAAACAGTGTCAGCCTCTGTGGGTGGAAAGAAAGTCACATACGCTCAGCTGATCACACCAGAGGGGAAAATCAGGGCCAAGGCCACGTGTGCAGAAAATGGAAGAGCTCTTCTGAAGAACTCGTGCTTCCTCCAGAAGCAGAGGCTTTCATTCCTTCTAACTGCTTTTTCATTAATCTCAATAATTCTCTTGTCACGCTTTTCCAAAAATGAAACAGGACAATTACTTCTTGACCTAGGAAAATAAAATGTTCTACGAATTTTTATCTTGTTATTTATACAGCGAGCGTTTGGACACCAGTTGAGTGTTTGGGTGGGACATTTAAAAATAAAGCAAGCTAAATAAAGAACTGCTAAAGTGCATAGAATATGGGGGAAAAATCATGATGTGTAGTGAAATGACACCAGGACACTTAAACAGCTAAGGGACAAAAGGTTACAGATTTAAATCTAAAGAAATAGGGAGGGGACCATCACAGAAAACAAGGGGTGGGGTTGAGGCTCTGGTAAAAGTTTTCATTTGACCTTAGAGACTCTTTTACTGTGTGACCTTTGTTTTTAAGTGTTTTTAGTTTTTAATTAAATTTTTATTTTTGTAATTTAACTTTTTAAATTAAATTATTTTTTTTACTTTGTTAATGGCTCTAATATACCAGTACTATTTCCTGATTCTTCTGATTCTGCCTAGTAAAACTCTCCTACTTTTGGCTTAATTTCTACCCTACACATCCAGCAGTTTGAAAGGAACAAATTGCTCTGATTAAAAATAATGCTTTTTATTCCCATCATCTTAAAACAGTTTCTAAAAATTTCAAAGCAAATGTAAGTGCCACAGTTTACTAGTATTTCGTAGTTTGGTCTTAGCTTCACTGAGCATTGCCATGGCCTAAACAGCTACTATGGAAATCCTCAAATATTAATCCGAAATGCGCGTCTGTGTTTGTAGAGGAGCCGCCTTGGCTTGCGCAGGCGCTGGCTCTGCCATTGCGGTTCTGCTAAAGCTGTCTTTGTTCTTACAGCACAAGCATGCACAGAAACTTGCACCCACTGCTGCCTTGAAGCAGAGAACACAATTTTCTTCCACTTCAAAGAGTTCACCACAGGGTGCCACAGAGGAAGGGTTGGGTCCCTCCAGCCACGCTGCCCTCTGGCACTCAAGCTCAAGTCCCCAGGGACAGACCAAGACAAACTCTGACTTTTGCAGTTCTAGGTAACATTTCCCACAACCCCTGGTTCATAAATATTGACGTTCTGGGAAAACAGAAAAAAAGAAATGCTTTGGAAAAAAAAAAGTGAAGTGTTTCTGTTGTTTTTTTTTTTAATAAATATACCCTATCTTGGGATTTTTAAAAATAGCATTATCCATCAACAACTAGATAATATAGGAAACTAACTTTCAACGGGGTTTTCTAATCTTTTCTTTTTCATCAGGAAAATCCTTTCATCCCCAGAACGGAGTTAAACCCCCTTCTCTAAGAAGTGCTGCAGCGACCCTCTTGGATATTGTTTTTCCTAAATAACCAATCTCTAAGTCATAGTAAATTTGAGATTATTTTCAGCAAAGCGTTTTCTTTTTTTTCCTGTGAAATATTCCCTTCCACCAGTCTTCAAAAGCAGAAATAACACGGACCTTCAAGGAATGCCTCCGAGCCCAGCCTGATTCGGCTGTGGAACTACAGCGCAACCTGCTGGTCATTTCTGTTTCCTGCCGCGGTTTGAGAGTGTGAACGGCCAGAATAAAGGGAAGCGCTGTGTGTTCCTGAGGGTAGAAAACAAACAGCAAAGAATCCATAGCTCTGCCTCCGAGCGTAATCCCCACACAGGTTAAGTGTTTGCTTGGTACGTTTAAAACTAAAGCAAACTAAACAAAGAACTGCCAAAGTGCACAGGACAAAGAAAAAGTTTTAAGGTTTAACAGCAATATTCCTTTTAAAATTACTGCTGTAAGGTTGCTGATTCGTCGTTACATCACAAGAATCGTTAGCCTTCCTAGTCTTCCATAACAAACCCCTCTTTTCTTTTTGAGACCGGTAGCACTGTGTAGTCCAGGCTGTCCTTGTACTGGCTCTGTACACAAGGACTCACAAAGACCCCCCTGCCTCGGCCTCTGAGTGCTGGGATTAACAGAATATGTCTGAACTCCTGGCAAACACTCCCCCTTTTTTACAGTTAAGTACTGTTTTGTTTTGGTTTTGTTTTTGTTTTTTTTACTATATAAGACAGGGTTTCTCTGTGTAGCCTTGGCTGTCCTCAGACTCAGAGATCCGCTGTGCCTCCCAAGTGCTAGGATTAAAGATGTGTACCTGTGTACCGCCATATAGTATAGGATAATCATACATCTGTACAAAGAAGCTAAGTAAGAAGGAGGACCCTGGTAAGATGCTCAATCCTCATTCAGAAAGGCAAATGCAATACACATTGGAAGCAGGAGAAAATAGGAAACAGGAGAGGAGTCTACCAGAGGGCCTCCAAAAGGCTCTACTGATCGAGATATCGAAGCAGAGGCTGAGACTCATAACCAAACTTTGGGCAGAGTGCATAGAATTTTATGAAAGAAGGGGGAGATAGAAAGACCAGGAGGGGACAGGAGCTCCACAAGGAGACCAACAGAGCCGGAAAAAAAAAATCCCAGGGATTCTGCAAAGACAGATACTCCAACCAAGGACCATGCATAGAGAGGAACTAGATGCTCTGCTCAGAGGTAACCCATGGCAGCTCAGTATCCAAGTGGGTCCCTAATAAGGGGAACAGGGGCTGTCTCTGGCATGAACATAGTGGCCTGCTCTTTGATCAGCTTCCCCTGGGGGAGCAGCCTTACCAAGCCACAGAGGAAGACTTTGCAACCAGCCCTGATGAGACCTAATAAGCTAGGGTCAAAGGGAAGGAGAGGAGGACCTCCCCTATCAGTGGACTAGGGGAGGGGCGTAGGGGGAGAAGAGGGAGGGAAGGGGCCACAGCTGGGATATAAATTGAATGAATTGCAATACATGATAATAATAAAAAAAGAACTAAAAATTTAAAAAAGTGTGCACCGCCTCGCTTTTTTTTTTAAGTTCTTAAGCAGTGATACAAAGAAGTTATGCTAAGTAGTTGTCAGCTGTGGGCAGTCTTTTCTCTTTGTATACAAGAAAATAGTCAAAAGAAAAAATACACCTTTATCATAAGACTTTGTTGTAGTCTTTATATTCTAGATAATTTGAATCATTTCATTCAGCAAAACAAATATTTTCTTGTTGCTGTTGCTTTTTGAGACAGAGTCTTGCCATATAGCTCTGGTGTGGCTTGGAACTCAGGATCCTCCTGCCTCTGCCTCCTGAAGGCTGACTTGCACTAGGAATGCTGGGGTATTTGATTTCAGGTGTTTCGCATTAATGGAGACAAAGTTAAAACCCACGGGAATGGGAACAAGCGGTTTATCACAGAATAACCCTCCAGCCACCATCTTCTTTCTTTCCCTGCTTTCTTTCTTTCTTTCCTTTTATTTCTTTCTTTTGAGATAGGGTCTCTGCATCTAAGCCTAGGCTGATCTCAAATTCAAAATTTTTGTGCCTCAGCATCTCCCCACGAAAATGAATGGTTTTAAAAATAAGTTCCTTCACACATGTATTTATTTGCTACTGAAATTTGAAACACATCAGAATTTCTTTTGCTTCAATTTAAATATTTGAACATGAGAAAAATCCAATTATCTGTTTTGGTTGTGGAGTATCCACCAAAGAAGACTGCTTGGATGTGGGTTTAAGCCGATAGAAGGTCTTTATTAACCAACCCTAGACTACACCGGGTGTTCAGGATCCTAGTATAGAGCTGAGCCTTTCTTGGATGAGCTTTCAAGCACAAAACCCATCTTCTGTTAACAAGAACAGCCAAAAAGGAACTACAGAAACCAAAAAGCAAGGTTAGAACATTTAAAGACTTTCCCAGAACGACAGGCTTTGGTGGACCAGGCCTTTGTTTTACTTTTGGCAGGTTTTACTTTTATGACCTGAATGGTACTTCCATCATGGAGTCAGTTATGTTAAGGTCTGGGGACCTATTAAGGCCTGGGACCCTTGTTACACTCAGATTGTTATGCTCTAACTGCCTAATGCTTTCTTTACTGACAGCTTACTTTTCTTCCCACCCTTGTGTTTCCTCCCACTTATATCAGCATCTCAAAAATATGGGAACACTTGAGACCTAGTACTGCTCCAGGTGTCCAAAGACAAACAGCTAGAGTATACTGATGTCAAAAAGATTCAAGCTACATATAGTCCTGATAAATTACTGGTAAATAAATCTAGGTAGAAAGAATTTTTGGTTTCTTTAAAAACACAGAAATGTTATGGAAATTTGTTTTAATCCCAGGTATGTGATATGTGAGGCTGCTTCAGATTGTCCACAGTAGCTGACTCTGGTTTGCCTCGTGGTCCAGTATAGGGATGTATTTTGCCAACTGCATATCGTTTCTGCAAGTTTGTGACATATGAAGTCCCAGGGACACTTGAGAAGCTGTGTAAATACTGGGCCTAAGAGAGGTGGCTGCTGCTGCTGTGCTTCGCTGTGGTTTGTCAAGCGGTCATGTGCAAAAAGATGAAAAGAAATTTAATATCCTGATGGCAAAGATCAAACTTGCCCCAAGGAACCTAATGCCCCTAATCAGCAAGAGGTAGTCTAACTATAATGACGCCCCCTTTCTGCCTTATCCTTCTTTCTCTCCTACCTAGTGTTGAGAGGTTGGGAAGGTGAAATAAGGTTGGAGAAAGGCAGAAGAGAGTAAGGAACCCACAAAGTAGTAACACTCCAGTTACAAGTGACACCGAGATGAGGGGCAAGGCAGAATGGGGAATTTGATTTAAAATGCCATAAAGGAAATGGCAGGAGCTAAAGGAATAGATATTTTGTTTCAAGACACCAGCAAAAAATTTTGTGGCTGCTTCTGCAGGGTTATCCCCTGCTTTCTCCCGGGGCAGGAGGGGGATTTTCTGGGTTTGTTGTTTTGTTTTGTTTTCTTTCTATATTCTGTTTCAAAAAAGGTTGGAAGAATGGCTGAACAGTTGTAAATGGAGGGACCTAAGAAATTTTAAACGGCGGGAAATGGAAAAACAAAATGGTTCATTCTGCTTTTTTTTTTTCTGAAAGAGTTATAGAGTTGGCCGTGTAACTGGAAAAATTACAGGTAGAGCTGGAAACTCTTGGGAGGCAAGGAGCCCCAGAAAAGGGAGAGAAAAAAGACTCAGTGCTGATAACTGAGCAAGAAAATGGGAGTTTCTCCCAGGAGAAAAGAAGGCAGAAAAAACAGAGCTGGAAAGCAGATCTCTACCGTACCCCATGCTGCACACATTCATTTTCCAGTCCCTACAGCTCTGGGTGGGCAAGGCGCCAAGTGGGCATCAAGGAGGAGGCGGCCATGCAGGACAGTGGGTCAAAGAAAAGCTGAAATAGCTCATTCTGAAAGAAAGGATTAATCGCAAACCAATTGAACTGCCAGAGATAGAGGAGGGGCTTCCTGGGACTGCAAAACCACTGTCAGTTTTCCCAGTAATCACACAGCACATGCCTGAGAATGGTTCAGATCATGCTTATGTTGAAATAGGGTGGCATCCTATGGAAATGATAGATTTAAGGTGTTTTAGAGAGGCCATGATTTCCTACAGCATGCATTCACCTTAAGTAAAACAAATTCTAAGTAATTTGGCTCCTCAAAATAAAATTATTTCCCAAGGCTAGAAGGGGCTGGTAAAAGCTATGCTAGAAGTTCCAATTTCAATGGTTAACTTGGTAGCGTGAAGAAGCTGTGAGTATTGAACAGCAAAATAGAGCAAAGGGGGTGAATATAGTAAAAGATCAGCTGCTGAGTGAAGGGTGGTACTCTGACCTACAAGAACAGATTCAATTTGATGATGTTACTATAGAACAATGTTGCTTGCTTAGCAGCATTAAGAGTTAGGGACAAAGTTGAGGAACCTAGGGGGGTGGGAATTCATCTCTTTTACAAAAAAATATATAAGACTCTAATATTTTTATACAAAACAGATCTCAGCTGTGAACAAAGTCATATCAGCCCCTGATGTGAGGCTGGTGTTGATGGAGACCCTTGCATTTGAGAGTTCAAATAATGAATGTAAAGGAGTTATTAGACCTATAAAGGCAAGGGTAGCATCGACGAATGAGTGGATAAGGGACGTGACTGGTAATGGGTTGCATGAGTACCATGCTAATATCATAAGACAAGCTATTGATACAGGTCTCCAATATTAAAATGCCCAGTGATTCAATTGCAGGAAATTCAAGTGTGATCAAGCCTCTAAAGGTCTCAGATCTCAAAATATTTGGTTCATTAACTGCAAAAAATATAGTGCTTTCCACAGGAGAGGGGAGGGAGTGAACAGGCCTTTTCTAGGAGCAATGATTTTTCCTAAACAAACAGAAAGAATGCCTAGGTTTCCTACGGTGTGCCAGTGTTGTGGCAAGGGATACAATTGGACCAATGAAGGTAAATCCAAGAAAGGTATGCAAGGTAATTTTTTGCCATTGGGAAACAAAATGGGGAACTAGCAGCTCAAGGCCTCACAGGAAAAAAAATAAAATAAAATAAAAATACTAGCCATTTCCCTCTTGTCAGCCAGGAAACAAGTAGTCAGGGAAACCACATCTAAGTATTACCGATCTCATGCACACTACTTTAGACAGCACTGTTATAAATAAATCTCTTACCCTATCTCCAAAAACTCAGTGTTATAAAATAACCCTAGAAGTTATGATCCTTTGCCCTCAGGACAGTAGTGATGATCTTGGGAAGGAATGGATTGACTTTTCAAGGATTCACTGCGCATCCAGGCATTATAGATTGGGGGTTTCAAAGGAGAAATTAAAATTATGGCCTATGTAAAAAATACAGAGATGCAAATTAATGCAGGTGATAATATTGCTCAGCTGCTACTGTTTCCATAAATTAATGGCAAAGCTTCTCCAATAGAGAGAACAGGGGGATTTGGCAATACTGGAAAACGCGTGTTCTGGCAAATAGTGGTTAATGATCAGAGGCAAAAATTAAAACTACAAATAGAAAGATTGATGGATACAAGAGCTGATGTAACTATAATTTCTCAAAAATCTTGGAATTCAGAATGGCCACATCAAAAGATTATACACTGTTGCTAGGCATTGGAAAGGTATTTCAGATGAAGCAAAGTGTGCAATGTGTTAAATGTATGGGACCAGAAAGTTTAAAAGGACAGTTAAGACCCTATGTGGCTGGCAGAGTCAGAATTTAAGAAGGGCTCTCTTACAACAGTGGAGTACTCAGATTAATATTCCTGTAATCCCAGAGACCGCTCATGATGAAATTAGGGATGAAATGGTAGATGCTCCTGGGGAAGGTATTGATATGTTTCATCAAAAAAAAAAAATGTACAAGCTTTTCACACTGTCCAAACACAGGGCATCACAGGGATTGAGTTTCCAAATTTGTAAGAAGGACCCTGCTCAAAACCCATGGCCCAACCCTTCAAATGGTTGAATGACAAACCTACATGCATATATAAATAGCCCTTAACTAAGTAAAAATTATAGGCACTTGAACAGCTGATACAAGAGAAGCTGGAGGTTCAACACAGAGAAGAGTCTACCAGCCCATGGAATGCCCCTGTGTTTATTATAAAAAAAGAAATCAGGAAAATGGAGGGTGTTAACAGATTAAGATTGGTGAATAGTTATTCAACCAATGGGTCTGTTACAGCCTAGAATTCCTTTACCTTCTTTATTACCTAAGTCATGACCTATGATAGTAATTTAAAAGATTGTTTGTTAGCTGGTTGGTTGGTTGGTTGGTTTTTTTTATCCCATTACATGAGCAGGATAAGGAAAGATTTGCTTTCACACTACCTACTTATAATAATAGTAGACCACTAAAAATATATCAGTGGTAAATTCTTCCACAGGGAATGTCAAATAGTCCGACTTTATGTCAACATTTTGTACAACAACTGCTAGAAAATAATTCATAGTCAACTTACTCTACCCATTATCTCATTACATGAATGATATATTCTTAGCTGATTCTAATGTACATACTTTAGAGAAAATATCTAAGAGAACACAAAGAATTCTACTATGGTGGTGTTAAGATCATTGTTGAAAATTTACAGAAAGGAGAATCTATTAACTATTTGGGTTATAACATAAGTCAACAGAAAATTCAACCACAGCTATGAGGGCTGGTAGTGTATCCTAGCTCTGAGGTGAGACTATGTCCCAAGGGTATCCTGAGACATGGGAGCTCAGGAACTGTGGGACTCTTCTAGTAAGACAGTGGTCTGATGTTCCCAGATAGCCTCTGAGAGAAATGAAACCTCTGATCTCAGGGTTTCTCTGTTCTTCAATTGGAAGACAACAGCCACATCCCAGATTAACAGCACATGAGGAATGAAAAGGAACCACACAGCTCTGGGATGGGACAGTGTCCCAAGGCCATCCTGAGGCACAGGAACGCACTACACAGCTCTGAGAGGAGGCCTCCCTAGCGGAGACATTGCAGCTCACAGGGGAAGGTTGTCCCAAACCCTGATTAGCTGAGGAGCTACAAAGCCTGATCTCTGCTCCTTCTTTGCTTCGTCTTTCTTCTCTTCTTCATTGCTTCTTCTAATGAAAGAGTCACACCAGGCAGTAAATCTCATAAAAGAGATTTGTCAGAGGGACAAATCCAGGAGGGACTGCCTCTGCTCCCAGGAGAAGACAGCAGAGAAACTTACATAAAGACTGGGCCTTTGTATAAGATTTTGCTGGAGCTTTCTAGAGCAGAGGATTAGTGAAGTCCCAAACGTAGGAAGCTCAAGGATTGTTGGGCTTTCCTGTTCAGGGATTGGTCAGTTCTCCTGCTTAGGGATTGTTGAAGTTTTTTCCAGACTTTTTAACCTCAAATTAGCATAATCTGGGATGAGTCCTACTGAGGGGCGACAGATGACAGTCGCAGAGGTCTGGGGGAGGAGCTAGCTGCTGGAGCTTCCTCAGGAGGGGCTCTGGCCACTTTCTGCCTTGAGGGGTTATAAAGTTTACAGAGTCTACAGCAGGAAAGCCTTTCCCTGCAGCATGACTAGCCAACAGGAACTGAAGCAGAGGCGCAGCCATTGTGGGGAGCTCCTATGAAGGCAGCAGGCTGAAGCAGGAAACGTCATCATGGACAGCTCCCGAGGCAGCGGCTGCCAAGGATCAGCCAAACGCTGTTCAAATGAGACAGACATGAAGTGGAATCAACTGGACCTGATTTGTAATCACACGCTTTCATTCCCGTAGCTACTTCCTTGCATGAATCACTTACGTGTGACAAAAATACATGACTGGAGCGCCATAAAGAAGAAAAGCTTTATCTGACCCATGGCTGATGGGAACACGGCACATCAGGGTAAGCACAGCAAGTGGCTCGAAGCTGAGGGGATGTGGAGGCTTGCTCACATCTGGGAAAACTGAAATGCAGAGACAGGACAGGACATTGGGCCAGGCTATAAACTTCAAAGACTGCCCAGAAACCTACTTCCTCTAGCTAGTCCTACCAGGTTCCAAACCTCCAAAAAACGGTGTCACCAGCTGGGAATCAAGTGTTCAAAAGCATGATCCTGTGGGAGACACTTTACGTTCAAACCCTACATTCTGGTTTTGTTTTGTTGTGTTGTGGGGAGAGGAGGTCTCACATATTCCAGGATAGCCCCAATTTTGCTCAATAGCTAAATATAACTTTAAATTTTTATTTTTTTTATTTTTGTGTGTGTATGTGTGTTGAATATTGGTTTGCTACTACAGCCTTTATTATGTTGAGATATATTTTACTACTAATTTCCTTAAGACTTTGACTTTATTTTTTAAGACAGGATTGCATACCGCTCTGACTGTCTGGAAGTCACTAAGTAGACCAGGCCAGCCTCAAACTCACAGAGCACTGCTTGAATAGATGCTGATATTAAACATGTGCACCACCATGCCCAAAGATGTTAGACTTTTTCAAATGCCTTCCATGGATATACTGAGATATGGTGTGGTTTCTGTCCATAAGTTTTATATATGTTGTATTATATTAACTGACTTGCATATAATGATCACCATTGTGTGCATGAGATGAAATCAACTTGGTCATGATATATTATATTTTAAATGTGTTCTTGTTTTCAGTTTGCAAGTACTGTATTTAAAATGTGTTTATGTTCATCAGGGAAAATGGTTCATTTTCCTTATTTAATTGTGTATTCAGTGTTTTATCAGGGTAGTGCTGGTTTTATTGGAAGTTTAGTAGTGCCTTCCATTTCTATTTTGTGGGACGGTTTGGGAAGTCCTGACTCTTTAAAGTTCAGCTTTTCCTTAAAGCTGCCCCCTTAATTTCTGCAGTGCTGGCCTGGCTGCATGAGCTGTCCAAGTTTGTACTTGTCTTGAAATGTTTTTGTTTTTGTTTTTGTTTTTCTCTACCAATTTTAAAAGGTACTTTGGTAAGAATAGCAATGTAGGTTGGCAGTTATTTACTTTCAGGGACTGGAATACATTGATTCATGCTTCCCTGGCTTTGTGGAATACAGATGAGAAACAGGTCATTCTACCTTTGTAGATGCGTTATCATTTTTCTCCTTCACAACTATTACTTTTGTCTTTTGTTTTGCAATTTTGACATCTTGACGGTGGTATGTCATTAATAGACCATGTCTATTTGAGGTTCTAAATGTATGTGTCCCTGTGTTCTCAATTGTTAATTACTGTGCCAAAGTGGCAGGATAGCAGGATACGTAAATGTTTGTCGCTTCCCCTGGGTGCACGCCTCTAATCCCAGCACTCTGGGAGGCAGAGGCAAAAGAATCTGTGAGTTCCAGGCCAGCCTGATCTACAAAGTGAATCAAGGACAGCCAAGGCTACACAGAGAAACCCCATCCCGGGGGGTGGGGGGGAAGAAAAAGAAAAAAGAAAAGAAAGAAAAGTTTGTCACTTCCTCACCTGCCCAGAAAGAAAAGGCAAGCTACCTGGTGAAGATCATGTAGCCCTCAATGCCAAAAGGCAGCACAGAGAAATGGACCAGGTATTGTCCTGCTGCTGACTGGTTCAGACTGGCTGAGTAGGTAGTGTGGCTTTCTGCACACTAAAGGGCTGGTGGCAGGAGCTGGGACAGAGCGGTGACAGAAGAAGAGCAGGGAGGGAGGGAGGGAGGGAGGGAGGGAGAGAGAGAGAGAGAGAGAGAGAGAGAGAAAGAGAGAGAGAGAGCCACACCAAGAGATGTGATGGGAGAGAAACCGAGAGCCTGCCCAGCAAACAGGCCAGCAGCCCTCTACTAGACAGATATCTCTGTGTCTTTATTATTAAACCACAATCACACACACACACACACACACACACACACACACTTTCCGCCAAAGCCCCGCAGTAGATGAGCACACTGCAGTGAGCACAGTGGTTGTTAATAGACAGATGGCCTGAGAACAGTGTATAGGGAACTGGACCATCTTACGGAAGTCTGAAAGTACCTTGCAAGAAATACAGCTTTTATCAATAAAGTGGAAAGAAGAGAGTCCTTTTTTTTCTTAATGTATGGAAGACTTCCCAAATTTGCATGTCATCCTTATGCAGGAGCCATGCTAATATTCTCTGTGTTGTTCTAATTTTAGTGTATGTGCTGATGGTGTAAGCACCAAAGAGAAGTTATTAAAAGCAAACATGACATAAGAAAGATATTATTTTATCATATTCACATGGCAGAGGAGGGCAGGGTGGCTAGAAGCCAAGACTGGTTAGTAAGTATATTAGTCAGTGTTGTGTTGCTGTGAAGAGGCACCATGCCCACGACAACACCTATGAAAGAAAGCGTTTAACTGTGGGCTTGCTTACCGTTTCGGAGGTTTAGTCCATTGCCCTCATGGCAGGAACTGGAGAAGTAGCTGAGCATTCTACCTCAAAGCACACCCCTAGTGACACACTCCCTCCAACATGGTACGCCCCCTAATCCTTCTAACTAGTGCCACTCCCTGGTGACCTCTGAGCCTATGGAGGCACTCAAACCAGCACAGGAAGCCCCTGACACCTACTAAGCCCACAGTCATAAAGATCTAAGCAGGAATAAGGACTAGGACAGTGAAGACGGTACACCTGGGCCATGGAGCAGAGTCACCTCAGGTCAGAGAGGAGAAGCATAAAGGAAGTTCCTCTGCTGAACTGGGACAGTGGCTTGGGCACAAAGCAAGACCAGGGAAACTCTGGATGTAAGAGGATGTGAACAGCTCACTCAGGGTAATGCCATTTCTCTGAAATTATGCTTTAGGATTTCTGAATGGTCTGGAATTGTGGCATGGTCCAACTTTCTGAGAAAAAAAAAAAAAAGTTACTCAGACCTGGGTTGTTGCTGCTGCTGCTGCTGCTGTTGTTTGTTTTTTTTTGGGGGGGGGCAGGTATCCTTTTTCTGCACTCCCTACCCACTCCATGACTGTAACTTCTTATTTTCTGACATGGTTGTTAGCGTATTGGCAGCCTGCTGCTGGGTAGCCTAGTAACCTATGATGCCATTATGTGTCGCCCACTAGATGTGTGGCAGGTGCAGTTAAGCAGCACATGCACAAGCTATAAAAGGACTAACCTGCCACTTTGTCTCTCTCTTACCTTCTGATGTTACTCTCCTCTCTTACTCTCTCCCCCTTGCTGTCTTTCCTTGGGGTGGGGGAGGGGCAGCATCATGTCTCTCTCTTTCCTTTTCCTCTCTCTCTCCAGCTCCATCCCATAAACCTCTTCCATATAGTATCTGTTGTGTGCGTCACATCAATTTTAAATAAATACTCCCGTGATCTCTCACCGAGCCTGCAGCTTGCTGCCTCGGATAGACTGCTGGCCAGGTTGCTCCAGAGGCCTGTGTGTCTCTGGCTCTCCAGCACTGAGACCCAGGCCCATGCTGCCATGCCTAGCTTTCATATGAATCCTGAGGCTCCAAACCCATATCCTCATGCTTTCGGGGCAAGCACTTTACAAACCAACTATCTTCCATTTCTTCTTTACTAGGTTTTTGTTAAAATGTCTCCTGCCTGTGCCAACAGCCCACGTAATTGTTAAACACGATGCTGAAGTGCTTCCTTCCTTAGCCTCCCCAAGCTTTTGACTCCTTCCAGCTACCCTGATGCCCAGGCTATTTGCTCTTTACCATAATGAATTTTAAAAGCTGGTGTAGGCTCTGCTTTGCACAGACTCTTGGAAAGACCAGTCGCTAAAAAAGAGAAGGTGTTAAATGTCCATACCCAGACATAACCACAGTTCTATCCCATATCCTGGCCATCGTTTATCAAATGCCAGTGCAGAGAATCTAGCCATGCCATGTCCAGACAGCTGCCCTACAGAAACCGTCCATACCCAGTCTGGGTTTCCTAAGCCACCAAGTTTCTGGCAATGTGTCACCAGCAACAGAAAACTGCTGCAAGCACGGGCTGCTGAGGCGGCTCGGTAAAGGTGCTCGCTGCCAAACCTGACAGTCTGGGCTTCATCTCCAGAAACCGCATGATGAAAGCAGAGAACTCAGGTGCCATGGGTTTGCCTGGTGAAGCCCCAGTCTTTTAAAATCTGGTTCATTGGGTAGAATATAGACAGAAACTATTCATTCATGCTAGCCTATTCCAGCCACTAAAATTGTGAGTCACAGCAGTGTCATGAAGGAGCCAGGAGTTAAAGGTGAGGATTTTATCTAATATTTATTATATTAACTACTTATTCAGTTGAAATAAAGGAAAAGTATAGAGCCTAGATAAGAAAGAAACAATCACAAGGAATGTTATCCTATGCCAGCACAGTGCAATCAAATGTGTAACATGTTCTTATGTCTATTAGCCACAGGCTGAAGTATCTCTTACCTATTAAACACTGCAAAATCCTAAATGAAATAAAAGACAGTCTCTGGTCACTGTTTATAGAGACTAGCAAAACCAGACTGTCCTGTTGAGTGGCGAGGACGTCAAAGCCACACCCACATGTTAGACACAGTGCAGTGCTACAAGCGCACATTCTAAAACAGCATCTCTCCACCCAGATCTGGACATGCCATGACCAGGCTCCAGGAGACACCTGGGAAGCCCCAGCTGCTGTGCATACTTAGGGAGGTGCTAAGAGAGACGGGGGTCACTCAACAGTCTTAGGGGATTCAAGCTAGCTGGTAGAAGGAGAAAGAGATTCTTCTCTCAGGTGTCACTTTGCATATCAAGTTAATGTTGTACCTCCATCCCAGTTCTGTTGCTGGGCTGCTTGAGGGAAGGTTACTGTACTCATCCAAGGAAAAAATGCCTGATGTCTTCTCAGAAAGGTAGGAGGTAGGCCTAAAATGAGATAAGCTGACAGAATGAGAGACAGTTTAAGCAAGTATATAAAAAAGGTTGGACAGTCTAAGCAAGGGGTGACACAACCAAGGAACAAGGGTGCCTCGTTTTCTGTAGCAAGTTAACTGCTTAGTAAAGTGCTGATCAGAGCTCAGCAAATCTGCATGGCCAGTCCATTGTTTTGTTTAAGATGTATTTATTATGTATACAATGTTCTGCCTGCATATACACCTGCACACCAGAAGAGGGCAACAGATCTTTACAGTTGTGAGCTGTGTGGTTGCTGAGAACTGATCTCAGGACCTCTGGCAGAGCAGCCAGTGCTCTTAACCTCTGCATCATCTCTCCAACCCCGCCAGTCCATTGTTAAAGAAACTTCTATTCACCTAATTTAATTGTCGTCTTGGAGGCTTACTGCCTCTGTCTGTTAGCGTATGCCTAGTCCATCCTCCATGCAATCTAATAGGCCTAGAATCTTTTCAGCCTTTGAGACTTACTGTTGAATAAGCTCACCCTTTCTAACTTTTTCTGAATTATTGCTGGCTGGTTCTGGCTCAAACTCCTCTCCACGCTGACTGATTCGATCTCACTTCTCTCAGTGTCTCACTGAATTGCTCTACTTGGTCTCAAAGTAACTGTAGCAAATCTGTTCTAATCTTCTGGCTCTTATCATTCTTTGGCTCATCTGTCATCTGTGTCTAGGTGGTTCCTTCTTCACCCTCTCTGTGTACAACTCTCTCTGTAAATTCCATGAATAGCACCACACAAACACATCTCCATTGCCTCTCAACTCACTGCCAACCAAACTGACCAACTAGAACTCAGAGATCTGCATGTCTGTTCCTCCTAGGTGGTGGGATTAAAGGCGTGTACCACCTCGCCTGGACCCAAGCTTTTCTTTACCTGAAACTTGCTCTATACCTGGCTGGCCTTGAACTCAGAGATCTGCTTGCCTCTGTCTCCTGGGATTAAAGGCGTGTCTACATTCCATCTGGATCACACAGATATAGAAGGTCTTTGGATGTGATCTCCTGGCAGAGCAGCCATGGTCAGAATTAAAATCCCTCTACAGTCCATTTCAAAGTTGGTGCATAAAAGTCTTGATATCTTGAAAACTATTCAAAGCCACAAGACAAAAATGTCAACAATTTTACCAGGTTTTATGATGAATAAGCTATTAAAAATTTTAAGCATACATAGAACTTTATACATTATGAGGTGTCTATGTATATTTGTAAATTGTCCAGTTCTGATAAGTTTTTCAAATGGGGGTATAGGAGGCTAGCTGTGGGGTGCGCTCCTATAACCTCATACCCCTGAGTGAGGGCATAGCAACTCAAGCTGGATGCATCCTGGGGTACACAGGGAAATCATGCCTCTAAATTGTGAAGAAGAAATATTTATCTTCATGCTGTACTAAGGCTCTGGGAGATGCATATTCACTCTTTATCACTAGAAACTTTATGACAGGAAAGCTTGCAAAGTATGGCTAATGAGTTCCATCGAGCAAAAGGAAAAGAAAAAGTGATTTAAAACTTAGCTGAAATATAAGCTGTGAAATCACCAGTGTTTTCAGCCAGGCATGGTAGCATATGCTTATATTTCCAGCACTCAGGGAGGCAGAGGCAGGAGGTCTTCCTGGTCCGTAAAGTGAGCCCAGGATAGCCAAGGCTACACAGAGAACCCCTGTCTCTGAAAATAAAAATAAGGGGGAGGGGAGGGAGAAGTAGAGGTAGAAGAAGAAGGATTACCAGTGTTTTCTTGAAGAAAGAGCAACCAAGTATCTCTTGAATTTAATCAATAGTAGAGTGGATTATATACAGTACTATATACCGTATAATAAATATTTATAATCAACACCATGAATATTATTATAAAGATATAAATTTCTATCAACAGGCCTCCACAAAAGAAAGTATAAAGTGTTTTCAACTGCTGTTTATCCTTTCGTATGTGTCAGTGATGCTGTGTTTGGTATGTACATGTGTAATCTGAGTGTGGGTCCATGTGTGTGCAGGTCAAGGTACAGCCACAGGGTCAATCTTTGAAATCCACGTATGGGCACATGTGTGTGTGTATGTGGGTTTGTACATGTGGGTACAATGCCCAAGGAGGCCATAGAGGATACTGGATGCCCTGAATCTGGAGTTACAAACCATCAATCCCCCTGACATGAGCGTTGGGAACTGAACTTGGGCCTTTGCAAGAGCAGCACATGCTCTTAAATACTGAGCCATCGCTCCAGTCCTGAGAGCTAGCTTTCTGAGGAAGTGCTTCTTCTGTGTGTCCTAAACACCAGGGTGCTGGGTCCTCAGGCTTCTGAAGCCATTCCGTCCTACGTCATCTCAACCGGCAGCTCTGGGATGACAGGCACATGCTACCTGTGTGTTTTGTGGATCTGAGCTCAGGTCTTTGCACTTGCACAGCAAGCCCTTTTCCTTCTCCCCACTGAGCCATCTACCCGGCTCCTAGGAATTATTTTGGAACAAAAAAACAAAAATTCTGCCAGCTGCAAGATTTGATATACAAATGCTCACGTGAGTGTGTGCACGCACATGCACACACAAAACTGTTAGCTTTCTCAACCTTAAATAATCTGAACAGGGGGTAGTGGCACACGTCTTTACTCCCAGCACTCAGGAGGTAGAAGTAAGAGAGTCTCTGTGAGTCTGAGGCCAGCCTGGTCTACAAAGTCCAGGACACCAGGACTACACACAGAAACCCTGTCCGAAAAGCCAAAAATAATGATTACTGTGAATATGAATAAGAAAATACAGTCTCTTCCTAAAGTTAAATTCTCTAAAAACTGAATAAAGTCAGCACTATATTAATAATGCAATGTGTAATAATATAACAACAGCTCCTTATTATAAATATTAGAGTTGAACTGTTATTGGAAAGAAACTGGGCCATCAAGCTTTTCTTAGTATTGCATATTCTTGCACAGAAGTCTACTAATTATCAAGGTCAGAATCTGCTCCACTTCTGCCCTGCTTCACCTTTGCCATAGAAACACACGTGGCACAGACAGGTCTCTTGCCTCATAGCCCATGTGGTTGGCTCAGTGTTATTGTAAACTTCAGATCTAGATATTGTCACTCATTTGCTCTTTCCAGAGTCACACGAGCCTGATTTCAGGACATCTGTCATATCGTATCACACTTTTTAAAAAAATGCCAGTGACAGTAGAGCTGAAATTCAAATGGAATGAATTTGAATGGGTCAGCAGCTCCCTTCTGGTGACTTTTAACTGACTTTTGAGGCAGGCATTTCTATGCAAGATGGCCAGCTATGCAAAGCTGAGCCTACGGAGGCAAAGCCCTCTCATCAGCGTGGATGGCCCTTCAGTTCAATGAGGCCACACTGATGAGAAGCAAACATGAAGATGGCTGAAATAATTGGGTCAAGTCTGCACCAGGCCAGTTCAGTGGCCACACACAAATGAGGGCATATTCAAAAATAATAACAGATGTTGTTCTCTCTGGATAAAATAGGAATAGGGATGGTGGCGTATCAACCAACTTCAGAAGATACTAGCAAGTGAAGCATCAATCACTATTCATACAGGTGTGCAATAAACATTAAACAATACTGTATAGTGTAAGTGTAGGCAGCATTCTGTCCCAAACACCTGATTTCTAGTTCATTCATTCTCAGAATAATAGTTGTTTTTCTTTTTAAGTAAGCCAGTAGCAGATGCAGCACAGAGTTTGAATATTTTGTGTTAAGAATTATTCCTAATACTTTCAGCTTCCCTGTGCTGGGTTGGATTCCTTCAATTTGATGTGCTGAACCTGTCTTCTCCCCTTCTCTGCCTGGCCCACTGAAGCTGACTTTGGCTCACAGCAGTAGGTTCCCTGGTCCTCTGATTTCTACTGGATTTCACCAATAGAGGGCAAAGGGAGGCAGAAAGGAAGGAAGGGTTAGCTGTTCACCCGAAGGGCAGGTCCATGCACAGCTCTGTCCACACGGTCTGGCACACAGCCTGTCTGACTCTGTATTCTAGTGACATGTAATAGAACTGTCCCAAATGGCTTCTGTGCTCCTTGCTGACACCTTTAGTAAATAGTCCCTCCACTGAACTCGCCTCTATTCGCTTGGTCTAATTTATCTAGTGTGTTTAGCTGGAATCCTGAATGAATTAGTCAGAAATCATGTTTAGGATTGTGTGGCAATCAGTGTTCATTCAGAAACAACTGTTTGACAGTAACAAAAAAGTGTGACTTTCTCTTTACCCTGTTAATGGTTTCCTTGGCAATCCTGACTGTGCCTTTGGTGTTATTTCTAAAGTCTTCTTTTAGGTTATATGGCCTCACTGTTATTAAAATGACTCTTCGGTTATGTGTTGTCTTAAGGGGAGGGGGGCAAACAAGCAATGCTCCTAGATTGGCTCAGGTTGGCCCTCTATCCACCAATTGTAGTGGGGAGAGAGGGGGAGGGGAAGGGAGGGAGATGCAAGTAAATCTGGTTTTTGAGTTTAGTATTTTAGCTCACAAATTCAAGGTTGATTCTATGCATCCACAAATTTTAGGGCTTCTGGCATTGGTGTCAAGACAACCTCATGGGGATGCACAGGGCACAGAAAACAGTTTATCTTATGGCCAAGAATCAAAGGAGAAGAGGAAGGGCCCATTGGAGAGCCTGTCCCCAGAGACCTAAGGACATGCCATCACTTTCCAGTAGCACCATCCTAGAGACCAAGGATTTCGGTACACAGGCCTTCAGAGGACATTCATCACTCAAACTCTTCCAGCTTGCACTCAGGGTCAAACCTCAAGCCCCTCACAATCCTCCCCAGACTAATGGAGCCCTTTGGTTAGTTTCCATCCTGAATTTGGGTCATTTTGTTTCAGGCCTTTTACAACTGTAACCACTTTCCCTCTAGCTACTCTGAGCCATGAAGTGTTGCTAATTGTTTTTTGTTTTTGCTTTTTTTCTGTCTGTATCCTCCCACTGGCATTGATTAAAGAGCCTATACTTATTAAACTGTTCTTCGGTAGCAGCTATAGTCACAGGAAATGACCACTAAAGCGTGTAGAGACAGTAGCATTTCTTTTACCAGTGCTTTTTCTCTGACACCATTTGGGGAAATTTAGTCAGAATTTGACACCTAGCTAAGCAACACATGGAAAATACGCTCCCGTCTCTAAGTTTTAAGTCTCTAAGTTCTTTCCCCTAGTCCTGGAGAGATGGTGGGCTAGAGCACCGGCTGCTCTTCTAGAGGACCAGGGGATAGCTCCCAGTAACCACACAGCAGCTCACAACCATTCATAACTCCACTTCCAGGAACTCCGACGCCAACTTCTGTCCTCCATGACAGCAGGCACATGTGTGATGTACAGACACTCACACACATAAATAAAATAAGCCGGGCACAGTAGCTCATGCCTGTGATCCCAGCACCTGAGAGGCAGAGGCCAGCAGATCTCTGTGAATTTGAGGCCAGCCCGGTCTACAAAGCGAGTCCAGGACAGTCAAGGCTACACAGAGAAAGCCTATCTCAAAAAATCAAAGGAAAATAAATAAATGAAAAAAATAAATTCTTTCCTCTCTATTATGTAAAGGAAATGGCAGGTCTTGAGGACTTTCCATGTGGGAAGTCTGCTCCAGTTGGCATGGCTTGCTGGAGTGAGAGAAGAGGGTGCTGGGAGGGTCCATTAGTTATCACCGCAACAGTCACAACTGTCGCGACGCTCAACTCCCCAGTCCTAGGGGAAAGAACTTAGACTTAAAAGGGAGGGGATTTTCCATGTGTTGCTGAGCTAGGCGTCAGATTCTGCCTTTCTTCCCCAGTGTGTCGGAGAAAAGGACTGTCTCCACACGCTTTAGTGGTATTATGGTAAGGGTAGTGGTAGGTGTTGCGCTGTGACCACAAAGCCTGACAGAATTCAGCCCAGGAGGAAAGCCTTATTGTGGTTCATGGTTTTGAGGGTTGCCACCCACCTGGGCGCAGAAGGCCTGGTAGGACAGCTTAGTTATGGCATCAGAAATGTGTGGTGGGGACGCCAGAGCGCAGGGCAGGAACCAGCAGCCGGTATAACCTTCAAAGGCCCTCCCTATGACCTGCTTCTATCACAGAGGCTCTGCTCTCTACAGGCTCCACAAGTTCCCAACAAATAACGCCACCAGCCAGGGAGCAAACACTCAAAACTGACATTTCAGATTCAAACCATGACAATATTTTAGCCTGGAAGTAACACCTGCCATTCACATCAGACCCCGTGGCCTGGACCACACAGCATGGTCCTTTCTAAAAGGGACACGTGCAAGCGCAATCTCAAGGAAAGAATAGAATACTTGGGGACACTGCGCCTGTGGAGGTTTGAATAAAAATGGCCCCCGTAGGCCCGTGAGGTGTAGCACAAGAAGGAGGCGTGGCCTTGTTGGGAGTGGGCGTGTTTTTATTGGAGGAGGTGTGCCACTAGGGGGCGGGCTTTGAGGTCCTAGAAGCTCAAGCCAGTTCTCTCCCTGCCAATCTGGATGCAGGACTCTCAGCTCCTTCTCCAGCACTGTGTCTGCCTTGACGCCGCCATGCTTTCGGCCATGACAATAATGGACTAAACCTCTGAACCTGTAAACCAGCCCCTATTAAATGTTTTCCTTTATAAAAGTTGTCATGGTCATGGTGTCTCTTGACAGCAATAGAAACCCCAAGAGAGCACCACGAGAGGAGGAGCTGCACAATGATCAAGATTCACACTGTCACAGCTAATCACGTTCCCTGGCTGGAGCTCAGAGCTCCTGTGCATGTGACCTGGAGCATTGGAACAGCCATGTTTTATGGTCTTTGGCTGTCCTTTGCTCTTTTCCAGCTTGTATGTAAGATGCCTGCGGTGACTGATACTTTAAGTCGGAGTATTTCTGAAGCTGTCAGCTCCCCAAAAGCCACAAGTTTGCACATTTGCTTCTGTGTTATTAAACGGTACTTTTTGTCCCTGCCAGGGTTGTCTGCTATTTGCTGCACCTGTTTTATAATGGAATGTTGGTGAGTGTGTCCAGTGTTATGGTTTACCTACCATAAAACATGGCTTCTGATGGGCAGTTCAGGATACCTACTCACTTACTGTCCCCAGATCTGACGCTTCACATCTAAATCAGAACACAGCAGTGAGCTAACAACAGCTTTTCCAATGAAAAATGATGACAGTGTGGCCTTCTTTGAAAATCAGCAGTGCTTTCTCTGCCGCTCGGCAGTCTCCAGGCAGCCCCTTTGCGGTGTGCGCACATCCAGTGGATTTAGATGCGTTGGGTCAGGTGTTACAGTTTGTCTTTGTGTCGAGGCTCATTTAAGGCAGGAGTGTTATGTGTCTTTATGTCTTGGCGCAATGTGCCCAAGCTGATGAGAACATGGTATATGATTCTCATCAGAACCTGAAGAGGCTCATCTTTATGCTGCTACTTGTCCTTCTCCATAGAAATAATTTCCCAGGCCACTGGACTCCTTGAAACATCAAAGAGCAGGGCCCTGAACTTTTATAGGATTTATTTCCTATCTTTTTGATTCTACTATTATTGTTATTCTAATTATGTCTCTGTGTGCACATGAGTGCAGTGGCCCACAGAGTCCAGAAGAGAGTTAGAATTATGGGCAGTTGTGAGCTATCCAACTTGTGCTGGGAACTGAACTCTGTCCTCTGCAAGAGCATGCACTCTTAACCATGGAGCCATCTGGCAGGCCCGTCAGCCTCTGACTGGCCAGACAGAGCGCTGTGAGCAGGAGCAAGGGTCAGCCTCTGCCTGGACAGACAGACGCTGTGAGCAGGGGCAGGTGTCAGCCTTTGACTGGCCAGACAGAGCGCTGTAGGCAGGGGCAGGTGTCAGCCTTCTTGCTTGTGGGTTCTTACAGCAGCCATTACTACAACACAAACACTTCGGGGCTGCCTAAACTAAACTGCTCAAGATGTGGTCTGCACACACTGATTAATTACAAGCAACAGTGGAGCTGGACATTCTGCTCCTTCCCCCAGCTACACAACAAGAATAGCGTGGTTGGACCCAGGTTCAGTTCCCATCACCCACAGGGCAGCTCACATCTGTCTGTAATTCCAGTTCCAGACTGCATCTGACACCTCACACAGACATGTATGCAAGTAAAACACCAATGCACATAAAATTTTTAATTAATTTTTAAAGGAGTTTAAATTTAATTAATTTTAAAGGAGTGGGTGGGTTCTGTGGCCTTTTTGCTCCTGCAGCTGGCCAATGTCAAGGCCAGGCTCCCTGTGTTTGCTGTGGTCTAGCCTACTGGTCCATTAGGTGTCGGGATCTCTTCTTCTGGCTCTATGGACTCTGTCAGCGGAAGAGAATCCTTGCCACCCACTGAGAGTTGTAGGCCTCAGGCTTGTTGCACACTGCACCTTTGGGGACTAGCTGCACACAGTCACATGGAGCACTTGAATCTCTATGGGACTTGTGTTTAGTCTCATGCTTTACCTGGCTGTGGAGGGGGGGACCTGCAGAAAGGCATTAGCTCTCTCTAAGGAATGCACACCTCACCAGACTGCTTCCTTCTCCTCAGTTCCTGAATGTTCTTTTTGTGCCCATGCTGGCTTTCCACATGATGCCACCTAACACAGAGGAGGCAGCCTTTTCCCACAACCCTGTCTGGGGTGTATTGCTTACGATTTACTAGCTTGATCCATCATAGGGAAGAGTTTTAAAGGCTTGGAGACACTGTTACTCCTTTCATAATAACCCTCCCTCCACAGACAGTAGACAACAGTGATATCCCACTAGTTAGCAAGTTTATGTATATGTGTGTATGGATACACATGTGTGTCTAGAGTGTGTGCACATGGGCATGTGTGCAGGGTTTTTCAACAGCAGCAGCAACTGGCCTTCGGCTGTGTAAAGGTTTCAGATCTATCAATGCACTTGATTAGTTCTTAGCTGCTGTGTGGCAGATCTCTATGTAAAGAAGATCCTCAGTGGAGATGGCTATTGATAACATTCATAACACCCTCATTACTATTCCTTCTCTGCACCACATTGTTTTAAACGTAATTAGGTTTGACTCTGTAGCGTTCGGAAATGAAAACTTCGAAGCATTTCTCACTGTGCTGTCTGGACATCAGAGGAAACCCACCGAAAATGCCCTGTCCTGGCATTTGGTGAGAAGTTTCTGCAGTTCTTCTTGCAGTGTCTGGTTAGGAGGGAGGGAGTGGAGCTTGTTGTTAAGAGGAGAGTTCCACGAACCAAGTCAAGAAACTGCCAGAAGCTTCTGGACAGGGAACCTGGAATACTGAGAGCCCACAGCAGCTGGGAGCCTCAACTTCCCTTCCATTTTTCAGGAATAAGCACGCACATGAACCAAGTGCTATTCAGAAACTAGTCTGCAAGGGGATCTGAGGAGTGTCATTCCTAGTTAGGTAGTCAGGTGTTTCGCCAAAACCTTTACAACAGCAGAAGGGAAGAAGAGAGGTGAAGGTTCATTGCCAGTATGCCAACACAGCAGCTCTTTCCTCTATTGATTATTTGCTACCAACTTTTTGTTGGTGGTGGTTTTTTTAACAAGGCTTCCATGTGTAGCCCTGGCTGTCCTGGACTCACTTTGTCAACCAGGCTGGCCTCCAACTCAGAGAGATCTGCTTCCCTCTGCCTCCCAAGTGCTGGTATTAAAGGCTTGTGTCACCATACCCAGCCTTTCCTACATATGTTGCTGTGTTCTTCCATCTAGGAAGAAAAAAGAAAACTCTCACTCATCTCTATTGCCTTAACTATGTCCCTCCTGATATCCTATATGCTATAAAAGAATTGTCTTTAGCTGCCTATCTTTTCGGCTGTGAGCTTAGCCTTTAGTGGCTGAGCCATCGCTGAACCTGTAGACACTCATCAGTGAATGCACAGGGAACAGAACCTGGGTGCTGCTGCAGTGCGTGGACAGCCCAGTGCTGGCAGAGGACTAGAAGCTGAAGACTATTTCTGGGTCACATCATTTTGAATGTCACTGGGTGTGACACACAGAACAATGCACCTCCAAAGATTTTTCTCCTGTGTAACTATGTTATCTTTCAAGGACAAAAAGAGACTTTGCAGGTTGATTAGGAACCTTGATATGTGACACAGGGACATGGGTCACAGGATAAAGACATGTGCCACCAAGCTTCAGGATGATCCTTGGAACCCACATAGCAGGAGGAGAGAACAAATTCTCCCAGGTTGTCCTCTGGCCTCCACCAATGTACTGTGGCACACGAACACACACACACATGAATAAATGCCCAAAAGGCTGTCATTCACTTTTAATGCCGGCATGCAGGAGGCAGAGGCAGAGGCAGGCAGATCTCCATAAACACAAGGGCAGCCTTGTCTGTGTGGGGAGTTTCAGTACAGCCAGGACCATAGTGAGACCCTGTCTCAAAAAAAAAAAAAAAATGGAGGGATAATCTCCTGTTGCTGGCTTCAAAAGAGGGGACAGAAGCCAGGTGAGATGTTGCTCACCTGTAATTCAGCACTTGGGGAAGCAGAGGCAGGTGGATCTCTGTGAGTTCAAGGCCAGCCTGGTCTACAAATCGAGTCCAGGACAGACAAGGCTATACGGAGAAATCCTGTCTCAAAAAACCAAAAACCAAAAAGTGGAGGAAAGAGATCAATAGCAAGGAGTTTGTCCATTCTCAAAATGCTGTGAACTATCTGCAGCTGCTGTCCAGCAAGGAAATGGGCATCACATTCTACTTCTGCAGACTGGGTTCTAACAACGACTCCAGTGAACAAGGAAAGGAATTCTCCCTAGAGTCTCCAGAAAGCAACACAGCCCCATAGACTTCTTTTTTTCAGCCCTCTGAGACCCAACATTGTTCTAAGATTTCTGACTTCCACAACAAGCAGATTACACTGAGCAAACATTTAAGCCTATGCTTTAATCTGTCAAAAGAAATAGTAATACAAGTAAACAAGGCACTATTTCCCTCAGGTCTTTCTTCCTGGGACATCTCTGAGAGCAGAGGTGCGTTGAAATCTTTGCTCTGAAATTATTGCCTGATTCTTATCCTTGGCCTAGAGATGGTTCTAGGAAATGACCAAGCTGGGAAGAAAATACAAGCACAACAAAACAGGAGATATTAGTTGTCGCTTCATGAGTGCAACAAAATCCTGCTACAGACAGCGTACAATGAGGAAAGATTTTTGGCTCAAGTTTTGGCCATTGGGCGCCATGCACTTGGAAAGAATATCCAGAAGCAAAGGGGGAAAACAGACATTGGGGAAGGAGTGTGACCTTCAAAGGCATATCCCTCAAGTACCCTACTTCCACCAGCAAGGTTCCATTTCCTAAAGTTCCACAACTTTGAAAAATGGCATTGCCAGCTGGAGATCACTTATCCATCCACATTTCATATAAAAACAAGAACAAGTAGGAAGGCCGGATCCAACCCTTATCTACAGAGGAAAGATGTTCCCTAAACACAGGCTAAGCCTGGTGGACTTCATTCACAGCATGCATGCAGAAAGCACTCCACGTTGCAATGCACAACACGTGTGCACACACTCAAGACCATTCAGAGCATGCACTCATGTAGGGCCCTCAACAGCCTACACATGAGAAAAGTAAAGTTAGAACGTCCACCTCCAAAGAGAGTTCTCCTCAGAGCTGAAGACAAAACTCCCTCTTCACAAGAGCATAAAGCACTAGTGCTAATCCTCTGTGAAAGCCAAAGTTAGTTTTAAGTTCTAATCACAGCGCCTAAGATGAAAATGCCTCTGACCTATAAACCCCTTGCCCAAGGATAGATACTTCCGGAAATGATGGAGGCTATTGGGTTTTTGTTTCGTTTTTGTTTCGTTTTGTTGTTTTAATTTTTCTCACATAACATTTTTTTATTATTTAAGTTTATTATTTATTGTCATTGACACAGAGTCCTATGTATCTATTTTCAATCATTACTATTTTTACTTTATGTGGATTGGTGTTTTGTCTGTGTGTATGTCTATGTTAGGGTGTTGGATCTCCTGGAGATGGAGTTACAGACACAGTTGTGAGCTACTATGTCGGTTGCTAGAAATTGAGCCCAGGTCCTCTGGAAGAGCAGCCAGTGCTCTTAACAGCTGAGTCATTTATCCAACCCTCACCCCCATAACATTTTTAATAATTCTCTGAAAGTTTCATATCATGCTCCCCATCACAATCCCTTCCCATCCTTCTGTGTCCACCATCTCCTTGTGACCTCATCCGTCCCCCACAAACAAACAAACAACAACAACAAAACCCAGTAAAAATAAAAAAGAAACAAGTTCACTGGAGAGCATGGTCAAACTCTCAGTGGCCTGTCCATTAAACAGAACTGAATCCTTCCCCTCCTGCCTTCTGCCAGACACTATTGAAGGCTATTGCATGGAAGAAAACAAACCACATGTTTTCACTCCCCTAAACAAGTTTGTTTGACCCAACTGCATTGATGTGCTTGATCGCATGTAGGCTGGAAGTATGTCAGGATGTATGCTTGACCGCATGTAGGCTAGGGGTTCGTAGGCTGGAAGTGCGTCAGGATGTGTGCTTGCCCTGATTGGGCATGATAGGAAATACAGTGGCCTTGAGGGGTTGCCTTTTTAAGCCTCTGCAAAATAAGACTCATCACCATTTTCTGGGAATCCAAGAATGGACCTGAGCAGAGTTCATCCTCCTGGCCAGTACATAATTAAAACCTGCTTCAAATCTGGCTCAAGATTGGGGTAGTGGTTTTATTCTTGCCTGGAGGGATTAACATCTCCCTTTGTACAAGTCAAAGATTTCTTTGGGGATCACCACAGTTTGCATGCAATATTAAGTAAAAATATGTTATTTTTACTTAAAATCATAAAAATACTTCAGTATAGCTTTTTTTATTTCTAATTTTTTTTTAAATACAGAATCATCTTCCTTGCCACAAAAACTTTTTCTCTCAAATTTTCTAGGTAATACAATTTCTATTATTTGACATTATTAGGATGTTTCCCAAGTCAGATGTAATGGCTCAAATCTATAATTCCAACCATCAGGATGGGGTCATCCTGAGATACAGAATGAGACCCTATCTCAAGATACACACACACACACAGTGGGGAGCAGGGGGGAGATCTCCCACTTTTAGTTTACACCTTGATATTCTAGAAGTGTCACTTAAATTGGTCTGAAAACAAAAACTGTTGGTGGATATAAATAAAAACTGGGCTGGGTGTGAGTACTCAGTAGGTAGAGCAGTTGCCCAGAATACACGAAGCATCAAGTTTAATCCTAGCCCTGCATAAAATGCTGTAGGTGCTTCCTGCCTCTAATCCCAGAACTCAGGAGACAGAAAAGGGTCAGAAGGCCAAGGTCATCCTTGGCTATGTAGCAAGTATGGGGTCAGCCTGGGATACAACAGACCCAAAAACAAAGGGATGACAGAAGGAGAAGGGAAGGGAGGGGAGAGACCTGAATCAGGAAAGAAAGAAGGTTCCATACCAGAAAACTGGAAAGCCCATCTAGTGAGCAAAGGTTTTATACCAGGTAAATTTTCACTGCATAGGTAGCTTACACCTTCACAGTATCTCCTCCTCCATAGCTAATCACCTTCATTACTGAGATCTCCTGAGTGGCAGAAGACACCTGATCACTTTTCTTGTGAGAAAACTAAAGAATCTGGTAGTTATGAATCTGATAACTCTGGCAGCACGCCTTTGAGGATAAGGGCAATTTAAATGTTTATCTCAGCACTTTAAACAAGGAGCTTATAAACCAAACCCAGCACTCTCTCCCTCCCTTTGCTCTCCCCATACCTGATCCCTGCTGTTCTCATCCCCACACCCCTAGCCAGACCCACTCCCCCATCTCTAATACACACACCCAACACACCCCATCAACTCATGATACCTATTCTATTTCCCCTTCACAGTGAGATGCATGTATTTGGATCTGTGAACTGTAGCATGGTTATCCTGTACTATATAGTTAATATCCATACCATGAATACATACCATGTGTGTCTTTCTGGGTCTGGGTTACTTTACTCTGGATGATCTTTTCTAGATTCATCCACTTGCTGGCAAATTTCATGATGTCCTTGTTTTTAACATCTGAGTAATATTCTGTTGTATAAATGCACCACATTTTCTTTATCCATTCTTAGGTTGAGGGACATCTAGGTTGTTTCCAGTTTCTGGCTATTATGGATAAAGCTACTGTGAACATAGTTAAGCAAGTGTCCTTGTAGTATGGTGGAACATCTTTTGGGTATATGCCCAGGAGTGGTATAGAAGGAGCCCACCCTTACACTGCCTGGAAAGCCAGAAACCAGAGGCTGGATATCCCAGAGACCTTAAGAATAGAACCAAACACAACTGTTGAAGAGAGAGACGTTAAGGAAAAGAAAAGACAAAACAAGACAAGAAAGATATTTCCTTTCTTGGGGGTGGGAGGGGGAATGAGATCTTCTTATGCATTAGGAACATGCTAGTCAGGGGAAAATATGTATCTACTCAGGAAAGAATTAGAAGATTTCATGGGAAACCAGAGAACAAGAGCGAGGCCAGGGCCTCCAGCCTCTGTACCTAGTGACACAGCTAAGGTCAGCCCTTGGCTTCATAGGCCCCTGTTCTCTGAATTCACTGCAGAGCTCTTTAAAATAAGGGGATTTTGCTTTAAAATCAGTGGCTATCAACTGTGGGGCATGGTGGCACACACCTTTAATGCTATCACTGGGGTGGCAACAGGTGGATGTCTGAGAGTTCTAGTTTGGTCTATATAGAGAGAAAGAAAAGGAAAGAGGGAAGGAAGAAGGAAGGGAAGGACCTCTTCAAAATAAAGCAGAGCCTCTATGAGTGAACAAATTTAAATGAAAAACTCACTGTTTTTTATTTCTCCGTTACTGTTCGTCAAAAATTCATCAAAAATGAATTCCAACTCACAAACTTATAAAAAGTCATGTCTGCATTTGACTTGTCTCTTCACTTTCATAATAATACTTCTTATTCTCCTTCTTTTTCTCCTTTTTCTCCTTCTTCTTCTTCTTCTTCTTCTTCTTCTTTTTCCTTTTCTTCTTCTTCTTGAGACAGTGTTTCTCTGTGTGGCCCTGACTGTCCTGGAACTTGTTCTATAGACCAGACTGCACTCGAACTCATTGAGATCTGCCTGCCTCTGCCTCCTAGGTGCTAAGATTAAAGGTGTGAGCCATCACTGCCCAGCTACTAATAATTCTTAATGGTTTGAGAATTTTAGCTTTTTCTAGGGAACGCCCAACATTTACAGGTTAACGGCTGTAACAAAACATGAAGGATAATGCTACAATGTTAAAGCAGATTTCAGAAATTATGTAAAGATTGCTTTCCCATGAGAAAGAATGGGGAAGATGACTATAGGCAGCAATGAGTGTGGCTGAACACATAGAAACAAGCCATGTTACAAAGCCTATCCAAAAACGTTATCATTTGCCAAGCAATAAGTAGTAGTGATATCTAGTTGGAAAGTAAAAGTTTTCTCTTATTTTCTACACTTCAACAGTATGCCAGGTATACACTAATGATCAAGAATTTCTCTCAAACTGTTGTGCCCAATTCACAAGACCCCAAAAGACCACCAGGAGTCAAGTTCGTTGCAAAATACATGAGGACCTTTTTATTACAAGCTATAGTTTGGGCATACACCCTCACCACTGCAGCGGTTGAAAGCAGAGAGCCGCATGCTCAGGGTAGGTGGTTATTTAAAGATTCAAATCCTTCCCAGTGTGCCCAAAGCAGGGGAATTCCTGCCTGGCAAGTATCTATTGGTTGAAACACAAAAGGGGATGTTGCATTTTTAATTGATTGCTTATAGAAAGGCCCCCAAACCATTAATGGTCTGGCTTCCCTTGTTTGGCTGTCCTAGGGGAAACAGGAAACCTGGGCCAGTTTCCTAGAAACTGTATCTCTAGTGGGCAGGAAAAGAATGCTGTACGGCTGGTTCCTTCCCTCAGGTGGCTAGACATGTCTCCACCTGTCTGGCCTCCGTTCAGGCTTGTGCTTTTAACTTTAAACCAATAACCTCGTTCCGCCCCCCCCCCCAAAACCCAACTAATTTTTAATTCTTTGGTCTCTCATTCCCCCCTTCCCACAATCATTTGAAGACCCAATCATGGGTCTTCCAGATATGACCCTTGGTGTCCTCCAGATTTATCTTTCCACAATGGGATCTGAGTACTTTAACTGTATCGTACCCAAGCATTCCTTCATGAATGCCATCAAGCAATTTAAAATACAAGGCCCAAAGGTAAAAAATCAAACTGAGTTGAGGTCCCAGCAGGGTAGATATAAGGGTAGTAAGCCAAGGAGAACTATTCCACCAGGATTTAAAACATCCTCTGGAATCCTCTCTAGCACCTCTCCAGGCTTTTTGTCCAGTTGCTGCTCCAGCTAAGAAGGTCCCCAAGATAATAACTAATGTCAGGGAGCCCCTTTGGACTTAGCATTTCAGCCCGTTAGGTGGGATTATGGGTGAAGGTCTCTTCTTCTGAAACTGCTTCAGTGCTGACAATGGGACCGTTGGCATCAGGGGCTAGGAAGGCTGAAATGCCAGCCAAAGGCTGGGTAATGGGGCAGTCCTCAGAAGCATGTGGTTAGTTGATCCAACTGAAGAGACAGGGAGCAATCATATCAGCTTCCAGCAAGTCCAGATTTCAGCATTTAGTCCAGAGCTGATCACCAAATAGATTCTGTCAGCCAGGTGAAAATCTGCTGAGACAAAGTCAGACTAGAGACAGAAGTTAAAATTTGTCTAGTAAATGGGAAAGTGACGAATCCCAAGACTAAGGGAAAAACTCATCTGGGGTCCGTTTGAGCTATGCCAGATCCAGGTCTTATTTCTTTTTGACTTCCTGAAACTCATATGAATTTTTGTTTACAAAAACAAGTATATTAGTATCACTATTATATCCATACTTTAGAAAAAGCAGTTAACAGGTGTCTGCAAGACAGCAGGAGTAGACTCATGCCATTAAGACCTACTAAAAGCTATGGTTTTGGGGTCAAAAATACACATGAGACAGATGTTTTTAGCATGATGAGAAGCACCTTTAAGTCTATCCCCAGAAGACAACCAAAAGGAAATTAAAATCTGAAGCTTGTAACTGGATAATAAACAGTCAATGCTCCATCAGCTTATCCCAACTCTAATGATCAATACTATCACCCTCAACTTCTGAAATCTTTTAACAACATAAGCACAATAGCAGAGAAGGGGGAGAAATCTGAAATATCTCCCATTTTCAGTATGCCTTAAATTACTTTCTTATATCATTATACCTTACATTCACATATCTTCAAACACTTGCTTAGACCCTCTAATCTTTCTTGCATTTACCAACTTTGAAACATTTTCCTAGACTCTCAATTTTAACTTAAACTTTCATATCCTCAGACCTTACATAAACTTTACATCTTTCTATCCAGTTATTCACCATAAGACTCAGGCAGTTAACATGAAGCCTGTGAGCAAGGCAAACCTCTTTGCTTTTCTAAATAAGAAATTTAGTACCTAATAGTTCTAACAAGTTAATAAATTGACCAATGAACTAACAGTGGATCTAACTGTCTGCCTCTTAGCTGAAAAGCTACCATTAGCTTAGCTTAGCCATCAATGTGATCAGAGACCTGAAAAGGATAAATTATAAGCCAAATAAATGTACCAATCTATGTACCAATTAAAATGACAGAGATGACTAGTCAGTCTACCACCAAAGCGGTTGTCCCTGGCTCCTGTGGTCTCATAGCATCATGAGCAGAGGCAGTCTGGCCATCAGGCACAGAATATGAGAGACTGTTTCTGTGGGAAAAAGAACATGAGAGACTGATCTCAACTTGCCTTGAGCAATGTGAAACAATGACTCTTCAGGTGTCCACAGCTTTGTCCACAGTTTAGGCTGGGCCCTAGCGGTGGGCCAGGTTAGGAAGTCTTGTCCAGTGGTTAGCACACCACAATCCAGAATTGAAGTCATCTGTCATTGTGCCCAAATCTTCTTGGAGATGTTGGGAGCTACTGCCAGGATTTTGGGACTCTCTGTCATAATAAGCTTACACACGTTAAAATGCCATATTCCACAGATCTCTGACAAGCTTGGGGGCCAGCATATCTGAGTTACTCTTTGTCCATCTTTAGTTATCTTCTCTAAACTACATCCTGTAACACAGAATGCCACAATCTCTAATTCTGGCATATTCCTTAGATAAGTGTTTTAGAACCATATCTATTTCAAGTAGATTTACATAGGCAAACTTCATAGTTACCCATCCTAGGCTTAACCTTGAAAACATAAACAAGAGACTATGTAAAGCTCAATCTTGTAACCAACTACAGTCCTTAGCATAACTTTAAATCTGCTCTTTCTGAACTAAAATCAAAGCAAAACTTTCAGTCAGATACAGTTCATAGAGAGGCTAGCAAATCTTGCTGATCCTACCACATTGCATTAAAACTGAAGAGCAAAAAGCTTAAAGGACAAAAGTTTCACTTAGCACTAAAGAGAAAACTGAACACAACTGGCAGTTTATACCTGAACCAACATGGCGGCTAGCCACATGTTGCTACAGGCTATGGCCAGCAGTATAAAGCACAGTCATTAGGTGTCATTTGGTGGTATTGCTGCCTCCCATGGTATAGCACTGTGGAGCATTTACACTGTCCTATAACCAAGTTCTAACATTGTAATCAAATAAGTCTTAGAACCAACTGCATAACAATATAGAACAATTTTAATCTGTACTTGAATTATTCTGGTCACACCAAACCTATTAGCCATAAAGAAAGAGCATTAATCCGTTCATTCAGGAACTGGCAGACAGGTACACACTTCAAATCAGCCTGTTAATCTGAATAGACCTTTAGAAACCAGGGCTGAATCACACATACAAGCATGCTGTAAAAGCAGAACCCTGAATTTTATGTATATGTATATATATATAATCCATAAAGACATTATTATAAAATGCCTGATAAACCTTAAAATGTTTCATAGCCTTAAACACATTTTTAGAAGAAACTTGTTTTTGCAATATCAAAATAAAGTACCCTTTTTAGGAGTGAAATCACAAAGCATGACCATAATTTTAAAAGTCAAAACCAAATTTTACCAGTGCAAACAACCCAATCTCTAAAATCAATATCAACTTAAAATGAGATTTGTCTTCTTAGTCTAAAAGGAAATAGGATTATAAACAAAATTCATTATGACTAAGAGGTTCTGTAATTTTTTTCTTTTGCCACACCATGTGGCAATTTCAAGATGGCAGAGTCACATCACATGGCATGACAAGCCACATGGTTGCTATTTAAAAACATCTATGCTTCTACAGACAGATCTTACAAACACATATGCACACTCATATGTGTTCTAAACAAGAGTTTGGTTTTAACCTTTAAACATATCCAGTAATTGTTAATCTATAACCAAGACATACAGAGCATAATAACTATTTAAGATCAGTCAAAAACATGTAATGGCCATACATAAACTTAAACAGACAGATAAAGCTTTTCTTACTCCGTCCAGCTGTAATTTCAAGCACTTTGTCCCGTCAGGCTGGGCAAGCTCAGGCAGCCCCCCAGCTCTTGGCTGTTCTCTACTTGTCCGGCCCGGAGGCATGCTCCCACCAGCGACCAGAGGTGCCCCAGCTTGTAGCATTGGGAGCATGGGTCAGGCAAAGTCACCACAGTGCACAGCTGTTTGTTCACCTGCCTATTGAGACCATCATAAACAAACCCATAGAAGAACAACTCAAGAAAACAATGCACCGCAAAAAGAAAGAAAGGAAAAACCAAAGGAACAGTGGCCCGTCTCTCAATGGACCCTCTGCCCTGTTCCATTGGGGATGACCTGCCCCAAAATCGGGCTCTACCCAACTTTATCAGCCTGTCTCTCTGCCAAAGCAGAAACCAGAGTATTGGCAGAACTCTACCAGACCAGAGCCTCCCTGAAAAGGGCAAGAGTTAAGTCTAGGGAGTTAGAAACAGTCTGTCCCACAGTATCCGTCACAGTCCAATACAAACAGAAACAGAAACACAAGGAACAAAATAGAAAGACAGACAGGAACCATGTAGCCATTCCGCAGCTAGAACAGAAGTAGATTCAAAAGCTCAGACTCCCAGACTCCCACCATGGGTTCCCTGCCATGGAAACTGAAAGCAGCAGAGAGAGGAGAGTACACAATGGGATTCCATGTCCACCGAAAACCTCTCCAACTGGCAGGTGGGCTCTCCGCCAAACACCCCAGAGACAAGGCAGGTGGGCTCTCCGTCAACCACTCCAACCTCGTCCACCAAAAACAAACCATGGGCTCCCCAACTGGGCAAGAATTAAGGCTAGGGGTTTAGAATAGTCTGTCCTATGTTACACATCGTCGGAGTCCTGTCCAAAGAAATGAGAATAGTCACAACAGGCAGACAGACAAACACTAAGCCAAACAACAGGTTCCACCAGGCGAGCAAGTAAGAACCCAAAACTAGTATGCTGGTGGCACTTCCTGTCTCTGTGGGAGCAACACATTTTCTAGGCCTATCAAACAGACTTGGGGCCCTGTGTCCCCTACAGTCTGGGACTCTGTGTCCCCTACAGTGCTATGGGGAAGCCCTGTCCCCACTGGGATCTGGAACATCTCCCAGGTCCCCGTGGCCACGGTTGGTCAGCTCATCAGCCAGAGTCATCCTGATAGGCTATAGGAAGGTCCCAAAACCATTAATGGTCTGGCTTCCCTTGTTTGGCTGTCCTAGGGGAGAGGGGCAATCTGGGCCAGTTTCCTAGAAACTGTATCTCTAGTGATAGGAAAAGAATGCAGTAAGGCTGGTTCCTCCCCTCAGGTGGCTGGACATGTCTCCACCTGTCTGGCCTTTGTTCAGGCTTGTGCTTTAAACTTTAAACCAATAACTCAAAAACTAATTTTTAATTCTTTGGTCTCTCAAAACCAAAATGGAGATCATAAAATAATAGGGGAAAGACTGCCAAGGTCAGTTCAGGCTCTGGGTTCCAGGGTGACAGGAATATACAATTTTATTTGCATGTCTGTGAGTCTTTGGTCCACTGAGCTTAGAGCTAACAGGCAGAATTCCCCTGGTTTAAGGCAAATATTTAAACACCAAAGTCCAAGGTCAGGGAAAAGCTGTTACTTAGTAGGCCAATATTTGAGCAAATTAATCACTTGAAACTTTTCTCATCTGTTAAACGGAAAACCGCCTGCTGGCATTCGGTACTTTTGTGAAGATCAACTCATACAATGAGCATAAAGTTAGTGTTTGATTTCAGAAACTGATTATATAGGCCACGTTCATGTGTCTAATCAGGACATAGGTGTTTGCTTGCTCCCTTAATTTAGAAAGACTTTAATATCTCGTTTGCCACTTGTTTGACCTGTAAACCTTTACAGCTAAAAGCATTCCGAGTCAGAACGCCAACTTTTTAAATCTTAAATGAGTAAGACTAGCCGGGCACCGTGGGGCACGCCTGTAATCCCAGCACTCGGGAAGGCAGAGGCCGGCGGATGTCAGTGAGTTCAAGGCCAGTCTGATCTAGAAAGTCCAGGGCCGCCAAGGTTACACCGAGAAACCCTGTCTGGGGGGGAGGGGGGAGGGGGGAAGAGACATTTTAAATGTGAACATTTCATATTGGCGCTTGCTTCCAAATAAGCTACTTTTAGAATGATTCTTCTGCCCAGTCCAGAAATCAGGCAGAGAAATCCCTCCTTAAGGTCCTAAACTCGGCCAACTGAAATCTAGGCGAAGGTTTCCCATTCGGTCTTTTTCCAGCTGGCTTCCGATCCCACCCCTAAAGACAACTGAGGAGCCTCGTGAGGAAAAGCGAGCTCCGCTCCGCAGTGACTGCCCCTCACTAAGACTTCCCTTTAAATGGAATAAAATCTCAAGAATGTGCCATGTGTTCCTGAAAGGTTCCTACAACTTCCTACAACTTCCAGAACCTTTCTCCAGAGCCACGGAGACCACGCAAGTGAAGCAAGCGAAGGATGCCTGCAAAGGTGCCCGCCCCTCCTCTGCTCCCCTCGCCACGCCCCTCGGTAACCTAGGTTACAGTCCCGCCCCCTTTCCACGGCTGACCAATCATAATAGCTTGCGTTAACGGACAAGGTTTGCCTGGCTTGAACCTCACCGCAAATCATTTGCTTCAAGCAACTGAACGGAAACGGAAGCGGACTCAAATCTTCTAAAGATGAGCTCGGAAGAAGTTTCCGACGGGTGAGTGAGGAAGCGCTGGGCCGGGTCTTCCGGGGGGCGGAGACTCGCCTGTCAAACCAGGAAGAGGGGAGCCGGCGAGCTGCCGGCGGCAGTCGGACCCGAGCGCCCCGCGTCCCAGGTCACGGCGGCCGAGCTCGGGCCATGGTGCAGCCGAAGCTCTGGGTGGCCCCCAGGTGAGGCGGCGACTCCGCCGCGGCCGCACCGAGTGCGTGCGGGCTGGCCAGCGAGGATGCCACCCGCACCCGCGAGCGTTCGGAGCGGCGGCCGCGAGCGCAGCGCGACCCGAGGACCCGGCGCGAGCCGCTGCTAAATTTTTCTCTGTAGAGAGACCGAGGAGGAAGCAACCGAAGAGCAGAACTTACCAAAATCTCGGTTTAGTTCGTTTACTCGGCTGTTGAGAACTGGTTCGTTTACGAAAATGCCTTGCGCGTGTAATCGGAACAACTGGAGGAGATGGATTCGACCCCTGCTCGTACTCATTTACGTAGTTTCCATCCTGGTCGCGGTTCCTCTGTGTATTTGGGAACTTCAGAAACTGAAGGTAAGAGGGTCCGGCACCCCTGCGCTTTCTTAACGCTGGTTCACAGAGTCCCTTTGTCTGCTTTCTAATGCTTGGAGTCTGCAAACATTGCGTCTTTGGACTTTAACCGATCCGTCTGATTTCATTTTGCCGCTACAAGTGGAAGTGGGACCCGGTGGAGAAAACAGTTAATGCAGCTGCTCAGAATGAACTGCTTTGCCGACACCCATCGGTTCCCAGAAAGAATTTTTTCCCCCCAAGACAGGGAGTCTCTGTAGCCTTGTCTGTCCTGGACTGGCTTTGTAGCCCAGGCTGGCCTTGAACTGACAGAATCTGCCTGCCTCTGCCTCGGAAGTACTGGGATTACAAGCTTGCACCACTGCGCCTGGCTAAGAACTTCATTCTTGAAATCCTATCTGCTCTGCAGATATTGGGGCTTGACCAGATCAAATAAACTACCTTGAAAGCTACGTTCTGGATTTTATAAGCTTTTAGCAGGCTTCCTGGAAGTAAAGGATTCCTGTAAACTTGACTTCGTAAAATGTTTTTACGTTTGAAGTTACATCTTTTCTTTGTTTCTTTAATGAGATAAAGTCTTATGTAGACCAGGCTGTTCGGGAATTTGCTTTGTAGCCAAGTAGAATGATCCTCCTACATCCACATTCCCAGTGCTGGGATTACAGGTGTATCCATCTTTCTGTTTATTCAACGTTGGGGATTGAACCCAGAGCTCTGTGCATTCAAGGTAGGCAGGCACTCTATCAAGCCTGAAGTTACATCAGAGTGTAGACAACTTGGGGGCGTTGGTTCTGTCCTAAGGAGTGCTGAAGAGTGAGCTCATGTTGTCAATGTTGGAGGCAAGCACCTCACCTGCTGGGCCATGTCTCTGGCCACCTTCTATTTGTTGATGTCGGGTTGTGACATTAGTAAAGTAATGCTAGCAGGATACTTAACATAAATCTCTAATATATGTATCAAGTGAACTTAGAAGTATCAACAAATAACCAGAAAACACTTTTATTGAGAAGCACTTATTTCAATAGAGTTATGACAGATCATATAGATGCCCACCCATTGATTGCGAAAAAATATTTTAAACAATGTGTCTAAACATTTGTTAGGTGATTTACAAAGAGGGTCAGGGAGTTGAAGGAGGCTTCCAGGGGACACTTGAATAGTGTCTGCGATTGCCACCCAGTTGTCTGTCACTCTTCACATACAGGAAGGTCATTGGCAACTTAGTGATTACACTGAAGTTGGAAGGGCCAAAACCAGAATAGAATTGCCTAAGTAGGAATGTTTTGTGGAAACATAGACTTGGGAGAATATATGAGTTTTGAATATTTTGAGTCTTAAGGAGCCTGAAAAATGATCACACATTTTTCAGGACTGTGAGATTAAGGAAAGATTTTGTTCTTGTGTTACTTCTTTTTAAGGTTAGAGGCATTACCTAGAGCATATCCCCAAAATAGTTTTAATTTTTTATGTAACTAGAAATTTTATTTACTCTTCTTAGAAATGCAAAATATAGGAAATTCCCTCTTTATATAGATGAGGGGACACTGAGGCAGCGAGGCAAGTGGGCAGAGTGAAACTGTGCTGTGGGGACATGACTACAGGAGGGACTCATCTTTCAGGGCACTTGGTTTATGATTGTTTGAAATGAAACTTCCTAACAGCACAATGTGAGGACACTTGGCCTTCATGAGTTGTCAGAATTAGGCCCTCACCTAGACACAGCAAGCAAGAGTCAGACACAGAAAGCAAATAACAAGCTAGGGAGGAGGGAAGATACTGTGTAAATGGTTTGTTGTTATTGTTTTTCTTTTGTTTTTGAAGAGGGTTCTTTTGCCCTTTTGTGAGACAGGGTCTCAATATGTAGCTCTGGTTGTTCTGGAACACTCAGAGATCCACCTGCCTCTGCCTCCAAGGAATCTAGTACCTTCTGACCTCAGCAGGTGCCTACATGCACAAATGCACATAGCCACACACAGATACATACATACATAAAATTTCCTTAAAGTAAATCTTTTAAAATTGTTACTAATTATTTGGGAAATACCAAGCAGTATTAGTAATCAAATGAAAAGAAAAAGACACTGATTTTTATACTTTTACTATCAGAATCTAAGCTAATGTGTTCTTTTGTTTTCTAAGGTTGGAATCCACACTAAAGCTTGGTTTATTGCTGGAATATTTCTGCTGTTGACGATACCTGTGTCAATGTGGGGAATTCTTCAACATCTGGTACATTACACACAACCTGAACTTCAAAAACCCATCATAAGGTCAAGACTTACTACATTTGCTATTACTGATATTGACTGATTTAATTCATAAACCACATTAAATATTTTTTATGTTTTACTTGCCATAGGATTCTTTGGATGGTTCCAATATACAGTTTGGATAGTGTAAGTATATTTTTATTGTTTCACTAATTCTTTTATGACTCTTAACTATGATTATCATAGGATGCTTAATAAGGTAATGAGCACACAGTATTGACAAAGAGAAATTAATAGTGAAATTTTCACTTTTTTTCTTTTTGGTTTTTCAAAACAGGGTTTCTCTGTGTAGTCCAGGCTGGCCTGGAACTCAGAGAGCCACCTGCCTCTGCCTCCCAAGTGCTGGGATTAAAGGGATACATCACTAAAGCCCTAGGTATTTTGTATTTTTTGAGACAGCGTCTCACTATGTGGTTCTGGCTCTCCTGAAACTCACTGTGTAGACCAGGTTGACCCTGAACTCACAGAGAGCGTCCTGCCTCTGTCTTCCAAGTGCTGGGATTAAAGGTGTGCACTGCCACAAGTGAACTGGCCAAGTTCACCTTTTTAAGGTTGTTAAGGAAGATGAAATGATTATAATGAAAAATGTAGGTATTTCAAATATTTTTAGCTGTTTTCCTTGCTCAGTTGCTTACATTTTCAGATTAGTGGCTCTTAATGTTCTAAAGACTGTAATATTGTGAATTACCCCCATCCCTAGGTAGCCACAAGGGTATTCCTTCCCACCCCAGGCACCAAAATATGCTGATGCTCATAGCCTCAGCAGATGAATTAGGTGCGACTCTCCTATACTTAAACTTCTATCTGGATGGCTTATGGTGCCGCATAGACTGTCAATGCTGTGTACAGATGAGGGGCTCTCTCTAAGCTCAGAGTGCAAATTGTGCTCAGGGGTCGTTTGAAATGTTTCTGCTCCAGGGTGGCTGACCCCATGGGTGCAGAGAAGGATGCTCATTGTTCACTGTCACACTTTTTAGTTAAATCTTTTATTTGTAACACCCCCATCCCACCCCCGCCCAAATAAAAGAGGGAAGTGGGAGAGTGAAGAAATTTCACAACTACTATGTCAATTAGATACAGAGAAAATGTCTTTATCCAGGTGTGGTGGCACACGCCTTTAATGCCAGCACTCAGGTGGAAGGAGCTCTGTGAGGTGGATGCCAGTCTGGTCTACAAAGTGAGTTCCAGAACAGCCAGGGTTATAGAGACCCTGTTTCAAAAACAAAAACAAAACAAAGCCACCAAATTTGGGCGGGGGGGTGGGGGGGAACCATCAATAACATTTTCTGTGTTCATATTTTTTCTTAATTTCAATTTATATTTGATAACTCAATTAACTTTTCTTTTAAGTTCATTATTTACCCCAAACACCTTTTGGTTTAGCTGTATCAAAGATGTCTATTGCACTTGAAAGCATGTTTTTCAAGATGTGGGATGTAGCTCTGTGGTGGCGTGCGGCCTTGCATTGTTTAGTCCTCAGCATTCTTTGCTTCCCTCCCCAGATAAACTTACTCCAGGTTATTTTAGAGATTTTACTACAATTGTGTGGCAAGATCCTTCAGGCTTTATGGTTATCATCCTGTGAATTCGAGCAGCAATTTATGTTGTTTAGGCTACAGCTCAGTAACATCTGTGCTTTTCCATAGTGGGTGGCTTTGAAATATCCCAAAATTGCAATCTACGTGGACACCTGGAGGGAATGTTATGAAGCGTATGTCATCTACAACTTCATGATATTTCTTAACAACTACTTGACAATTCGATTCCCAAACTTGATGCTACACCTGGAAGCTAAAGATCAGCAAAACCATCTCCCTCCTTTATGCTGCTGTCCACCATGGGCAATGGGGGAGTGAGTATTTTGGGTTTTAATATGTTTGTTTGGGTTTTACGGCTGTTGAGTATCAGTCAGCTCTCCGCAAGGCAGGGCTGTCAGTGGGGCAGAAACAACAGGCAGAGCACTTACCCTGTACACACGGCACAGACTGAAAATAAGAACACGCGTTGAAAATAACAACACGCGTTGGGAGGTTTTTGTTTTTATTTTTACAGTGCTCAGTCAATGAAAAGTTTATCAATGTATACCGAAAAAAACCTTAGAAAATATTTAATCATCTTTTTTACACTTGGGAATTGGAGCCTACAGATCTTACACATGATCACACTGCTAGTTAAAAGACTTTAAACTAGGTGGGAAGACAACATGTGATATTAAACAAAAGCAATAAATAGCCATGTTCTAGCAAAATACTACTTTTATTTGTATATGACAGTAGAAGAAGATACGTGGGTGTCATTTGCTAAAAGGCTTAGAGAGATGTCTCTATGGTCATGAACACTTGTTACCCTGCAGAGGACCCAGGTTAATTTCCTAGCACCCGTGTAGCAAACAACTCTTAGGCATTCCAGCTGTCTGAAACCCCAGTTCCAGGGGCTCCAACAGGCACTTGTGTGGTATACACACATACATACCACATATTCATATACATACAGTAAGATAAATGAGCCTTTAAAAAGTGGAATTTTTAGTTATTTTTTCCTTTTCAGTTTTTCAGGATGGCGTAGTCTTGGCTGCCCTGGAACTCACTCTATAGACCAGGCTTTAGACTCAAAAGAGCTCCACCTGCCTCTGCCTCCTGGATGCTGGGTTTAAAGCTGTGCACCACCACTGCCTGGCTAAAAAATGTTAAAGGAAAAGGTTAAGATTGCATGTTTTACACAAAGAACTTGACCTTTCTTACTGCTATGACAAAAGCAACTTCAGGAGTAGAGCGTTTATTTGGCTCATAGTTTGCGGGTTCAGTCCATTATGGTGGAAAGGCATATAGCAGGCACATCAGCTATCCAATCTCTCTGGAAACTATTCACAAGGAAGCTGCATCTGAAATGTAAGTGCACATGCACACAATTTATCTGTGCCTCAGTGTTTCTCCTGGAGCTTTGTTAGGCAGCTCTGTCACTGCCAAACTCCTGAGATAATAAGCTTTATTTGGCTTTACAGATTCAGATCATTTGATCCTGTTGATTTAAAGTGATCATGGCAGAAGTAGGAAACATGAAAAGACCAAATTCCTGATACCTTCTTCTGTTCCTTTTGTTCTGTGTTGTGCCAGAGTAGAGCTAGGGGGTGGGGTGTCTTTCAGAGAATAAGTATTAAATAATTTCAAAATGGGCTCTAGATGCCCTTATTGTCACCCATGTTGTTCACTCACTGTCATTTTAGAACAAAATTGGCAGAATAAATATAATTGTTATTATTTGTCAAAGTTATTTTATTTGGCAGGCTTTGAGATGTTTTCATGCCATTGAATAGTTGAGATGGTCCCTTTCTTTTGCAGAATGCTGCTTTTTAGATGCAAACTAGGAGTGTTACAGTATACAGTGGTCAGACCAATTACTACTGTTACTGCTTTGTAAGTATGACTTTCCTTTAGATTTTTGTTGTTATTCTTTTTAATCTTCATATTACATGACTAGGGTTGCAGCTAGGCTGATAAGACTGTTTACCTTGTATGTACAAAAGGGTTTAATCCCTAGTACTACAGAAGCCAAGTGTAGTCATTCATGGCAAATGTAATCCTTAGCACTTGGAAGATAGAGGCAGGAGAATAAAGAGTTTAAGGCCACCCTAGGCCCTGTCTTTAAAGACTTGTGTTTTTATATGGAAAAGCAAGTAGAAAAAAGAGTATCGCTTAATAGTGGAAGTCTAGTCTGCTCTAAAGCCCCTATATAAAGCTGGACAATGAACAGCAGAAGGAACTGCCACAAGACTCACATGCTTAGGGAGCAGACATGAGAAAAACACCCTTTAGTGGGTTTATAAAAACAAGTCACACAAGACGGGCACAATAGTGCATGCCTGTCATCCCAGCAGTCAGGGAGGCAGAGGCAGGCAGATCTCTTGTGAGTTCAAGGGCAGCCTGGTCTACAAAGTGAGTTCAGGATGGCCAAGGCTATACAGAAATCCTGCCTCAGGGGGGAAAAAAAAACAAGATGTGGTCTACTTGGTTAGTCATAAAGTTGTCTGATTTTTGTCACTTTTCAGGGTGTGTGAAATCCTTGGAGTATACGATGAGGGGAACTTTAGTTTCTCCAATGCTTGGACCTACCTGGTTATAATAAACAATTTGTCACAACTGGTGAGTAAATAATCGTATTCTTAGTTGTACTAAATTAGTTTCTGTTGTTAAATATTATCAGGTACTATTTCTTGAGATAAAATATTACCTTTTTATTTGAACATGCAATTTTAGACAGCTTAAATGTATCCTGTTATGCAATATAAACATAACAGTAATATGTGAATGATTCAGTGACTTACATGTAGACCTATAGTTTGCTCATTACTTCATAGCTGTGTAGCTGTATGTATTGTGTGCCCCATAAATAATAAATAAATAAACATAATACAGAGACCTACTCAGTAAGAGGAAAAAGTCTAATTGGCATATTGATAGGATAGAGTTGAATAAAAATGGAAGAATTTGCCGGATGGCTGTGGCACACACTTTTAATCCCAGCACTGGGGAGCCAAAGGCAGGTGGCTGTGAGTTTGAGGCCAGAGAAAGTTCTAGGACAGCCAAGGCTACATAGCGAGATCCTTTCTTTAAAAAAAAAATAATAATTAATTAATTAATTAATTAATTAAACCAACTGTGTGAGTGTTGTGTGAATATTATATAAGAGACTAGCTAATAAAAGTAATCTAAATACTTATAAAAGTAGGTAATTTGTGTTTAAGAACTAACACATCTGCTTTTTTTTTTTTTTGACTGAAGGAAACCTTTTGTTTCATTCATGTCATTTGTTTATTGCTTTGAGTTCCAGTAAGTGAACATTCAGAAACATCTTTTACAGAAAACATTACACATCTCTCTTGAGAGATTTCACTTCTGAGCATCTGCAGCAAAGCCTGAACAGCCTGCTGTCAGTGTAGCTCGGCACTGCCGGGGCCATTCCTGGAGAGCAGGCTGTGGCCCCGGTGTAGCAGCTCCTGCCCTGCAGAGTGCTCACTGGTGCTTTTGTCTCTAGTTCGCCATGTACTGCCTTCTGCTGTTTTACCAAGTGCTGAAGGAAGAACTCAGCCCTATACAACCTGTTGGCAAGTTTCTCTGTGTGAAGCTTGTCGTCTTCGTCTCCTTTTGGTAAGTACTGCTTTCTCCTGGATGTTCTCATTTTATAAATGCCAATAAAAACTGTTGGTTAAGAGAGTTTTAAAATAATATCAAAACAATGCCGGGCTTTGTAGTGCCTGTCTATGATCCCAACAATTAGAAGACTGAGAGGCAGTTCAAGGCCAGCCTGAGCTATCAAACTACAAAGAAAATAAGTGTTAATATAGGAGGTGAACTAAAGTGCTGTTACTTATTTCTTTTAAAAGTTAGTCCTATGCTAGGTGGTGGCGGCACACACCTTTAATCCCAGCACACAGGAGGCAGAAGCAGGTGGATCTCTGAGTTCAAGGTCAACCTGATCTACAGAGGGAGTTTTAGGATAGCCAAGGCTACACAGAGAAAAACCCTGTCTCAAAAAACAAAAGCTAGTCTTTGAGGCCAGAGAAATGGGTCAGCGATTTAAGAGAGTTTGCTGCTTATCCAGAGGTTCACAGTTTGGTCCCCAGCACCCATGTCTGGCAATTCATAGCCTCATGTTAACTCCAAGGAAGCTGAAGCCCCCTTCTAGCCTCTGGGGCACATGCTTGCATGGTCAGACACACGTACATAGAAGTAAGAAAACCTTTTTAAAAAAACCATTCCTTTAGCTTTTGTAAGGTTTGTAAAAACAGGACTGGGAAGGTGACTCAGCAGATGAGAGCACTGGCTGCTTTTGCAGAGGACCTGGATTTAGTTTTCAACACCCACAAGGTTGGTGGCTCACAGTCTTTTGCAGCTCCAGTTCCAGTGGTTCTAATGCCCTCTGCATGTACTGCACATATGTTACACATACATACATACATGCAGGCAAAACTCATATAAATGAACATTAAAAATAGTTTTTAAAAAGATTTACAAAAACAAATATTCATGTATAGTGGTACATATCTTTAATTCCAGCACTCAGGGTGAGGCAAGAGTATCCCAAATTTTGAGTATCGAGGACAGCCTGGACTATCTAACAAGTTCTAGACCAGCCTATGCCACATGTGTAATCTTGTATCTAAACAGTCAAAAAAATAGATGATCACTATGACATTTAAAAGATTAGGATAATTTGAGATAGCCTAAATATCTTGATACTATCATTAAAATTATTGTTCTCTTGGGTGTGGTGGTACCCACCTTTAATCCCAACACTCCCAGAGAGGCAGAAGCAGGTGGATCTCTGTAAGTACAAGGCTAGCATGGTCTACATAGCAAGTTTGAGGCCAGCCAGAGCTACATAGAGAGACATTATCTCAAAATGGATAAATTACTTAAAATTCTGATTATGTCATAAATAAACCAGTATCAACCTGGGAGAAAACATTTAATGACATGGGAAAATGTTTATCCATGAGCGTCCTTTAAAAAACAAGGTAGGGCAGGAGATGCAGCCCTGAGATTGGTAGTGTGTGTTTGCAGAGTATATACAAGGCCCTAGTGTCTGTCCTCAGTGTCACAAAGCAAACAAAAAATACAAAGCAAAACTAGACCTGGTCTTAGATTAGTAACAGGGTAGATAGTAAGAGTCATATATGCCATATATGCCATAAGCAGTCTTCTTTAGAAGCAGCTCATAAAAACTTTTGGGATTCAACAATATTACAGTTGAGATAATCTGTGGGCTGGCAGGATAGCTCAACAGACAAAGACACTTGCTCTACAACCTAATGAACTGAGTTTGATCACCAGAACCATGTAAAGGTAGGAGAAAACCAACTTCACAGAATTGTCCTCTGGCACCCCGCCACATGACTGACAAGAAGTGAGGTTTAAAAAAAAGAAAGAAAAGAAAAACAGTCGAGTCAGCGAGGTGGTTCAGCAGGACAAGATGCTTGCCATCACCAAGACTTACGGAGGGTCTATCCCAGAGCCCACAGGGTGGATGAGAAGACTTACGGAGGGTCTATCCCAGAGCCCACACAGCAAATGAAAAGAGCTGACTCCCATGGCTGTCTCTGACCCCCCACACACACACACAAGTTACATGTGTGCACATAAACAGCCATAGTTTGAACAAAGTCCTAATCACGGCAGTTGGGAGGTAGAGGCAGCCTGAGTTTAGGCCAGCCCGGTCAGCATAGCATAGAGCAACTAGGTTATGTAGAAAAGCCCTGTATCTAAACAAATGAATGATTAAAGAAAATCCCAGTAATTATACACGTGTAAACACACTGGAGTATCAGGCCTTTACTTACAAACTTAAAACTTAAGAATTTAATTCTTTGTACATGGTTTCAAAGCAAAAAAGGATATATATGATATATATACAGGTAAATGAGGAAGTTTTAAGAATATATAATGAATTCATCTTATGAAGCGAAAAATGAATTTTGTAAGTCAAGGTGAGTACATTTAATATAAACACAACTTGATTGGGAATATGTCCTGAAGGCAAGATAGTGGGGAGTCCTAGGGCACACACTGATGCCTGAACTGTTTTAAATTGCTTCTCTGAGACACAGTGTCTCTGTGCAGCCTTGTGTCCTGCACTCACTTTGTAGATCAGGCTGGCCTCGAACTCACAGAGATCTGTCTGCCTCTACCTCCTGAGTGCTGGGATTAAAGGCCTGTGTCACTACCGCCCAGCTAAACTGCGTATTTTTTAATCTTTTTTTATATGATATGTATGTGTTTAATGTGTAACTGGGGGCATGTACGTGCCGTCTGTGCATGTGGAGGTCAGAGGACAATTTTGGGTATCAGTCCTTGCCTTTCATTTGATACAGGGTTGTAGTGAAAATTCTGGAATTTTGGTTTCTTTTAAAACACAAAAATCTAAGAATATATTTTCACTGCCTCTATCATGAAGTCAGTTGACTGCTCTTTGATCACTCGCCCCTGATGATGCAGCCTTGCCAGGACACAGAGGAAGATCCTAGGATCCAAGCAGTCCTGATGAGGCTTAACAAGCTATGGGCAAATGGCAGCAGTGGAGAACTCCCCCTTTCAATGGACTAGGGGAAGGGGACACAGCAGGGGAAGGAGGAGGGAAGGTGGGAATGGGGGAGTGGAGAGAGGGGGCTTCAATCAGGACATATAATGAATAAATTGTGAAGAAAAAATTTTAAAAAGTTGTAAAAGATTATATTTTCATTTTAATCCCAGGTATGGGAATATAGGGTTACTTCGCAGCAGCTGACTATGATTTGCTTTGTGCTCTGGCAGGGGTATGGTTTTGCCAGCTGCAGATCATTTCTGTGATTATGTGATATTTGGATTTCTGAGGACCTTTAAGAGGATATAGATGCTAGGGCCCTGAAGGGTCACGGTCGTTGGTTGCTGTTAGTTGTAGTTTGTTAAGTAGACATGTACAAAGAAAAAACAAGAAATTAGATATCCTGACAACGAAGATCAAACTTGCCCCAAGGAGCTCAAAACCACTATCAGCAAGTAGTAGTCTAATGATAATGTTACCCCTATTCCAACCCCTGACTTTATTCAGGGATGTCTTTCCTTTCTTTCTTTGCTTCTCTCCTATCTAGTGTTAGGGGGTGAAAAGGAGCGGAAGAAAGAAGGACCCACAAAGTATCAAATGCCGGTTAATTGTTCACTCTGCATACATCAGACTTGCTGGCCTGCACTCTTCCTGGGGTTCTCTGCTACCTCCCAGAGCTCACATTAGGAGCACTAGAATCACAGATGTATGCTACCTCCCAGCCCCAAGCTGGTCTTTTCATTATTTAGATTTAACATTGACTTTTTCTTGACATATAGGCAAGCAGTACTTATTGCTTTGTTGGTTAAAGTTGGCGTTATTTCAGAAAGGCGTACCTGGGAATGGCAAAGTGCAGAAGCTGTGGCCACAGGTCTGCAGGTAAGTACTACTGTGTCTGAACTCAATGAATTTTACTGTTTGTTAAGCCACTGGACCTGCCCATATGCAAACAATGGGGCAAGCTGTTATCTTACTCTGGTGAGGAGCAGGAACCCTAGAGAGATGAACCATACCTACTGACTGATCATTATTTGTTCCTGGTCCACTTGTATTTGCATGTTACCTTTCAAGTCATTGGTTAACAGACTGAAAAATACTTGACTGAGGAAATGCAAAAGAGATATAAATCTTGGCTTGTTAGGGTAAGAAGTGAAAAAGATTTGAAAAATGAATATAATCTGAAACTTTAAAAAAAATTTGATACCCTAAATAACTTTGAAAAAGTTTGCAGTTTGGAAAACTAGGTTTAATCCCAAACCTGATGCCTGATGTTTTTGTTACTGTTTGTAGGATTTTATAATCTGCGTTGAAATGTTCTTTGCGGCAATTGCCCATCACTACAGTTTCTCCTATAAACCCTATGTGCATGAAGCAGAGGAGGGTTCCTGCTTTGACTCCTTCCTCGCTATGTGGGACTTGTCAGATATCAGAGATGATATTTCTGAACAAGTAAGACGAGTCGGTAAGTAACAGCTATTTAATTTGTGTGTGTGTGTGCACGTTTGTGCATGTGGAGGCCAGGGATGAACCTCAGCTGTGATTCTTCAGGAGCTGTTCGGCTTGAGTTTTAGAACAGGTCTCTCACTGTCCTGGGGCTCACAGACTCAGCTAGTAGGATGGCTGGCCAGAGAACCCCAGGGAACCCTCCTGTCTCCGACCAAAAGCAACACAAAACTATGCCAAGCTTTTTACCTATGCTGAGGACTAAACTCAGGTGCTTTGTGTTTGTGTGACAAGCACTTTATAGACTGCAGTATTACCTCTAGTCCTAATATGTAGGTTATTATATTTCTCCTGCCATGGCCTTTTAGTAGTTATTTAAGAAATAAAATAACTTAAAGAAGTACCATGGTATAGGTTCTTCAAATTCAGGGAAAACAAAGGGGAAAGGGGGAAGCCATTTTTAGAATCATATGTTTAGAATGGTAAAAATAACTGTTTGCTAATAAATTTATATTGTCTTAAAGGGAGGACAATGCGAGGTTATCCCAAAAAAAAGTGTTTTCCTGGAGACCCGGATCATACCGAACATTCAAGCCTGCTTTCTTCATCATCACAAGGTGCAGTTTCTGGTGGTTCAAAGACATCCTCACCAGTGGGCCTGTACCAAGGCTTTGGACACACAATTACTTCACCAAGTCCACTTTCTATAGACAGCTTATATGAAGATATCATGAGTGATATCCAAGAAGAGAGAGAGTTTCTTGATATAAACCAAGACACCACGATTAACATCTCTGAAGATCAGTCTTCTGATACAAGCCAAGGTCAAGACTTTGAACCCATAGTTCCTTCACAGGCTACATTTTCTGCTGCCAAGCCATGTTTCAATAACATGATTGGCATCCCAAAAGAGCAGGCGCCTTCCCGAACACACATGGACCCTTAAAGCTACCACAATCCTCATTTCAAAGATAGGCAAAACCCAGATACAACTACTAGATATACTATACACACACATAACACTAATATGTACATGTCAGTATATATATATATTTGTATATGTTTTGTATATCACAAATAATATTTAAATTTCCTAGGCTTTAGCTTTCTTAAACTGTTAAAGTATCATATATTCAAACAGTAGGTAGTAACTTTAGCAAAATTCTCTTGAATTTCTCAAAAGGACAAACATTAAAAAAAAAATCAGTGCTTCTTAACACTGCATGAATGCAATGCAAATGTAAATATATTTACTGAAAATGTAAATATAAAATTCAGATTAATTGAATTTAATGTAATCCTAATCATGTGCCATTTAACTTTACATAATTATACTTCAAAATCTCAAACTCTTAATGTGTCTTTTTCTTTCTTTTTTGTTATTTCAAGACAGGGTTTCTCTGTGTAGCCCTAGATGTCTTGGACTCACTCTGTAGATCAGGCTGGCCTCAAACTCACAGAGATCCTCCTGCCTCTGCCTCCTGCCTTCTGAGATTAAAACTATGGGGGGAAAGGGAGCTCACCTTTTCCTGGGAAAAGGGAATCTGGGAGGAGGGAAGGGAAGGGACACCCTTGGAATGTAAATAAACTGAAATAAAATTTTTAAAAAGGTAGTGCCACCACCATCCAGCTGTGTCTTTCTCTTTAAACAAGTTTTAATACTTTGACAAAAATTGCCTGATTAGAAATACAACAAACGTTTTGAAAATTTTTGAGCTAGACTTAGTGGTGTACACACTTAAACCCAGCACTCTGGACATAAAGGCAGGCAGATCTTGATAACTTCAGGCCAGGCTGGTCTAGGCAAAAAACAAAGTCAGAAAATGCTGATCAAAGAAACAGAAGAAAAATACATGGAAGGCTATCCTGTGAATCAAAATAAATCATCTTTTCAGAGTGTCCACACTGTCCATATGAATACAGATTCCATGCAACTGCCATCAGCATCCTAGTGGCATTATTTAGATAAAGAGCAATCCTAATTCACAGAGAAATAGAAAAAAATGGCCAAATCACCTCTGAGGAAAGTTGGACACTCCCTGGCTTGAAATACAAGCTGGGAATCACAACTCATTTCCTGTCAGCCCAGTTTATGAGGATTAGGCAGAAGGATCATTTAAGCCCAAAAGTTTGAGATCAGCCTAAGCAACAGCGAGAATACTCTGTCTTAAGAAAAAACAAGTTATTACAAAGCTACAACGGTCAACAATATGGTGGGCTGGAAAGTTGTCTTAGAGTTTAAGAACACTAGCTGCTCTTCCAGAGGACCCAGCATCAACAGAGGGTTCCCAACCCTCTGTAACTCTAGTTCTGGGAAATTTAATGCCTTTTTCTGACCTCAGGCACCAGGCATGCACACTTAGACACTTAGAAGAGCCAAACCTGTAAATAATAAACATTTTGAGGGAAAAAGGTGTGGTGCTAACAAAAAAGACAAATGGAACAAAATGGGAAGTTCAGAATAATTGTTGATAAGAGCACTAAGTGGGCATAGTAATGTAAGAAGAAAGCGAACTGAGGCCATTTTGAATCCAACTTCCATTTTGAATAGGGGTCAAACAAAGGTTAAGCTCCCAAGACCTCCCTGGATAAGTAGCACCCTGGTTGGCAAGCTGAGACATGACTGCTGGGGAGGTTGCCCCATCCTGGCTGAGCAAAAGAATGAGAACAGGGTAAATGTACCACAAAGAAAGGTTCCCAGGGAAGTCCTCTATCCCTGAATCTGAGTGGTGGAAAATATAACTAACTTGGCCAGATGATTGTGGCTTTTGTGATTTCTGTGCTGTGAAAGCTCTACAGCTTTCTAGCTCATGGAGGTCGCAGTTCACTTACACTGGGACTCTTCTGCATGTGAGCGAGCAGTAGTGTCTTGATTACAGTAAACTTTTATACACTGATGTGTTTTGAGTTGTGGTGGACCCAAGTGGACTCCAGAACACTGAGGAAAAGTAGCATGCAATCAGGGAATTATCACAGGAAAAAATCTGAATTCCACATACTAAAGCATGAAACTAGACCCGTATTTTGCACCAGACACCAACTCACTGTGTAAGACACACAGACGTGAGGTCTATAAACTAGATGAGAAGACCCTGGACCATGGGCTTTAGTAGTGACTTTCAGAATATCATGCCATCAGAAGGCACCATGAAAGCTTCCAAAGTTCTACACAGCTATGACAAAACCACATCAATAACTAGCATGACAATGATAACTCAAAGGCTGCAATACTGGTACACATACCTTGGCAGTAAACAACAGTCCTCTAATTAGACTTAAGACCTACTCAACAAGAGGGAAACCATGCCCAGTACTGGAAACCGAGCTAACTACTTAGTGCTAGTAATTATTGGAGAATCTACATACTAATTTGCTAAACCATCATAATCCCTAACAAAAATCTATGAACATTTGTCTTTACACCCACAGATCAGTGCAGTTTTTATCCCTCAACAAGAAAACTCTGCAATAGAAAGAGACAGTTATAGAAAACCATACCCACTCAAAATGTAGAGTTGCAGTAGAGCCCAGTCCCAACAGCTACATTTTCAAAACACTCCTACACTTAAGGCTCAGGCAACACTGGAGAAGAGAAAAGCAAAGAGATTGTAGGAACCATAGGACCTGGGGGTTTGCTGTGAGAATTTGTCTCCTAGTAGTGTCAGAAGTGAAAGTCTCACCAACATGACTGCCTGTGAGCTGAATCACACCACCAATAGACAAAACTAGACAAGGAAAAGCCCACAAGGCCTCAATCCTACACGAACTACAGGCAACTCTGGAAAGCTGGGGCTAAGTCCTTCCCGGGGAAGAACACAATAATAATTGGTTGTCTAGTGCCGAATGGCCAGCCCTTAAAATGTAAATAAAGGTTTAAAACACTATATAGACTAAGCAGGTTATACTTTGGAATATATAAGGATATACATATAGGCACACAATAACAATGAAAAAAGGGTCATGAATTTGAAGGGGAGCAAGGAGGGACAAATGGGAAAGAGAAGGGAGAAATGTTATTCACATCATAAGTTTAGCCCACAAAAGCAAACCAAATGAGTGAGCAGGACTTAATCTGCCCCATTCTACAACAGATGACATCTGTGTGCATGCCCACAGATTCAAATGACCCTAGGTCACAAATACGGGGAAGATGGCATTGGTGCTGGACATGTACCTTGTCTGTTTTCCATGAACACTACGTACACTGTATTAGCTACTATATCTAGAGATCACTTAAGGATCGGTGGACAACTATACCAACCAGAATCTTCTACAGAACAAAGAAAAATACAAGTGACAAGAAACAGCAGCCTACATACTGGTGAAAAGACTTGCAAACAATATCTAATTAAAAAGTTAATTTTTGTTTTGTTTTTGAAACAGGGTTTTCTCTGTGCTTAGCTTTGGCTGTCCTGGAACTCCCTCTATAGACCTATAGGCTGGCCTCAAACTCACAAAGATCCACCTGCCTCTGCCTCCCAAGTGCTGGGATTAAAGGTATGCATCACCACTGCCCAGCTTTTGGGTTAATTTTTTATGAAGAACTCATACAACTCAACAACAGAAAAGCAACCTGCTACAACTGAGACATTCTCAAGTTGACACCGCTATTAAACAGACAAAAGTGGCCAGCAGGTGCTGTCTACTGCTTCCTGACTACAGACATTTGACAAGGCATTTCATGTTCCTGCCACCACGGCACAAGACTCTTCATAAACTTTCACTATATCTGCACTGAGAGCTGTGCACTTGCCCAGGAAAATTTGCTAGTTGGTCACTATCAGCAGCTTCGAGGTTATTTCAAAAAGAGCCCCGCCACCGCTGTAACCCAAGACATGCTGTGAGCCACACTCTTGAGGATACTCAGCAAGTGTTTTGGTCTCACTAAAAACTTGACCTGCAAAATACTTCTAGACTATGGAAGTCTGAAACAAAACCTCTCTGGTTTCACTGACCTCGACACCAGAAATGGAACTAGCATCTGCCAGGGGGAGCTTTAATACAAGCTCAATAAGCATGCTGAACATTGGATATACAAGAGCAGGGTCAACATTGGCAAACAGTTTAGTGGAGTTTCCAGAGGTGAGGCCTCAGCATCTGCAAAAAAGAAGACCAGCAGCAAGAACAGCATTCTAAACAGGATCTTAGGGGAACAGGGTGACACCCAAGCCTGTGACCAATAATTAGGACACCTAGCAGTGAAAGAATACCCAGAAGCATGGCAGGCTTCTGGAGACCAGGAGAAAAACGCCTAGACTTGAGACAATGCAGCGAATCAGGCAGACAGCATTCATACTCTGTCCCCATCCAGCACTGTCTACATTTATTCCTGTCATTTTGTTGTTGCTCTCTATCCCCCTTCCTAAGTATTTTCCTTTCTCAGTTCACACAGGCTGAACTGGTCTGTGGGGTGTGTTGTGTTACCTGATCATCTCCACCTTCTTGTCCACACCGCCTCCCGCCTCTACTGAACCAACACTGAACACTCGTCTTCCTCCCTCTTCATGCCCAGGGTAGCAAATAGCGTCAATGCCCCTTTACTTCCTAAAATAGTATTTAAGGAAGAACTGGTTTTTATTTGGCTACTCCGGTATTTTCACTTTTGGCCTACCCACTGTTAGCAACTATTGTTGCAGACAATATTATCAGAGGAATACTGGGGACAGGGACAGCAATCTAGCAGAAGCAAACAACACCTAGACTTTGTTAGACCCTTATCTTGGACATTGCAAACACTTTCACAGAAAGCATAATGGTGACGTGATTTTTTATGAGTATATGTATGTCTGTGCATCACCTGTGTACCTGGTACTTGAGATCTGAACAGGTTCAGATCCCCTGGAACTGGTGTTACGGATGGTTGTGAGCCATGAGGGGGTGCAGGGAATCGAATCAGGTCCTCTGCAAGAGCAACGCATACTAACTTCTAAGCTGTCTCTCCAGTCGTATTTTTTATTTTATGTGTATGGATATTTCACCTGCATGTAAATCTATGCACGTGTGAGCCTGGTGGCCCTGGACGGAAACCAGAACATTGCCTGGGTCCTCAGGAATTAGAACCACAGACTGTTGTGGATTGCCAGGTAGGTGGTGCAATTGGAATCCAAATCTTCTGCAAGAACATCTAGTGCTCTTAACTGCTGGGCCATGTCTCCAGCCCAAAGGTAATACCAATTATAAATACATACATACATAAACAAACAAATAAATATTTAAAGGCAGACAAACAAAGATCAGCCAACTACCTAACAACAGGGGTTTAAGTTCTGGGCAAATGCACAGGAAACTGGAATACAATGTAATAAAGCTACGTGAAAACTACCAAACCCACATAATTGCACCTAGTAAGAGCACATTAAATGAAATCTCAACTCAAATGAACGATTATAATTACAGTATATATTTAAAAAAAAAACAGAAGACACAAATTCCTGAATTCCAAGAAAATACAAGTGAACAAAAGAGGGAAGTCAGCATAAGATATTAAAATGGAATCTAGTAAACAGAAACAGCGAAAAACAAACAAATAAATAGAAATTAAAATTCCAATAATTCAAATAAAAGACTCAACAATACAAAGGACCATGCAGTGGACAAGAATATCAAGACTGAGGACAATGAATAACTTGACATTCACTCATTAACAAAGATACATTAATTTTAAAAATGTGCCTGGGCTGGGCAGTAAGAGCACATGTCTTCAATTCCAGCACTCTAATCCCAGCACCTGGGAGGCAGAGGCAGGTAGATCTCTGTGAGTTCAAGGCCAGCCTGGTCTACAGAGTGAGTCTAGGACAGCCAGGACTCTTGTTACACAAACTAACACAGAAACCCTATCTTGAAAAACCAACAACAATAATAATAGTTTCATGTCAAAGGCACAGAAAAAACATTTTCCATAAAATGACAGCAAGAAACTGTACATCTAAGGAAAGATGCTTAGACTGATACTAGAGGCATTTAGAATACCATACCTCCCAAGTTATGTTATGGTCAAAACCCTAAATAAATACAAGGGAAGTATAGCTAAAGCTGCAAAAGAAAACAGTCACATTATAAAGACTGGCTCATCAAAATAGCAGATTTCTTAACAAAAATTTAAAAGAAAAAAGTTAGGAATTAAGTATTTCAAGGTCTGAAAGACAACTGCTTCAAGCCATCTCAGACTACTATATCCAGTGTGGTGCTCTGAATGAAAATGGCTGCCACAGGCTCATAGGGAATGGCATTATTTGAAAGGATTAGGATGTGTAGTCTTGTGGAAGTAGGTACAACCTTACAGGATGAAGTGTGTCACCACAGGGGCAGGCTCTGAGGTTTCAGAAGCCCAGACTAGGTGCAGTGGCTTTCTTTCCTGCTGCCTTTGTATCAAAATGTAGAATTTTCAACTCCTCCAGCCTGTGTGCCACCATGTTTCCTGCCATGACTATAACGGGACTAGATCTCTGAACTGTAAGCCAGCCCCAATTAAATGTTTTTCTTTGTAAGAGTTGCCATAGACATGGCTAAAATGCTGATGCGTAACCGATATTATATGACAGAGGTTTATTAGATGGAGATGAAGAGAAAGGAGAGCGAGCCATGATAATGGGAGGGGAAGAATTGCCCCGACAGAGAAAGGGGAGAGAGCAGGAGAGCGGAAGAGAGCTCAAGAGCAAGAAGGCAAGAGAGGAAGAGCGCCACCAAGTGGTGGGTTGATCCTTTTATGGAGCAACTCAAACACGCCTGCCAGGGGCTACCAACCTATGTTGGTATCATAGGTTACTAGGCAACCCAGAAGCAGGCTGCCTAAATATTAACAATGGCATCTCCAGCAATAGGAACCCTAAGACACCCAGTAAACTGCCACTGCTGAAGGGGGGAGGGGACAGACCCACGGACAGACCCAACTTTCCCATGACTGCTAAGCCATGTTAGCAGATGACAACAGAAAGAATTTTTTGGATTTAAGAAAAAACATACATAAGAGGCTATGGGAAAAAAATAGATGCTGCAACTATAGTAAAACAAATGAAGATTAGGAAAACACTAAACAGTTCAAAGTGATGGGATCCATACGCATCTTCTCAATAACTCTGAACAGTAAGGCTTCCAATTCCCCCAATCAAAAGACACAGATGAACAGTTTGGGGTCAAAATGAAGATCCATTTGTTTGTTGCCTCCAAGAAATGTGCCTTTCTAAATAGAGGATGCCATGGAGTGAAAGGATAAAAAAGGTATTTCAAACAAATGGAATTGTAGACCAGCCAAGTGTCACTATTCTAAGTCCTGACAGGGCCAGACAGTCTAAAGGTATAAGGCAACAATCAAGAAGACAATTCTAGACTTCTGCGCACCCAGCTGACATATGCACCCATTTCATAAAATGAAAACTACTAAATGCAAAGTCAAAGTTTAGGGGATACTAAGAAGGCTCCATGAATAAAGTGCTTGCCACACAAGTAGCAGGACTAGAGTATGAAACCCCAGTACCAGCCCACAAGCCAGAGAGATGCAGTGCTTGCCTATAATCCCACCAGGCTAGAAGCAGAGTGGGGACCACCTAGATAGACTGCTTAGGACTGTAAGGACTGGTGCTCTCTAGCTTCAGCAACAAAGCGTATCTCAATAAATGAAGTGTGAGAGATTGAGAAAGACACCAATATCAACTTAAGAGTTCAGCAAGCACATGTATGTGTGTGAATAAACACTAGCACATGCATACCCCCCCAAACCACATGTAAATAAACTTTTTAAGTCAAATAAAATAAGACACAAATGTTGTAAGTGACTATTAATATTTACTAATAATTATCTTTTAGTAAGGCTGCTGTTAGTCCTAAGCAGCTGTATAACCAAATCACCACACAGAGACTGGGATTTTAGTTAACCTAGAACACAATGCTGGGCAATAGTTACTCCCTCCTAAACCTCCAAGCCCTCATGGTTTCCTAACATTTAGATTTCCCACATTGTACTTGCTTTTAGTGATATATTAGGTCCAGTCCATCTCTCCACCTCGTTCCAAGATCTCTCCTGCATCTCTGCCTTCCCCTAGCTCTCCTTGCCCTTTCTCTTCCCACTCTTTCCTGTCCTCTGGCTCCTCCCAGCTCAACATTGTGTCTAGTTGCTTTATTTTGTTTACACAGGATTGAGACAATATGCTTAGGATAAATATCACAATACAATATCCAGATTGAAACCAGAGAGTGGGGTGGGGGGGAGAAATCAGCATTTGAATGAACAAGGGTAAGGTGTATACATTCCAAAGGAACATTATACCAACACACAAATTAATCCCAACACATAGTGGATGACTTCAATATCCCTTTCTCACCAACAGGTCATCTTGACAAAAAATAAACACTGAGTAAATGACAACATACATCAGCAGACCTTCCAGAAATCTATAGAACAGTCCATCCAAATACTTCAGAAGAGATGTTCTCAGCAACCTGTGAGGCTGACTCTAAAACAGACCATAGTAGATCATATAATAGCACAGAAAGCCTTAACAAACATAAGGAAATTAAATAACTTTTTATTTTGATCACAATACTAAAAGCTAAAAATCAATAGCAAGAGAACTATAGAGACACGCTTTTAGAAATTCAATAACACACCACTGAATACTGCATAGTCAATGAAAATAAAGAAGGCAATAAAAGAATTGATATAATCAAAGCAAATGGAAAACATAACATACTAATATCTATGGAACAAACAACAGCATTTCTAAGAGGAAAGTTGTAGCTAAACATGGCCATACTGAAGAAAAAAAAAAAATCAGAGGTTCTCAAATAAATAACAATGAACTGTTAAGAGTCCTGAAGAAGTAAGAACAAGCCAAATCCAAAAGGAGTAGTTGGAAAGAATTAAGATGAGGGCAGAAAATAATGAAATAGGAAAGACTCAGTGAAGTCGAGTTGGTTCTCTGATAAACAAGGGATGGAGATGTAGCTTTCCACAGTGTCTGATTAGCCCCAGCAGTGCATAAACCAGAGATGGTGGCACACACCTGTCATCTCAGCATTTAGGAAGCAGACATAGGAGATTCAGAAATTAAAGGTTATCTTCAGATATATATCTAATTTGAAACCAACCTGAGATACATAGGACCCTGTCCAGAGTAAACTAATGTAGGGAGGAGGGAGCAAAGAAAGAGAAAAAGGAAAGAGAGAAGAGAAGGATGAGGAAAGAAGAGGAGAGAGGAGACAGGGACAGAGAGGGACATACAGACAAGAGACAGACAGGAGCAAGATCAAAACACCCTTAGCAAAAATCAAAAGTAGGGAAAGAACTTCAAGATACAGACATGGGCATGGACTTCCTGAAAAACCGTCAGGTCACTCAGAAAATAATACCAATAATTAAAAACGGATCCCATGAAGTTAGAAATTCTGCTTTAGCATTTTTAAGCTCTTACTTGCCATCAGTGTTTAATTTTCTTTTGTCCAAGTAGAGAAGGAAAAACTGCCTCCTGAGGACACTGCCTCCGAAGTCCTTTGCTCTCTGAAGCACTGAGTGGCTAACAGAAGCAGGAGCTGGCTCACAGCCCCTGCTGTCAGTCTGCAGCAGAAGTCTACTCTGAGATGTTGTCCCATTAGAAGCCAAGATCTCTAAACCTTAACTGACACCACGATTGGGCAAACACCTTTAAATCCCTACAAAGTCCAACAAAATGCCTTCTTAATCTGAAGAAACAAAACACATATCCTTTTCTAGAGAGCCAAGTCTACACTTTAAAAACAATGCTACACTTTAAGACCTTTACAATGTGCTTTATTAATGCCACCCTTAAACATTTTTTGACCGTTACAAGCATTTTTATACATTCGCCTTATGATTACAATCTCACTGATTTAGAGAAAAACTTTGTGTTGATTGAAATGAGCAATCTCACTGCTTCACAGTGATGCTGACATTGCTTTTGTGATGCTCAACACTGAGGACAAGCTCCTCTCCCATTTGCACTTGAATAGGATTATCCAGAACCACTGCAGCCTGTTTCCAGTGGGAGGCTTCACCTGAGGTGTCCAACCTGACCTCGTCATCAAGGCACAAGTGAAACCAAAAAGGAACAGCAGTTACTCGTCCAGATTTACAAATGCGGACCTGTAGAAAGTGAATTTTGAACATTTCACCGTGGAAGTAAGTCTTTCTCTTTTTAATCAATTTGAATACAAAAATCAAAATTACATTTAACCATGAATTCAAATTTAATAACACTAGTGTTAAACTAGTATATATCCTATCTATTTTTTATGTTGTCTAGAAAATAAGATTTAAATTTTCAAAGGAAATGATAGACTATTTAAACATAGTATTACTCGTTTAAAGTAAAGGTTTATATGACAAGAGTGATCACCTAGAGTTGTCCTTACCTTTACTTCTCTATTGGAAGTGTTCAAATATGGAGTCATCAGATCTAATCTTAAGAGTTCCACAGGCTGGCTTAAAGGGATACATGGTAAAGAAGATAAATCCAAAAAAACACGGATAGGCACCTGAAAAGAGAGTATACTTTCACTTTTATTGTTTTTACAGTGGGGTTCCCTCTGTACTCAAACTGTAATTAGCTCCTTATTACAGAATGCTTTTTATTGCCTCATTTACTTTATGCATCAACCTAAGGCATGAAGCTTCCTGACCAGTTTTTCAGGATGAATGAACAAGGCAAAGTTCAGGTAGGTTCAACACCCTGCTGTGCTTTCTTAACATACACGCCTTTCTCATGGATGAAAGCACAGAACTTTTAAGTGGCCAAACCATTCCAAGAACATCTGTACCTAGAACATGTGGACAAGCAAACACTCTAACAGAAGTTATTACTGTGCTTGATCAGAGGCACCAAATTCAGCCAGACATGGTGGCACATGCCCTTAATCCCAATACTTGGAAGACAGAGGCAAGGCTATCTTTATGAGAGGCCATCATGGTCTACATACTGAGTTCCAGCCCAGCTAAGGCTACACAGTAAGGTCTTGTCTCAAACAAACAAACAACAAGGGGCAGGCACAAATCCAATCAGATTTATCCTGAAAAAACAAGCTCTTTTTCACAAGACAGTGGTTCTCAAAATCTTGGCTGCAAATTCAAGTCGCTGAAGAGTTTTAAAAGGTCCACCTGCTCAGGGTACCCCCCATGCTAATCTATAGTCAGGCTCGGGATTCTGAAGTTCTCAATCTCCATACGTAGCAATCTTAGTTACAATAGAGAGCTGCTTGCTTAGAAGACACTTCTCTCTCTGGGATATGCTAAGTTCAATCTTCATGGTGTTTTATAGCTAAAGCTCTCCTAGGCAATCCAGTCTTCTTCATTATGCTGTTTACTCCTGTTTATGCCAGTAACTGAAAACCCTACATTCCCACTTCTCACTGCCTGGGACTGAAATCCTTACAGCTCTACTCACACCTTACTGTCCTGTCCTCAGCCAAACCTCCTGGCCTGTCACCATCAGTCTAGAGCTTATAACCTGGCAAGCTCTCTAAAGTCAGTTCTCAAACCATTTTATGCACACCCCTAATGTTCCATCTACTCTTGTAGTTTTAAATGCCATCTATATGATACTGACTGCCAAATTTATATACTCAGCCTATAGTTTTACTTAAGTCCTTACCCAGCTCAATGACCCCTCCTGACACCTCCTATACACAATACAGCTAATCTGTTAGCTGCTTCCCCATATCAACAAATGGTAACTATCCTTCCTGGTGCTGTCCCGTGTTCTACATCCAGTCTACACAACTACTACTTTCAAAACAGCACACATGCTGGAGCCACCACCTCTCATTGCATTACTATGATTATGCCTTTGGCCAGCTTCCCAAGTGTTTTAATCCTAAGAGTCACCAAAATGATCTCTTCAAAACAAGTTTGTTAGACCATGCTACTGTTCAACCCTCTTTTTTTTTTTTTGTATTTATTTTTATGTCAATCACAGGTTAGGTACTTTGAATCCCAGGCGTAGCCCCCTCCCCCATTCCCTCCCACCCTCCCACTCCCTCCCTCTTCTCCTTCTTCCCCGCCCCCTCCAAGTCCA
>CM053744.1:104059172-104090833 GCA_028658305.1 Pachyuromys duprasi | reverse complement strand
ATTTTTTTTTTTTTTTTTTTTTTTTGCCTTTGTACAATCTTACCTATGTTTAGAACATTTTCTGCCTCTGAGACTTACTGCTGAATAAGCTCACCCTTTCTTGTTTTTACTGAGCTCTGGGCTGGCTGGTTCAACTCAGCTGTCTTGGCTCAAACTCCACTCCCAGCTAATTTAGTCAATCTGGCTTCTCTCTGGGCCTTTGTATTGCTCTGCTTGGCCTCACATTAACTCCAGCAATCTGCTCTACCTTCTTTCTCATTCTCTGGCTCATTCAGTTTTCACCTGAGTTCTCTCTCTCTCTGCAACCTGTCTATTACTGCCCTGATAAAACTGCCTTTCTTTCCCTCTGCATTGCCCCTTAAGTAGTTTCCCTTTCCTCTCTCGTGAGAGTTGGACATATCCAAGTCTGTCAAATCTTCTCTGATTCGTCACCTTTTCTGCTACTCAATTAGACCTCACTTTCAGACATGAGTAACTTTCTTTTACAAACTAACTTTACCTTCATTGCTTGGGATTAAAGTCTTGTACCACCACGCCTGGCCCTAAGCTTTTCTTTACTTAAAATTTGCTTTATACCAGGCTGGCCTTGAACTCAGATCTGCTTGCCTCTGTCTCCTGGATTAAAGGCTTGATTGTATTCCAGCCGGATCACACAGACTAGAAGGCTTTTGGATGTGATCTCTTGCCAGAATAGCCATATTCTCTACAAACTTTTGTTTGTTTTGTTTTTCAAGACAGGGTTTCTCTGTGTAGCTCTGGCTGTCCTGGGACTCTCTTTGTAGATCAGGCTGGCCTCGAACTCAGAGAGCTGCCTGCCTCTGCCTCCTGAGTGCTGGGATTGCAGGCGTGTGCCACCGTGCTCAGCTACGACAAGCCATTTATATCTTGCTCTTGTAAAATACTCTTGCAAGCAAGTTAGAATATGTAAGAAGCTCCTGGGAAACTCCAAAAACCAGCTCAGCTAAGCATCCTGATCTGGCAAAGACTAAAGGGCCTAAGCCCCTAAAATATTAGGAGAATTTTCTTCCTATTTGCTAAGCATGCTGTGTAAGAATTCAATAAGATTCCCTTTTAATAATATCAAATACTCTGTGAGCTCATTTGTATCTTACAAAAGAGGTGGTTGCTAAAGCTGCCACTGTAAAACCATGCAGCAAGTGCTGATTAGAATTGACACTGCTCCTCTGAACAAGTTTGCTAGTAGGTAGCCTGGCTCTTCTATGACCGTTCAGCCTTGAATTGTGTTACTTGTATGCCATTCTTCTATTATTTCTAAGAATTTCCTCTATTCATATATATTTTAAGATTGCAAAGTTGATCTATTTCATAATATTTTTCACTAACTGTGTGTTTAATTTTTTAAAAACCATAACTAACTTTGTAAAATTATATAAAATCTAGTCATAACATAATTTGTTACACACTTAGACTGTTTTCAATTTTTTTCTTTGCCTTTTTTTTAAAGAATTTATTTTATCATCATCACCATCAAGACAGGGACTCACTATATAGCCCTGACTGGCCTGGAACTGTAGATTAATTCCAAGGCTTTGAGACCTTAGCAGTTGGAAAGACCGTGTTGATGTTAAGTAACTAACGGGAGAAAGCCGGGATGTGGCATGGGCTTAGAAGCAGAGAGCAGGGATTAGAGTTGTAGACGGTAAATACTGTTAAGGATTCAAATAGAGATATTCAGTGGGCAATGAACCTGAATCTAGACGTCTGAAGTGTTGCAAATATGTATTTGGGGTTCGTTAGCATATAAATTATCTTTAAATCCAGGCGACTTGAGTTACATTCCAGAGGGGGTCAGTATAGCCAAAGGAGGACTGAAAGCTGGGGGTGCATTCCAACATGGAGAACAGTGACTACGTACCAGGCATGTTCTATGTCTTCTGTGTTGCTTGTAGATTGACCCACTTAACCTTCTTTTTTTGGTTGTTGTTTTTTCCAAGACAGACTTTCTCTGTGTAGCCTTGGCTGTCCTGGACTTACTTTGTAAACCAGGCTGGCTTTGAACTCATAGAGATCTGCCTGCCTCTGCCTCTGCCTCCTGAGTTGTTGGGACCTCAGGCTTTTGTGGCCATGCTGGGCTATTAACAACCTTCAAAACATCTTATCAAAGCAATGTTTTGTTTTGTTCTGTTGAGACAGAATTTCTCTGTGTAGCTGTGGCTGTCTTGGAACTCACCCCCCCCCCTCTACACACACACACTAGAAAGAAATAAGTCAGGTGTGGTAGGGTATAACTTTAATCCCAACACTCGAGTGGCAGAGGTAGATGGATCTCTATGAATTCAAAGTCAACCTAGTCTACATAAACAATTCCAAGCCCTGGGTTGTGGTGCACACCTTTAATCCCAGCACTCCTGAAGCAGAGGCAGGCAGATCTCTGAATTGAAAGGTAACATGGTCTACAAAGTGAGTTTCAGGATTGCTAGGGCTACACAAAGAAACTCCTTCACAAAGAAAATAAACAAAAGAAAAAAAGAAGTGAAGAAAAGACTGTTTCAAAAGTGCATCCCTGAAGTTGAAGTTTCTGATTTCTTTGGAAACTCAATTGTGTCATGTGAATATGTTATTTGTTTTGGTCCCAAGTGTGGAGTACGGGAATGTTCCCTTCCCCACACCCCTCGGAAGAAAACAGCCCTTTGTAAAGGCACTTGATGTTTGTCAGCTGGAAAATACCTGGTTTGAGGGGCATGTTTTTTGTGAGCTGGAAAACATCCTCCCACGGACTCTGAGAAGGCATAAGTAGAAGTCCACAGCCGGGGAGACAGGGCGTTTTGCATCTCTCTCTTAGCAATGGTTTGCATGGCTGTGCTGGTTTTCGCAGAAAGAAATGCTCCAGAGAAATTTTCTTGCTGCTTTAGAGGAGCTTTGCCTCTTCAGTGGCCTCATGCTGTTTGGGTGGAGTTTGGCTGCCTTTGCTGAGTGGTACCATTGCTTTTGCTGTTTTTGCTGTTTGCTGCTGCTGCTGTGTTTTGCTGTTTGCTGTTTGACTGGACTGCTGGTATTCTGACTATAGAGACTGTTATATCCCTGAAGAACCTAACGACCCTAATCAGCAAGAAGCAGCTAAAAAAGGTCTACAGTCCCTTTCCCTACTAATCTCTTACTTAACGTGGTGGAGGGAGGGCTGAAAGGGAGGTAGAGGCATTAAAGAACCTTAAATAAAGCAGGTGTTTAAAAAGAATCTAAGCCTACACATCTCTTTTCAAATTAACAACATATTCTATATTATTGAATATTATCGAATATTAGGGCGACTGAAAAATGTTTCTGTTCAAAATAAGAGACCAGGGAGCTTATTTGTTCTTCTATATCCTCTCCATACATTTCTTTTCTGACAGCTCTGGGTACTCAATCCCAAACCTTGCACACACTAGGTGGGCACTCTTCTGCTGACATGCACCTAATGCCTGATATTTCCTTCCGACTTTGTTATTTGCTTTCATGTGAGTCTTCCTCAAGTGCAGGCTTCCTAAAAGCTGGGCGCAGTGGTGCACACCTTCAATCCCAGCACAAGGGAGGCTGAGGCAGGCGGATCTCTGTGAGTTTGAGGCCAGCCTGGTCCACAAAGCGAGTCCAGGATAGCCAAGGCTACCCAGAGAAACCCTGTCTTGTAAAAAACAAAAACCAAACCAAACCAAAACAAAACAAAAAAAGGAACAGGCATCCTTGCATAAGCCTGATGACCCTGATGACCTGATTTTGATCCCAGTGACTGCATGCTTGGAAGAACCTCCCCTGTCCTCCACCTGTGTTCATGGCAAATGTGTGTGTGCAAAATGTAATTTAGAAAAAGGAAACTGTTACCACTCCTACTAGCTCATTGTATAATGTATGCAGACATTAATAGGATAGTTTCTAAGGCTGTGTATTTTCCTTCACAGACATGTACACGAGACAGGGAAGGATAGAAAGCACTATAATGGATTCTTTCAGAAAGGATCCAGGAAAATAATTCACATTGCTACCATGGGGATTTAAAAACAAACCAACAAACTTGGGACAAAGGTACAGGTAAGGAGATTAATAGTGTGCCTTTCAACCTTCTACCCTGAGGAAAGATGATGTGAACGGGGAGGCAGAAAGGAAGAATTTCAAAATGCTTTTTTAGGCAGATCAAGTTTTGAAGATAGAACCCGGAAGTAGCATCATCCTTACCAATAGCGCTTCTTCCAGAGTCTTGGAATAAAGCAGGGTTCTGGTAACTCAGTTGGTCATGCGGTCTGAAATAATCCAGCTAGGGGAGGAAAAACAGACAGGCATCTTCGTAAACCACAAGTGACTCCAGGAGCATTCCTCAACTGCACACAGGAGGTGATTGTAGCGGCATGTGCTGCCCAAGTGCTAGAAGAGCAGCATGGCCCTCAAGTGACAGCATCTGGAAAGAGAATCCAGAATGAGCTTACAGGCATGAAGATCAATTACAAACAAACAATAAAGTCACCCAAATATATATCCTGGTCTTCTTCTTCCTTCCTTTCTTCTAATTCTCTTCCTTCTTCTTTTTGAGACAAGTGTTTCTCTGTGTAATTCTGCTGTCCTAGAACTCACTCTTTAGACCAAGCTGGGCTCAAACTCATATCTCTGCCTCCTAAGTGCTGGGATTAAAGGCATGCCATAAGAAGCATTTTATGGACAAAACGTTAGCCTAAATTTATCAAAGTAACCTTACATAAATGTAAGTTATAAAAAAAACTTGATAAATTCAACACCTAAGAACCCAAAGCTCAGTGTTAGAGAAACTCCATGTCTTTTTCATTAGCATTACACTGGAACACTTCTGTATCATCAAATATTCTCCTACATTGTAATATACTGAGTGCTACACGTACATAGCACTCAGATATGTGAATATATAATAAATTGCTTAACATGTCCACTGCAGTCAAGTTCAACCTTTAAAGCTTGGCTTTTAAAAATCATATTAAGGGAGCTGGGGAGATGGTTAAGAGCATTATTAGGAATATTGGCCACTCTTCCAGAGGACCAGGGTTCAATTGCTAGCACCCACGTGGTGCTACAGACTGTTGTTAGGTCTGTAACTCCAGTTCCACGGGATCTGATGCTCTCACACAGATGTACGTGATCACTCATGGGGCTGCAGCAGGACGATTTCAAGCTGCAGGTCAGCCGTGACCGGAGGCTGACAACCATCTCGAAACCAAGAGCAGCTGCAGTGTCAGAGCCATGCTGGAATTATGATCATCTTCAAAATTTTTGGGACATGGGTGGGGGGAGGGGGAGGTGTAACCCTGGCTGTCCTGGAACTTGCTCTGTATACCAGGTTGGCCTTGAACTCAGAGAATTCTGCTTGCCTCAGTCTCCTGATTAAAGTTATTGTCACCATTGCTGGGCTTCATGATTTTTCTGAAAATTAGAATATTTCTCAGCAGAGGAATTGCCCTCAGAAAATCACAGAGTGCAATGTTACACGTCTCCAGGTAAATACCACCGAATTATTTCCAGAAAGAAGTGCTTATGTACATTTTCACAACATATGACTGTCTTCTCAATCTCTGATTGCTACTAGATTAACAACAGAAAGTTTAAAAATTGTGATAAAGTAGATGAAATGCACCAGTTATCAGTATAAATACACCTTAGTATATAACTCTTAGAGGCATTGAATAGAATTTAGTGATGTACAACCATCACCATTTCCATTTCTAGAACTATTCCATTGTCCCAAACAGGAATTCTATGTCCACAAAACAAAGGGCCTACATTTTCTTCTGGCTTTTCCAAGCTCCTCACCGCCTCCTGCTCTTCAGCCTCTTCTCTTTTTTGTTGTTGCCATGTTTTGTTTTAGAATGCTTTTAAAGATCTGTTTGTTTTTATTTATGTTATGTACATGTGTATTCATGTATGTGAATGCCTGTGTGTGCGCATGTGTATATGTGTAAGTGTGCGAGAAAAAGAGAGCGAGAGAGAGAGAGAGAGAGAGAGAGAGAGAGAGAGAGAGAGAGAGAGAGAGCAAGCTGAGCAAGAGAGCGCGAGCGAGCGGTGAGCGAGAGGTGGGGAGAGTGTGTCAGCAGATGCCCGCTGAGGCCAGAGGTCTCTGGATCTGCTGGAGCTAAGCTTACAGGCCCTTGTGAATGACCTGATGTGGGTGCTGGGAATCAACCTACGTCCTGTGAAAACAAGAGTAGCAAAGGCTCCTAATTCCTGATTCATCTCTCTAGCCTCTTGTTTTGGATTTTTTTTTTCTTTCTTTTAAAAAAAATTAAAATTTGTTTTGTTTTGCTTTTCGAGACAGGGTTTCTCTGTGTAGCCTTAGATGTCCTGGACTTGCTTTGCAGTCCAGGCTGGCCTCAAACTCTCGGTTTGAAATTTTTGAGTTTTCCGTAGCTCAGACTGCCTCAAACTTGGTACAAAGCTGGGGTTGGCTTTGAAATCCAGCCCTGGAGTGCTGGATTGTAGGTCTATGACACCGTGTGTGGCCTTCATGCTGTTCTTGGAAAGATGTGTTCTCAGTGGTTCTTGGAAAGGTGGCATACAGAGTTGGGTCACTCTTCACTATGTTTCCGGTCATCTGTGTCAAAGAACTCTGCTCACATACATGTGTCTCATGTGCTAGTAGACAAGTTGGAAATTCAGACTAGGGTCCAGAAGACTTACCCAAGCTTATTTATATTTTATTTATGTTTATATATAAATGAGCATTTGCTTACATTTCTGTCTGTTGCACAACACATGTATGCAGTGCCCTTGGAGTCCAGAAGAGGGTGTTGGGTGCCCTGGGTCTGAGTTCCAGACGGATTTGTACCAGCACGTGAGCTCTGAGACTCAATCCTGTATTTTTAACTGCTAAGCCATCTCTCTAGCACCAAATCTTTACATTACGACCGGCATAGCAACATACCATTTAAAAATGAAAACTCCACAGGAAAACAATAAATACTAGGTATGAAGGAGGTCAGCTCCAGGCAGAGGAGGAAGTAGATCTGGTTTCTCAGAGTGAAGTGATCGCGGTGAATGACAGCTGGAACCTTAGGTTCCTAGGGTCTCCTTTCACAGTGTAGATTGTATATTGCGGTGTCTATTCTATTTATAGCAAGATGACCAATTTGAAATATCTTAAGTTTTCCCTGGTTGCAAGGGAAAAAAACCAAAACAAAACATAGATTCTGGCCACTAAAGAGAAAGATATTTCATTCAGCTTGTGAGGTGTTAAGGAAGCCTGAAGAGCAGAGCCTGCCTGGAAGATGGCAGGTAGCCTGTGAGGAAGCAGGTCTTTCTATCTCAGCACGCCTGGCTGTACTACATGGACTTTGCCTCTCCGCTAGGGCTGTACTAGATTCAGAAGTCAAAGTCTTGGGAATGCAGGGCTGGTTTTCTGAGGTTAAGTCACATGCCTGGACCTTGGCTGTGGCAGGACCCAGAGGAAGACTTAGAGTGGAAGTCTCCAGAGAGCTCTTTGGATTCTCTAGGTTTTACTGAGCCTGCGTGGGCATGGTATCTGAGAAAATGGGTACCAGGGTGGAAATCAAGCTGCTGTTGGGAAGTGGGAATGCAGTGGAGTGCACAGGAAATGCCAACGCCCCCTGCTGAGAGCAAAGAATGGGAATCCATGGGAATCGGGCTCAGGGACCTGTGGGTGTTGTCTGGTGCAGGTTGGCTTCATGCTTTTCAAATGTTACAGGTGCAGCCACCTCCTCCTGCCTTCTTTCTCGTCCTCTTCTTCCTTCTGTCGTTCTCCCTTTTTCTTTTTGCCCCCTCTTCCCTCCTTTATGTCTGCTCTTAAGTACACACAATAAAGATACTATTTCTTTGGACAAATTGCAGATCTGAAGTTAATGAACCTTTGCATGACCAGAGGACAAGAGTACACATGCTCATACTTCTTCACATTCTACTTACTGAAGTAACAACACACTCTTGGGACTTGCCTTCAGTTGCTGTGGGCTGATTTTCCAGGGCCTGGATATTTGCCCAGTTGAAGGTCACACTGAGGAGAGCTCTCTAGGTCACACCAGGAGCACTTTGGATGCTGGGAAAAGCATTCTTTGCAGATGGCTTCCTTTTCCTCTCTGACAAGCATATGCATATAGCCCTAGTTACATACCCACTGTTGCATATACATGTTGTTAATATCTGGGCAAAACAAACTCCAAGGTCACTTCTTAGGCTAGTTCATCCACATGTCTCTGGAAAGAGGGCAGCCTTTGCCTGGGGCAGGGGGGTGTCTGTGGGCATTGGGGAATGCTTGCTCATTCATTTAGATAGACATTTTTATGACCTGCCTATTTTACGGCCTGCCTACCAAGTGCCCTCTCCTCCCTGCCAAGTCTTTCTAAAAGCTAGGGATGGGTGGGGAAGCAATAACTACAGTAATGATAGGGATCCACCTGGGGAAGGCATCGTGTGTGCCATGACCTACATCTCCTTTAGCCAGGTTCTTGTATCTTCAAATTTGAATAGGGCAGAACACCAGCTTTTTTTCCCAGAGGATATTAATTTAAATGTGGGTGGTGGAGCGAGAAAATCTGACCCCCTTCATGAAGCTTGTTTTCCCACTTCTCTCTGCTTCGTTAGGAGCGGTCACTTTTTAGCCAGGCTGCCCGGCTGGTAGGGGAGGCATCAGGGCACTGCTTACCCATGAGTTAGCTATTCCTTCTGGCTCAAGTCTACCAGATCGTACCTCCAGATGGGGGATTTTGCAGTGCTATGATGCCTTGCCTACTCCATGCCCTTAGTATCTACTGGCTTAATTTTCTTAGGGAGGATCCCAAGCTCTTTTAAGCTGTAACATTTGGGAGTTCTATCTTGTGCTATCTTGCTAGAAGTAATCGTAGATGCCTGAAGCTCATGCTCCACATCCTCATGGAAAGCAACAAGCATGGTGCAGAGCACATGGGATGTGCTACTCCCTCTCTAGCCCAGGTTCCAGCCACGTGACCAGCTTTCCAAAGCTGGTTCCTCTCTGTCTCTCTCCACAAAACAAGTGCATTTCTGCCTGTTAAGCCCAATCCTGCAGGTCTCCTGAGACTGACTGTCACATACTCACCAATACTTCCACATAGTCCAAAGTATCCTTGGGAGCACCATGTTCATTGTCCCAGCACTGCTCAGAGTTTTCAGTTAACATTTATACTTGGGGGTGTTTGCAGATCTTCGTTTTGCTTTGTTTTGTTTGAAGACAGGGTTTCTGCACGCATCTTTGGCTGTCCTGGACTTGCTTTGTAGACCAAGCTGGCCTCAAACTCACAGAGATCCGCCTGCTTCTGCCTCCCCACATGCTAGGATTCAAGGCCTGTACCACCATGCCTGGCTAATAGGTCTTTTTGTATGATGAAGGTTGCTGGTCCGTGAAAGTGAGGGCCATGCTTGTTTGGCTCACTCTTGTCATTGAGAACTCATGCTGGAAGTATCTCTCAAGTGCTGAGTTCTCTGACTCCTGGCAGCAAGAGGAGCTGTGCTGCAGGTCACACGGTACGGCCACCGCAGTCCTGGAGGCTGCAGCCCTTTGGGAAGAATGCTTTAAAATAGTGCTAACCCAGCATTATGCTCTCAGCACAATCTTTCGAAAGCGGAGGCCACAAACTCTAGGAAGTATTCTGTAAAGAAATACAAATGTTAGTAAGTATACCAATGCATTTGGACAGTTATTTGGTGGTAAGCTGTCTTTTAAGGAAAGGCACATTGTGGATTGCTAGCAGTAGTTACAGGTAAGGAGAAGAGAGAGGTGAGAGGGGCCTCTTCATCTCCCCTCACTATATTTTTCTTCATGGTGAGAAGATGTGCATAACAAAGCATACCACCTTAATGGTTTTTAGGAATGCAGTTCAGTGCTGTTAGGTATATTTACCTCCCTGTGCGAGCATCACTGATAATAATTCACTGGCCCATCCTGAAGCTGCTTCGTGGGTTAACCTGTCCTTTGCAGGCTTTGCCTGCCTCTTTTCCATAGTAATTGAGGGCATGGCTAGCCTGTACAGTGTAAGGGAATGCAGTCCCCCCCTAACTGGCTTGATTAGAATTTGATTAGAATTTGAAAGAGTTGTAGAGCCATACCTTAGGAAGGGTATGGCTCCTGGGTGTATGGAAAGATTGCAGTCATCTTGATTCTGGGAAGGAAGCTTTCGAGCAGCTAAAGTCAGCTGTTTGCTGGTGACGAGAGGGCTGCAGGAGGAGGCTAGGCCGTCTACACAACCTCAGTGCCTGAACTTTTCAGTGACGTGGTCCATCCATGTACTCGCGAAGCCGCATTGGCATTTTCTTCATTGCTGTTGTCTGTTGTTTTGTGAGAAGTAGCCTCAGGTAGTTTGGACGATACCCAGCAGCCACCCCTCCATTTCGTCCTGCTCTGTCACCCACTCAGAAGTTCCTCACTCAGAATAAGTGTCAGCCTGTGTTACACTTTTATTTTGCTGTTGTTGTTCAACATTTATTGTCCTTATCTTTCTGTGGTCATCTAACTGATAAAGTACCATATTTCCCATTGCAGCGAAATAACTCTGTATGGCTTAGTTCCGGCCAAACAGTTGAAAAGGAAATCCTTTTTAATGATATGCATAGGAAGGCTGAGAAAAGCTGACCTGCGTTGGCTTGGGGCTGAGGTCCTTTGGTCTTTTCTCCTTTTTTTTTTTCCCCTCCAGAAGGCTCCTTGGAAGCCATGTTTCATTGTAAGGTTGCTTACAATGCTTACCTGGGCGCTTCCCAGCTCATTGTGCCACCTTGTTGTCTTCTGGACTCGAGAGGGAAAGATAGGTGGACCCTTCAAGGCTGCCTTATAGAGAAACTCTTCTGGCTAAAACCATTCTTCATTTGAATTCTCTGCTAGTTTATCTGAGCCTAATTCAATTCGTTCTCACAGCCTGAAGCATAGCATGCAGCCAGTAGCACTTGCATTTGGCTTTACAGTGGCAGTTCTGGGCCTCCCTGGGAAACTTGGTCTGGACCTGAACCATCACAAGCGGTGGGGCTCCCTCCCAGGTACCCTCTTTCACCTAGGCTGAAACTTGAGTAGGTTGTACTGAGATTGAGTCTGGAACTAGCCTGGCACCCAGCAAAGCCCAACAACTCTGATGTAGGTAGTGTCAGCGGGTCCCTGACATGCTGCAACATTCTCAGACATTGCAGAGGGTTCACAAGTCGTATTCTGAAACTGGCCCAGTCCATCTCAGGTACCACTGCTCTGGCACATTGGTTTCTTTCAATAAATAACATTTCCATCCACCTATCTTGCCATTATTCCAGGAGCTTGGGTTCATTTTTGACACTTTCCTTGCTTCCAATGTCCGGACAATTTTGCAGTCATAGAAACTTTCTCTAAGATATAGCTGTTTCCAATGTCACCTTGGAGAGTTAAGCTATGCCATTTCTTTTCAAATAGCTTTCCTCAGGACTCTCCTCCTCCATACAACTGCTAGAGAGAAATCTCAAGCCAGATCATATTCCTACCATGCCTTTAAGGCTTGTTCTAGCATGGAGATGACAGCTCCAATGCTAAGCATGGCCTCCAAGGCTCTTTATACCTGGGCCCTGTCCATACTTGTCCACAACTACGAATGCACTTCCTGTCTCTCTGGGTTTTCCTATTCTGGACATGTTGTACAAACGGATGATATCACATGTAGCCTTTGTGGCTGTCTTCCTGGCATCGTGAGTTCAAAGTTCATTGTTCTACAGGGCATGTTGTCCTGTGTTCCTTTTCACGGTAGATTAATTCTACACTGTATAGACACATGCACTGTGCTTACTGGTTCAGCAGCTGGTGGCTATTTGGGTTGACTCATTTTGTACTGTTCTGAACACTCATGCACAAGTGTGTCTGTGGCTGTATGTCTTCATCCCCTAGTTGCCTTCTCTTGGAAGTGCTGATCATGAATCGATACTGTCTATGTTGGACTCAGCTTCCGTAACCTCTCTTTTGGAAGGTATGCTCAGTTGGTTTTTAAAAATTATTTAGTGTGAGTGTGCATATAGGCACAAGGTCAGAGGACAACTTTCAGTAGTGTTTTCTCTTTCTACTCTATGGGTCCTGAGAGCTGCACTCAGGTCATCGGCTTGGAGGCAGGTATTGTTAGCCACTGAGCAATCTAGCTGGCTGTCTTAGTTAGGGCTCTATGGCTGTGACACGCCGACTAAGGCAACTTTCAAGAAAACATTTGACTGGGGGCTCGTTTACAGCATCAGGGGGTTAGTCCATGTCCATCACGGCACTTAGCATGGGGCAGACAGGGCTGGTGCTAGGGCAGGAGATGAGAGCTTACATCTTAATACACAAGCATGAGGCAGAAAAAAAAAGAGACTGGGACAGGTAGCCCACCTCCAGTGACAAACCTCTGGCAGTAGGGCCACCTAATCCTTCCCCCGAACAGTTCCACTCTAGGACCAAGCATTAAGATCTACAGCCTATGTGCGTTGTTCTTATTCAAGGGAATCCACTGGCCCGTGCTTTGCTTGCGAGGTAGGACCTTGCTCTGCAGGCCTGCCTGGCTTCATACCATGTGTTCAGGACTTAAACCCTCAAGCCTCTTGCCTCAGCTTATGGGATTCTGGGGTTCTGGGCCCCAGGCACTATGCCCAGCTAGGTTTAGTTTTTGTGTGTATTTGTGGGAGGCTGTAGTGCTGGAGTGCTTGGCTCTTTCGCAGGACCCTAATTCAATCTCCAGTTTCCCCTCCCCTTTGCCTCTCTCCTCCCTTACTGATTTTAGTAGGAAATGAACCTTTCAAACTGCCCAGAAGTTATTTGGAAAATATCTTAAACCGGGAGGATGGATAGTAAAACAACGCTTATCTGGGGGTTTGGCCCTCAAATGGTGCTGTTTTCTAACAGGAGAGTTTACGGAGTAGGCTTATTTAGCTGCGTCCAGAGGGTTAGCATACAGCTTTCGGGCCAAACAGACTCTTAATTACTGCACTCAGCCTGAACGTTTTAAAGAATCGCTTTGAAGTTTCCTGGTACTATTACCATCATTAAACCTTCACATGTGAACATGTGTTGTGAGTTTGTGAAAAATGTATGCCATGTGTGCACATCGTAATTGCTTTAAAAATTGTTGGTTGATTAGGCGTCTCCAGCGAATGATTTGGTGTACGCATTTGGGGGACGTACTGAGTTCTGTTTTAGAATGCATGGAATACGAAACGATTTTTGTGGGCACACTAACACGAATTCACACGTGTCTTCGCCCCCTCCCATCAGGTGAAAAACCACATACAGTCTGGCATTTACTTTCCGCGGGCTATTTTTAGAATAAAGGTCGCCTCTCTTGCCCGTGTAAATTTAACCTGCGGAACAGAACAGAAAACAGGGTCAACGCGACTTAACTACGTGCTCCCTTGCCCTAAGTCATTCGGCTCGGACACGAGGAACAATGTTCTAGAAGCTGCAAAGCCAACGCCGAGGTGGGATGTGGGGCGCTCCCGCGCAGCCGGCGCGGAGGACAAGGAGGGCGAGCGCCCAGCCTTCCCGCCCTCGCCCGGCAAGGCGACCTTCCCCGGGTACACAGAGAGATGAGTCAATCATTTCCGCTCGCCCTCGCCGACCGAAGTCGTCTGACCGCGGGGACCGAGCCCTGCTATTAAGACTCCTTCCCCTTCGGTCGGGCGCCCGCTTCGACGACCCGCCTGAGTCACCTGGACCGAGCGAGCGGAGGCCAGGGCGGCGCAGGCGCCCGAGGGCGGAGGGCACCGACTGCGTCCTCCACCGCGGCCGCCTCGGAAGGAAGAGGAGGGGCGACGGCGCGTGGGGAAGAGAAGGAAGAGGCGTCCGGGGAAGGGCAGGCAGGGAGGAGAGCCGAAGGCGCCGGGGAGGGAGAGCAGGGGCGTGGGCCGGGGCGGGGCGGGCGCGCCCGGGGCGGGGCGGCGGCGGGCTCGGCGGCTGCCGGGGGCTGCCGGGATTGGGGAGCCGCGCCGCAGTCGCCTGGGTCGCTGGGCTCGGCGGGGCATGACTGCGCCGCGCTGGCCGCGCGCTCCGCTCTGCTAGCCGCGCGCCGCCGCTCGGAGCCCCGCACCTAGCCGCCGCTCGGAGCCCCAGCTCGGCCTGCGCCCGCGCGCCCCGCTGCAGTCATGGGGCTGCAGCCCCTGGAGTTCAGCGACTGCTACCTCGACAGCCCGTGGTTCCGGGAGAGGATCCGCGCGCACGAAGCGGAGCTCGAGAGGACCAACAAGTTCATCAAAGAGCTCATCAAGGACGGGAAGAACCTCATCGCCGCCACCAAGAGTAAGCGGGGCCCGCTCGCGTTCGCGCTGCGGCGCGGCGAGGAAGGCGGGGAGGAGCGTCCTCCCGGCCCGGGTGGGATGGCTCCGAGCCCCGAGCCTGGGCTGGAGGAATAGGAGATTCTCTGGGGGATAAACTCCAGGACATTCCTCTCCCGGGCGCTCCGGGCGCGCCCCTAGTCCCGCCCCGGCCCCTCGGAGGCGCGGGGCTAGGAGCCCTGCGTGGGAGCTGCCCCGGGGCTCCCGCCTGGCCCCGCGGAGCACGCCTCTGCGCCGGCCGGAGCGAATGGAGACTCGGCCCCGGAGTCAGGGTTTCGTGCGCCCTAACGCTGCTCCCAGTCTCCTTCGAAACAGAGACATCAATCAGTTCGACAGTTTTGTCTCCTAACCTTTCCAAGTAACTTTCTTGGGGATTCTTGGAGACCCTGCCTGTAGTTGAGTTCTTCAAAAGTCCCTTAACTTACACCTCTCATGCGTTCCCTTTCTCTCTTGCGCGACAGCCCCGACTTGGGTCCCTCGTGTGCTAAACCAGAAAGTCTACCTGGCTTTGTGCTGCCTTCTGCACATTCCTTCTGTCCTGTGCTGAGGCGGGTTCAAAGATTGGGGATTGAAAGGGTCAGTGGGCAGACTGCCCCCTGCTTCTGGCCCGTGGTGCCTGTGAGTAGGAAATTATCTCTTCAGGCTTGATGCCTTCCATCTCGGTCCGATCCCATATTCAAGCAAGCAAACCATCCCATATACAAACAAACAATCCCATACTCAAACAAACAAAGAAACAAGCACGCAAACAAACCCTCAAGAAGTAGAGGCCAGTTAAAATTCGTGCAGAAGCAGTTGTAATGCTCTACAAATGGGGAGAAGTTCTCCAGGGCCAGGTGCTGGCATCCAGGCCACACTGGAACCCTGAGTTCCTTCCTTGAGTTACCCTGAGCCTCTGCTTTCCCCTTAAAAACCTGACTGCCCTGGGGCCCAGCTCCAGGGCTGCTACCCAGCCTCCTGGTTCCACGTTGCTTAGGTTCCCTGGTTCAATAGCGGCTCTCCTTGGAGTTTATTCCATGTGTTTGTAGGAGTCACCCCTGGAAAAATACCCCATGCATACTCTCACCACGCTGTTTTGCATCTCGGAAGATGAAACCATGCTAAGCGTGCCTTCTCATCTACCCAACCAAGTGCCTGGCCCAGTTAATATGCACTTAATGAATTAGTGCATTAATTGAAATATTTTTTAATGGGAAGAATTTAGTGGAGCTGTCCCTGTAATTTTGGAAGCAAGTCACTCAACTTCTCTGGACCATCTCCAAGGTTCCTTTGGTTTTGTGATCTCTTCAGTGTTGCGGAGTTGGGATTGGGAGTTACTTTGTGGGAAACAGGAGGATAGTCTGTGAATGTGGAGGAGTGAAGGCGGACAGTGAGAGGGGTGAGAACCATCCAGGAGCTGTGATAGGTCTGTATTCAGATTTCTTTGGCCCAGTGTTAAGTAGCATCACTGGACGGGGACATGCTTGTAAAGTGTGCGCTCTTGTGCCGATGTGCACAAGTGAGTTCAGAGGCCAGCTCTATGGAGTTTGAGCTCCCTTTCCGTGTTCATGTGGGCTCTGGGGGTTCAGGTCTCAGTTGTCTCCATCCAGTCTGTTTTGTTGGCTAGAGCTTCCCCTGAAGCTAGGGACATGAGGAGAGGGGCAGATGGCAAAGTTAGTTTGGCCATGGATAGGAAGCTATTTCTGTGGCCGTATGTTAGCTGCTCCACTGGCAGGAAGCATGCCTCATGTTCCTGGGGCAGCCGGTGTGTATGTGCGTGCGTGCCGAGTGTGTGTTGGGGTTGAGGTGGTGGGTGGGATGTTAGCCTTCCTTCTCAGAAGGTAGACCTTCTGGAATTTGTGACTTCGTGTCTTGATCCTTGTGCTTGTGGGTAAAGATGAGACACAAAATGGGTGATTATGTTATTTAGGAGAGCAGCTAGACATTAGTATCTTTTCAGCCTTAGTTTTTTTCCCCCCCGCAATTATGAAAGCTTTAGCATATCCTCTTTAGGCAAGTTGGAAGGACCCTGGCCTTTCCCCGCTTGGCCATGAAAGTTGGCCTCTACTTCTTAGCAGAGATTGAGAGGGCGGAGCTTAAGTAAGGAGAGCTGGGTTAGTTCTTTGCTGTGGGGTCTGGCTTGGTCAGGTGGTTCGTGCAGTTCTTACCATGCTTCCCCTTGCTGCACTTCTTGGCAGCATCAGTCAAATTCCCCAGCATTTGGAAACCCGCCATGAGGTCACTTAGCCAGTTGTCTGTCCGTAAGTTTGGATTCTAGAGATCCAAGAGAGGACATTAGGGCAAGGGTCCTCAGAAAGAACAGTCATCAAGCTGGTCAGCACTGCCCGACTGCCTCGATTTCTTAATTTTTTATAATTTGGTTCGCAGAACAAGGCCTTTTGTGCTTTTCTTTGGATTGTGTGTTTAAGTGATTTCTGTTCTTCATTGCCCTGCAGGAAGACACCTTGACTTGTCATTTGAATGTCTTGAACCATTTTTTAATTCTTCAATAGTGTGTAAGGAAGTTGGAGGCCTGGAGGCTTCCTGGTGAGTTCTATTCCATGGCAGCAGTAAGGAGCGCCTACAGTTTGATGCTGTGTGGGCACTATAGAGAAGTCCTGCCCTTGTGTGTGCTTTCTCTAGTGAATTCACTTCAGCCTGAGGAACAGTTTTGAACTATCTGTACTGTGCTCAGTTCTTGAAATAAAGTATATGAAACAATACCAGCCAAGCCTGGGCTGTGGAGGTACACCCCTGTGGTCCTAGTATTCCGGGGGCTGATGCAGGAGGATTGCAGATTGAGCCTACTTTGGGTTACCAAGTGAGACCCTATCTTAAGAAACTAAACTGTGGAAGGCCTGGAGAGCTGGGTCCCCTGCTCTTCCAGAGTTCGATTTCCAGCACTCCTGGCAGACGGGTCACCAGTACCTGTAACTCCAGCTCCCGGGGACCTGGCACCTTTGTCCTCCGTGGCACTTGGATTTGCACGCACATAACCCCACACAGACACATACACATACTCCAAAAACAAAACAACAAACAAGACACCACCAGCAACAACAAAACAAAAACAGAACCTGAAGGGAGTAAAAACGATTAAGTGGCAGTGTCCCTGTGGTGTCAGGAACAAGTCTGTGGTAGGGTGCAGCAGGGGAAGACAGCTGGAAGTTTTAGAACGCCGTGAGGGAACCTTGTCAGATTGGAAACAGCTGAGAAGCCGGAACACTTGCAGTGCTGGGGGAAGAATGAGGTGGCCGGGAGGGAGCGTTCGTGTCAGAGCAGACTGACAGGAATGGGAAGGTCAGTTTCTGGTTATAGATTAAGGTGGGGAGTGGGAAAAGGGTAAGCCAAAGGCTTTTGATGGAAGCTTGACATAAGGGGAGAGAGATGGGTTAGACTAGAGGCTGTGTATTTTGTGTGTGCGTGTGTGTAGGATGGGCTTGAATAGCATGGGGCCTGGGGTGGTTGGGTTGGGAGAACTCCAGAGAAGGAGAGTCAGTAGCTTCTGTGGGAGATTGGGAGATCATCCACTCACCTCAATGGACTCTTTGTTCAAATGGCTTTTTAGTTCTTGCTTTTGTCATTCATCCCCTCCCGTAGAATGACCAGTGTCCACTTTCAGAGCAGTTGAAACGACTGTGCACTTTCCAGGAGACGCCTAGTTTTAGGTGCTTGTGATTTACACAGAATGCTTGACCTGTAGGATAAACAGCGTCAGCAAACAGTCTTAGCTATCGGTGATCACTCCTTGGTTAAATGAGGTGCTCTGCAGTAAGCTTGTGTTGTCTGGCTTTGGGAGAGCCCCCTGTCTCCATCGTGTACAAGTGAAGGACCAGAGGGTCCTCTGTCATTCTGAGCCTCTTTCTGGAATGGGCCTGCACAGGCTAGGGTTTGATATTTCTAGGCCTTTGTGATTTAGTGGCTTGTACTTTGTTTCAGTGAGGCAAACAGTAAAAAACCCCTTTCTTTCTGTATACTGGTTGAGAGACGTTCTTTTGGGGAAATTTCTTACGTTGCCCTTACACATTATAGTGAGATTTGGAGGGCTGGAGAGAATTTCAGTTCTCTCGTCACTTGAGGGTTCGTGGATCAGTGCAGGTTGACTGAAGTGTCGGGGGAGGCCCCGAGCACCTGGAAGAGCTTCTTCAGCGCCGTCTTCATCCAGGAGACCCCCCTGCCACTGAGCCTGATTTTGTCCAGGTGACTCAGGGACAGCTTCTTAGGGATAGTTCTGGCTCAGTCCTGACCGTGCTGGAAAGACACAGGTGGGAGAGGCAGGGTCCTGGAAACCGTGCACAGGCTGAGAAGCAGAATTCGCTACACTCTGTTTAGGTCAGTCCATTTTCTTGGTCTGGCAAATTGTTTTAACATTGAGAATCCCAAGGACTGGGGATGTAGCTTAGTCGGTAGAGTGCTTGCGCAGCATGCATGACGTTTAATCCCCAGCACCCACGAGCCAGGCTTGGTGGCAGAGGTTGTAATTCCAGCACTCTGAAGAAGGTGTGGGTGGGTGGATCAAGGGTTCTTGGTCATTCTGTGCTACACATAGCAGGCTTTAGGGCAATGTGAGATAAGTGAAAAGAATGAAGATTCCAATTCGGTGAAGCTGACTTGACAGGAAGCCTGCTGGAGACATGGGGAAAGATTGTCTTTTACCTAGGGGACAGAAAGAAGGTTGTCACTCTGGGTTGTGGAGTCTGGGACTGCTCCCTGCTGTTTGGACCATGAGTGGAACCAGTCTGAGAGTAATGAGCCAATTACATCTGTGTTCTTGGTGCTGCGTGAGCCATGAATTGTTTTAGGCCAGAGGCTACATCTGCATATTTGTTAACTCACAGTGGGACAGTCTGGGTTGCTGTTCTCCCTTTTGTTTTGTTGGGATTGGGATGGTAGGTTTGTGCTGATGAGGCTGCCAAGTGGGAATCAGAGCAGTATAGAAAGTGAAATATGTGAAAAGGCTCATAAAATTCCAGGTCTAACTTTTCCCTGAATAGAGAAATGTTTGTGCGTGCTTTTTGTCCTGAGTACCTCTCACCGAGGACCCCCCCGCCACTCTCCTGCAGTTGGGGCCTCATGTGGAATAAGCCTTAAGCCCCCTACTCGGAGTTTATTTCCACAGCCTGGTCCCTTGTAGAAATGTGGGCTGGCTGGGGAAATAATTAGGATCAGGTGTGAGCTGCGAGGAGGGAAGATGGGCTTGGAATGCGTTTCTCACCGAAGGTGGTCCTTGGTTCCATTTAGAGTGGGTTCTGACTTAGAATCCACCAGCAGCGGGGCATTGCTCATTGACTGTTCACTGTTCAGTGAGCTGATGTCCTTGTGTGAGCCATCCCATCTCCTGGGCTTCTTTTCCTTGGTTTATTTGTTTGAGACACAGTCCAGACGGAAGCCAGGCTGGCCTCTAACGTATGACCCTTTCCCCTGAGTCTTGTAATTGCTGGAGTCACGAGGTGTTCCCCACCACAGCTGGCTCCTGGGAGATGGTCTTTTCCCTCAGTTCTTCAGGCTTTTGGAAGATGACTGTGAAAGGGGCGGGTGTTTTTCGTTTTTGTGTTTCTTCTTTAAAGCAGCTGATGAGCCAGGTGTGGTAGTGCGGTGCTTATAATCCCAGCACTCAGGAGGCAGGAGTAGGGGACTCTGAGTTTGAGGCCAGCCTGATCTTCCTAGAGTGTCAGGACAGTTGAGGCTGCCCTGTCTCAAAACAAAAGTAACGGAAAGGTATGAAAGAATATAACAATGAACAGCATAGCCTGTCAGTCCCTGTTCAAATGGAGCCACTTAGTAGCAGTGGAACCCGCTTCATTAGTCTGGGTTGACACATGAGAAACATTGAGAATAAACTCAAAGGTAACATTATGCTATATCATCTCTAAGGCATTTTTCTTGGGGTAAAGAGGCTGCTGTGGCTTGTAACAGTTAGCTAACCTTTTGGTACTCACTACTCCTAAACAATGCATTTGCCCAAATGGTCATTGCTGCTGAGCAAGAACAGAGTTGTCAGACTCTGGAAAGAACCACATTCTGGCAGTGCTGGAAAGTTCTAGAAATAAGTAGTGCTCACCAATACCTTGGGGAAGCCCAATTCACAGTGATGAATGTCAAGTTCAAGGTATCACAAGGCTGTTGACCTCTAATGGACCATGAACAGCTGAGGTGCCAGCAGCTAGACAGGAGTGCCATCCAGTTGTTCTGGGTTGAAGTGGTAACACTGGTGATCAGAACTTTGAGACACTTAACCCCATGGAAATGTGCTTGGCGATATTAAATCGTTCTCTCTCATGCAGCTGTTGGGCAGATGTACGCTGTTACTGTAAATCATGGTGGGCAGATGTGACATTGTATAGACCATTGTTTGACCACTGTTGAGGTAACAGTATCTCCTGTCAGGTCTGAAGTCTTTTGTTAGGAATTTAAATGAAGACGTTGTCTCTGGCTTTCAGTCCTCTAACTTTACCTTTGATTTTCTAAAAGTTTTTTTTTTTTTTTTTTAAATAAAGGAAACTTGCCAAGCTGGGTTTATTTTCAATTTTAGTGGAGGAATGTTGAACTTCCCAGATTATTCTGAGAAGTATCTTGAATGTCTTACTAGATTCCTTTAAAAATTAAACCTCAGAGACTTAAAAATTATTCTTTGGGCCCAAGATGGCTCAGTGTTTTAGAGTACATGTTACTTTTGCAAAGCACATAGGTTGAATTTCCAGCACCCACGTGGTGGCTCACAACCATCTGAAACTCCAGTTCCAAGGGACCCAACACCTTCTTTTGACCTGTGTGCATACAAGGCATGCACATGGTATACACAAATCATTCATACACATACAATTAAACATCTAAAAACATCAAACATTTCTTATTTAAACTGTGTATGATAATAGCTAATTAGTTACATATTGACTGTTTTACTTGATGCTAGACTCATTATTATATATTAAGACTTTCTCCATGGTGTTTTGCTATCATGCTCTATAGATTAGGAGACAGTTTAGAGACGTTTACTTGCATGTCTGAATGGCAGTTGTGTGGAGGTAGAATACAACCATGGCTTTGTCTGATTCCCCAGCCCGTAATCACAATAACAAGCCATCCCAGAAGAAGGTGGTGTAACCTGTGTGTAAATGTGGTCCTCTGCAGGGATGTACAGTGGCAAATCCTGGTTATCTGATAGTGTACATTTGATAATCTGTAGAATATTCTTACTAGCTCAGTACAGTGACAGTGATTTAAATATCGAAGTGTGATTGTGGTTATTATAAGGAAAAGTGACAGTTTATAAGTATAGATATTCAGAAGTTATTTTAGTTTAAGATCCTTTGCAAGGCATAAATCTCCACTCAAAATTCTTTTCTTCCTTTCTTTTCTGTCTTCATATGCCCCTTTCCCTTGTTCTTCCATCTTGTCCTCATCTCTTCTTTTTAGGTTTCTGTCATGTAGCTCTGGCTGCACTGGAACTCATTTGTAGCTGAGGCTGGCCTCGAACTCACAGTGATTCTCCTGCCTCTGCCTCCCTGAGTGCTGGGATTACAGGTGTGTGTCACCATGCCTGGCTACCCCGTTTCTTATTTTACTTTTTAGTTGAGAAAATTTTGTAGAATTTTTTTTTAGATTTATTTATTTTACGCATAAGTCGTCTGTTTGCAGGTATACCTGCATGCCAGAAGAGAACTTCAGATCACATTGTAGATGGTTGTGAGCCACCACGTAGTTGCTGGGACTTGAACTCAGGACCTCTGGAAGAGCAGTGTTCTTAATCTCTGAGCCATCTCTCCAGCTTCTAGAATTTTTCTTTCTAAACTTCAAAATTTCAAATAGGCCCAAGGACATAGCTTATTGGTAGAGTATGAATGAGACCCTGAGTTTAACCCCCAACACTGGAAATAAAGGTTCAAAATATTCCAGAAATATAAGAAGACACAGAACTTTATAATTACCCCCATGCACTTGTTGTCCAGCTTCCAGCGAATGAGTGAGTGAGTGAGTGAATGAGTGAGTGAATGAGTGAGTAAGTGAGTGAATGAATGAGTGAGTGAATGAGTGACTGAGTGAGTGAGTGAATGAATGAGTGAGTGAATGAGTGACTGAGTGAGTGAGTGAGTGAATGAATGACTGAGTGAGTGAGTGAATGAGTGAGTGAGCGAGCAAGCGAGCAAAGGAACGCCGGTTGCTTCTCATTCTCCCTGAAAAGCTGAAACTGTCTGTCTCTGTTCTTACTGTTGCTAGACTTTCGGTGCTCTGTTTCTTTTTCCCAGACAGGGACTCTCTTGCAGTCCTGGGTGGTCTGGGACTCACAGAGGCCCTCCTGCCTCTGCCCCTGGGTTAGACACATGTGCCGCCACACCCGGCAAGTCACTAGGCTCTTTGTAGTTTCACAGCAGTTGTGGCGTGCTCGTAGACTTTACATGATGGTTATACACATGTATTCCCCCACCACATTATATTTGTGGCATTTACACTTCTGATATATAGTTCTGTTGCATTATAGATCTGCTTTATATTTGTGTATCCCAGCTCCACAAATATAGCGAGACAGTAAGTATGTCTAGAGCGTGTTCATTACAAAAGCCTTATTGTGAGAAACTGAAAAGACTACCTTTGAAAATGATCTATAACTAGTGAATCCATGGGTCCCTTAAGAGGTTTTGAGGTGGTCAGGCTCAGACCCTGGGCCTGTGTGTGCTGGGCAAGTGCTGTCTCTCTCTAGTACTTAGGTGCATCTCTAGTGCTAAATCGTGTTTTCAACGTTTTGTGTTATTTGCTCAGTGCTATAATCAGAGAAAGCCAGTGCACATTTCACAGCTTAAGAAATGACTGACTGGTCTGAATTAACAATAAAAAACCTTGGGGGCTTTTTTTTTGGTGTAATTTAAATTAGACTTTCAGTGTTAGAACATAAAAGGAAAATGATAATTGTGCTTCTAAACACCATGTACATGAAGAAACTTTAGCTTAGATGGAAGTATGAGTGTGAGGTAGAAGGCCTGTGAGTGTGAGGAAGGACTGTTTAGTGTCCTGAGGTAAGGTGGAAAGGAGGCCAGATGGAAGGACAGAAAAGTGATGGAGACAGGAGAAGGAAAAGGAAAAGGAGGCCTTCTCCTGGAATCCAGCTCAGTCTCTTGCCAGCAGTGAAGCAAGAACTGCATGTAGCACAAGTCCAGGCCTTTCTCCTCTCTCAGCTGTGACCCTACAGGTGGGGCACCCTGCTTCAGTGGCTTCTGCCTCAAGACTTACCTACCTTATCCCACTTAGATCTCATTTACCTAAAGAAAGACGGAAGGAAAAGAGCTTCCTTTCCAGCGTTTTCAGATGTGACCTGAGAGCCACCAGTGCATGTGAAAGGCTAATGCCAAGAGAATTAGTTAATTGCCCACCCCTCCCCCCTCCCAGTGCTCCTCCCCCATTTTTTCCATCTGTTGTGTCTGCAGTTCTCTTGGCGAAGCACACCTCTTTGCTCTTGGGTGTAACTTACTTTCTCTCCCCGAATTATGTCTTGGAGTTTGGCGAACATTAAAGTAGTTTTGTTAAATCCCACCTCTGCTTCATAAACTTAATCTGGTCCTGAAGTTCTTTCCTGTGTTGAAGTTGTGAGTCAAGGTCACCAAAAGATTAGTGAATCTCTTCAGGCTGCCGGAGGTAGCCGCCTGGAGCTGTGGCTCCTCACTACTGATGGACCCATGGCCCACTTTACCTGGTTTCCAAATATGGAAATTCCTCCTAGACTGGCCCCAGGTCTGCTTCCCACTAAGCAACCCGACAGAAGCTTCCCACCCGCCTCTGACCCAGCTAGGTCGGCTTCCCTGGTCGAACTAGATTTTCTTCCCTGTGTTTCCCGAGGAAGATGTTAATCCTGTGCCATTTAATATTTCATCTCTGTGATTTCTCTTCCGTCACTGATTTGCTCACCCACAGGCACCTCTGCCCTGGGGCGCTGAAGCAGTGCTGTCTTGCAGCAAATGCTGCTGAGGTACATGGCTGGAGGAACCCGAAAAGCCGGAGCAGTGTCACCTCGGGCCTGCACGCAGGATTTGTAATGGCTTCTAGACAGTTGAGTGCTTTTACTCTGTCAAGTTGGCATCATTACTGAATAGCTGGATGATATTGGGCAAGTTAACCTAAGCCCTCAGCACCTAAGGTTTCTTTATGAGTCAAAACTCTCATTGGGTCATTCATTCATTCATTCATTTGCTGGAACTCAGTGTGTAGGTCAGGCTGGCCTCAATCTCTTAGAGATCCACCTGCCTTTGTTATTGGTTCCGCTGCCTTAGACATCTAGCTACTTGGCTATGGGTGTCGGAGCAGCTCCAAACCTGCTGGGTGGTACTATTTAACACTCACATCAAATATTGAAAAAAAATCATGCCAGGCAGAGGCAGGTGGATCTCTGTGAGTTCAAGGCCAGCCTCGTCTACAGAGTGAGTTCCTAGATAGGACAGCCAAAGTTACACAGAGAATCCCTGTGTTGAGAAGCAAAAACAAAACCAAAACAAACAAAAAATCAGAGAATTGCTTATAATCATTATTAAAAGAACTCTGTTTAGTCAAGTGTGGTGGGTGCAAGCCTTTAATCCCAGTATTTGGGTGGCAGAGGCAGGAGGATCACTTCAGTTAACAGGCCATCCTGCTCTATACAGAGTTCCAGGCCAGCCAGAGCTGTATAGGGAGACCATATCTCAACCACAAAAAGCTCCATCCAATTTAGGAGTTTACCTTCGGATGAGCAGTATAGCTCTAACAATAAGAAAAGGGGCTTTTGTTTTTTTAAGCTAACAATATTTTGAGGTCTAGAGCTGGATACAGGCCTCTCAGTGATTAAATGGGAAAACCATCGGAAGTTGTATGTAGAAAGCCACGCCATCCCAGCCACACCCTCCTGTCATCATAGCTAAAGGTCACATACTGAACCCTTGGTATAGCTGTGGTGCCTTCTGGTTTTCCCTTATCAGATCATATGGTCACCGCCCATAGCCTATCTACCAGCCACTTTATAATCTTGTTCTGTCAGAGGAGTACCAAAAAAAAAAAAAAAAAAAAAAAGGAAAAAAAAGAAAAAAAAGTGCCTGGGAATGGTAGTGCCATTGGCTTGTTAAAATACTTGAGATTTTGACAGATAGTACTTTTGTTTTTGAGACAGATGGGCTTGCTGTGTTTTGTGACATTCAGGTCAAAGGCAGCAGAGGTATTAAGTCACAAGTGTTGGTGATAAAGTCAGCTTTGCTCACTGGGTGGCCTCAGGCAATTTGCCTCCCTCCTCTTCTGTAATATCTGGATAGTAGGTAAGCTGGAGGAACTTAACCCGTGCAGCATTCTAGTTTTCTTCTATAACTTTCAGGAAAAGTAGTAAACTTTTATGTGTTTGCTAGTGTAGTATGGAAAAGTTTCAAAGTCTGTCTGTAGGGGCGAGGTGTTGCCTGGCATTCTGGAGGCTCTGCGCATGCTGCCTCCTTGCTAGAGGGGGCTGCATACACAAGTTAGGGTTCCAATGATGGTTATGCAAATTAATTAAAGGCAACTTCATTTCTGGTGAAGTACAGAATGCTCGGCCATAGTTAACAGGACTAACTGGTTTCAGGGCATGAAAGAAGAGAGAGAAGTTCACAGGGAGCTTCCTAATTGGAATCTGAGTGCTGACAAGTTGCCGGGTGGAAAATTCTATACCATGAAACTTTGTTTCATGACCAAAATTATTAAAAAATTCTGTATCACACATGTATAGTAGTATAGGCTTTGTATATGGAACTAATGAGTTTGGTGTTTAGAGTTGGGTTCCAACCCAAATCTCAAAACCCTGAAACACTTCTGGTCTCAAGCATTTTGAAGAAGGCCACTCATCATGTAGTAACTTGTAAGACCAAAGGAGGCTTAGGGATTTCTGCTGAGTGGGGAAGAGGAATTCTCCACTAAAGGGGGAGTGTGTCTCGGAGTCCGCCACCATCCAGCTTCCGGGGCGGTGGGGAGCAGATACTGCAGACAGTCAGGGCATCTGAGGGTGTGTGACGGAGGTGAATAGTTGGTCCCAAGGGCCCAGATGGCATCAGCATTTACTCCACTGTGAGTTTGGCTGGAGGTCTACTACCTGGACCAGGTCTAGTGGCAGGAGGAGAGTCCCAGTTTAGAGGCTGGTGACTGGGTGTGGGGATCAGGGTGAGGTCAGTTCCTGTCTGTGGGAGGGGAGTGCTGGCCACTGCTCAGCCTGATGAGCAGGCTTGGCAGGGAGAGGGTGATGGGTTTTAGCTTTTGGTGTTGAGTCTGGGGACATGTTCAGTTGGCTTGTTTTATGGTTGTGTGTCTCAGGAAGAAAGAACGGAGCTAATGATTCTGGAGAGATTGCATGGAGGTGATGCTGTGAGCCTACAGTGGACACTGGGAAAAATGGCAGGATTGGATCAGGGCAGACCCTGAGAAGGATGACTTGAGTGTTGTACTTTCTCATTGCCGTGAAAAAGCTCTGACAAAAGCAGCTGACAGGAGAATGGCTTTATTTTGGCTCACAGTTCCAGGGGGACCCAGTTTGTCATGGTGAGGAAGGCATGTGGCAGGCGGTCAAGGCGTATGGTGTTAGGAGCAGGAGGCTGGCTGGTCACACCCACCCTTAGGAACCAGAGTGAATAAGTGGGCTGTAAAGTCTCGGCTCGCGCCAGTGACTGACTTCTAAAGGTACCACAGCCCTCGAGAATGGTGTCAGTATTTGGTACCAAGTGTTCAACATACGACCCTGTGGAGGACATTTTGCATTCAGGCTATCTTACTGTAGAAGGAAGTTTAAGAAGGATGAGAAAGGAGTCACACGTAGAGAGAAGAGAGGAAAGAGTAAATGAAAATGGACGAGGGAGAGAGTCACAGGCTAAGGAGGAGCAGCCAGGGCCATACTTCAGAGTTCAGTGGTAAGACAGGACTTTGGTGAGTATAGGTGCCTAAGCAGGAGTGTAGAGTGGGGTTCTTGTTGAGGAGTACATCAGGTATCCCACTCTTTGCCAAGGTCTCTTTTTTCCCCTTCCTCTTACCCCCCCCCCCTCCCTCCCTTCCTTCTTTCCTTCCTTCCTGTTTTTCGAGACAGGGTTTCTCTGCGTATCTTTGGCTGTCCTAGACTAGGCTGGCCTCAAACTTGGAGATCTTCAGAGATCCTCCTGCCTCTGCCTCCTGAGTGCTGGGCTTACAGGTGCGTGCCACCGTGCCCAGGAAGGTCTCTCTTTGAACCTGGAGCTGGTGCTCTTCCTCCCCATGGTCCTGGGGTTACAGGCATGTGAGGCCACACCTGGCTTTTCATCAGGGCACTGGGGGTTCAAGTTCAGGGCCTCATGTTCTCACAGCAAGAAGCGCTGTGCCCACTGAGCAGTCTTTACTACGCCACCTCTCTGTCCCCAGAGCCAACCTTCAATAAGGGAAGGTTTATGTTGGCTTCTGGCTTTAGTCCATGGTCACTAGGCCTCACTGCTTTGGACCTGTGGTGACGTATATCACAGTAGGGGTGGGAGGAGGAGGAGCCTTGTTTTCTCCGAAGATCACCTTCTCCAAAGGTCTTTGGGAACACTCCTGTGCTTCGTAGCACCGGAAGTGAGGACTGGGAGGTAGGGCATGGAGAGAGCCAAAGAGATGTTATGGAAACTCTGGGCTCCTTTAAAATTGACAGTTTTCTTTGTTGCTGTGTCTGAAAGGCTGGTGTGACTATGCAAATTAATCTGATGGTGAACAGTCACTCATGACGAAACCGGATGTATCCTGTAACCACAGTTAACAGGGTTTTGTTTGCTATAACACGATTGAGTGCCTTTTTGGCAGTGTTTGCCTGAGTGGCAGGTCTGATTTATCTTGACCCTTGTAAAACCAAAAAGGCTTTTAAGAAGTGCTTTTGTGTTTAGAAAACAGAGGTGAATTTGTAAAAGAAGTTTATTGTGGCTTTGAAATTTAAGTTCCAAACCTTAAGACTAAGTGTCATTTTGAGTGGAAATACCTGAATTCAGTGCATGAGGTGAGGGCGGAAGGGGGACAATGGGTAGAGAATTGGTACCTCCACAGAAACCAGGGCAGGCCTCCCTGTGCCTGTGACCTTTGGAAGGGGCAGGAGAGCCAACGACAAAGAAGGGCGCTGGTTGACTTTTCTAGCCTGTGGCCTCAGCTTAATGAGTACATGCAGACTTTCCACATTTATATTAGGAAGAAAAGTTAGAATAACTCGGAATCCATGGGTGCTAATGAGGACCTTTGGAAGATGACTTGCCTGGCATTCACAATCCCTAGCACTTTGTAAAACCAGGATGTGCTGGCACATGTCAGTGATGTCACTGTTCCAGAGGCTGTGGTATCAGGAGTTCAAGGTCAGTCTTGTCTGCCTAGAACATTTGATATCAGCCCGGGCTGCTTCGGATACGTCTCTGTCAATCAGTCAATAAATAAATGAAATTATGGATGTTCAGCGTGGTGGTGGACATATACTGTGTATGAAGGAACACCAGAGGCTTAATGGAAAAGCACTTAGTAAAAGCACTGCTTAAGAAGAACTTCATGGGTAATAGCTGTTGCCCACTTGATTTTTGTTGGTATGAATTTTTATATGCTGGCTTTGTTTAAATGAAGATACACAAAAATATCTTTAGTCAACAGTGAGTAGATTACTGCTGCTCGGAGAAACTCAATTTCATTTCATCTGGTAGTCTTAGGTTTGGAGCAGTTGTTAAACATGGTGTGTGTTGTACATGGTAATGAGGGTTGTAGTTGTTGCTGACGATAGGTATCTGCATCTCCAAGCACACACTCTGTCTCAGGGACTGTGCGTTTCTCATGGCAGTCCTATCCCATCCGGTTTTTGTTGTTGTTACTATTGAGACAGGGTCACTGTGCAGCCCCAGCTGGCCTTGGAACTACACGGAGACCAAGTTGTTCGCACACTTACAGAGAGTCACCTGTCTCTGCGTCCGGAGTGCAGGGATTAAGATGTGTATCATTACCCGTCACCATAGTTACTACTCTTAAACACTTAGCAGTTTGCAGTTCGTGAACTTGAAGAGGAACATCACTGACCTCTGCAGCAATCACCCTCTTCAGAGCTCCCAGGTTTCCAGGGGAGCACACCTCGTCACCATTGACAAGAGTGTTTTACATGCCTGGGTTGAGGTGTTATTTTGTATAAGGCCATGGGTTATAATGCTTGTAGCAATTACTTCAGGGAATCAACAATATTTTCAGCAAGAAATTAAGCTGCTGTGGCGGTCTGAATAGGAAGGGCCCCAGTAGGTTTATCTATTTGGATGCTCGGTCGCCAGAGAGTGGAGCTGTTTCAAAGGATTAGAAGGGGTAGGTGGTGTGGCCTTGTCGGAGGAAGTGCGCGGGGTGGGCGTTGAGGTTTCAATCCCATGCCAGGCCCCAGCTCTTTCTGCTGCTTGGAATTAGCACATAAAACTCTTCGACTCCAGGCCATGCCTGCCTGTGTGTTGCCATGCTCTCACTGCGATGATAATGTACTAACCCTCTGAGACTGTACGCCAGCCCCCAGTTCCATGCTGAGACTGTACGCCAGCCCCAGTTAAGTGCTCTGTCTAGATCCTGTAGGCCACAGTTTTACATGGCCTCCTTCAACTTAGAAGGAGGTGTGGGAAGATAGTCACTGTGGCTCAGCTCAAGAACAGCAAGGAATGAAAGAGTGTAATGGCTGTTGAATGAAACAGCTCCTGGATCTTCCAGGAAAGTTTCCAGAGGGGACCATTTCAGGTTTCTCCAGCCACCAGTCACTTAGCGGGCCACTGAGCTGTTGACAAGTTGTGTTATTTACAGGTTTTAGGGCATCAGAGAGAGGGACACAAAGATGTTTCACCTAAGTAGGAAGTCCAGTCTAACAGGACTAGAAGACAGTACAAAAGGGGCTGTGAAATTGAGTGTTGTGCTTCCTCATTAGGAGAGGGCATTCTTGGTGCTAGCTAGCCATCACTGTTACAGACTAGCCGGGGTGTCAGCATAAAGAGCGAGGCTTACCTGAGTTCAGCACCAGAGGCTTCAGTGAAAGGTCAGTGGCCCTGACTTTGCTGTGATGAAGAGTGCGTGCTGGTGAGAGCACTTGCTTACTGGGAACACAGGGAGGAGGCCTAGGAATCCTGCCTTGTCCTCTTAAAGACCTGCTGGTTTCCATCCCTTCCAGGTTCTACCTCTGTCCAGTAGTGCCAAGCTAAGACTAGTCAACAGAGGAGACCTCGGGCATTTACGATCCAAACAATAGCAGCAGGGCACCCAGGTAATGAAGGCTGCTCACCTTAAGGACTGGGGGAAACTTAGCATAGCATGGTGGCTTCTTTAGGCTTGTCGAAAAATCTACAGTTCTCAGCTTGAAACTAGGAAGTCATTGTCTTATTTTGGCCTAGTTGGTATTCCTAATCTCTGATGTTCTGTGCCGGCCGTCTTTATTTCTCTTCATTTGCTGTGGCATTCATAGTTTATCTCTCGCCATAACTTCTGCTTTCTTGAACTCTGTGGTCACGGGTCTTCACCCCAAGGCTTATTATCTCAGTCTTACGTGATGCTGTTTCTCCCATGTAGATACTTACTCTTCTGTTCTGTTCTGTTCTTGGAGCAATACAGCAGCATCTGTATTTGGGAAGAGGTGATCCCTTGGCTAGCCTGGGTTTGCTGCTTCTGGACATGGAGCCTGCTCCTGTTCAGTGGTTGGTGTGACGTTGCCAGCTCAGTAGGGTTCAGAAGGACAGGGCCAGGTGGATTGAGAGGCCGGGCACTTGACTTGAGAGGCCTACCGGTTGCGTCATAGCTCTCTGCGTGTGTCTGTTACTCTGCAGCTGCTGGATTTATGAAGCAGTTTTCTCCCTCATTCTGTAAAGGCTTGAGTGCAGATGCACATATGTCTACAGACTTGTGACTAGTAATTTTTAGATTCACTCTTTTTGAGATACAAACTACATATCCCATGATCCGTTCATTTAAAGCACATAACCTGATGGCTCTTTCTAAGGCAACAGATTTGCACAGCTGCGAGCGTAGTCGGCTTTACTGTGTTTTTTCACCCCATAAGAAACCCTGTGCTGTTTGCTGTTTTGATGCTGAGAGTGTGTGGGGAGTGTGGGGTCACGCTTTGGCACTCTGCTCAGGGAGCCTTTCCCCTTTCCCTGCACCTTCTCCTCTGCCTGCCTGTGCAACCTGCTGCATACCTCTTAGTGTGGAGTTATTTCTGTGTCTGTTACTGTCTGTTTTTCAAAGAATGTCAGCCCTGCAGAGATGGGTGTAGATGACAGTGTTCCGTGTGTAGCAGGTAGGTACTAAGGTATTTGTAGGATGCCCTGTAGAGCTGGAGAGCTGGCTCAGTGAGTCAAAGCTCTGTGGCTTAAGCCTGGTGACCTGAGTTTGCTCCTTGAATCTTTCTCCAGAGTTGTCCTTTGATCCAAATGTATGCATGACATGTCTGCCACTACCCTAGCTCTTGAAAGTTTGAAGAGCTGCTTTCACTTTCCTCAGATGGAAAGTGAGGCTGAAAGTTA
>CM053744.1:103992113-104059072 GCA_028658305.1 Pachyuromys duprasi | reverse complement strand
CTATTAAAAATAGAAAGTGATCTGGGCACAGTGGCGCTTGCCTGTAATCCCAGCACTCGGGGAGGCAGAGGCAGGCAGATCTGTAAAGTGAGTCCAGGACAGCCAAGGCTACACAGAGAACCCTTCTCCGAGTGTGTGTGTGTGGGGGGGGGGGGCGGGGGGGGTCTGTGAGCTGTATCATTAAAAGTTTTCTAGTAATCATTAAGAGTGTGAAGGTAATCCATCATCCACTACCACTTAACATGCAATCAGTATGGAAGTTATTAGGTATTTGTATCCCCTCTTTTTCAGGTAGAGTATTGGAGTTCACTGCATAGCTTACTTACAGTCTCTCTCTGTTTAGAACGACCACATTCCCAGTGGTTGTTAGTTTGCTAGGGACTGCTCTGTTGTGGAGCTGAAGTCAGCCTGAGTCTCTCGATGTTCCAGCTGGGGACAGTAGTGAGCAGTGTCTCCACCTGACCTATGAGTGGCTGACCAGGTAGAAGGTGCTTGTGCCTCATTTGATTTTCTTAGTTAAGTGAGAGAGATATTTTAGGCTTTGTTCAGGTAGCTTGTGAATTTTCACAGATGATGACGTCAAGAGCTACAAACCTTCAGTAAAGTGACCAGATGTACAAACTTTTTCAGTGGCCAGGTCAGGAGTTGAATTCAGCTCACATCATACATCTATATGCATGCCTCACACACTGGGACTCAGACTTGGGGCACACATGTTAGGTGTGCTTCTACTGTAGAGCTGTGTTTCTAGGGTCATGTCTTTTAGACTGGATTCACCTATCGGATTACTTCTCTGATGCCGAGAGATCAACTTAAAGCAGCAAAGATGTCTGTGTGTGGTGTGTCCCCCACCTGTGCCCTGTTATTTTACAGCAGTGATTTTCAACCTTCCTAAGAGCTGTGACCTTTTAATATGGTTTCTCGCATAGTGACCCCAAAACATAAATGTTTCCGTTCCTGCTTCCTAACTGTAATTTTGCTACTGTTGGAATGTAAACACCTGTGTTTTCTGATGGCCTTAGGTGACCCCTGGGAAAGGCTCATTTGATCCCGAGAGGGTTGAGAACTGCTGTTTTAGAGGATTCTCCGTGGCTGCTTGGGCAGACTGTCATGGTGGCAGGAGCATGAGGCCAGCCAGTGTGGTTTCACGTCATGGTGCAAGGGAAGCTGAGGGGCCAGGGACAAGATCCACCATCCACTGGTCTCCACTAACCCACCGTGGCTTGCTTCCTACTGCTGAGAACTGCACTCTATAAAGTTTCCAGTACTGTCCAAATTACACTTCCAGCTAGAAACCAAGCCCCAGCACAGCACATATTTTAAAAGGGGACATTTCATAGCATTATACCTGCCTGGCGACAGGTCTGTCACAGAAACTCCAGGTTAGCCTGAATTCGTTAGCCCCACCCACCATCCTGCAGGGGTTATACGAGCTTGCATCACCAGGCCCAATAACAGTCCCTTTAACGAATTTATTTTCCGTGTTTTCCTTGAACATCCATTTCTTGGATGAGACAGGGGCAGGGATATCTCTGTGAGTTTGAGCCCAGCTGATCTACCGAGCAATTTCCAGGCCAATCAGGGCTATAGAGAGAGACTCTGTCTCGAAAAGCAAACAAACAAAAAAGTAAGAAAAAGGAGATCCTGACCCGCCGATCTGATTATCTGAGGAACAGTTAATTAGGAGACAGGTGGTGGGTCAGGTGAGGTGAACTGGTTTTTCTCCTTTGAGGCTGCTCTTCTGTAACTCAGTTGAAGGGCATTTCCTTGCTCACCCCTTTACCCAGTAGGAAAGCCCTGTGTGTAGTGGGCAGGGCTTTCACTGGCTTGCAGGTTTCTGCAGCCATGTGCACTGGTACAAACGGCTGGTTTGAGGTGCCGCTGTGTGGCTGTGCTGGTATCTGCAGGCTGGGCTGGGCTGGGCAGCATTCCGTCCACACCACACGAGTGTCCAGGATCGTTTCAGTGGTCCTCTGACTCCACACTTGGTATTGGATGCTTTCGCTGGGGAGTTAGCAGTGGGCCTTGTGTTGCTGTGATCAAATAAGCTGGCGAGAGGCAACTTAGGACGCTGTTCAGGCTGTTTGAGGGGTAGAGCCTCATCAGAGTGGCAGAGGCGTGCAGTCAGGGAGCAGACTGGAGTACTGGTGTTCCTGGCTTTCTCTGTGTTGGTTTCCTAGCTTATGGGGTGGCGCCACTCAGTGTACGACGAGTTCCCCCTCCTCAGTTACACTTTTTCGAATGTACCCTCACAGTCTGGCCCAGAGGCTGTGTCTCCTAAATCCAGCAAAATTGATAATAGAGATTGCCTACCATAACGAGCCTGCAGCATTTTAAGCATGAACTTGGGTTTTGAATAAAATTTGTACTATCCAAATGAAGTGTTCCAAATTACAGTCAGGTATATGTGTGTGTATCTTAGTGTGCCACATGATTGTCATTCCTCACAGAGTGCAGTGTAATGTACATGTTGTATTGAGTCTTTTGAAGTAAGATATGCTTCTTACTGTACTGAGGTGGTCCTCCGCATCTTCTGGAGAAGGGTGATGTTTGAAGGAGGGAATTGTGTGCAAAAAGTATTTGGAGTCAGGTGTAAATCATGGCGTGTTCTGTGCTGCCTTGGATACATACCATGCAATGATTATATTAAAGCAAGTTCAATGATAAATCTGTTCAGCTTTGAGTAAATCCACCAGTTTCTAAGTTTATTTAACCAGGCCTTCTCAAAATATTCTTTTACTTCTTATAGGACAAAGATGGGTAAATACTGGATTAACTTCCAGCTGTGTGAACCAAGTGCAGCCTTAGAATGTGCGGGTGCAGTTTTTTTCTTTTAAGCTTGTCTGAGGAGACTGGAGAGATGGCTGAGCAGGTAAGGGTCCTGCCTGCTCTTGTTCCAGCACCCCCATGTGGCAGCTTGTAATCACTCACGAGTGATTACTCTGAATCCAGGGGATTGGATACACTCTTCCTTCTTCTGGCCTCCGTAGGCAGCAGGCACACTCCTGGTGTACATACATACACTCTGGCAAAACACATACACTAAATACATTAAAAACAAAAACACTCATGTGAAAAACAGTTCTGTAGTTCCAGTCTGGTTTGTAGATCACATTCTAGGACAGCTAGAGCTATATAAGATAGAGAGACCCTGTCCCAAACAAACAAAAAACCTTCGTCCCCTTGTGAACTTAGTGCCCTGTTTTGAAAAGCGCAGTGGAAGGGCTGAGCTCTACCTGCAGATCGGTTTATGAAGATCGCTGTCCTTCTGTCAAAGAAGAATGAGGAGAAAGCAAGATGGTACCAGGAGCTGCATGGAAAGCAAACAGTAAACCAAACAAGTAGAACTTGTCTGTGGCTTTTGTTCAACTGGAGTCTTTTTCCAGGAGCATCATGGAGGAGAAGGACTACTGGAGAGACTGAGCCTTGTACTTACCTTAGACCTTCAAAAGCATAAGTTAGGTAAAGCTTTGTAAAATAACACTCTTGGGTGTTTCCTTGTAGTGAGTGTAAGATGCTGCAGGAAGGGTGCAAAGATGCAAACTCACATAATGGTGAAATATATGAATATACTAGAGAGTGTTCCCCCCCCCCCTTTTGTTATAGTGTATCTCTGTGTAATAGCTCTGGCTGTCCTGGAACTCGCTCTGTACATCAGGCTGGTCTCAAACTTACAAAGATGTGCCTCCTGAGTGCTGGGATTTAAGGCAAGCACCACCACCATCAGGTAAGTCTTCTTATCAACTCGTGTAGGTCTTAAGGCCTGAATAACTGTGTTTCAGACATGTCATTGATTTAGTCATACTGAATAACACTGAATAAACACTGGATAAATGGTTGTGTATAGATGACCTATGTCCTGGCTCCAGAATATTCTGAAGGTTTAGTGAGATCTTTGATAGAAACCACTTTCTCAGAACAGTTGTGCTACGATTGTCTCTCCTCCTCTTCCTTACCAACCACCTTCTCTTCTCTTCTGTGTCCTATTTCCAGCCATTGGGGTTATGAAGCTGAACATCGCTACCCTTAGATTGCATTGTTGTATGATAAAAATTTTCCTGTTGAGTAGTATGTGACCTATTTGAGCAGAAACCAGCGAACCTACTGTCCCTAAATCCGAAAGACTGCTATTAATGTCTGTCACTGTACCCGACTGGGCAGGTTCTTGAGCCTCCCACAGCCTTTCCCTAACAAAGACCTGCATCTAGTGGTTCTCTTGCTAAATTTTCTCAGGATGGAGGCTTTACATATTAACACAACCCCACCTTGCCCTGGAGTCTCTTCAGCCAAGCTTTCTACTTTCCCAAGAACATTGTTAGGTTTAGGGATTTAGCTAAGTGGTAGAGAGCAAAAGCCCTTGGTTGGGTCCTCAGCTTGGGGTGGGGTTGAAGGTTGGGTAGGAACTGAACAAGACAAAAATGACCAACACCAACCAACCAGCCAGCCAGCCAGCCAGCCCGCCCCCTAAGGCAACCTAACTGTAGTATTCTCTCCTTGTTGCTCTTAGGCTGGGATGATCCCTGAAGAAGCCCTGACATATTTCACTGGTGAGGCGGTTTTTCAACTTATGTTGTTCTGATCGTATGGGAAGTACTTAGCAAATGTTCCTGAGAAAGGGAGAAATGGAAGTATAAATTGTAATTCATAATTGAAAACTTAAGTTTTTGTATTTCTTCACTCATGGTTTTAAACATGATTAAAAATGAGTGACTTATCAAAGATTTCATTTCAAATTTGTGCACGAATATGGTCTACATGTGGTGAAGTCCGAGTTTGCTGCCGCTGTCTCCCTTTAATTTCCGTAGGTTGACAGGTTCTTTTCACAGTGGTAATTAATATTTATAGTGATTCCCCCGGGGACACGAAAAGTCCTTGTGAATCATCAGCAGCAATGCCTAGCTTTCCTGACGCATGTTTAATACCTTTCAGTTGTTTGGAAAGTGAGCATCAGCGTGTGGTCTTTGTTGTTCTGTTTTCTAAAATGCTTCCTATCCCCATCATTTTAGGAAGCTATCAAGGGGCTTTTAAAAAAGGTTTGCAGGTTTATAGACCCGTGGCTGGAACCAAGAGCATGTTGGGAACGCCTTAGGTGGCTGCCAACTTTTTTAACTATGGCATTAAACAGTACATTTTTGGGTGATGAATAATTAAAATGTGTACTGAAAAATACTTTTTTTTTCATGCACATGTTTCACATTACAAAGGAGGGCCTGGCTGGTCTAAACAGACTAGAGGAAGACTAGGTTCTGAGCCATTGTTTTACATGTTGTCTGTGTGTATTCTCAGCAGGATCGTGCTGTGTTGCTCAGCTGTGTTGTTGCTGGTCTCAGACTCTTGGGTTCAAGTGAACCTCTTGTTCAGCATACCAGGAGCTGGAAGCACAGGGTGCACCACCGAACCCAGCTTTAGAGCTTCCTTCTCTGCTAATGGAGAGAAGTAGTGTGTTCACACAGCAGCCAGTATTCTACATTCTTGCGGCTACTGCCCAGGCCACGTGTCACCAGGAGCACAGCATGAGTGATTCAGTGGGGACATCGTTCTCTTGCTTTATTGCATTGTTGATACAGTACTGTTTATTTACCACAGCATGTAGGCATTTTAGCCCCGATTTTGGTGATTTGATAACACTGCCTACGTCTCTGTCCTGCATTTAACTTCCTGTCACATGATATAATTAAACAGTGTAACCAATTTATTGAGCGCTTAATTTATGAAAAGCAAAGTACTTAAATTAGACAGAATCGTTCATATTTTGGCCTGGATCCTAATTCCACTTGCCTCAGCTAGCTCTGTATCTTTGCTCAGGTTACTAAATCTCTCTGAGGTGTAGCATGGAGTACTTGTATTAGTCAGAGCACAGAACCCTAGATAGCATGGCTTCAGCAGAATTTCATTGTCTCAGCCTTCTGCCCACAGAGATCTTAGCTCACAGTGTTGGTAGGATTTTCCCAAGTTCCTCCTCTTCTGCACATGTAAATCTTCATGTCTCTGTTAGCTTTGTGTTGCTGTAGCAAATGCCTGCGCTGATCAACTAATGAAGTGAAAGATGTATTTTGGCTCAGAGTTTTGAGTGCTTTAGTCCATTACCAGTTGTTCCCATTGCTTTGGGCCCATAGTGGCACAGCGTGTTGTGGTGGGTGTAGCAGAGCAAACCATTCCATTACTTGGATGGAAAACAGGATGAGACCATGGTCCCGTGGGCATTGATGATGCACCAAAATTCCAGTAGGCCCAACTGAAAAGCTACCATCTCCCGATGTCCTTTTAGCTACAAGGGCTTTTGGGTAACATTCTAGATGAAAACTAGAGTGGTCTGTTGTACTTCCCTGGGCCAGTGTATTTGAAGTGAACCCACTGTGACATGGTTGGGAAGGGGGACCTCTAAGTAGGGCTGAGTATGGGAGGTGGCTCCTGGTGAAAGGGTGAGTTGTTGGTTTTTTCCACTCCCTTTCTGGCTCTTTGACCTTGGGCTTCCGCCTCCAGAGCTGCAAACGTAAATGTTTGTTATTTATCCAGACTTGGGGATTCTGTTGGAGCAGGACTTACCTCTGTGCCTGCGTTTATCTTATCCAGGACACCTTGGTAGTAGCACCCCAACTAAAGAATTCATTTTAACCTAATTACCTCTCTAAAGTCTTGTGTCCAAATACAGCCACAAGGAGAAGGGGACTAGGAAACCAACATGGGATTTTCTTTCCCTTTCTTCTTGTTCTTTTTCCTCTCTTAGGCCTCCATTAATTTTTTTTTTTTTAAGCCATCCTTGGTTGTCCTGAAACTTGCTTTGTAGACCAGGCTGGCCTTGAACTCAGAGATCTGCCTGCCTCTGCCTCCCAAGTACTGGGGTTAAAAGGTGTGTGCCACCGCTGTATGCCTGGCTCATGCTGAGCTTTTTAAACCACTGAGTGACAGAGTCCTCCAAGATGATCTTCCCAGCTGGTGACAAAGCGTTAGCAGGCCATCATTCTGAGAGCTACAAGTAGTGTCTGCTCTAACTCCTAGGGTACAAGTGGTCACAATATCATTTAATATGTTGACTTCTAGGAGAAATATGTATTCTGTCGGTATCTGAAAGCGTTGGCAGGCTTTGTCCCTACTAATTAGGAGAACATTCCCAGAGTGTTCTATGCAGCTGAGCAGGGCTACTAAATGCAGGTCTCCAAATGGAGCTTGGTTTCCTGAAAGCTATTCTTGGTGTGGTGGATAAGTGCAGCTGTTCATATCTCTTAGGTTTTTACTTTGAGTCACTGGGTGGGTGGAGCTGGTTAGTGTTCCAAAAGCTGCTTGCAGGCAGTTAGGTGGGGAGGATCTAGACAGACCCACATTGTGTAAGTGGTAAAAGAGCCTGTCATGTGCAGGGTCTGGGAAGATGTCTGTGTTTGCTTCCCTCTTTTGTTAGTGGAAGTGCATGTTTTTCTATCGTAGATAGGGTCATTTGGGCTGGGCACGCAGCTTAGTTGGTAAAGGACTTGCCTAGCATGCAGGAAGCCCTGTTGTCAGTCCGCAGTACCACGTAAACCAGACATGGTGGCTCATGCCTGTAATTCAGATATCCAGGAAGTAGGGCCAGAGGATCAAGAGTTCAAGGACATTCTCAGGCTCTTTAGTGAGAGCCGTCTGGGTACATGAGACCTTGTCATTAATTAAACAAACAAACATAAATGAATGAATGAATGAATGATAGGGTACACTGAAAAGATTTCAAAGAATGAATCTGGAGATTAAGTTCACAGAATAGGGGCTGAAGACACCTAGCACACTGGCCACTGTGGAGGTGGGCGGGTGGGCACCGACGACCTGGGAGGGAAAGAAAGGTGGGTGGTCTGAGCACCATGAAGAAAGGAGGGATTGGAGGTGCAAGGGTGGTGAGGAACAGCCTGGCATGGGTAGACTGCACTGCCACTGATGCATGGTGAGGTCCCTGCCTGTGCTACCACTGAAGGTCGTATCTGGGCCCGTGGTCCTGAACAGCAAGGGGTCTGTGTCACTGTACCTGACCCATGTTACCACCCAAGGCCATGGGGCATCCTTGGTCTGGCCTGCCTCCTGGGGCCATCTTGATGTTTGAGGGCTTTGCATGGTTGTCCCTGCCCCTTGTCTGGGCTGCCCAGTAGAGCTGGTCTGTGTCATAGGTGTGGGAGAGCTGGCCCTGCCCCTAGCTGGGGCAGTGCTAGAGAACTGGCCCTGGTGACGTGGGTGTGTGGAGCGTCCCAGTGAGGATCCAGTATTGACAGTGTAGCAGAGGCACACCAAACCAGTGACTCAATGCAGTGAACATTTGCAAGTAACGATGTTTGGGCAAAAAGTTATATATGAATTGTGATATATATATATATATATGGGATGCTTGACACGCTATGGCACTCTGTAGCTTCCACAGTGGGATTAAAAAAATTTTTTTTCAGGGTTGACTTGTTCCTCTGCATAGTAAAATGGCCTGTAGAAGACTTCCTGTTGTAAGGTTCTGACTGTCTAGGGCTGGCTTGGGAAACACTCTTAAGTCTTAAAGTCTCTTGTAGGAAACAGCTCGGCTCCCTGTGTGGGCGTGAGCGTTGCATTCTGAGTTATGATGACGCTGACACGGCAATGTTTCCTGGGTTACTGTGATCTTCCCAGTAAGGATTTGAAAACAATCATCTCTTTTTCCTGGGTGGAGTTTAAAACTGTGTATTAAAAAGCGTGTGCTGTGAGTAATAAAAGCCTTAAATTGAAGTGGGATGTTAGGGGATCCCTGCGGGGTGAGGAGGAGAGGAGCATGGGTCTTGGTTCTCGGCCTCTGACCTCAAGATGTCAAGCTGTGAGGTGGGTGTGGTGAGAGCTGGGCAGCCCGCTAGGAGAGCTAGGAGAACGGCTGTCTTTTATCCATTGGGTGGTCCCTGGTCAGCTCTAGAGTGCAGCCTGGAATGTGGCTTGCAGTTGCTTGGTTGGTCAGCTGCAGGTGTGGGCCTGAGAACCCCACTGTTGGGGTGACTCCCAGACGGCTATGTCTGCTATGTGAGTTTGGGCAAGGTCTGGTCTATCTGTACCCCAGTTTCTTTAGCTATCAGGTGGGGCAATAAGTATTCAAAGGTGGCTGCGGTAATGATGGGTTTCAATCTCTAAAGCATTTGTGACAGAACCTGACAGGAACTTGGTCCTTTATTGGTGTAGGCTGATCTCAGAACCTTGGTATAAATTCTTTGGTCAGAACAAGTTGGTACTCCATTCCTGACCTAATTTATGCTGGGTTCTCTAGCTGGAGTCTCAGGGTCACCAGGCTGGCCAAGCAAGAACTCTTGGTGGAATCTGCCTGGCAGAATTCCTTGCTTCAGAGCCAGCGTCGTTTGACAGCTTTGGCTTGTACTAAGACTGTGTGTGAGGAGGAGGACATGGCCTGTATTTGTGGCTGCTCTAGGATGAGGCTTTTGTTCGAGTGATTCTGAGATCCCAGCTTTACTTATTTCCCCCTAGTTTCCTCATTCTGTTGCATACTTATTTCTAACCTTCATGCCTCCACTTTTGTTTGTGTTGTGGAATGAGACCACTTAGAAGTTATCAAGCTTGTCCTGGAAGGTTGTGTAAATGATGTAATGCTTTTCCACCAGCCACTGTGTGTGCGCGCGAGCGCGCTTTCTTCTCAGGCTTGCACAAAGAGGATAGAGGAGATGATAAAAATTTTGTCATTTACAGAGTTCCTCAGCGGCAGTTACTTGGTGGTTTTCATACCCCTTAATAGATTAACACAACACACACAGACACACAGGGACAAAGAGACAGGGAGAAGGAGAAAATGAGAATGTCTGTGTGTATATATGAAGAGCTTGAGGTTGATGTTTTCAGGAGCTCTCCACCTTATTTTTTTGAGACAGGATATCTCACTGAACCCGTAGTTCGGTGATTGGGCTAGACTGGTTGGCTAGCTCCAGGTATCTGCTTGGGTTAAATCATGGCTTCGTGGCTGCGGCCACAAATAAACTAAGCAGTGAACCATGGTACCCTCGTGGAACAGCGGTCTCTGCTTCTGCCTGTGTCCAGGGCAAGGATGTGAAACATCTTGTCAAATGCAGTACACCTTCCACCTTGAAGTTGGCACAGTTGACCCTAATAGAACGCTTACGGTGTATCAAGTATTGCTTTGAGGAGTAATACGTTCGTTAGGCCCCTACAGTGTCCACTTTCCTTATTAGGAAACAGAAAAGTTAACCTGGACACAGTGAGTGGCATTGGGCACAAGACTCAGACTTGAGTCTAGGCACCGAATGTCAGCCTTCAGTTTCCCTGACACAGAAGTTTCTGGCACCTTCTTACACTTTCGCTCATGTAAAGCCACCTCTTCCTGATTTCTGAGCTTGTGCGTAGCAGTTTGCATGTTGAGGGTGCATCGTCCTCGGTGGCCTGCCCCGGGCCTCAGATGCAGACAGCACAGAGAAAGTTGACTTTTGCAGATGTCACTGGCGGAATGTTTAGATGTTCTGTTCCAGCGCTCGGCCTGTTTTCCTCACAGGGATGCCTTGTGGTGTTCCCACAGACAGCCGGCAGCCAAGCAATCCTTGTTGGAGAATATGTGATAAATGGTGAAGGAGAGGCTTTCCAGACCCCTTCCTTCCTTGCGTATGTTTGTTTAAGCCGAGCTAACTTGGAGCTGCTCTGTGCTGCTGCATTTGATTGGAAGCAGCCGCCCCGCATTGGGAGTGGGGGTGGTTTGGGGGAGCTCAGGGACGGAGTCCGTTGAAACACAGACTCGCTGTTTGCCGTGGGGTTGTTCTGATTGTGAGTTGTGGTAGTGATACCAGAGTGAAAGTTCGGGGTACAGTCTATATAGTCAGGAGCTTGTTGTCTTCCCTCCCTGTTGGCTACAGTCACATTGAGATTCTTGGTCTGTGAGTTTGGCTTATTAATCATGGACCGGTCCAGAAACTTGGCAGAGTTTGGCTTGGCAGCAGAGTGTGCTGATGCAGTTACTCAGGGTCATCCACCTTCCGAGTGTGCGTGCACTGCGCTGTGTCAGACTGTGGGCCATGGATGTGCCAGACCTGCTTAGTTACATGTCCATGTCTCCGTAGCAATAGGAAATTGGGTTTTCTTGCTTTGCCAGTTGCGTTTAAGAGCTGTGTGGCTGGATCAACTGTTTTCCAGTTTGTCCTTATGTTGACCCAGAGGCTTGGAGATGTAGCCTTCTGTCAGGCAGGCAGATGCCTAATTACAAATCACACTGACAGGGCTGTCCCAGTGACTTCCCTCACACCCCGACAGGGCAGGATGGATTCTAAGGTGTTAGGACAGTGTACTCTGTTTTGAATTTCCTTCTATTGTGTATGGGCCTATTTGCCTTGGTTCTTAAAGCCGTTTTGTTTGTTTTTAGCACACTAGATTTTTAAAAGCAAGACAGTTCTCTAGGCCAGGAGGGTCCTGAGAAGCTGAAATCTTGCAACTAGAAAAGGACTTGGCTGGTGAGATTGTTGGCAGTGAAGCATACTTGCTGTTCTGCTTGGTTCTTCACGCATGTCAGGTGGCTCATCACACTGTAACGTCAGCTTCAGGGTGTCCGACACATTTCTCCATGGCTTCCTGTACATGTGTGCCGTGCGGACACACACACACAGGAATTTTTTTTAAAAGGACTTTGTTGGCTAGCAAGTATACGTGTCTCTCTGTGTATGTGCACATGTGTCTGTGTGTCTATTTCTGTGTGTGTGTGTGCATGTGTGTGTGCATGTGTGCCTACTTGCTCAAGAGAGCTTGCTTCCGGGCAGCAGTGTTGAGAGGGGTTGGGTCACTCTGACCTCACCCATGCGTTCAGCCATTGATGGACTTGCGGCAGGTAGACAGTTGGGAGGTCCTCATTGGAGGCCGTGGGGCCGTGTGTCGTCCGCTGCTCCGGGCTGCTGTGAAGTCCTCTCCTCTCTGGAGAACAGTCCAACCTTGGCCTGAAACAGCCAAACTAAATCACATTTTAAGTTGAGTTTTCTGTTATTTATGATAGTGTGGAAAGCTAACTAAGGAAAAGTTCCTTACCTTGACATCAAGGTGGGGGTGGGAGATGGGTTTTGTTTCTCATACGGTAGATGTTACCAATTTTGATTGACATTAAGTTTTTTGTTCTTTATTGTCTGATACAGTAAAGCTGGGATTCTAGGAAAGCATAGGCTTGCTGTTTCCAGTGTGCTACCTCTTTGACACAATAAATGGAGATCTTCTACAGCTTAGGCTGCTTTTTCATAGCCTGCCAAGGATTTATGAAAACACTGGTCAAAGTTGCTCGTTTCTGTCCAGGCAGAGGGGTCTAGCACTCAGGGTGCAGATGCAAACAGGTCTCTGAGCTTTTGGCCAGTCCGGTCTACCTAGAGCAAACTTAGTGAAGTCGTGTCCCCCAACTCAAAAAAAGTCATCAGGCAAGACACGGTAGCGCATACCTGCAGTCCCACCTCCCTGGAGACCGAGGCAGGATTGTAAGAAATGAGTGGAGTTCACGGGCAGCCTAATGCGTCCAAGAGTTGTAGGCCCACCAGGTGACAATGTGAAGTTTCCTTGTCTCAGGAAGGAAGGAAGGAAGGCCCAAATGTCACCAGTGAGGTGGGATACTATGCTGGCTGTGGTCTGGCAGGTTTGCGGCAGTCCTTTTCTGTTTGTCTGGATGCAAACCCTGGAGTGGTGGTTCTCAGCCTTCCTAGCGCTGCGGCCCTTTAATACAGTTCCTCATGTTGTGGTGACTCCAACCATGAGATTATTTTTGTTGCTACGTCATAACTGTAGTTTTGCCACTCTTATGAATCATAATGAAAATATCTGTGTTTCCTGGTGGTCTTAGGTGACCCCTCTGTGTTGAAATGGTTGTTTAATCTCCTAAAGGGTCACAACCCAGTGGTTGAGAATCACCGCCCTAAAGAAATGCGGGGTTCATAGTACTTACCCATTTGCTTTCCCCTCTGCTATTAACAGGTCATTGCTAGGTGAAAACTTTTCTGCCTGGATATGTAGCCTCTTCTTTAATACAAGGTTCTTGGCTGCCTCTTTTTTTTTGGTTTGTTTTTTTCTGCCTAAATATGGATCTTTATTTTGTCTGTCATAATCCCTGCCCTAAGGGTGCTTAATGTTGTCATCTTGCTCTCCTTGTCATTTTCATTACTGTTGACTGAGTGGAACTCGGCATTAGTTCAGGCAGAGTTCAAAAGATGATGGGGAGCCTTCAGAGAGATCTGGAAAGGTTTTCGGGAAGAGGAAAGGTTGGTTTGTGTTTTGGAGGGCAGGTAGGAGTTAGGGAGCTGGAGGAGAAGGGTGTTCTTTGAACAAGAGATGGAAGAGGAAGCGCACACTCCATTCCTGGGACTGAGCAAGCCAGCCTGGAGCATGTCTGCAGGGCAGGCTTTTTCACCTTCCTTTCCCAGTGCTTCTGCTAGCCCACCGCCTGTTTGCCTAGGTCTGTGGAATGATCATTTCTAGCAAGTTCCCTGGTGATGTGGCTGCTGCTGCTCTGGCTTCTGCTCTGAAGAAAAGCTGAGCTGAAGGACTCCTGCTGAGCCGAGCTGTGTCCAGCGGACCCCAGGCTGCGCAGGCCCAGGGCCACCTCACACATGTGCAAGCCCTGATTCTCAGGAGCGAGCACTGCAGGATCGGTGGTAGGAAGCCAGGGATGGCTTCTGATCAGCAGAGATTGTTGTCACTTCCTGAAGGAGTAAGTGGCCAGGTATGGGGAAGAGGCCTTAGAGAGGTGGCTTGTCTCAGGAGTGCATGCTAGAGAGAACTGGACACCGCTTGTGCTAAGACGAAGGCGGAAAAGGAAGTCTGGCTTTCCCATCAGCTGGCCGCCTGCAGTTGATAATCCTGTGGAGCAGACACTGTTCTTGGGGAAGGGTCTGTTTTTACACTGAATTCAAGTAGTTTTCTTCTGAAGAAGTTACTGTCTATCCTGTCTTGTAAACAAAGCCCCATGTAATTTTCTATGCCTTTTAATTGTGTGTTCCCTTCCCCACTCCCCCGCCCTTTGATACAGTCTTACTGGCCTGGAACTCACTGTATAGACCAGGCTGGCCCTGCCTCTGCTTCTTAAGTGCTGGGATTAAAGGTGTGTACCACCACACCCACCCTTTTAATGGTTTTGAATGTCTAAGCTTTACATAGGTCTGAACATTGTGATTGTAATATTTCCCAATTTAATTTCCTCTTATCCTGTAGTTTAAATGGAAGGATACACATATATTCATTTAAAACAGCACCAGTCATTTCATGGTATTTTTCTAGGTTCTTAGCCCATGGTCTTTCCTAACTGAAAGTGAAGTAATACTGTTATAAGTCACTTAGAATTTTAGTACTGTGCCTAAGTGGTAGGGTAGCAATCTGTTGCCACAGTTTCCTGACCCCCTTTATCAGTTTGTAACCATTTTGCAATGAGTCAGTCATAGATAATACTTAGTTTCTTACTTGTTATTCAAAGAAACACACACTTATTTAGAATTTTGGGGTATAACTATAAGTTTGAAAACTAAAACTTGGTGATAAAGTGTATGAAGCTCGTGTTCAGCCCCTGGCACTGAGGGTGCGGATTGTGTGTGAACTACCTGTAAGTCAAGGCTGTAACACTGGCATATACTTCAGCAGTCTTTCCCGGGGCTCCACGCCCATTGGGGAGTGCAGTGGTTCCGGTCTGCCTCCTCAGTAAGTCCCCAGGAGAAGTTAGATGACAAACGCTCAAGGTATCTGTCTGCATCACCTTCCTAGGAGGAAAGAGGGGCAGGCAGGGAAGGGAGGAGTGTGACTGGTTCTGATGGAATACTGTGCTAGCTGAAGAACTCACTTGGATCAGACCTCTGGAAGGAGGAGTCTAAGATGTTCAGGTGAACTGGTCACCACCACAGGGATCTGAAGACAGGGACCAGAGAAGGGGAAGTCGCTTGCCTCTCCTTTAGGGAGAAGGAAGTATTTGGAGTTGTGACAGGTCAGCCTCTTGTGGCTGGCAGATGACAGACAAGGCAGCAGCAACAGGCTTGAGGCACAGCAGACGCTCCAGAGCGCTGCCAGTGGGGCTGCCTAAGGGGGTTTAACAGGGGCATGCCATGCTGTGGAAGAACTGACAGCCGGAGCCTGTGGAGGCAGCGCCACAGAGTGGCAAGAGTTCTGTGTGGGGTCAGCCCTTCCTCCTCTACCTTTAGGATCAAAGGTTTCCATGTCAGATTTGGCATTCTGATCCCACAGATGTAGGAAACAGTTGTTGGTGATCTTAGGACTTGAACCCAGTGCATGCTCTCTTTGTTCCTGACTACAGCCTCAGGTTCTTAGCCTTTTTTTTTTTTTTACCCCTGAGACAGGGTTTTACTGTGTAGCCTTGGCTGTCCTGGATTCACTTTGTAGACCAGGCTGGCCTTGAACTCACAGAGATCCACCTGCCTCTGCCTCCTGAGTGCTGGATTACAGGCATTAGCCACCTTGCCCAGCTAGCTTCTTAAGTCTTTTAAATATTTCGTTAATATTGGTTGTACAGTTGTAGCCTAGGCTAGCTTCAACCTCCTTTTGAATATTTTCATTTAAGTTAATTATATTCTATGTGTGTGCACACATGTGCGTGCGTGTGTATGAGAATGGGCATGTGCACGCCACAAAGCTCGTGTGGAGATCTTTGGACTCACTTTTTTCTGCCTTTTCTAGGATCAAGCTCAGGTTCTAACAAGCACTGCAGAGCCATTTTGACCACTCAGGCTGCGCTGTGGACTCTTCAGTCTCCCAGTTGAGTGTTTAATTTTTGTCTGTAGTAGGCTACTACTAATAGTGTGCATGATGTGGGATCTCCTGTCACTCTGGGAGTGTCTAAATGTGTATGTTAAGAGACTGGGAGCTGCCTTTAGCTGATGCTGCTACTATGACCTGTTTCTTCTGATCTTCCACCTCCTCCTCCTCTTCCTCCTCCTCGTCTCCTCTGCCTCCTCCTCTTTCTCTTTCTCCTCTTCCTCCTCTTCTGTCATCATCTTCTTTTCCTGGGATGGGCTTCTCTGGCTGTCCTGGACTTGCTTTGTAACTAGGATGGCCTCAAACTCAGAGGTCTAGAGACCTACCTGCCTCTGCTGGGGATAAAGGCACATGTCACCACACCCTGCTTGCTCTCCCTTTTGAAAAAACAAAACACTAGGTCTTGCTGTATCAGGATGATTTTTGACATGGTAAATATTTTACTGGAAAATTAATGGTTTGTGTCTCATCTTGTGAGTGTAGCAGAGTTTTCGTAACCAACTGGCATAAAATGACTACTATAGCTTTTCTTTGAACCATCTGCTATTGTAAGTGAGAGCAAAGTAAATGTATCTGGTTATTTCTAGTTGAAGCCAACCTCTTAGAAATAGAAAGCTAGGTTGTATTTGTATAGCAGCTCAGGCACATCACCAAATTCTAGGCATCTGTCTTAAATGTAATTTTTGAGGTTTAAAAACTGGCCGCTTGGCGATAGTTTTGATGTACTATGAAATAGTTCTGAAAGGGTCACTGAATAGTTTTTCCCACATTTTTGTCTGACTTGAGGCATGGAGGGGTCAAACACTGAACGTGGCTTCCAGTGCACTTTCTTCTGTTTCTCCTCCTCTCCTCTCCTTTTTTTTTTTTTTGAAATGCCCTGCAAATGTCCGGTGGTGACTGGATTAGGAAGTTTGTTTTGCAGTGTGGGGAGTGTGGGCACAGATAGATTTTACTCTGAAATTACTGTTCTTTGTGAAGTTTGTATAATATGGTTAAAGGATCAGGTCTTAGGTCTGTTAATCCTGATCATGAGGCATGTGATTCGTTATGACTCAATTGTGGTGTGACATTGTGTGGAGAGTTCTGGTGGCATTTTTGATGTGATAGATTTTTGTGATCATAGATTTTACCATGTGATAAATAAAGGTGTATTCCCAGGAGTGTTCTTCCTGTCTGTTCTGCGGCTGACCAGTCAGCAGCTTCTGAGAGCACATTGTGGCAATCGCTGTCATCAAAAGAGTTCTCCTTACCTCATCAAGAACTGAAGCTGCAGAATCTGCTTTGGGGGAGCAGAGTGTCGGTCTTGGGGTCAGATGACTGGAATGGGCCTGTAAAGCTCTGTGTGCTCGTTCGCTCCGCCACCGCTAATACCTAATTGCAGCATGCCTGCCTGCTCTGTCGGAGGTGTCCGGCACAGAGTTTGTTTGACTTGCTCAGAGGGTCACACTGGCTTGCCAGCAGGAAAGAAGACACTTCTGGGAAATTCACAGATTCTGGTTGGTTTGAGCTCATTCTTAAGTTCTTTAAGGATGTAGAAGGCCAAGAAGTTTTTGTAATTTGTGGCCGGCACATTGTAGTTGCTCCCCAGGTGATAGCTTCCTCCTCAGAGTCGGAAGCTATTGGGAAAGAGCAACGTGGATTGGCTGGTGTGGGTTCTAGAACTTTCAGGGTTTAGACAAGAAAGATGGAGACACCAAAGCCTTTTGAAGTGTCCCGTATGTAAAAATAAAGTTCCAGAATCTCAGTACCCGTCTTCAACCCTTGGTTTTCAGGTGGTAGTGTGGCGGTTGCCTGCCTCCCGTGCTCAGTTTGACGTCTTTTTGTTCTTTGGTCCCAGATACTGATCCAGAATCCCCGATGGCTTTCATGGCTGTTTTTTGGTAACGGGGATTGAACCCAAGGCTCTGACTCCTGAGATGTGCGCTCTGTTACTGCACCCCACTCCAGCTCCCTCTCAAAGGCTGGGATCGTAGTGTTTAACTGTAAGAATGGGAATGTTGTCAGTGGAGTGTATATGACCACAGTGTATGGACACTCCTGAAATGGATGCATGTCTGTGATGTTCAAGGACATAAATGGCACAAGGCAAAATCCATCTAAATATCATTTCTTCCCCACAAACATAGTTGTATGAGGTGTTTTTTCCTCCTTAATCCTAGTGAAAATACTCCTGGGAGGATAGGACTTTGATCTTTGTTCTGTTACCATTTGCTGCTTTTAGTCAGTGGTCACTTGGCCATCATCTCATAAATAGATGGTATATATGGACAGTTGGCCTTCATTTCATATGTAGATGGTATGTATGGACAGTTGGCCATCATTTTATTTCATATTAGATGGTATGTGTGGACAGTTGGCCATCATCTCAAATGTAGACGGTCGGTATGGACAGGCATCTCATATGTAGATGATTGTGCCCCATAAATATTTATATTCAGTTTAGAAATCATGACAGAGGTTCTGGCTCATAGATGACTATTAAATGATGACTGTTTCCTTAACCTCTAGGTATGCAAACCACTCCCTCTTTTCACAATTTATCAATGAATAAAATTAAGTCTACTAGGAAATTAAGTCTGGTTACTAGGAAAAACTGTGCAAATTCCTTTTACAGGACAAACCTGTTTTCTGACGTTTTGAAAGCAGGTTATGGGCTGGAGAGACAGCTCAGTAGTTGCAGAGGATTCAGGTTCAATTTCCAGCACCCACATGGAGTCTCACAACTGTCTCACTTCGGTTCTGGGGAGTCTGATTCCCTTTTGTGACCTTCGTGGGCACCAGACACAAAGGTGGTGCACAGACTTATGTGCGAAAGACACATGCAAATAAAATAAATCTTGAAAGAAAGAAAATTAAGGTTAGTTTGTTAACGTTTATTGACAAGAAATTTTTTGGGGGGTGGATCACTTGAGAACTTTTGGCTTCCTATTTTCTCATGTTCACAGTAGTGTGGAGAGATACCTGGACTTAAAAGTGTGGGACTTTGAAGTGGGACCAGGAAGGAGTTAGTGTGTTAGGCAGCTGCATCCTGTCAAATACCTGCTGTGCATTAGTGTTCTTGTGGGAGACCAGCCTAGTTATTACTTGTATTTGTTCTGTGAGTCTGGAAACACTAGCATTCAAATTGCAGCACTAGCAGCCTACCCCTGATAACTGAGGGCCCCCAGGGACTTGGGAAGGAGCTGGGTTGTAACAGTGGCCTGTAGAGTGGGAACGGATTTCTTCTTCTCCGATTACTACATTTTCTTTTCTGAACCAGGATGCTTTCCCATCACTATGACCAGAAGGGGACAATTCCATGAAACATCTGTAGGGAAAAAGTTGTAGTTTTGAAGCCGGATTTCATCATGTACTCCTGAGTCCAAGTTTTACTCCTAGTATTTGAGGATTTGGTGCCAGTTTCAGCCATTAAGGAGGGCTACATTTCAAAAACAAAAAAACATGGCACTGTATGCTTCCTCCATGACTTGAGAGGCCGAGGGTAGATGGTCACCAGTTCAAAGTCAGACTGGAAGACACACAGACTGTCCACAATTTTCCCAGAGTGTGTAGCCCTGGCTGTTCTGGAACTTTGTTGACCAGGCTAGCATACAACTCAGAGATCTGCCTCTGCCTCCCTGAGGGCTGGAATTACAGGCATGCACCACTGTCTCCGGCTTGTCTCCCACTTTTGTCTTGACCTCTGAAGTCTGCTTTCTGCTCTCCCCACTTTGATGCTGTCCCCACTAAGGACACACTCCTGACCTCCTTGGACTCAGTGCTGAGTACACACGGATGTTTGCTGTTTGGCTTCAGTTCTTGGCAACATTGGCCATACTGTAAGTCATTCCCGTGTTTCTGAGCACCCTCTTCTCTGTCCAGAAGGGCTTGGGGTGCCCTTCCCGGAGCCCAGCAAGTTTAATCTTTGGCTCACTAGTTTTAACTCCTCAACCAGCATGCCAAGATGGAAGCTGCTTAGGATGTGACAGAGTTCTGAAGTTGAGAGAAGTATGTGAGGCTGCAGGGGCAGGTGTGGCATCTTTCAGGGATGTACTTCTGAAGTTCTTTTCTTACGTTTGAGACATTTGGCACAGAATATTTTAGTGAGTAAAGGCTGGTGTAAACAGGATTAAGGAGTAGTTTCAACACTGGAAACCTCCAGAGTAAAACTTCAGCAGAGGGAGGAGCCAGAGATTGGTGAGGTAAACTGGGATCATTCTTGGGTGGGGGCAGGGTGTTCATGGAAGTGGGCAGGACAGGGGCAGAGCCAGTGGCAGGCGGGGACTGAATAGAAGCTAAGGAATTTGGGCAATGGGTGAACAGGAAGGCTGATGTGCAGCAGTTTGGTGGGTGGAAGTAGAATGAGGTAAATCTCATTTCAGTGTCACCTCAGTACCACGTCTAGGGCATTCTGTCCAAAGGGAGTTCATGTTCAAGCTCACTGCCTCCTTGCTTCACCTCTTAGTACCAGTTCTGTCTTACTTCACCAGAGCCTCCTGTCTCCATGACCAGCGACCACTAAATCTTGTCACCTTGTGTGGTGACTGGTCATTGATAGCCTTAACTCTGTTCTGATAACAGGCACATTGATAACGGGAGAATGACCACACTTCCTTTGGGAAAGCAGCCTTGTCCTTGGGAAAGTGTGGAGCCTTTGGGGAGCCTGTGAGGGCTGTGGTTTAGAAAGGGCATGAAGAACCCACCGTTGGCCTTTGGTAAGATTAGAAATAGAGGGCTAAGGCAGCTTCAGAGTCAACTTTAAACCCAGCGGTTCCCATCCATAAAACTTCATAGGAATTTACCTTAGGGTTTATTGACTGCTTAACACCCTCTTTTCCTCACCTCCGTGAACCTACCACATCTCCAAGATTTCATACCCATGCCATTGTCTTGTTTTTGGTTTTAGAGTAGGCACGTGTGAAGTCTAGCATCCAGAGCCCCGGGAAAGCATAAGGAAGGCTGCTGAGGGGTGTGTGTGTGTGTGTGTGTGTGTGTGTGTGTGTGCGTGTGCAAGCCCTGCGGAGCCACAAAGGGCAGACCTGCCGCTTCACTTTTGGTGGTCTGCTCTCATTCCTCTTTGTACACTTGGGAGTGTTCTGTGTGTATAATTTGAGCAATGGCTGAGAAATGCTCTGTATTATCTCAGCAAATGTTTTGGTAAAAATGGGAAAATGCATCCTGAGGTGCTTACGATGGCTGTAATTCTCAGTAGTCTGGTCAGGTCTTATGACGTCAGGAGAGCCAGGTGGTTTTTTGTGTGCTTGTTTGCCGCATACATCTCTATACCATCTGGACAGCCCTCGAGTGGGATGGTCCGAGGCCAGGTTAGCGGCAGGTAGTACAGGACAGCGAGGCAGAAGTCCTTCAGCTTTTGTAGTGGTGGTGACTGCTTTTCTCAGATAATGCCCTCTTCTGAACTGAGGACACAAATGACAACTGCAGGATTATGACTGGTTTTTTTCCTTTTTCTTTTTTTTTAGGGAGTAAGCCTTGAGAAAAGCTATTTTTTTCCCCAAGAATTAATTGTTTACCTTTTAGTTTTGTGGAAATTGATAGAACTGTCATCGTAAGTTTAACATGGTGTAATTTTCTAAGCGATGTTTTGTGAATGTGTTTTTATCCAGTTAAATGCCATATATTTTGAGAGTTTTAGACATTCCTGATGAATGTAGTATTCTTCTTCTGAGATAGGAAAAGATCGTGATTACCTGGACCAGGCTCATGTTTTCTGTCAGGGTTTTAGGCAGATAAACTGGCTGCGTAGGACCACATAGTTAGATCTCCGAGCTCAGCCCTTTTAGAGTTCCTTTCCCACCAGAGACTTTCCTGCATTTTTATAGCTTTAATATCTAAAACAAGTCCCTGAGAAGAGAACTTTTGCTGGCTCAGGAGACAGCAGTCAGATGACATGTGGGAGTCTTGGATCCTGTTGATCAGGAACGGGCTCCTTTCCTTGTTCCTGGATTTCTCTATGTAGCCCAGGCTGGTCACTTACGAGTCTCTGGAGTGCAGGGATTATAAGCATGCACTACCAGACTTCAGAAAGGTGTGTTATTGATGAACAGAGAAGTTTTTTTTAATCCTGTTGTCTTAGTCAGGTTTCGGTGCTATAACAAAATACCACAGACTGGGTGGGGTGTGGCTTAAAAGCAACCGGCGCTTATTTCTCAGTATTCTGGAGGCTGGTAAGGTGGAGACTGGGTGCCCTAATATGCCTGGTCTGGCGGTGGGGCCCCTTGTTTTTTGTGTAAGGACACTCGTTCCATTATGGTGGTGCCTCTCATTTAACTCTAATCAGTCCTCACAGGCTCCATCCCCAAATGCCGTCCCACTGTGGGGTATGGTGGGCTAGGACTTCAACATAGGAATTTTGTGGGAACAAAGACCTTTGCTCCATAATACCTAGTAATGGTGTTTTGTTGTTTTTTTAAGAGCTGTCTAGGCCTGTGTGGTTGCATACACTTGTAGTCACAGCACTTAGCAGGCTGAGGCAATGAGCTCTTGAGATTGAGGCCAGCCTGTCTCAACAATAACAGCAAAATGGAGGGCTATCCGGTGGAAAATTTATTCTTTGAAGAGTCAGTATGGTGTGTTAATGACAAGACATACAGATATGTAAACATGTGACTGCACATATTTAAAACTACTTGGAGATGAGTAGATGAGTGGTTGGGTCTTGTCCAGCTGCCCGCCTAGCTCTTTAGGCAAATACTTGGGCATGACTTGTGAGTGCGGCTGTGGGGCCAAGTTTGCTGTTACTAAAGCCGCACACTAGCAGGTTTCTTCTGATCCTCTAAGTTTTTATCAGGTTGCATTAATCCTTTCATTTTCTTTCTGATGGAACATTTTAGCAACTTCCACAGAGCGTTAACAATGAATTCCAAAGTTCTCACAGATCTAAACATTCAAAGGGTAGTTGTCAAAATATCTTCTTAATATATGGAATAAACCCCAGCACCAGCTGACCTCTGTCCATTCCCTTCTCTCTCTTTCCAGAGGGAACCATTGTCCTAGATTTGGAGTGTAGCATTACTATACATAATTTTAGACTTTTATCAGACACATATTTGTAAAAAATATAAATATTTTAAAGCTTTTGAAAGTGATAGCAAACTACATATCAGAGAGAAAAAGTTTTGTTTTAGAAATTGGCTCATTTTGATTTATCACTGTGGTATTTTTAAACTTATATATTCCATTCCGTTCCATGATGATTCTACAGTGTGTCTGTGTTTACCTTTGAGTTTTCTAGGCACTTTCCAAATTTTCACTGGGGTTCATAGGGCTCCGGTGGATAGGCTTCCACAAAGCTGCTGACACATGTGAGTTTCTTTGCAGACATGCAGCTGCAGAATTGCTGGGGGGAAGGAGTACTGTTATCACCAAAGTCTTGCTCAGTTTTACCCCATTCATCTCCATAGCCAGTCTGTAGCCTCCTCAATGTGTGGCGTGACTGAGCAGTGTCCTTTCTTATACTTAATACTAAGTGTCTGAATTTTTCACAGTTTATAAGTATGAGGTATTAGCTTATTGTTCTAACTTGAATGTAGAGTTTGGCCAAGAGCACCAGTAATTCTCTTTTTAAACATGTCTTGGCCTTTCAGTTGTGCATGTATGTGTGTGTGTTGTGTTGCATTGCATGTTTATGTTTGTACGTGTAGGCATCGTTCACATATGTATATGCAGAGCCAGGGGAGACCAAAGGGCAGCAGTGGGTGTCTTCCTCAGTGATGCTTCACCGTGTGTGTGTGAGCAGTGGGTGTCTTCAGTGATGATCCACTGTGCGTATGTGTGTGTAGATTTAATTTTGTTATGTATCTGAGTGTTTGGCTTGCATATATGTTTGTGTACCACATGTGTACCTGGTTTCCATGGAGGTCGGAAGAGTCATCAGGTCCTCTGGAACTGGAATGATGGAGGGTTATGAATTATGTGGGTATAGGAACTGAAGCTGGGTCCTCTGCAAGAACATCAAACAGTCTTAACTGCTGGGCTATCTCCCCAGCTGCTTCACATTTGTGGAGAGTTCATGAACAGAGCATGAGTTTACCAATCTAGCTAGGCTGGCTGGCTGATGAGCTTGTCATTTTCCTGTCTCCTTTCTCCCTGTGCTGGGATTGCTGATGTGTAGGCTGCAGTCACCCTGTATTTGTATTGTGGGGATTAGAACTCAGACCCTCATTGTGTTGGTGGTACTTAACTGATAAGGCCATTTCTCTAGCCTCCTGTCTCCTTTTTGATTTGTCTATGTACAGTGTCTGTGATGGAGTGACTCAGGGACAGAGAATTGGATCAGCCAGTGACCTTTGACTTATGACTCATGATCTGAACTCTAGTGAACTCAGCAAAACCGTGAATATTACTAACAACTTGCCTCTCTTCCTCCAGATCATGTGGCTGGGTCTCCATGCCCACATGTACTGGCTTGGATTTTATTATTCCTTGTCTGATTCTCTGTGGTTTTCAGATCTTGCTTCAAAAATATATTTTTTAATATCTTTGTTGAAGTTTCATGACCCCCAGTTCATTTATAAAATTATATTTTATGATATAATAACGTATGTATGTATGACACAGAAATGACCTACACTTGTCAAATACCAAAGAAAGAACTTAGGAATATTTAACTATGCCAGCACAATGGATCTTTTTTCCCCACATGAACTGATTTATATTTAGTGTTTAGGCGTGCACATGTGTACGTATGTCTCCTCAGCTGAGCTGATGGCCTCTCTGTGTGCTCTGTTTCCCCAGGCAAAGTAGCTTAAACGGGAGCAAATAACCTGGCTTCTTATGGAATAGACCACACAAAAGCCAAAAAATACTAAAGGAGCCAGTGTCTGATTCGTAGATCTTTCCTGTCTTATAAATTCAGAAGTTTGACTTCTGGGTGTGTGTGCATCAAGCCACTTTTCCCTAAGACTGTCAGAGCTAATGGCTGGGCTGTTGCTGGTCCATAAAAGGCCTTGGGACACGGAGACCTAAGATAGGCAGGTGAGCAGGGGAGGCTTGTCCATCAAGCTGTTTGTTTATACAGCCTCACTGAAGAACTAGATTGGAGTGTCTAAGCCTTGTGGCCTCAGATGTTGACTTGGGCCTCCAGATGTTTCACTTAATTATGTTCTGTTCCTTCGTATTGTTGTTTATTTTTATTATTATTTTTAACGGGGGCAAAGTAGAAGCCTCAACTAGTCTAAGCATGCTTAATGTATTACATGACTGTCTAAACCGCTGATTTTTACTCTTTTGTCACATTTACCAATTGCTCTCTATTATTATTATTACTATCTTGTCATTTAAAAAGAAAAACAGTTCAACAAGAGAAGCAGCTGGGGCCTTGACCTGCATTTTAGTGCACTGAGAAGCGGAGCACCTCACTCTGGAAACAGGTCACCGCTGATAGAGTGTGGGTTTAGCCTGACTGGGCCTTCTGCAACGCTACTCTTCAGCAGTGCGTTTTCGTGGATTCATTGTCAACTTTAGCTTTGTAGTTTTTAACTTCGTCTAATCACGTGTCTGGCTTTCATCTATGTGCAGTATATGAACCAGGCCTGCTGTAAGTCCTGGCAGCCTGCAGGCATTGTGACTTTGACGCGTCATGCTTCTTTGTTCACCTTTGTCGTGTTTGCCACGGGTATCATGCTGTCTGTCTGCCCTCTACTCGTCAGAAATATGTTGATTAGCTAGGAGTTTTCCGGGAGTTCCTTCAGGAGTGGATGGTGGACAGACGTATTCTAGTTGCACAGACAGTAGTGATTTGTGTATCTTTTTGGCTGTCTTCCCATGTGCAGGTCAGGGTGCCATGTAAATGAGCCAGTCTTCCTCAGGCCTTTCATTACTATGCGTGTATGTGTGGGCACATTAGCTGTGGTGCTAGGGAGGAGGCTAAAGGGTACCTCCCTGGAATTGGTTTTTCCCCCGCACTGACGTGGGCTTTAGTCCTCCCGCTCCGTGCTGAACCATCTCCTCTCCCTGGCCTTGCATGTCTTGTTATCTACTGCTAGTATGATAGACCCAGCTGGCTTTGGGTCTTTGATTTTCACTGCTGTATACCAGTCCCCGGTGCTAATGCTGTTCTAGCATTTTACTTTCCTGCAAGCACTGAGGCTGTTTAAGGGATGGTTGTTTTATGATGATTCTTTGGAAGAAATGAGAGTATGTGATGTGCGCAGGCACGTGTGTACAGGTACTCATGTGCCACAGTGCAGTGTGGAGGTTAGAGGGCAGCCTCACAAGTCACGCTTCACCTTGTACCTTGTTTGAGAGGAGGTTTCTTTATATACCTTTGACCTGGGAGATTCTCCTGCCTCTGTTTTCCATCTCACCATAGGAGCCCTGGAAGTGCAGTGCCCAGCTTTGCATGGGTTCTGGGTTCCAAGCTCAGGGCTTGTGTGCTAAGTGCTTTAAGCCATGCAACCATCGCCCTAGCCCTTGAACATTAATATGTATTCCTGTATTGTCATATAAATATTTTTGTTATATATAAATATATATTGCATATAAACCAATAACACATAATCTGACAAAATGTAATATATGCAACCCATCAATATATTATTATATATAGTACAAATGATTATATATTAGTTTATATTGATAGATTATGTATGTTATATATACATATAATTATGTATGACCTCTTGTATTATTTGGGCCAGAAAATGCTCTTTTAAGTATTCTGACCTGATGTTTAAAACCTGCTCCCATACTGATTTATAGTCCCATGATCAGTGTATGAGAGAGCAGGTTACTTTAACACTTCTTCCCAATGCATTATGTCAATTTAGGCATGTGATCCTCTTTAGCAAACAACTGCTTTGGTAGGTAAAGTGGTAACACCAGCTGGGATGGAGAGGTGGCAAGACACACATGACCTTTGCTGCATACTCCTGGATATTGTGAAGTACAGATAGATTTATTTATTTATGTGTGTGTGTGCACACCACGTGCATGCCTGGTGCCCGTGGAGGCCAGAAGAGGGTGCTGTATCCCCTGGGACTGGGGTTACACATGGTAGTGAGCTGCAGAGCAGAGTGGGTGTTGGGAACGGGGTTTGGAGGTGGAGCTGTGGCTCTGAGCCCCGCTCCAGCCCTAGCACACGTTCCTTGGTCATGATGTTGAGGTGGCTTTCCCTGTGGAGGCATGAACAATGTCTGCTCCCTCGAGAGCACTGGTTCTCAACCTTCTAATGCTGTGTCCCTTTAGTGCAGTTCCTCACATTGTGGTGACCCCCTGACCATAAAATTATTTTTGTTACTACATTACTCTAATTTTGCTACTGTTATGAATCATAATGTAAATAGTTGATGTGCAGGATAGCTTATGTGACCCCTGTGAAAGGGTCATTTGATCCCAAGGGGTTGTGACCCACAGGATGAGAACTACTTCTCTAGATAGAGAAGAAGAATGCGTCCGCTCAGATTGGTGAATAGAGTTTCTTGGACTTCTTTATGAAGCGTGGTGGCTCTGCAGTAGCTGCATCACTGGAAAGTCTCACTCCATGGTGAACGACAGCTTCCACACAGCTGCGCAAATATGAGCCTGCTGTTCAGTTACTTTTCTGCATCCCTGTATGAGACTGCTCCCCCCCAGATCACATGCTTCTGGGACCAAATGGCCTGCAGCCAGGAGGGGAGAGAGTGCAGGAGGAGTCGAATAGCTGAAATCTCAGCTCATGGCCCTTCCTGGCTCCTCTCTCTGCGAGGGGACACGGACAGGGCCAGTTTTGTTGACATGTTGTGATGAACATGGCAATGGCTACTCTGTGTTCTTTATCACAGTATGTTGTAGGGTGTTCTGCCCTTTTATTTTGTATTCTATTATTTCCATTTTACAAGTGATAGGATGGAGGTTGAGAGCTCAGAACAGCTCACAGTCATGAAGCTAGTCGTGGACCTAGCAGGGTCAGTAGGTCTTTGGGCAGCATGGCTTCCCTGTCCTTCCAGGCATGCAGCAACGGTCATTATTTAAGCAGACTCCCTTTGGAGACTGATTGTTTTCAACACATCACCCTCGATGTTTCACCAGTTAAAAAAATCTGTACTTAAATCACATCTCCAGGTTTCTAGCTATCTGTGCCATTGTCAGTATGTGTCATCCAGTGGCAGAGACAGATGTGTGTACTGTGCTGTATTGTGGTAAAACATGTGAACGTTTTGAAAAAGACTCATCTTGTTCAACTGTATCTAATCCTTCCATTATCCCCTTTACTCTGCATTCCCCAGGAGTTTCCAGTTCATCGAGATTTTATTTATCAACCTGACACAAGCAAGGGTCATCTGGGAACAGGAGACTTGAGCTGAGAAAATGTCTCCATTAGATGGGCTGGTAGGCAAATCTGTGAGGCATTCTTTGAATTAATGACTGATGCAGGAGGGTTTAGCCCATGATGGGCAGTGCTACCCTGCCTTGCCAGCTCAGTACTGGGTGTATACAGGAAGGCAGGGTGAACAAGTCGGGAGGAGCAAGCCAGTACGCAGCGTTCCTCCACGGCCTCTGCTTCATTTCATTAACAGTTCCTGCCTTGGGTCTTGCCTGGTTCTGTTCATGATGGACTACGGCTGCCCACTGAAATAACCCCCCTTCTCTCCAGCTTGCTTTTGGTTATGGTTTTTAAATCACAGCCGTAGAAAGCAAACTAGGACATAACACCATTCTCATCTTTGGAAGCACAAAGCAACTATCACCTGTGAAATTTCAGATCTGAATTTCCCGGAAAGAGTCTGTCATATCTCCCCTAAGTCTGGTGACAGAGACCTCTTTTTTTAAAAATTTGATTATATATATATTTATTAATTATACTTTATTCATTTTGTATTCCCTGATAAACCCCACCCTTCTCCCCTCCCAATCCCAACTTCCTTCCCCCTTCTCCGCACATGCACCTCCCCAAGTCCGCTGATACGGGAGGTCTTCCTTTCCTTCCTTCTGATCCTAGTCTATCAGCTCTCATCAGGAGAGGCTGCATTGTCTTCCTCTGTGGCCTGGTAAGGCTGCTCCCTCATCAGGGGAAGGTGATCAAAGAGCAGGCCAATCAGTTCATGTCAGAGACAGTCCCTGTTCCCGTTACTATGGAACCCACTTGGACACTGAACTGCCATGGGCTGCATCTGTGCAGGGGTTCTAGGTCATCTCCATGCATGGTCCTTGGTTGGAGTATGAGGACAGAGACCTCTTTTGCATTACACAATTTATCCCATTTCTTTCCCTTTATGCCTCTGTGTGTATTTTCCTTTGTAGTTTTTCATGAGGGACCAACTCTTCAACAGCTCTACTTTATGTTGTTCATTATTCAAAGCCAGTTTAAACATTTTGCATGTGTTATTTCACTTTAATGAGAGATCATCTTTGTAGAAAATTTTAAGTATGGAATTGTTTTCCTAATTTTGGTAGTGACATGTTTTGTTTTCCCACCCTCCTGAAGTGTCTGTTCCCTGTTCTTAAAGGACACTTTTGCTGGATAGAGAACTGTGTCCTTGCTTCCTTCAGCTCTTGAAAAGGCAGGCCCTCTGCAAGATCCGTGCATGTTTTAGCCCTGAGCCACTTGGCTTGTCCCATGAGTCTCTTCTGTTTCTTTGCGGAGTTCCCTCTGCCCCCCAAACTTTATATTTGACTGTTGAAGCCCTGTTATGGTGGCTGCTTTACAATATTTTAGGCTTGATTGGCTTCAGGGCTAGTGTCTGTTGATTGGCTTTTCTCATTCAGCCAGTAGCACTCCTGGTTCTTCCGATGGTTGGTTTTCAGTTCGTAGGCACACTGCTGATCACGATACCCTGGGCTGCTGTGCAAATCTTGAGTTAGAGCAGGCAATCACCCAGTTTGTTTAGTACACAGATCCTGGTCTGTGTCTCCAATGGTGGTTCAGTTTTGAGGGGGCCTTTGTGGAAATGCTTTATTCTGACGGACAAGCTGCCCTTGGGCCTCTGGTCTCATTGCTTCCCTCTGCTAGGTGTGGAGGCTGTGGGAATTTCCCTAGACTGAATTGTGGAGCTGTTTCTCAGTAGGGAAAGGTAGTTTCAGGCTGTGGGGACTCAGGGACTTCCCTGTCTGTGGCAGGATCCCTTGCCTGGAGAGGCCCGGGGGATGTGAGTCATTGTCGATGTTGTATGGAATCCCGTCTAGTGGCATCCCTTAGTTTTCTTCATATTTCTGGGCAAAGGACAGGTGTTTTAGTTAGGCCCATGGTACCAAGGAGGGTTCCTAGGTCAGGCTCTTAGGTCAGCTCTTAGGTCTGTCTGGTCTATGGCATGCACCTTGAACCTGAGTTGTTCAGGGTTTGTGGGGCTTCAGATCTGTTCCTCTTTGGATGATATAGAACATGTCAGATGATGCCAGGAGAGCTTGAGATTGACCCGGGCTAGGTGTAAACTATCCTTGGCTCGCTTCCTGTTAGTGGGATTGGGTGGGCAGTCTTGCTGTGCTGTGCTGTGCTATTTCTACAGCTCAGGATCACATATTTGTGTTCTTCTCATGGCCTTTCAGAACTTGCCTTTGTTTCCCAGGGTTTATAGTGCTTGGAAAGGGGGAGGGGTTGTGGGAAAAGCAAGTCTGTGCTGTCTTGCGCCTCATCAATCAGTGTTGGATTTAGTGTGTGTGTGCACGTGTGCATGTGTGTGTCTGTTCGTGTCTGCCTGCCTGTCTCTGTTGGTACTCGTAAAGCCAGACAAATGCATCGGGCATGCGGTGTTATCACTCTCCTATTCTGTCAAGGCAAAGAACTGTATGAGTTTCAGCTAGACTGGAAGCCGGTGATCTCCCAACTATCTCTGGAACTATTGAATCTGGTGCCACAGGCACAGGTCAGGGATGGTCAGTTTGTCACGTGGCTCTGAATTCAGTTTCCTATGATTGCAGAGCAAGCACTCTTAACTGCAGAGTCCTCTCCTGTCCCCTGAAGTGCTAGAGGTTTGAAAGCAATTACAGAAGTGCCAGAAACATTTAGGATTTAGTTTCCTGTATTCTCACAGTCTTACTTACCTGTTTTCTAGTAAGGAATCTTGGCAATTACTCAGGTGAAGTGATTAGGCTTAGGGATTTTGTTGGTAGTTAAACAGAAACCGGAGATGGGCACATATTTATTTATTTGATTATATTTTGACAAAAAGTAGAGACCTTGGAACTGTGCTCTGGGCTTTTGAACATTTAACATGCCAGAGAATTCACACAAGTGGAAACCTGTCCAAATAAGGAAGAATCCAGTCTCAGAAATATTGACCGAGACGGAATGCCTGCAATAAAACAGATGCAATTTTAATCACTTTTGATAAAATCTAAAATAACATAGCTTCTGGATGACCTTATGAAATGTCTTCTTGAAAAAGATGTTCTATCACTGGCTGTCATCGCCATTCTCATTCTACTTCAAAGAAAGTCAACACTATCATTAAGATTGTGACACTACCCAACCAGAATGACTCCTGTAACAGTGTCTCGTGGGGCTTTCCATCAGGCAGTATGTGTGCACACCTCGTCATCAGCTGCTTCTCAAAACTCTTCCCCATGACACCTTTCTTTTGTGTCACACAGTTGGAGAAATCCACAAGTTAGGTAGTTACTTGTTTTTCATTTCTTTTTTTAAATTTTCTTTCAGGATGCCAGGGATCAAATGCAGGGCCCTGTGCCTTGTAGTACTGAGTGGTGTCAGCCTCTAGTGTTTTTTGTTTTTGTTTTCTTTTGTAAGAGTAGATTCTCTGTGGACTCTAACTTCTTGTGGTGGCATACACATTCAATTTTATATCAGTATTTGTGTTAATTTCCCCAAAGTTAATACGTATTTACTGTAAATCTTACCTTTTCTGAAGGGCTTTGGCTAAATTGGATGATTCTTTATAAAATTCATGATACACATGTGTTACATATATTGTATAATATTCATGATAAACTTCTATCCCTGCTCAGTTCTTGGCAGCTGTTGTGAAGTCCCAGGCCCCTGCTAAGAGTTGGGTGGAGATAGGATGAGTGTCAGGTGGGAAAGTGAGGTGCTAGTCATTAGTCCTGTTGACTTTTTGAAAACTCTTTGAAGCTCCAAAGGAAGAAGGTAGCATTGAAGACCCTGTCCCCCAGTGTTGCGTGTGGGTGTTCTGATAGGCTGGAGGGAGTTTATGCTGATGCAGAGTGCTCTTCTAGCCTCATCCGCCTTCCAGCTCTGTGCACGGAAAGCAAAGGCAGTGCGTTCCCGCACACAATAGTTTCTATTCTGTAAGTTCTCTTTTAAGATGTTATTTGTAGGACTGCAAAACTGGCTCAGTGGCTAAGAACATGTGCTGCTCTTGGGAAGGACCCAGGTTCATTTCCCAGCACCAGCGTGGCAGTGCCCTCTTCTGACCCCATGGACACCAGGCAGGCTCGTGGTACATATACATATATGGTTTAGACCTTTACAAAATGTATGATTCCATCCAGTTAGTCCTTGTATTTGTTTGGCTTCCAAGAGCTACCAAGACTGTGTGTTAAACTAGCTCATTGGACAGACAGCAGTTTTGTTTATCATCTTACCAGGTGGGTGCTTAGTGTCCAGTGGGTTTTCCAGGTTGTATGCATCTCCATATTTGTTCAGATTCTGTCATCAGACACTGAAGTTATATGGGTCTGTTGTCACAGTTTTTAACTGTTGGTCTCATTAGATGCTGCTGGCTTGATCACATGCTATTTCAGCATTCTGTTATGGTAGTACAGCAAGCATCTTCAGCTGCCTGAGCAGACTCCTCAGCTAGTTTTGTCCAGTTGTTGTGGTTCTAATGCCCATTGGGCTCCTCGAAAGCCTCCGCTCTCGTTAGTGCCTTTCAAACCACGGCTTTTAGAGCCTTGGCTACCCTCTCAGAGGACACACTTGCTTGCCATGAGATGAGGGGTTTGCTTCTCAGCTAGGAAGACTTGCTGTGAGGGGGGAAAATGCAAGGCCTCCAAAACAGAGTGCTTAGGGAGCCAGTGAACATACATTCTGCCCAGATCCTTTGTGTAATATAAAGGTGGAGAGGAGGCTGTGGGCGGTGGTGGAGTGGGGTAGGCCTAGGAGGGCGGAGAAGACGGGAAAGGCTTCCACAGTGAAAGCTAGTTTCTGGATGCTAATAACAAATTAAAGTGAGAAAAAATAACCCTCTGTCCTAATTTCTAGTGTGTCCCTTTGGCAGTCAGTGCCGGGAGGGGCCTTTGGGGCAGTGTGGCCTGTGGGTGGCAGAATACTTCCTTTACCACCTGGTTCTGTCCAGCAGAGCCTCTCACAGACTGAAGACTGAGAGGATGCCACACCAAGAAGGGAAGAGCTTCTTTGCCACATGGCTTGAAGGCGAGACTTGGAGAATGAAATATGATTAGTTTGTTTTAGAGAGGCCTGGGTTTGATGGCTGGAATTACTGTGTGTGACTCCCCTCCCCGCCTTGGGAGCCCCAGTCATTTCTAACCTGACGATTGAGGAGTGCTGGTAGAATTTTAAGAAGTCCCTCCCCCCTCTCTTTTCCCTTCTCCTTCCTCCCTGCGTGGCTCCTCCCTCTCTCCCTCAGTCTGTCTAGCCCTAATTGGCCTGGAACTTCCTGTATAGACCAGTTAAATGTCAGAGACCCACTTGCCTCTGTTCTGAGTGCTGGCCTTAAAGCGGTGTGTACTGCCGCCCCTGGCTGGAGAAGAACTATTACCCAACATGATAGTTCCTCATAATTAAGAATTGTGAATTGGTAATCAAAGAAAGTCATGGAAAAGAAAATGGCTAAGTGTGCTTGATTATATTAGGTAATAAAAATCATTATGATTAGAGTGGTTGAAAATGTGTTACATAAAGAAATGATAATTCAAAAAACAAATGCTGTTTTAAATCAAATTTTGAACAGAAAAATAGTTGAAATAGTTACAAAATACAGAATTTATACTAGAATGTTTTCGTATGAATTATTTTTAATGGACTGTCTTTCTCTGTTTATAGGTCTGATATGAAATAACTTTGTTTTAAATATTTTCTTATGGCCTTTGTTTTGGATCATACTTTTGAATTCTGTATACTTTTAGGTAATGACGTTGCTTCTTTGTTTTAAAGATGACAGCTTTCTTCTGTCATTTTCAGTCTTAAAAACTGAAAATGCCTCATTTGTGCCTTTTCAGTCCTGGGACCGTGTGTTTGGCTCTATGCTAGCAGATGAGAGAGCGATTGGGCCAATCTCACAGGGAGGGAAGGATGTGGGAAGAGCCAAGCATGGCTTCATGTTCACCAAAGAATGCTGTCCTGCGTCAGCTGATGGCCTGAAAAAGTCTCTTGGTTTTTAATTATTATTTTTTCTATGACAGCATCATGAACTCCATGACTGATTGTGCTTTCTGCTACCTCTGATACTTTGCATTTATGGCTCCATCATGGCTTACTACTCTATGTTTTCTCCCTTAAAAACTTGTTCAGCGTTCCACTTTGATTTCCTTCTGCAGGTAATTGGCAGTTAAGTGCTCAGGCCATGACCTCATCTGCATCTTGCAGAATTGTCCAGTCTGCTTTTATGAAATGGCTAATGTACAGTTGTTTTTTTCTGTACCTTAAATTGGTTTTTGCCTTCATTTCGTATTTTCTTTTCCTTGTTGTTCTCTGTTATCTTGGCAGGATAATTTAGTGATCTTTGATTTATTTATTTTATTTCCCGACAAGTTGTTTAAGAAACTCTGTCCTTGAGTTGGCAATGAAGAAATGTAAGATTGAAAAGGACATCATGTACCCAGAGGTGTGCGGCTGGGTGTGGTGATGCTGGTGAGGGGCAGAGGCTGCCCTGTAACCTCCCTCCATCAGGTTGTGTTCTAGACTAAGTTACATTGCGAGGTCTTTCCAAAAGGCAAGTTACCTTACTTGTGTAAAAACCACGTGAGATCATTAGAGTTTGAGTGTCTTCTCTGTAGATAGTGTATTATATACCTTTGCATAGACAGAAAAGAGGCCTCTCGATTTATGATTCCAGCTTATTTGAATCTTTCTCCCTATTGTTAAACACCGCTGACCTTTAGATCTAAATTCTGCTAAAGAAGGAACTACAGTCAGTGGTCTCACCTTTGTGTCTTCTACGTTTAGCAGAGAAGTTCTCACAGCACCTTTTTCTGACCTCTGTGGATTGTGTGAGTGGTGGGAGCCGATACTAGTTACAGGAGATAGAGGCTTAGCTAGAAAGCGTGTTGCTTGAGGGGATGGCGCACCATGAGTGTGCAACTGTGCCCTTGTTCCTAAGAAGTATGCATAGTGCTTGTAGGCTGTGGGTGACAGTTGTAGCCTTGTACTTAGTGTCCGGTCGTCAAGGGCGTTGCTCTTCGCAGAAGCACAGAGTTTTGGTTCTCTGGACATTGACCTCTGGATCAGGCGTGATGGCACATACCTTTAATCCAGCACCCAGGAGGCTGAGGTAGGAGGCTCTCTGTGATTTAAGTCCAGCCAGGTCTAGACAGCAAGTTCCAGGAGGGGCAGGACTACATAGAGAGACCCAGTCTCAACACCATCCCCCACAAAAGATAAATTTGTAAATGACAGAGCTTGTGTCTTGCCCCAGATCTCCCAACTCCCCATGTGCACGTGTGAAGCCAGTGTGTTTGGAGTGATTGAGTGCCTTTCTCAGTTTCGTGATCCAACAACCTCCAGTTTGCTCTGTTTTTGATTTTTCTCCGCTGATGAAGTAGTTTCATTACATAATATTGCCTCCGAGATCAAGTTCCCACAATCGAAGTCTTTTAAATTAGGCCTGGACTTAAAAATCCACATGCTTTTAGGCATTTGGGAGGCTATTGTATTAGAAGTATAATAGGGGACCAAAGCACCTGAGAGTCAAATGAAAATAAGAGCCAAATACATAATTCTGTAGGACCATCAGTTTTTGAAGCCTGTATTTAGTTACTAGTCTAGAATTGCCAAGTTAATTTTCATCAAGCAGTCTTGCCATAGTAAATGCTTGTGGGCCTATCAGCCAGCCTTGTTTATGAGGAGCAATTAGAGTGGAGGTCGGGATTGAATTGGCTTGCGAATTTGAATTGGTTTGCTCCCCAAACCTGATCATGGTTCTTTACCTCCAAGTACACACTGAATTTTCAGTCATACATGCAAACACCTGCACGGATGTCCTTAGCTGCCTTCATTTGTGGTGTGCTCCTCGTTGGACTGCTTATTCTTCACACACAGGAGTGCCTGCCCCTGCCATTCCACACTGTCAGAGATTATGCCAAAACCACAAACAGTTCTGACCTGCCTGAGAAAGAACAGGCCTAAATCCCTCCTACAGTTCCCGTGGAATGGGTGTGTGACATTGAGTTGGTCACCCAGCCTGATGCCTTTGCTCCGTGGACAGTCAGGCGAAGCCGCCTGCCAGGTGTTTTCAGATCGGGCAAACTATGATCTCATCCGGGTCCTGTCTGGGAGGCAGCGAGGCAGCGACTAGTGGAGCAAGTTTCTCCTCCTCCCTCCACCCGAGCAGCCTTTCTGACATCTGCCGCTCGATCCTGAGCAGGTTGCCGAAACAGTGTCTTCCGGGTTGTGTTGCGTAATAGCACGCTGCACGGAGCTGTGCTAACGTAGCTGAGTGGTCAGTGGCGCTCCTCCTGTTGTGAGGGTCTTCCGGAGATGGCTCATCCTGACCCTAGAAAGCGGAATAGGATTTTGATTGAAAAAAGACTGCAGATGTGATTAAATTACGGATTCTGAGAATGGACAGATGATCCTGGATTGTCCTTAGGCCAAATATAGTTCTGGTGGTTCTTAAAGAGTCACAGAAGGGCATGTGTTGACAGAAGGCTGAGTGGCGTGGTTGGTGGCTATGGCCAATGAGCTAAGGAATGTGGACATTCCTCTAGAAGCTAGACCCCTAGAACCTTCAGAAGGAATGAAGTCCTGTGTGCATCTTGATTTTAGACCTCTGGAAACCATTGACTTGGCTCTCTGGGTTTCCAGTTGCCAGAGCACAGATTTATGACCTCCATGAATGGATGACAGTGCAGTGTTGTTTCAAGCCACTACATGGTGGTCGTTGTTGTGGTAGCAGCGACACGTTACCTGTTTTATAGCTGCGCGCGCATCCTGTTTTGCTGTGGTCTGACAGAAAAGCTAGTGGGCTCTGGTGTTGCCATCATCCCTTTCTCATTCAGCAGTTGCTTGTGGCAGTGTTGTTATTGTAAATAAAAAGTGAGTATTGGGCTATATAATGTTTATTACTAGCCCTATAATTATTGTGGTGGGTATTATTTAACCTGCTGTCACAGATAGACACAGACACCTGGTAGGTTTCACGATTGCCTTATTGCTTTGGGCCGGACATATCAATGCGGTCTCACTAACCTCACCGTTCACCTCCCAGCCCCCATCAATGCCATCTGTCTTAGCCATCTTTATCTGGGTTACCTTCCATCCAGCCATCTTGGAGTCCTTTCTCCCAGCCCAGGTGATTTCTTCTCCACACTAACCCATCTTGGCATCCTCCTTCCTCCTCTCTTTATGTCCATCTCTTTCCCATGATTCTCCTGTCCTCAAAAGCCCTGGAACCTTAGCCGCATCTACCCCATTCTGGCCTGCCGAGGTACAGGCCTTTAATCAACCAATCAGATAAAATGTCTTAGGCAGGTTTAGACAACAAGGATAGTGTAACCAGTATCTTGAGGGCCAGTAATTAGCATAAAAAGAAAGCATCAGAACCCTCAACACAGTGCTCTCTGCATTTAGTATCTAGTCACAGTTGATTGTTACTTCTGTGGAATGTGTACAGTGCATGTGAACTGTACATGGCTTGGGAGAGATTGGATGGTGCTACTGAGGATGGACTTTATAGTGGGACTTCCAAGGAGTATTTATAATTAGTAGAATATTTTGTATTTGACTGTAAGGTGCCATGTTAGGTTTCAAGCCTTCTCTTTGAGGTATATATATTTATTTTGGGACATACGTTCAGCTTGACTTCCCTTTACACCTTCAGGGTGGCCTTCAGGCCTAGACCAGCTTAGGAGTGCGCTGGAGGCTCACGGAGCTGCTTGCACTGTTGTTTTTAAGCTTGCAGAACGAGTTATTCCTCCCCCCTCGTTTGTAGCCATAGCGCCCTTCTTACAGATGGTGCTGCCGCTGGTGTTGTCAATCAAATGGGAAAACGTGAAAAAGTTGGAAGCCAGCTCATAATTTTAGAGGAGTTTTGTTTTACTTCCAAGTTACGTGGCTAACATCAGCATTATTTACTTGGCAAGAATCAGGCGTGAAAATACTGAATTCTGAGAATCTGCACCTTGTTCTATAAATAAAACGTTGGTGGCTTTGGATTCTGGTTTGAATGTGCATTTTCCTCAGTGGCAGTTTCCTTGGCAGACTGTTGCATAATGGACAGTCTAGTTATTTAGGTCTCTCTATGTCAAGGAATGCCAACTTTTAGGTGCAATTTCTCTAGTTAATAAAGGGTGTTGGAATCCAGTATGATTTGCAAAATTTATGTACTTCACTGGGTGTCCTATAGTTAGGGTTACTATTGCGGGGATGAAACACCCCAGCCAAAGCAAGTTGGGGAGGAAAGGGTTTATTTGGCTTACACTTCCACATCATTGGTTCATCATTGGAAGAAGTCAGGACAGGAACTCAAACAGGGCAGAATCCTGGAGGCAGGAGCTGATGCAGAGGCCATGCAGGGAGCTACATACTGTCTTGTTCTCCATGGCGTGCTCAGCCGGCTTTCTAACAGAACCCAGAACCACCAGCCCACGGATGGCTCCACTCACCATAGGCTGGATCCGCCCCCATCAATCACTAATCAAGAATGTCCTACAGGTTTGCCTGCAGCGAGATCTTATGGAGGTGTTTTCTTTATTCAAGTTCCCTTCTCTCTGATGTCTTTAGCTTTCATCAACTTTGCATAAATCTAGCCAGTACACTGAGAAAAGCACACTGTACTCGTTGGTTATTTTCTTTTCAATTTGGGGGTGATAGGAAGTGGCGTAGTTCTCCAGTTAGCCCGCTGGTGTTCTGGTTGTTAAGGGCAGAACTTGTAGGAGGTTTAGGGATATGTGCAAGTTAGTTCTTGTCAACTTGACTCAACCTAGACCTAGCCAGGAGGCTGGAACCTTAATTAAGGAATTTGCCTTCATCATATCTGCCTGTGCACGTGTCTGTAGGTTGTTTCTTTATTGTTCACTGACAAGAGGGTACCTGGACCACTGAAGGCAGTCCACCTCTGGGCAGGTGGTTCTCTGTTGTATGTAAAAGCAAGCTGAGCAACCGTGGAGAGTGAACCAATAAACAGCCGTCCTCCACGGCCGATGCTTCAGTCCTGGGTCCAGGTTCTTTCCGTGGGTTCTTGCCCTGACTTTTCTTCATGGTGAACTATAAAGCCATTCTTCCCCGGGTTGTTTTTCGTCAGCATTTTATCACACAACAGAAAGCAAAACTAGATCCTCATTTCAGGACCAGTTCCATACTCACAACTTCAGCAATGCCTAAAAGAGACTAATTAGAGCGGCATCACACCAACCTTGACCAATGACTAACTTTGTTACTTTTCATGGTTTTAACTAAAAGTTGCTAATAAATAGATGGTTCTGCTATAAGGAATCACTTTTCTTATGTATAAAGTCACTAAGGGCACACAGTGGCAGCTATGCTGGGGTCTGGAGGCTGTTTAGAGCAGATCGCAAACTGAGGTTGGTAAAAGGATTTCTTAGCAATTGTTCAGAACAAGTACATATCAACAAGTGTGAGGATGGGAAAAACATGACAATTCCTGGACATATTCATGTACCACAGTGAAATCACGGAGGAAACCTGAACAGATACAGTTACTGCATAACCTGGACATATGCACTTTCCCCAGTCTAACCCTCAAGAAGTAGAAAACCTGCGAACAGATCAGTTCCGAGGGTAAGATTGAGCTCAGTGTGGGACTCACTCCTGCAGCCCCAGTATCTCGAAGTTGAGGCAGGAGGATCACTGTGAGTTTTAGGCTAACTTGGGCTATGAAAGTGACATTTGTCTCTAAAATTAAAATGAATAAATGTTAAACTCTAAGACCAGGCAGTTTCACTACTGATTTCTATTGAATATTATAAAAACAATGGAGACCACTTCTTTAGTTTTTCCAGAAAGTTCAAGAGGAAGGAATTCAGGAAGGAATTCTTCTAAATGTAGTCCGCATGATAATGTTACACTAATATCAAAACCATGCCAGGACACAGGAACAAAGGGTCAGTGAGGTGGCTCAGTGGGTAGAGGTTCTGGCACAAAGTCCTGATGACCTGATCCTTGGATCTTGAAAGGTGGCAGTAGAGAACTGATAACCAAGAGTTGTGCGCTGACCTTATATTAAATCGCAAAATGATTAAGATTCAAGGAAAGAGTAAAATTATAGGATAATGTCTTTGAACCTAGATATACAGATTTCAACAAGATACTACCCATATGCACTGTGATCAAGTGGAATTCATCACAGGCATGCAAGGATGGTTTAGCATAAGCAAGTTAAAATGTATGTTAAAGTAGCAGAATGAAAAACAAACCATATAATTTATTGTCTAGAGGTAGCACTTGTTAAAAGTCTGCATTTATTCATGGTAAAAACAGTGTTAAGCATTAGATTAAGAAGGGATGTGTCAATATTATACAGATGTTAGGTAAGAGCTGTCATTGTACTCACGAAACGCTGACAGCTTTTTGAGGTCTGGAACACATCAAAGATGTCTACTTTCCTGACTTTGATTCCTGGAAGTCTTAGAGTCATTAGGCAAGCAAAATAAGCAAGACAGTCAACTTACAAAAGAGGAAGTAAAATTGTCACTCTTGGTACAGGACCTTGCATGGAAAACCTTATACAAATCCAGCAACAGTGTCAGGTTGGAGCACCAACACAGGCTTCAGTGGTACCACAGTCTGCCAACGGTGAACCATCAGAAATAGAATCTGGGCAGAGGACCTGGGAATAATGTGGAATGTCTTGAAAGTTAGAAGTGGGTCAGGCAGGGACTCGAGTGAAGGTTTGAGGCAGTCTGAACACTTCAAAGATGTCAGCTGCCCTGGTTAGGCCCCTAATCTTTCTCTGAATCTTAATGAGCCCATACATACATCAATGCCAACCTGCCACCTCATTACAAAAAATAAAGAGAATAATATGTGGAGCCCTCAGCCTGTACCAGTAAAGGAAAATCTTCCCTAGTGTCCTCCGTCCTATCCTTCCCTAGTGGGGGAGAGGAGCTGGCCTTTGATCCAGTCAGCAGAAACTGGTTGAATTCCACACATAAGATACTGGAAAGGAATAAAAGCTTTTGATGGGTCACATTACGTTTACTACAACTGACACAATTTTCTGTGGTTTGGAAAATCAGCATATATCTGAAATTAGGACAATGCAGAGATTTAGAATTACTCAGCAGAGGTGGGGTATAGTGTGCATAAGCTCTGACTCCCTTCACCTCCCAGAAAAAGGGAAGCGAAGACACATTAAGGAATGGGAAAGCAACCACATCTGTAAGTAGTAAAAGGAATGCAGTTAGGTGTGGTCTGATGTTTAAGTGATACACATGAACTCCGACTCTAGAAGGAGGTCAACCACAGTGGACAGTGAGTGATGGAAGGTTCTCACATGTGAAAAGAAGCCAGGCGCCTCAGCACTTGGCACAAGGAAGGCACTGAGATTGTGGGAGGGGAGGTGCCAGATTAGCAGACAAACTCTGAATTAATTCACTTTTCAGTTAATAAGAGGAATTAGAAAATTAACGTTGCAAAACTGTTATTTTAAAACATTATTCTAGAACATTTAATTCTGCCCGAACAACATGCTCTCTTTAAACGAAAGCCCTTTGCTCTTTTAGTGTTGGTATTTGGATATTAGAGAAACAGTTCCAAATACATTACTTTATGAAGGCTCAGATTCAAAGGGACATTTTTAACAATTTAAATGCATGTATACAAATACGACTCACTTGCATGTTGCTCTTCTTCGTTGGGGTTGGGGTGGGTTATGAGCTGGTCTGTGTGTAGCCCAGTTTGTCCATGAACTAATGGTAATTCTCTTATTTCCATCACCCACGTGCTAGGCGGTGCATGGGCTGCCATGTTGGGTTCAGTATGTTCCACATACTGTATGCTTGCAAAATGAGTGACAGAGTTGTCAAAAGTGAGCTGCAGCTTGCCGATATTTAAAATCAGCGCATGGCATGAATGAGAGACGAATCCCTCCACCAGATCTGCTTCATGCGTAGAGCTCTCCTCTTTTTCTCCATTTGCCTCTGTGTTTAGTTTTCCGGTAGTTCACACAGGCCGCATAGTACATTTTTCATGCGGTTAGCAGATATTCCCCCAACTCATCTTACAGGGGTGAGTCATTGCTGAGAGCTTTCCATATGTGCAAGAGTTTTACCTCGGGAATTTACCAAAATTTCTGGGTTGTGGGACTTCATCAAATTTACCTGAAATTGCCAAACTACAAGTTCAGTTACACCAAGCTTGGCAGTGAGAGATGTGTTTCTTCATTTGCTTTTGGCAGCTAGGTGATTGAATTCTCTTGTGGTTCTTGGTTTTAGGTTCCTGACCACTGATGGTGGAACATCTTTTCATGTGGCCACAGGCCACTTTAAATTTTTTCGCTTCCTTTTGTGATGTACACATTTTCCTCAATTTTTAAAAAAACAGTTCACTTTTTAAGGCAGTTATTTATACTTAGTGGTTGTGTGCTTATTTTCAGTTGTCTTTAGAATTTGACCCCAATCAGCACGATTAGTCGTACATTAGTCAGGTTTTCCTTTGTAAGTCATCATGCCAAAACCTCATGCATGCTAAGCACATGTGCTGCCACGCAGCTGCGTACTTCGGTTGGCTGATTTCACATGTGGAGCCTCCCTGCTTCCAGTAACCTGTGATGGACAGACATGACAATGTCTCCAGTGCTTTGGGGAAACAGTTTTTATTAGTGATGCCATTTTTAACTGACTGTTTAAGGTTCAGTTACCTCTGTAGTGCTGCTTTCACTGGACTTGAATCTTCTGGTTTCCTTGAGTTGGAGTGGGTCCCCCTATCCTTCTGTCCCTTCCCCCTTCCTCCCTTCTACATTGTTGGGGTGTGGTAGTGGGGTGGCATGGATCAGTTCAAAGTACCTGGCTGGCTGTCCAGATCTTAGAGAGCCTGGATGCATGCTGTCAGCCGGGTATTCTGACTAGCTTGTGAACTTTGAAATGAATTCTGACCTGATTGAGGAGGGGAAAGTAGAGGCTGAAGGCTGTGCAGTGATGGGCTCTGGGGAGGTGGACAGGGAGGGAATGAGGGATTCTCTAGTATTACCGTGTGGGAGGAAGACAGAGATGACTAGGCATATGCCAGGTGGAGGGCAAGAGGGGTTGGATTTTGCCATTTCATATACCAAGTGGAGCACAGTTCTTGTTCTACTCATCTTAACACAAATGCTTTTTTTGGGGGGCGGGGTGAGGGTTAGTTCTTGATTTTAAAGCAAGGGCCCTAGACCCAGGCTGTGGTAGCTCATACCTTTAACCCCAAGACTCAGGGAGGCAGAGGCAGGCTGATCTCTGTGAGTTCCAGGCCAGCCTCATCTACAAAGCGAGTCTAGGACAGCCAAGGCTACATAGAGAAACCCTGTCTCGAGAAACACAAACAACAAACAAACAAAAACAAGGGTGCTTTTCACCACGATGCCCTTTTTTTTTTTTTCAGGTCTTTCAGCAGCACAGCGGAAGTTTGCACACTCACTCCGAGACTTTAAATTTGAGTTTATCGGGGATGCCGAGACTGATGATGAGCGATGCATAGGTAAGGAAGCGCGAGGCTTGGTTTGCTTTTCTCTGCCCTGCCCAACACAGACTAATACCTCTCTCCCTACAGATGCTTCCTTACGGGAATTCTCCAACTTTCTGAAGAATCTGGAAGAACAGAGGGAGATCATGGTGAGTGGCAGGGGTGTAAATTTATTGATTACCAGATTTCCAAGAGGGGACAGTGTGGGCTGTGAAGCTGGGCCTGAGAAGTGTTGCTTTATCTAGTGCTTTGCACGGGAGGAGCTATGGGTGGGGTTTTCAGAGCTCTGATTTCTGGATCCCTGGTTGTTCTTGGGCAAGGTTCTGAGGTCTAGGCTGACGGTTTCATCTTCATCTGTACAGTGAAGGCTGGGGGCTGGTTTTGTTTTTTGTTAGCAGAGCCTTTTGATTTACGTAGATGTTATCCTGAAGCTAAAAGCAGGAACAAAGTTGCTGAGGGATGATTTTGAGCCATAGCTGTGTGGATTTATCGTCTGTGAGGGTGGGCAGAGCTCAGATCTGATGTCTCTGAAGTTGCTTGATGAACTGAAATGATCCGCTTCTCCCCCTGGGCCTCTCCCTCCTTCCTGAGGTCTTTCACTGTCCTCAGGAACCAGCGAGCAGAAGCCATGGCTGGCCCCTGAGCAGGAACAGAAGTGACCTTCCAGGATCAGCTTCAGGGAGGCAGATCAATTCATTTGGGGTGAAAGAGGATTATATAGAACTTTGGGGCGGGGTTAGGAATATGCACGGTGGGCAAAGATCATTGGCTGATGGTCTAAGGTGCTGAGATCCCTCATTTGCATGGGGAGGTATTCCCGGAACCCCAGGTGCTTGCTGAGGGGTTTCCTACCGGGAGAAAGGGAGTTGGACCTGAATTTCTCTGAGAACTCTGTGACACTTCTCTGATAGAGGGTGTGCGAGTCTGGCATCTTCCTGCAGAGAAGAGGAAGCATCCTTAACAAAGGGAGTCTCTTGAGCCTAGCTCAGGGCTTTCCAGTCCTGGCTGTCTGCAACCTAGGTAGCAGGGTTTTCCCACATCCCATCCAGCGAGCTCCAAGTACCTGTTACTTTGCTGAATACCCTGTGAACTCAGCAGTGCAGTTTTGGGGGCTTGAACAATCGTTGCCCTTCTGGTAAGTTCGTGTGTCTCTTCCAGTCACACAAAGACTCAACAGTATGATTTCCACTGGGTTATTCTTACTGATACCCACTCCCCTACTTTAAAATAATTAGAGCTTGCAGAGGACACTGGGTTTACTGTCCCGCACAAAACAATGAAGTTTTCCTTCTTGATCCTTCAGAGTAAACAGCACCTGGTTGAAGGGAGAGTGAGCAGATGCAATAGTGCTGCTGAGACTGAACATGGTAACTAAAAGAGTTAATTGTGCCTGTGTGCTGGGGTTGCGCTCAGCTTTTACTGCAAAGTCCTTTGATTATCGTGTCAACTCTATCGTCAAGTTAGTCCACCCTGCTTTATAAATGAGGGAGCTGAGGCACGTGGTCTGCTGAAGTTGGATATCTCCAAGCCCCTGAGCCTCCCCACGTACCATGTGGCCAGCTTGAGTTTCCCAGGAGGTGCCTAGTGGAGTGTCTGTCAGGAGTGTTTGTGTTAGGGGCAGGGTTCAGGGGATGGAATTAGTTTTAATTTTAAAAGTAACACTGCATTCCGAGATACTTTCTGGGTGTTAGAAATTCCATGGAGTGAGCTGGGAAGATGCCTCATTTGGAAAGTACTTGCCACACAAGCATACTGAGCCAAGGTTGGATTCCCTGCACTCCTGTAAGAAGGCCTGGGTGCAGCAGTGTGTACACATAATCCTAGTGCAGAGGGGTGGACACTGGGGGATCCTGGGGCTCGCTCCCCAGACGGTCTGACTGAATTGGTGAGCTCCAGGTTCAGTGGGACCCTGCCTCAGAAGGTAGAGGAAGTAATTGAGGAAGGTACCTGCTGCTCGCCTTGGGTGTTTATACATGTGTATATACACATGCATCTGCAAACAGGTATGTATACATACAAACATGTATACATAGAGCACCCAGAATTCTGTGGTGTGCATTTAAAGATAGTGTGATCACATGGACTTTCCCTAGCACAAACTGACAGGTTAGTGTTTGTATTATGTTATAGTCTTAGCTGTTAGTAAAGACTGAATGTGGCATGACATCATCTTTCCATAGTATGTGAACTGGAGGCATGGAAGGGTGTGGTCTTGATTTATATTATATAAGAGGACTGTGTGTGTGTGTGTAACTTTCTTTGGCATTTAGGCATTCTTTTCTGTGATTCTGAGCGTGTTCCCAGAATTTATTGATCTTTTTTGTTCTTATTGTTTGGAATCTGAGGGCTTGGTAGCTGTAGTTTGAATAGGAATGGTCTCTATAGATTCATGTTTTTGAATGCTTGGCCTACAGTGAGTGTCACTGTTAGGAGGTGTGGCCTTGTTGGAGGAAGTATGTCACTGTGGGGGAAGGCTTCGAGGTCTCCTATGCTCAAGCTAGACCCAGTGTGGTCCACAGTCTCCTCCTGCTGCCTGTGGATTAGGATGTAGAACTTTCAGGTCCTTCTCCAGCACCATGTCTACCTGGATGCTGCCATGCTTCTCACCTGTAAGCCAGCTCCAATTAAATGCTTTCCTTCATAAGAGTAGCTGCGGTCATGGTGTCTCTTCACAGCAACAAAACTCTAAAACAGTAGCAAACATTGCAAAGTACCTGCATTCACAGTTTTACATGCTAGCAAGGTGATGAGTAGACATAGTGTGCCAGCCATCAGTGAAAAGCGCTGCAGTTCAGAACAGATGGGTAGGGAGCTGTGAGTGAGCTGGGCCAGAGAGGTTGTGTTGAGGAGGGCCTTCTGATAGAGCAACATTAGATGCCATCCTGGTGTGTTCAGGAAGATGGAGCTGGGCTGCAGTTCAGACTTTTACAGAAATAGCATGTGCCACTAGCCTTGGTGATCTGTTTCTGTGTTCTTTGGAGTGAATTGCTGAGGTCTAGAAACTGGAGTGTGGTGTTAGACTCTGATGTAGATATAGAGGTTCACAGAGATTCTGTTAGCTACTGGTGATTTCATGTTCCGCCGTGGTGGCAGCTAGCAGTGCCTGTCTCAGGTGAGTTGAGGGTAACAAGGTTGGACTCCTGGTGCTGGGTGGAAGTTAGACTAGGACTGTGTCTGTGGAAGGTTTGAACCTCAAGAATTGCACAGCATGTAAAACTGACGTGTGGGACAGATGTGGTGGTGGTGTACACCTTTAATTCCAGCACTCAGGAGGTAGAAGCAAGTGGATATCTGTGAGTTTGAGGCCAGCCTGGTCTACGGAGAGTTCCAGGACAGCGAGAGCTACACAGAGAAACCCTATCTTGGAAAAAACAAAAAAGGCAAAAAACAAACAGGCAAAACCCTCAAACAAACAAAAACTCAAAACCAACCCAACAACAACAAACAACCTCCCCCCCCAAATCAAAAACAAACAAACCACCACCACCACCAAAACCCAAACCAACCACCTCAAAACTGACAGGTGAGAGCAGAAACGGCTGCTGGAGGCGAAGCAGTGGCACACAGCCACAGGCACCCAGAAGATGTGAACAAGACCCTCCAGGTTAGTTCAGGAAACTGAAAGCACAACAAGAGTACAGTGTTAAACTACCTGTTCTCAGCACCCAGGGTTTCATCTGATCTGGTTCCTCCTGTGTCTGTAATTCTCCTGCTGTCATTTTGACTGGCAGCCCAGCATTGTGGTATCTCATGTGCAGATGTATACATTTCCAGTACAAATACCTCAGGACATGTCTCAGGAAGGTGCCGCTTTAACAACAGCAACAAAATGCCTTTACTCTAGAAAACAATTCAGACTCGGATTCTTTTCTGGTCTCTCTCAGTGGTCGTTGGTCTCTCTGACTCATCATTCCAATAAATCTTATTTGATTGTGAATTTCTAAATCACTTCAGATTTGTAGGTTTTGTTTTTTTTTTCCCCCTTGATCAGAATTTAGAATTAGTCTTTTTTTTGGGATAAGGTCCCAAGCTTGAAGTCATCTGGCCTTTGCCTCTGAGTGCTGGGGTCCAGGCGTGCTCCACCACACGCAGCCTCCTGATGCTTTCTACTGGCATTTAACACATCTTTAGAAGAACTCCCCTGAGTTACCACAGAGAGCAGCAGTGAAGTTAATAAGAGTCAAAAGGCGCGTGGCATTTAACCACATTCACGTTAAGTGACCCTCTATATAATCTTGTTAGTGATCACTTCTTTTGAAGCGTGAAAACTGGGTGGAATTATGGCTCTCTTCGAATCCATAAAACCTTTTGAAGCTTATGAAGAAATGATCGGTAAACTTTGGATATGAACAGGTACCTGCATCAAGGAACTTTCAGTGAGGTTCTAGAGAACAACTGCCAATTACCAAGCTAATGAGAATATACAAAGGTATGGAGAGTGGTTGGCAGGGAGCAGCTAAGCCAGTGGCTGTTGGAGACAGGGAAGCTGTGCTGGAGCTGGGAGTAGTGAGCAGAGGCACCAGGAGGGCCTTACCTGATCTAGGAAGTCTCTCTCTTCCAGTCACAGCAGTAGGAGGGGCTTGAGCAGCTAAATGGAATGTCGGTGCCTTCTGAGAGCATACAGAAAAACACAGTCAACAGCCGCTTAAAGTGAGTGTAAGCATGTTGAAAAACACAGGTTGGAGAAGGAGAGCAGAATGTCAGTTTTGAAATAGAGTTAGACATTTTTTAATGTTTCTGAGAAGGTTAGTGTAATGTTAGTGATTATTAAATCTTGGTATGGTGGTCCACACCTTTAATCCCAGCACTCAACGCAGCAGAAGCAGGCAGGTCATGGTGAGTCCAGCCTGGTCTACAAAGAGAGTTCCTAAATAGCCAAGGCTACACAGAGAAACCCTTGTCTAAAAAACAAACAAACAAACAAACAAAGTAAGCAATATTCCCCATACACTGAAATTAAATAACAGTGAAACACAATCATTGGGTATTTGTAGTTAAGGTTTAATCAGTAAAAGAAAAAAAAAGTGTTCTGGAGCGATGGCTCAGAGGTTAAGAGTACTGGCTACTCTTCCATAGGTCCTGAGTTCAATTCCCAGCCACCATGTACCTTCTTTTGGCCTGCAGGCACACATGCAGGCAGAACAATGTATAAACAAGAAATAAAAATATTTAAAAAAAATGAAAAAAAAGTTAAAATCTATAGAAGGCAAAGACCAAGGCCAAATATTATGGAGAGCTTTTTACTGCGTATGTGTTCCATAAAACTTTGGGCTATAAAGGGCAAATGCAGCTGTCTGGAAGCATAGCAGCCTGCCACAAACTTTCCATCTGTTCATGCCCCTGCCCCATACCTAAGCAGGGCCATATTTAGTTCAGCACATACCACTGTGCTTGCTACATGCCAAGTGCCATGTTGTGACAGTAATGGCAGTTCTTTCTCTTGATGGATATCCGTTGGGGGAAGTGGCCGAAGCATGTATGCCCAGTAATTCTGCAGTAACAGAGGCGGTGGTGAATCCAGAGAGCCTCCTGGAGAGGTGGTGATGAGCGGAATTGAAAGACATCACTTGGCCAGTTAAGCACAGATAAGCTGAAATGCTGGGTGCTCTTTGAGGGGAAAGCCAGTTCTGTTTGGAGAAGAGGAAAGTCTGTGTGCTCTGCCCTCCTTCATTGCTTTTAATACATTATTGAGTTTATGGGTGTGTCACAGTGGTGGGGTGTGCTCAGCTTGAAGGCTCAACCCCCGGCATCAAGCAGAACCATGAACTGAAATCCCGTGACTCACTGGAAAGGGAAGCATCACAGTCCAGTTCAGGAAAAGAAGTCGCTGTTTGTCTCCACGCCCAAAGGCTCCGTCTGCACGGTGGAAGTGTGGTGGAAGTGTGCGGCCCTTAGACAGTCGGTGCTGTGTTTCTCAGGACAGGGTTTCTAAGTGAGCAATTTTTCTCCTAGTGTTTCTGACCCTGCTTGTAGAAGTGAAGAAACCTAAACTAGGGAGCTGAGCTGGGCACAGTAAAAGGCCAGGACTGTAGGCTTGCGTCTGTGCGTGCTGTCTGAGGGAGGCTGCCAGCATTCCTGTGATGTTCTGTGTGGCCTGACAGGACATGCTGTACTTATCTGACATGGGCAGCTGTTCAGGAATCTAGGGACTTTTAAAATAGTGCTACAGCATTTATGAGCATCTCTGAAAAGCCCTTCATAGTGTATTTATTTCTCTGAGTAAATCCTTGGAACGGTCTCATTTTTGCTTTCTTGCCAGCCTGCAAGAAAGGATTCAGTTTCCTAGGATTCCGAAAAATCAGAGCAAGGTTGGGCCAGAGGGTCAGGAAAGCTATAAGGAACAGTGCCTGTGGGAGATGGAAGGCAGAGCTTTCCAGGTGGTGTCCAGAGGTCCCTTGGACACCAGTGTTCATTACCTCCTTTCCATAGTGAAGGTGCTGGGGCAGGCAGGGCCACTTTCTACCTTAAAGTCATCTTCTGAGCTCTGCTATAATCACCTTAGTTTTTAACACTTGATTTTCATTCTAATCTTTTACTGTTTTTCTATAATAATGATTCATGGTGTTGCTGAAATAATATTGATTAAAGTAAATGAATGTTTTTGGTCTTCAGGAGAAAACTTCTTAGTGTCTTCTGTGTGTCCACAGCAGGCATTCTCTAAGCATGGGTCTAGGCCAGTGCCACCTTCATTCAGTGTGATGATTGGTTTCCACTGTCAGCTTGACAGGATTTGGAGTTTCGAGGAGACCCAACTGTAGGCTTGCCCATGGGGGTGTGTCCAGAAGAAGGAACAGAGGGGCCAATGTCTATCCTGAAAGTGGGCAGCACTATGCCATGGCCTGCTTCATTTACTGCCGAGCTTCTCCATGGCTGACTGTACACTCTGGATTCTTGAGCCACAATAAAGCTGTTTCCTCATTAAGTTCCTTCTGTCAGGTATTTTGTCAAGGGGGTGATTACCGTACTGGAGGTTTGCTAGAAATGTCCCTTCTCAGACTGCCCAGACCCACTAAGTTTTGAAATCTGAGCAACCACCCTGGGAAATGTCCTTTGCCTCAGAGTTGGGCCTCTCAAAAAGTTAAAAAGAAATTTTTTTTTGTCTTTATATCAATCAGGGGTTTAAAAGACTCTTAACAGCTGAGCCTTTACCTAGTCATTTTCAAAGAATTGGAAACATTTCTATACCTACTTTGTCTTAAAGAAACAGGGTTTGCCTGTTATTAGTATTAGCGCTACATAATTTATGTTTAATGTTTCTTATGAATTTGAATTTATGTCATAAATGACAAAAACAGCTAGACATTATTGTTTAGTCTATGCCTTCCATTTACAAGTCATATTTATAATAATAAATGTGTAGTCAGTTCTTTTACTGATAAAATGACACATTTGTCTGTGATTCTGCTGACAGGAATGTTCATGATGGGGAAAATCTAGCCGTCCATCATGAAGACATTTCTTACTTTGCCTTGAAAGTTGTCCATGACAGCGGAGAAACGTGGTGGTGCACTCTTTTAATCCCAGCACTTGGGAGTCAGAGGCAGGCGGATCTCTATGAGTTTGAGGCCAGCTTGGGCAACAGAGCTACACAAAGAAGCCCTGTCTCTAAAAACCTGAAACAAAATAAAACAAAAAGCAAACAGTTGCTCATGACTTAATTTTACGAAGACATTCTTTGTCTCTCTGGGAATGATGTTTACCATTGATTATAATTTTTTCATGTAATTCATCATTTTATCCTATATGCCCATTACAGCTTAGTAAGGTATGCATGCTTCTGCAAGTCCTGCTGTCATGGATGCCCCAGTTGAAGATTTATTTGTACACATCTAGAATACTTAATGAATTCCATCCACAGTAAACCAGCACTTTAGAGTGAGGACTGACGTGGGCAGGAGGTGTGGAGCTCGTTTTGGGGAGAAGCCTTCTTGCCTCATGAGTCAGTGTCCTCTTTGTAGGTGACTCATCGTCATCTGTGATCCTGAAGCCTGTCCCCATCAGGGTCTACTTCCCTGTTGGAGCCTGTGCTTCCTCTATTTCATATTCTCTTTTTCAAGGGAATTGGCTTACTTTGGCTTCTCTTTGCACCCACCTACCTAGGAGGCACCGGAACATCACCGCCTCAGCCCTTTTATTCTCTAAACTACAGTATTACTGGAAATCAGCCGGATCTACTATTTCATGGCACCGGAACATCACCGCCTCAGCCCTTTTATTCTCTAAACTACAGTATTACTGGAAATCAGCCGGATCTACTATTTCATGGCACGTACTTTGCTGTGAGCTAGGACATCTAGGATCACAGATGAGTTAGAAAAATGAGAGGATATTGTAGCTCGTTGAAGTGAGTGACTTGTTCTGCATCACTAAATTGGGAAGCACTGCCATCTTTAGGAGATCAGCATACCAGAGAAACATTCTGTTTCTGGCTTCAGCTGTTTGTAGCTTTGTCATTTTTCCCCACCTCTTTTTGGCCAGGGTTGGGTGGGTAGAATGGGGGAGGGGGCTTGGTGGGTTGGGTGGGGGTGGGGGGTCAGGCAATAGGCTGGAGTTTGAATCCTGGGCTTTGTGCTCTCTTAGGAGACATTCTCTCAGGAACACCTTCAGCCATTTCCCTCCAGTTGTGAGCATGAGTGAAATGTGTGTAGTAAAGGCGTCACGTGGCTTCCATCCCATAGGCAGCAGCCTGAGTGGATGTGAGTTTGGGCATCTCTTCTTGCCTGTGTAAGCAAGTGCAAGTTGTTACAGAAGGAACTGCAGTTGCTTGGAAGCCTTGCTTAGAGACCTTCTAGTTAAGTCAGGGAAGTTCCCCAACCAGTGTCTCAAAAGTGGGTGCTACTACCTTGGAAATAGTTCCTGAATGTTGAAGTAGGGTGCCTCTTAAGAGAGTAGTATGTCTCCAGTGTTCTTGGAGGCACAAAGGGAAAAAGGTTTGTGGAGGGAGCCAGATTTGGTGACTAAGATGGAAGGTGATTCAGAAACGTTTGGGCTCGGAAGAAGTTCTAGAAATATCTGAACACCAGTACTTTATTTCCCTTTTTATGCATGCATGTGATGAGAAGAAACCAACTCTCAAGGAGCTCTTTCGAGAAACTAGAATAGAAGTGTGAAGTTCACATATTGTAAGACTTAATAATGTTTTTTCCTGATAGTATATGAGATTCGGGACTGTTTTCTACCGCGTGGCGTGGTTTTCTATAGGTGGTGGGATTTGTTTGAGGTCAGAGGGATTACCAGTGGCCATGGTAGTGAGGAGGACCCAGAGTTTGGTTGGTCAGTGATCTCTCTGTGTGCAGAACGATGGCCTGTGGACTTCCTTATATTAGTTTAAAAGCCAGGCCTTCTAATTCTGCCCACAGCCTGCAACTAAGCACTGAAGCAGGGAAGGAGGCTCATTCCTGTGCACAGCCTTGCTCAGTGTTTCCAGAGTTGCTTTGCCTCCTAGTGTGCACCAGCTTAGCTTTCTCTCTCGTTTCTCCACCCACTCCTGGGATTAGATCTGTGTCCTCCTGCAGCAGCCCTTCTCTCCACCTTTCTCTGCCTACCCCCCCACCCCACCCGTTTGCCAAGCCCTTCTTGGATTTCTAAGCCTTTTTACCCCCGTGTCTGACTAGCAGAAACAAGCTTGTATATCAGAATTTGTTTGCGGGACACAGTACTGTTATTGGTGGTTGTTATCGACATCAGCAGAACATTTTGTGTTTGTATAGACTGCTCACTTAATTGTCTTAAGTTGCTAAAGCAAATATTTTTATAGTATTTTTTGAGGTTTTAAAAAAACTTGTCTAATTTATTTCCTGTTCATTGCTGCTTTGCCTGCACGTCTGTCTGTGTGTTGGATCCCCGGCAACTGGAGTTACAGACAGTTGCGAGCTGCCATGTGGGTGCTGGGAATTGAACCTGAGTTCCCTGCAAGAGCAGCCAGTGCCTTTAACTGCTGACCCAGCTCTCCAGCAGCAAATGGTTTTAAAAGCCAAGCTGTTCTAGCACCCAAGGATGTGGTGGGGAATCAGCTTCTTGTTCAAGACCGGTGCTTAGTTTGTGGCCACCTAGGAGAGTCAATTACTGTGAGCCTTTCAGCCTAGGTGGTGGTCTCCTCCCAGCCCAGGGAAACCCAGGCATCCAGACAGGCTGGAGGGCCAGGCCCTTCTGTTGTTGGTGAGATGATTTTTTTCAAAGGGTTTTTCCTTCTTCTTTTTCCTTTTTCTTTTCTTAGTTTGTTGCCTTATTGAGTATATTGAGTGTGATGTTTTCACTTCAGCTTTGTTCATAGTATCGTTGATTTAAGAAACTATAATTTTCACTGGACTTGGCACGTGCCTTTAATCCCTGCACTTGGGGAGGCAGAGGCAGGAGGATCTATGAGTTCGAGGCTAGTCTGGTTTACAAAGAGTCCAGGACAGCCAGGGCTACAAAGAGAAACCCTGTTTGGAAAAACCACAAACCAAACCAAAACCAAAACCATATAATTTTCTCTTTGTAACTTAAAACTGAAAAGCCAACTTTAAAATTCTATCTGATGATGCTTTTGTAGCCTCTGACAAATTAATCCCTCACTCATCTTCATGCATTTTGAATTCCTTCTCACAGTGTTCTGCCCAAGTGTTTACTCTGTTGGAAGGCTGGAAGCAGGGTCCTCACTGTCCCACAGGCAGAGAGGGTAAGCAAGGTTAACTGTCCAGTGTTCTTATTAGGCTAATGGCTCCTGAGATGTACAGCAGCTTGTGAGTTACAGCTCTTATTGTTTACTGAGCCTGGTTAAAAAATTGTTACCAGTAAAAGGTATTAGATTTTAAAGTGATAGTCAAAATACCACTGTTTTTCTTTCAGAGTCCATTATTGGTTTGCTTTGTTCCTCTCCCTTTTAGCTAGCTTTCATGAGACGTGTGTGTGTGTGTGTGTGTGTGTGTGTGTGTGTGTGTGTGTGTGTGTATGTGTGTGTGTGTACCTAAAGACTTTGCAGAGCACGGATATTAAGAAGACTGTTCTTAATATAAACATAATGTATTTTTATATGTGTTGGTGTTTTGACTGAATGCATGTCTGTGTGAGGGGGTCAGATCCTCTGGAATGGGTGTTACAGAGATTTGTGAGCTGCCGTGTGGGTGCCGGGAATTGAATCTGGGTCCTCTTGAAGAGCAGCCTGTGCTCTTTCCACTGAGCCATCTCTCCAACCCCTACTAAACTTTTGTGAAGCAGAGACCTCTCTCTCTTTCCCTCTTTCCCTCTCCCTTTTCCCCTCCCTCCCTCCCTCTCTCTATCATTGTTGTTTTAGATCTGAGCCTAGGTCATGGCCAGTATTTTGGGAAGTAAGCCTGAAAGTGAGGCTCATAGAACCTCAGGTCAGAGCCCTCTTGTTTTGTTGTTTTCAAGCTAACTTGGATTTAGGATTGAAAGTTGATAAACATTCTTACTGTATACTTCTTGTTCTTACTGGAATAAAAACACTAATATGATAGTTGAGCTAGTACATTTGGAATGTTCCTTGTAGGGTTTCACACTATATGTCATGTTCACTGAGGCAGCTGTGGACTGAGAGCTTAGGGCTTTCAGGGAGTGTTTTGTTCTAAGCTCCTTCCTGATTTCCAGGTTTACATGCTGTTTATCTCTGTCCTTAGGTAATAATGGTTTCTGTGTGCCCACTAAAATTCTCACTGGTTTGATGGCTGATGGTGGGGGCACATGCCTTTAATCCCAGCTCTGGGGAGACAGAGGCAGGCAGATCTCTGAGTTCCAGGCCAGCCTGGTCTATAGAGTTAGTTAGTTCCAGAACAGCCAGGACTACACAGAGAAACCCTGTTTGAAAAAACCAATCAATCAATCAAACAAATAAAAAACTCACTGGTTCTAATGATTTTTAAGTTAGTGATTTTGAATTATTACTATACAATTTAATGTTGTCTTCACATTTGTTTCCCTAACAGGCCTAAGAGATCAGTTTAAGCTGACCTTAAAAAAATGGTATATTGGGATTTCTTTGGTCACTGAATTCCTTTCTGGGTGCTACCCTGTTTCCTTAGGGTGTTAGGTGTAGAGTGTCATTCTTTCTTTTCTGTTGAGGATGTTTGGATAACAAAAGGAAATTGTTTTCTCTGTGGTGAAAAGATAGAACTTGGGGCAGAGCCAAGCTGAACAGAGAGCCTTTTGCTCTCACAGTGGCTGGGCATCTTGTCTTTAACCATGCTAATGTGAAGGCTTCGTGCTTCTTCAGTGCCAGGGTTTTTGTCTTTTGGCGCCATTCTTTTATTCAGCTGTTTAAGAAAAATAAGAGTGCTTAAGTGGTCACTTTAATCCTCTTATGAAAACTTGGATGTACACTGATAGGAAAAGGGTCAGAGCAGGAGAGCAGCCAGCTACGTGGAGAAAAGGGTCACCGCATGAGTGCAGAGGGAGAGTAAGTGAACTGCTTAACAATGAATTGGTGTAGCTGGGGAGGATTTGAGCAGCAACATGTAGCTCACTATATGGTTGCACGCATGACAACACTATTTTGTGGGAAGAGGGTTGCTCACGTGGGGTGTAGAGATAAGGGAAGGGATGAAGAAGAGCAAGTTCGATGATGCGTTGTGTATGGAAGATGTCATAATGGAACTCATAAATCTTGCACACTAAATGAAGATTGATATGTAAGAGCGACATCTGCTATGGAAATAATTTGCACATCTGTTTAATGAGATAGTTGCGTAAACTCTTGACAGCTTAGGCAGTGGGATGTGAGCGTGTCACTGACGCACTCAGTGTGGCAGCACAGCCTGTGGGAACACTGTGTGATGGCTGCATCTGAGGGTCTGCGTTCAGCCACGTTCTCAGCCCATGTTCTGAAATCTTTCTGATGCTTTCGGAGGGTGAATCCTCCCAAGCCCCATGGGTCTCGTGACAGCACAGGGGACCAGGCTTTTAAAATTCTAGCCTGAGGTGTATTTCCATGATTGTCTCAGTGTGTCTGTTAGTCTTGTTTCCTGCTTCTCATTCTCATATTCTTTCTCTGTCTCCAATTCTGTGTGCATGTCTATGAGAGACTGCAAGGCAGCAGCGTGTGTGTGTGTGCGAGCTCTGTGGGTGTATGGTGTATGTGTATGGTGTGCATGTGTGTGTGCTCTGTGTGAGTATTCGTAAGTAGGATGCTGGTGGGGCTCAGGCAATGAGTTTGGGTGTTCCTGAGGAGCTGTCATTTTCTTTATTTTGTGACGTTAGACGTTTGGCCAGGCTGGCTGGCCAGTATGCTACAGGGTCCTCTTGTCTCCATCTTCACAGCCCCGGCATTTCAAGCGTTCTGTTGCTCCCTCCCCTTTTAAATAAATGTATGTTCTGGTGATCATTACATTGCTTTTGTTTTGTAACCCAGTCTAATTTGTGATCTCAAAGCTTCTGAAAGCAGATTTGACAGGCACTGTTTTGTGTCTAGGATTCCTCAGTTATTGTTGATCAGAACTTGGTTTAGCAGGTCAAGACACTTGAGGTCTGAGTTGTGGGTCCCCGGGACCCACATAGCGACTTCAGTTGTCCTCTGACCTCCTGCTCCCACGCCCTAGTAAGTTCTCCTGCACCTAAGAAAGGAAGTTTAATAACAAAAAGCACACTCCTACAGAATCTGTGAAAGCCCTTAGCTGTGACAGTCCTTTTATGGGAAAATATTTCTCATTTTGGGAAAACTGTTTTGTTCAGATAGATAAATCCTTGGCTCTCTTTCTCGAGGTCCTGTTTCAAGGAAAAACAAACACGTGTTTCAGCCCAGTGGTTCCTTTGCTGCTCTCTGTGACGTTGAAGTTGAAAAGTAGAGTTTCCCCCTTACTGCAATAAAATGGGAAGTGTCTGGAAGGTCATGGGAAAAAATAGTGGGAAGTCTCTTTGCTCCCAGATTATGCATTCCTTCAGAGGTCACAACCACTTGGAATCCAGGCTTAAAATAATGAGGGCTGTGGGGGATGAACGTAACTCTGCCTTTGCTGCTTAGAAAGCCATGGTTTGGTGTTTATCCCAACCTGTTCGTGGTCTTACCTGGGCGGATCCTTTAAAAAGTCATTACCAACGGCACCATGGTGTGTGCTCACTGTTCACGCTGATTCACGCGTGCGGGTCTTTGAGTTTACAACCTCAGCACTCTGCCTTGATCTCTGGGGTGGAGGAACTGAGAGCTGCTGCAGTGGTTGCCGCCGGCAGCCGTACCGTGCGGCCGGCACTGCTGGCAGGCGTCTGAGCCCGTGTCCAGCTGGGCAGCTTGCTTAAGATAAGTTTCCTCTCCTTTTTGGCTTTTGGCACAGTGCTGGGGATCTGATTGTGCCACTCAGGTGCTCTGCCACAAAGCCGTGTCCACAGCTATCTTTTAATTCTGATTTTCAGTCTGTTCAAGGTTCTTAAAGCCAAGTATCTTATGAGACGTCAGACCAGGGTCACCGTTGGAAACACCACTGGAAACTTTTATAGATTTACAGTCTTTTGATTTTTTACCTTGTAAGTCTCTGAGTGTGGAGTTTGCTGTTTTAATCTTGTGAAGTAACATGGAAATGCAATTTATGCTTTGGCTTTCCCAGCTCATTTAGAATCCCAGAATTGAGGATAAGTTAGGATCTCAGGGTTTCTGGGCTAGCGTTCTGTGGAGAAGGAAACATCCTGTACTGCCTGGTTTTCTGTGTCAACTTGACACAAGCTAGAGCAATCAGAGAGGAAGGAGCCCCAGCTGAGGAAATGTCTCCATGAGAGCCAACTGTAAGGCATTTTCTCAATTACTCATCAGTGGGTGAGGGCCCAGCCCATTGTGGGTGGTGCCATCCCTGGGCTGGTGGTCCTGGGTTCTAGTAAGAAGACAGGCTGAGCAAGCCACGGGAAGCAAGCCAGTAAGCAGCACCCTCCATGGCCTCTGGGTCAGCTCCTGCCTTCAGATTGCGGACCTGTTTGAGTTCCTGCCCTGACTTCCTTTGGTGATGGACTGCAACATGGAAGTGTAAGCCCAATAGACCTCAACATGCTTTTTGGTCGTGGTGTTTCATCACAGCAATAGAAACCATGACTAAGACAGACCCTGAAACAGACGTTGCCTGGGCATTGGATGTTAGCATCTACACGTTTATATAGAAGTAGTTTGTGATTTCTACCTTAGAAGGCAGCTCAGGTCACGGTTCTTAGTAAATTCTTGTAAGAGTGAAACTGAACTGTGCTGCCCTACGGCTTACCACCCTTTATATCTTGTTTTGCATACTTTGAGCAAATAAAAATGTTTTTTTCATGAATGAACATTTAGATATATAAAGACAGTTTTGTGTTCTTGATAAGTATTCTCTTCCTTCCTGTTTTTATTAAACACGACCTGTAGCTCTCTCTGCCGTGTTCCCTGGGTTCTGGGAATAAGACTTAGGCTGTCAAGCTTGAACAGCAGGTGCCTTTCCGTGCTGAGCCATCTCTCTGGCTTGACCCTCCTTGGCATTGCAGCCACTCTGCTGTCTCTTTAGCCCCTGGGGACATCTCTCGGCAGTTCTTCAGTGTTCTGTTGAAATGGGTTCTTCTCAGGTGCCGCCGCAGAGGCGAACACCATGTGAAACGGTGTATGCTTTCACTGCCTGATGGGACACTTCAGGTGAAGTAAACCTGTCAGAGCTCTAGCTCATTACTGAATTCACACAAACTGTTAAAACGGCCCGTGCACTGCTTTTCAGCACTGCAGTCTAGCAGCTTTCTCATCCACGAAGACTCCATGGGATCCTGTGTGAGTCTCTCTCTTTTAAGTGTTAGAGCTAGCGAACGGTGGTTCTTCCTGTCAGCATTCTGTCTCCCCAAGCCTCTGACCAGCAGTAAAGAATACAGGATGATGTAGTGATTCTGCAGGCAGGGTTTGGTAGACGGGCCCAGGGGCTAGGTATAGCCTGCCTTTTGTATGCAGTTGTCTGGGAACAGCCGCTTCTGCTGCATGGCTGATTTTGTGCCCTAGTGCCAGGCTGAGGCCTCCTGGCTGCACATAGTTATCTGGTTGGCTGAAAAGGCACCTGAAAAGGTGCAGTATGAGGAGAGCTGAGTCATTGACATGTTTTATGTTCCTGTAGTTGCCTTTTGTTCTAAGACCATCTGAAACCTTCCCCAAGACTCATGGATGAAGGGATTTTGGGGTTTCTTCTTGCAAGAATGATTACATCATCCTTTGTGCGGTTGTAAATTCACAATCTGTATCTGCCCTCGTTCATCTCATTTTTAACACATTGGCACATGGCAGTCTTTCTCATTGTCACCACTTCCGTTGTCTCTGGAATGCTGACGGTGTCATCCTCTGAGGGCCTGGGAAGCCACAGGGTCGGTTGGAGAGTCAGTACTCACTTGTCTCTGGGGAGGAGGAATAGTTTTGGCAGTAGGAATATTAGTAACAGCATTGCATTTCTGTGAAATTATAAAAGGAACGTAGGATTCCATGAGCCGCCACTCTCTTTAGAGAGAAAGAAGAAAACAGCCCTTGTTCTAAGACCAACAGTACCTTACCAAAAAACCTACTCTGTTCTTAAGGAGTATTTTAGGCTCTGTTCTAGAGTTATAAACCAGACTTTCCAGGAGATGACAATGATGGATTTTAAGGTTGCAGAGTATTTTTAGTGAGAACAAAAAACCCTAAGACGTATATGCAATGTCTGTCGGCCATGCTCCCTCTGTTTTGAGTGTTTGCTTATTGACTCACAGCAAGCCGAGGCCCCGCGCTCTTTCCAGCCTGCTGTTTCAGCCTCTGGTGGCCTGGCAGATGGCTGTGAATCATGTCAGTTCTCTAGAGGAAGGGCAATTCCATGACCTAAAATTACTCTTGTGTGAGCGCTGTGGTCTCCTTTTTGTGAGGGTGTGTGCTGCAGAGTGAAGGGTCATAGAAGGCTGTCCCATTTCCTGTGTCCAGATGTCTGCCATTTTTGATGGTAATAGATGACATCTCATGCTGTTAGCCTCTTGTGATCCTCTTGTCTACATTTCGTCCATTGATACTGAACTACTAGGAGCTCCATGCCTCGAACTGCTGTTTTCTCTTTCCACACGGAGGGTCTGACTCTTATATTTGCCCAGGAAACACCCGTTGTCTGCTCTCGGCTCGGGGCTGTGCCCTTCTCCTCAGGGCATTGGCTCTCGCAGAAGGGTTTCTTCCTTTGTGAGATCCTTGTACCCCAGGAGCATTTCAGACACCATAGCTTGGGCTCTTGGTGTGTTCATGTCTCCAGGAAATGCTTCTATCCAGGATGATCCTTGTCTCTCGCTCTCTCTTCTTTGTGAGGGAAGAGCCCTGCAGTGAGGCTGGTGGGGAGGTCATGCTCGTTTCTCCAGCAGGGCTAGAATCCTGCCCAGGGATGTTCTCTTCCTGTAGGTAGTGACCCTCATTCGAAGTTTTCTTCCTCCCTTCCCTCCCTCCTTCTCTTCCTCTACCTCTCTTTTCCGCAGGCCTGAACTCTTGTGTAAATGGCTTTCCCTTATACCACACAGAGAAATAACTGTCTGGTACGCAGTCCCCCAGCTATCTTCAGGGTGTCTATGAGCTCGTTGATGCTGGCTCTTGTTAGAAAGGAAAGAAAGATGGCTGCTCTCTTGGCCAGGGCATTTCCCGTGCAGTGCCAGCATTCCATGTCTTTCCATGTTACATGTGGCCTTTTAGCTTCTTTTGTGGGTTCATCATGAGGACTTTTGTATATGCTCTTATCTCTTATGTACTGATTTATGTCTTTAAAAAATACCACAAAGGAAAGGTCCTTCCCTATTCCTGTGTACTCACCAGTCATCTCCTGTACTATTCTTTATGGCTATCCTTCTGGAGAATGGCTGTTCCCCACGATGCTCATGCCTTTCAGTTATAATCACCTACCATCTGGTGTTTTCTGTGGATCTTGCCGAGGTCATTGAGTTTACACATAGTGTCCTATAAGTTAAGACACACATGACCCCAGCTCCATTCCCACAGCTCCTCTGTCTGGATCTGTCCTGTTGCCATGTCTGAATGGCCCTATTGATGACATACTTTTTGCAGAGGCTGCCCTCTCAGGGAAGAAGTCAGATCAGCATTGCATGCTGGTGTAACAGGCTATTCACAGTCACAGAAGAGAAGAGGATTCAGAGGCATTTGAAGCCACGCTTAACAGACATTCAGGATCACACAGCCACACATACGTCTCCATTCATCCAACACCATATTTTAGCAGCTTCTTCTGGCTCACAGTGTCAGAGGGTTTTGACTATGGTTGGGTGGTTTCTTAGTTTTTGAACTGGTGGTAAGTAGCACGTCAAGGTAGCTCTTTCTATCCAGGCCAGTGTCCTGCGCCCCAGCTATGTTCCCCTTTGACGTTGTTGTCATGGGCAAGTGTTTCTTTGGCTCCAGGCTGTACACAGCTCCTCCTGATCCTCATGTTCCTGATTGCTTCTCATCTTTCAGCACTTAGCGTAGAGACGGAGCACATTGTGCCTATCTTCTTTGGTGAGGTCCTCGCTATACTTGGCCCTACTTTTTTCCATTTGAAGGAACCATTAGAATTTGCCTCCCTTACTAATCAGCAGACTCCACGAGGGCCAGGAGGCTGTTTGTTCTAATGACCATATTATTTGGCCCAGGTGCTCACACTTAATATTTTACTGAGCTGCAGGTTTGGCTGGGATGGCCGTGTTGGGTGGGTACTGCGGTGTTCTCTGGGGATTGCTCTCTCCTGTACTTCTTTTTTGTGACCATAAACATTTGCCAGCCTCTGTTAGACTGGCCTGCTTTGCCAGGCTTCCTCTTCCTTGAGCATGTTGCCTCTGCAGAGGATGTATTTACTGCGGGTGAGTTTATTCTGCAACAACAGTAAGCTAGATCTGGACATAAAGACTTTGAAATTGACGCAGGTCATATATTTCTTTAAAAATTATATTTGTTCAATTTGTATGTGTATTGAGGGGGTACACATGCCACTGTGTGTGTAGAGGTCAGAGAACAACTTGGGGAGTCAATTCTCTCCGACCGTGTGTGTCTTGGGGACTCAAACTCTGGTGGCAGGCGCCTCTGCAGGTCCAGGTACATCGACTTAAGGAGAGTGTCTGTGAGTCCGATCGTTTGAAAGACGTTGGGGGATCCTCTGGTGTCTTTTCTGAGGTACGAGATGGACCACCCCAGATCTTACTTGGCTGGCCAGCATCCTCGCTCCAAGCCCCATTGTCTCTGCTGTCTTCTTCAATATGTGTGTTCTCTGGTCCAGCACTGTTGAAAGTTACATAGTGCTAAATGTAGAACATTTAGATGTAAACATTTAAAATGGATGCACTTGGAAGATGAACCCCTTCACCTGTGTGGATAGTTCTTTGAGTCACAGCTCTTTTGCAACTAAGTAGCAAAGTTTCCAAGTAGGTGAGTAGCATTCCTGAGTCCTTGTGTTTGCGGGGACAGGGGACAGTTAACGTATTTTGTATTTTTACACTGTACTATGAATATTCACTTTAGATGGCATGTTTATGTAATAAGTGAGTGCAGAGGAGCCTTTGGTTAAATCAAGCTCATGCCTAGCATGCAAAGGCTAGGGGAGGGAACTAAATCTTTTAATAATTTACCACTTCCCCCCTTGTTTTAAGCTTGTGTTTATTTTATTTTTTTAGGAAGGAGCTTTGTAAAAGATGGATGAAATACTCTTGTCTAGTGTTTTGATGTCCTTCCCCTGTTCTGGATATTTCTGAATCTTGGAGTCGGAGGCTGAGAAAGCCGCTATTCAGTAGCATATTGTTACCAAGTATGCTTGGTATCCTTAGGCAAATAATCCTTTTATTTGCATTTTCAGCATTTTGTGGCTTTGAATGAAAGCCCCAAGTAAGTCAGTGTGAGACATGAATGAGATTGTGGTCAGAGTGTGCGTGTGGCCATCCTCTGGACCCTCCCCGATGTCGCGCTTGCCAGCAGGCCCCAGCCCTTGACATGCTCTGACTTTCCAAGCTGCTAATATACCTTCTATCCTCATGAGGGCAAGGGATTGCCATGTTGGAAGAATATCCACATTGCTCAATCCCTCCCTTAGTATAGTCTGATGACCAGTGAAGGAATGTAACTGAATTTTAAATTTCTGAGGAGGAGGTGAAAGTGTCTCACACAGAAGTGGGTTCGTGGGTGTGATAGAGCCCTCGTTGTTTACAGAGAGCTGGCTTGCTGGTTGGTGGCCAGCTGGGGGCTGAGTCGCCTGTTCCTTGCCGGCTGCACAGCTCTCTTCCCTGAAAACGTTTACAGATGTGTAGCTCCTTACTATGTGACATGGCCTCTTAGTTGTTATGTTGGCAGAATGAGGCAAAACAGCCAAATATGTTGCTTATTTTACTTCTGGGTGGAGTGCAGGAGGAAAATGAAATACTATTTTTTTCCTAATGCTGTGTTCTTTTGTTATTACTCTTGTTCTCCAGGCATTAAGTGTAACTGAAACCCTGATTAAACCATTGGAAAAATTCAGAAAAGAACAACTCGGAGCTGTAAAGGTTTGTGTCTAATTTGGGCACGCTTGTACACAGAACAAGCTGGTCCCTTTGCTGTTGCTGTGCACTTTATTCACGTTTGGCAGGGTGGAGGGGGACGTTGGGTAGCCATCTGCTGTCTGATGTTTTAAATGCACCTTTTCCCCTTCGGGGAAGTGAAATCGAAAACAAAACAAAAACACCTGGATGGGTAGTCAAACATCAGGTAATCTTCTTTGGCTAAACCTTTCTGTGGAACTTAACCAGGCTCTCTACACTGTAGAGACTCAGCTGTGTATGCAAGTGTCTCTACTGTATGGAGAACTGGGACACTATGCTACACTTTTAAGATTAGGAACATTGCCCCAAAACAATGCCATGGAAACTAGGAAGAGGTTATTGCTGTTGGGATATAGTTTCCTTGACTCTTGTAAAAATTTATTGAGCTTCTATTAAGTGCAGGTGTTTATTGTAAGAGTGACCTATACCCTCACACTCTGGGGATGTAGCCAGGATTTCTGGGAATAACAGAGCAAGCAGCTTTGCCACAGAGAACCTGAATACATTTAGCAACTTCTAAGGTTTGTGATCTCAGCCTTAAAGTTAACCTAGAGATATAATTTTCAGTAATTTTTTCTCCTCCCTCCTTCCTCATGGATCTCTTTTCCTTCCTTCCTTCCTTCCTTTCTTCCTTCCTTCCTTCCTTCCTTCCTTCCTTCCTTCCTTCCTTCCTTCCTTCCTTCCTTCCTTCCTTCCTTCCTTCCTTCCTTCCTTCCTTCCTTCCTTCCTTCCTTCCTTTTTCTCTCTCTTTCTCTTTCTCCGTACAGGGCTGGGGATGTGGGATTTTTTTTTTTTATCCTTTATATTCATACATAGGGGAAAACCCTCAAAATACTTTGGTACAAATAAATATTGTGCCACATTTCACACTGCTAGGCCCAACACACCCCACATTGATTGACTGAATCCTTCCTTCTTGTTAGTGTTTCTGTTTGGTCTGATAATTTGAGGCTCAGACCATATAGATGACGGGTGTTGGTAAGAGTGTCTCTGCCCCTTCCCCCAACAATAGACGAGCTGAAGCAGCTTTACCAGCTTCCTGAGTTTGCAGCAGGAGATTGGATGTACCTTTCTGCTCTTGGGCAAGTCATTGCCTAACCTGTCAAATGCGGCTTTTGACTGTCTTACAGCTGTCCCCTTCTGTTTTTCTCTGATTGTGTCTTTGTTTTTGAAGCTTGAACATGTTGCTTCCATTTCATTGTCAGGCACTACATGAATACAGCATCTATTTCATACATCAGTTAGATGGGGGTGGGAAGGGACAGGATTCTTTTGCTTTAGGGTAAGAGATTTAACTAATAAGTTGCTTTTTTTTTAATTGGCCCTTTACCTCATTAGGGCTTTGTACATTTCTTTCTTCTGTTGACCATCAGTAGAATCTACTCCCCTGCCTCTCCTCACCCTTCCCAGGCTTCCTTTGTGTTCAGTGTTTTGTTCAGCAAAACAACCTGCAAAAGTAAATGGCCCCTTAAAAGGAGAAATTACAGCAGTGATTGCTGTATGACTCAAACTGTGTAGTGACCAAATAGTATCCAGAAGTCCCATTTCTTTGCAGTTTCATTCAGTTTCATTCCCCATTTCAGTGGGTTAATGAAGGATTTAGCCACATCCTTGGTGAGTACAATATGGGGATTGCTGTCTTGTCTGTTGACATTTCCAGAGAAATCAGGTGGGACCCTGGAGAACTCCCCCAAACACAGTGAGTAGAAGTGGTCCCCTTTAGTAGCGCAATGTAAGCAGCCGTCCCTTACATCACATTGTTAAATCTTTAAAGACCAGGCTTCCTTTCTTCCAGAAGCCTCCACCTTCCTTAGCATGGATGTCTAGAAAGGAGCTAATTTGGTTAATAATAATTTTCTAAGAAACAGTGAGGAGCTTGCAGTTTAGGTGTGTGTGTATGTGAGTGTGTGTATATTTGAGTTGTTTGTGAGTGTTTGAGTGTTCATGTGAGTGATTGTATATGTGAGTGTGTGTATGTGTATGAGGTGTTTGTGAGGTGAGTGAGTGTTCATGTGAGTGATTGTATATGTGAGTGTGTCACTGTCCATCTACTTCCTAGACACGAAGTCCTGTTTTGACTAGCACATGCTGTGTCCTTTGGTTAGTGTGCTCACGTGGGACACTTTCAAAAGACTGGTCTCTTAGTGTGAAGAGCTTTTTGAAAATGAGCACAAAACAGTTTTCATGAGATAAAAACAGCATATTTAAAAGCTGACCACACCAGAGTTTTCAGATGTGAGTGTCGGCATTTTATCTCCTCCCTCTTCTCCTTTTCCCATGTGGTGACTTCATCTACCTTGCTTTTCTGTGGAGCTCTTTTGGATCCATCTGTGCCTGCATTCTCTAGTTTCTAGAGCCTAATTGCATGTTTAGCTGTAATCTAAGCTGCAAGGTGGTTTTCGTAAATTGGATTTTAAGAAACCTCTAAGGGGCTCTTGAAGACTTTTTCTGTTTTGATGTACCTGCCTTGAGTCATGCCTGTTGAGTTTGGGCTTGTTTCTGTTTTGAAGGTTCTTCTGTGTTTTCTTGTATGCCTGCTGGGGTCATACCTTGTTTGAAACCCATTGGCCTTGGCAACACACTGGCTGCTTCGGGCTGTTTAATGGTCATGTTGGGAGTTTACTTGAAGGCCTGCTTTATTTCTTAACACATTTTCATACTCTTCCTTTTTCTGGACAATGCTGACCTTTATTTTGCACTGTCCCTCAGCACCCTTAAAGCCATTGCTCATTCAAGGCAAGCACATGAGTAAGTCTGCTTTCCTAGACACCTGACCACATCAGGTAGTAGTGCAGACATGGATCTAGATCAGTAGCAGCAGTGTGTAAGTATTAAGTAGACACTCCAGACTGTGCTGACAGAGCCTTCAGCTGATCACGGAGAGAGCAGAGTCTGATGTTACCCTTCATATGTTCTAACTCCTCACTTCAGCCTAGGACCAAGGTACCACTCACATCTTCAGAACATTTCTTTCCAAGAATATGTCTTAACAGACTTAAAGACCGACTTGCCAGGATTCTATAAGTAGCTGCAGAACACAGGTAAACCAAACTTATGTGGGTAGTTTATCATATCAGGAGGTTTGGTAAAGCAGGGGTGTTGATTTAATTTAATGCTTTTA
>CM053744.1:103965010-103986593 GCA_028658305.1 Pachyuromys duprasi | reverse complement strand
AAATTCGCAGGCAAATGGTGGGACCTGGAAACAATCATCCTGAGCGAGGTATCCCAAAAGCAGAAAGACACACATGGTATATACTCACTTATATAGACCTGTAGGATAGGATAATCATACTGAAATCTATATACCTAAAGAAGATAAACAAGAAAGAGGACCTGGGGTAAGAGGATTAATCCTCACTTAGAAAGACAAATGGGATGGACATTGGATGTAGGAGAAAACAAGTAACAGGACAGGAGCCTACCACAGAGGGCCTCTGAAAGACTCTACCTAGCAGTGTATGAAAGCAGATATTAAGACTCATAACCAAACCTTGGGCAGAGTGCAGGGAATCATATGAAATAAGGGGAAGTTAGTAAGACCTGGAGAGGACAGGAGAGGAGCTCTGCAAGGACCAAATATATCAGGGCACAGGGGTCTTTTATGAGACTGTTTCTCCAATCAAGGACCATGTATGGATATAACCTAGAACCTCTGCTCGGACGTAGCCCATGGTAGCTCAGTGTCCAAGTGGGTAGCCTATTAAGGGGAACAGGGACTATCTCTGACATGAACTCAATAGTGGGTTCTTTGACCTCCCCCCTCCCTCAGGGAGGAGCAACCCTGCCAGGCCACACAGAGGACTTTGCAGCCAGTCCTGAAGATACCTGATAAACCAGGGTCAGATGAAAGGGGAGGAGGTCCTCCCCTATTGGTGGACTTGGAAAGGGGCAAGGAGGATATGAGGGGGGGATTGGGAGGGAATGAGGGAGCGGGATACAGCTGGGATATAAAGTTAATAAACTATAACTAATATTTAAAAAAAATAATACTTTCAACAATTTTGTGTGAGATTGACCTGTCTTCTACATGTGCAGAGCCACAATTGGATTATTATATGCAGTTTATTAAAAGCCAGCAGCTTTTGCTTAGTATACACGTTACTTCATTTTGTGCTGCTGTTACAACACACGCATGGGGGGGTAGTTCATAATCAGAGCGTTTGTTTAGCTCGTGGTTCTGCAGATCTGAGAGTATGTCATTGGCGTCTGCCTGGCTTTGATGAGGGCCTCACTACCGGCATATGGTTCATGGGACAGCGTGTGCAGAAGAGACTTGGGGGAGGTGCCAGGCTCCTTAAAACAACCTGGTTGCCTGGAAATTCATGGGTTCTATGAGATCACTTTCAAAAGCAGTGCCTCTGTGATCTGATAACCCTGTAGCAGAAGATTCTGTCACCCCAAGAACGACACGTTAGAGGCTTTGCAATACATTAAAATTTGCCAGGCATCTGTAAACTATATCCAAATCTTAACATGTAGAAAAAAAGTCAGTGAGCACATTTTAGACTTGGGCAGGGCAAAGGAGTTACTCTGTACTCCTGAGTATAGCAGGCATGTTGTGGTATTGTTTGTTACGAGCTAGCTGAATCATAAGCACAAGGTCCAGCAGTCCTGGCCATCGCAGGGTCAGCCGAGCAGCTGACTCTGCGTATAATAATCCCCAGTGATGATTACACGAAGGAACCAGTGCTCTCAGCTCTACAGTGTCTTAACTGCTCCACATGATTACAGGGCTTTAGCTTTGGATTATTGGTAGATGAATAATCAGGCTGGTTATTGGGGACACAAAACATCGTGGTTTTTAGGTAGAAAATCTCACATTTCAACTTTATTTCCCTTAAAGCGTTTTAATACCAGACAAATACTTGTTTTTAGAAACTAATAAAATTTTGTTGTAAAATATTTATCATTCAGTTTCTTTTAGCTCTTTGAACACTACAGGGTCATTGGCTTAGTGCGTCACTTGGCTGTGCAGCCATGCCAACGTCTCTGGACCGTCTGTGTGCGCGCCCAAGCAGAAACCCTTTACCGGTGAAGCTGTGGCTCCCGGTGGCTCCCAGCCCCACCATGGTTCTCTGTGTTGTTCTGCCTAGCTACGCCATGGGTGTGGAGTTCCTCTGCTCAGGTCTGATGTTCATGGGAGCTCAGAGCTCTTAGCAGGGTCAGTTTGCTTCCTTTCTCTTTTTAAAGCTACAGTCTTGCTGTGTAGTCAAGGCCAGCTGTGAACTAGTCCTCCTGCCTTAGCTGCCCAAGTGCTGGCGTGGCAGGTGTAGTACGTGTTACCCGGCGTGATTCGCCTCCGTGGTGGTTTGTGTGCATGTGTGGGAGAGCGCATGCCTGTGGGTGTGTGGAGGCCGGAGGAAGGAGCAGAGGGCATCGGGAGTCCTCTTCCGCTCTCTTCCTTACTCTCTTGAACCTGGAGTTGGGAGGACAGCCACCAAACCCTGGAGGAGGCAGCAATCCTCCAGCCTCCACCTTGTCACCCCACCCCGAACCGCACCCCAGCAAGAGAAAGTGCAGGCATGACCTGGTGACTAGTGTACCTGGCGCACTGTGCTTCTATGCAGCGTGGGACAGCATGCTCCTGAAGTCAGACACTGAATTCTGAAGTAGCGTGAGCAGCCGGCAGCTGGCCTGCGGACGAGTCTACATTCTGGATGTCTCCTTCCACGTAGAGACCTGGTGGTCTGAGCACTCACTGTCCAATCTGAAGCAATGTGCTAGCCAATCACAATTGACAGGCTTCCACTGTAATACGTGGTTGCCACGGGCAATAAAGCAGACACTGTTCTCTGCAACCATCTCCAGAGGGTTATCTTTTAACCCTTTACAAACCCACGGGCATTGCTGTCTTGTCAGGGGACGCCCCATAGAGGTTGTGTCACAGAGCTTGTGTGTTACAGGCACATGTATGACCACACCTGGCATTTTATGAAGTTTCTGGTGTTCTCGTGTTTGTTCAGCAGACACTCTTACCCGCTGACCTAGCTCTCCACCCTGTGCCATTTTAACAGGCGGATTTATCCATAGAAACCTCAGTTGCTTCTACTTACGAGCTGTTGCAAACAACACTGCTACGCTCATGGCTGCATCACTGTCTTTTTCAATTCTTGTTTTCAATGATTTTGCATATGTACCCCAGAGTGTGTTTGGTGGATGATGGCATCCTGTTTTTCTGGGTTTTGGACTTGCCATGCTGTTTTCTGTGGTGAGCACACCACTTTTTGCTGTTACTAGTGCACAGGATCCTAGTTTGGTCTCAATCCTGTCCCTTCCCCTCCTCCTTGCAACCACCCTAATGGCTGTGAGGTTCCTCCGTGGCACTGTGCTTCCATCATGCAGTGGTCCAAATTGTATGTGCTTGTCCATCAGAGCTTCTGTTTTGGGGAAAGGCCTGGATGAATGCTTCAGAGGCTGCAGTTAGCGGAGTTAAAGAATGGTGATGCTTGATGACTCTAAGGGTGGCTTCCGGGATGAGGGTTCTACTGTCCTGTCCGGCAAGCTGCTTCCCTTTCTTCTTTCCAGGGAGACAAGACCAGCTGGTGCCCCCTGGGCTCTGGGGATCTGGCATCGTGTGGGCTTAGGAGTGTGCCCACCTCCACATGGACGTGGAGCCCTACTGTCACCTCATGAATGTTGCCCTCTTACCCAGTGCCCAGGTGCTTGGAGCTTCCCCAGTTTTCCCATACTGGGCTGATGTCATTCTTGGAGGGCTTGCACATGCCAGTGTTGTTGGGACTTTTGACTCTGTCCCAGGAAGTAGTGTAATCTTTAATCTTCATTCTTTGGGGTCTTCACGTTTGGGAAGAAGCATTTTAGCCCTGGGGCAGTGGCTCAGACCTGTTGTGGCAGGAGAGTGGCAGTGAGTGGGACACGAGTGAACAGTCATGTGTTCGAGCACAAGTGTGTGAGCACGGCGCACCGTGGCCACAGCACAGCCAGCTCCATGGCTGTGGAGCTCCGCCGTGAGTTTGCGCTCCCTGACCTGGGCTCAGCTGACTGAGGTTGTTTTCACACAGGCGGACCTCCAAGTGGAGCAGAGCCGGCAGCACTTCTACGAGCTCTCTCTCGAGTATGTGTGCAAGCTCCAGGAGATCCAAGAGAGAAAGAAGTTCGAGTTTGTGGAGCCTGTGAGTAACCTAGCAAGCCTTGCTGTGGGTCCTGTGAACAGTGTGGAAAGATTAAAGAAGACTCATGTTGTAAAGGGTGACACAGCTAGCGAAAGTCTAGGAAAACATCGGCCTGAGTGGGCGGCCTCGTCCACACAGCTTTGGGTAAGGGATACAGTTCCTATGTGTGGACTTCAGCACCGCATCTGCCTGCCTCTGCAGCGAACGGGCGGGATGAAGCTAAAGGACAGCTGTGCTCAGTTTCTTTACATCTACTTGTTTATATGTGATTTTTGTTTCAGATGTTATTATTTCTAAGTCACACTGTAGCATTTGAAGCAGGTTTTTTAATGGCTAGCCTATCTTTATATTTATATCAGAAACACTAGTTTTTATTTTTGTGGGTACGTGCACGTGACTGCAGGTGTCTGTGGAAGCTGAGAGGTGCTGTGTGTCTCCTGGAGCCAGGGGCTAATGAGTGGCTTGCCACTTAACATGGCTGTAGGGATTTAACTTGATTTTTCTTTGAGAGCAGAGTGTATTCCCTGAGTCATTTCTCCAGCCACTCGAAACACTAGTTTTGTGGATGTCTTCTAAGTTCAGTTACTTATATATTAACATGCATATATAGGATGTTGTTGTAAACATCTTCTAAAAATCAAGTATAGATGGCATTTCAAAAAAGCAAAAAACTGTGGAAGATTGGAAAGCACTAGTGTAATAATTTTAATATGACTACATTTTCTCCCACAAAGCTTTATTGAGCTGTGGTTAAAGCACTATAGTTGAATCAGTATGTGCATGGTAAGAAACAAGGGAATAATTTAATACCTAAAAAACAGGCACTTGGGAGTCATAAAATCAACCAGAGCCAAATAATCAGAGGAAATTAAACGTTGAAGCGTTCCTGTCATGTTGAACTGATTCTGGTGTACGTTAACTGGCCCTTTGTTGTGCTCAGACACGGTTGAAGTACTATGCTGCCCTGTCCACTCTCACACTACATAGTAACTCAGTGAGGCATTCATATATCACTGTAGCAAGAAATGGGAGGGGAAGGTCAGCGATTTGCCCAGTGTCACAAAACGAGTGACTGGCCATATGGCATTATGGCCCTTTATTGCCTATACCTTGCAGCATTTTGAAGAAAATAAATTCAGGATTTTAAAAATCCTTTTCTCCAATCACTTTCACTCCTTTTAGGGATACACTGACCTGTGGATAGAAGCTCCCTCTAAAATGGGCCAGGCTGGAGGTTGGGAGAAAACTAGGGTCTTAATTATTAACCACCCCCCATCACCTGAACACCTTTGCAAAAATGCCTGGGACAGATTAGACCCTCACATGGTTCCTGATTTGTCTTGCCTGTTTGTTGAGGTTTTAATTACAGGTGACCATCAGAATTCTCTTGGCTAGAGAGATCCAAGTGAATGACTCGATTTTTCTTGGAGAACATTGTATAAAGCTTGCTTAATGATGCTGGTATTTATGAACAGTGATATCCTTCATTTTCAGCACAGACTGGTGACTAGGTCATAGGCACAGTTACTTAAGTTCTGGTAACTTCTCTGGAAGTGCTTTATTTCAGCCCAGGGACAGGGAGAAGGTAGGGTGTTAGGTATGGTTCTTTTTATTCCAGGGTTTTGTTTTTGCTGTGTACTAATGCTCTTTCCTTCTTTGTCTTAGATGCTGTCCTTTTTTCAGGGAATGTTTACTTTCTATCATCAGGGTCATGAGCTTTCCAAAGACTTCAATCACTACAAAATGGAACTGCAGATCAACATTCAGAATGTAAGGACACCAAAGCCTTCTGGTACTTAAAAGATGTTTCGGTTGCGCCTCTTTCTGTTGTGGTCTGAAAGTTTTCCAGCCAGGCTGGTGCTGGGAAAGTGGGGATGTGTTGCCATCTAGTGGTCAGCTCTTGATGCAACAGACCGCTTGTTAGCTAAGGAAGGCAAAGGAATTCTGCCCATTGGAGGCTCTTCCTGGCCCTCTGGGGCAAGTTCTCAGGGTCAGCATTGTTATGCCAACTCTGGACCATTTGTATAAGAAGCTGCTGCTATCCTAGCATTCCACCTCAGCGTTGATGTTAACTGTGAGCCATGCTGTCTGCCCCAGACAGGCTGGTAGAATCGTGTCTCTATGTTAGGGATGTTAGTGTAGGTTCCCAGCGGCCATTGGCTTTCATTGTTTCCCTTGGTGGACTGTGTGCTTTCAGCTCGGTCTTGAAAAATGAGATTTTAGGCTGAGAGGATAGCTTAGTGGGCAAAGCTCTTGCTGTGTGGCCTCGAGGACCTGAGTTTGAATCCCATACACAGCCTGGTTTGGCAGTGGGAGTCTGTAAGCTCAGTGTTCTATAGCAAGGGAAGGTAGAGAAAAGAGGATCCTCAGGGCTGTGGTCAGGCTACCTGTGAGTGCAACACAAACAACCGGGAACACATCTCAAGTCAGGTGGGGATCAGCACCTCAGGTTGGCCTCTGATCTCCGTGTGCACTCTGTGGTATGCATACCTCCACATTCATGTGAAAACACGTACACACTTAATATGCTTCATTCATGTGTAACTAAAAAAATTAAGGAAAAAAAGATTTTATTTAGTTGACATGGTTTTTCCAGTTAAGACCTTCCTCACGTGACAGCTTGTGAGACCTCATTAGAAGCCCAGTATGAGGGCTTCGTGACACACAACACATATGGAAACACCAGTGTGTGGGTCTCTGTGGTGCCGTATAGAAGCTGGGCAGGTACTGCTTAAAACTGACCTGCAGATGTAGAGGTGTGTTGTAGTTTCTCAGAGTTGTCCCTGTGGCAGTGGATTTCTTTCTTCTGTGTGTGGGGTGTGTGCTGGGTTTGTGGCAGTGGATTTCTTTCTTCTGTGTGTGTGTGGGTGTGCTGGGTTTAGAGGGTTACAGTCTGGGCTTTCCTCACCGTTGCTCTGCCTTGTCTTTTGAGGTGTCTCACTGACCCTGAAACTCACTGATTGTCTAGGCTGGTTGGTCAGAGAGCTCCAGAGCTCTACTCAGCCTCACCTCCCACATACGATGATCCCCGCCCCCACCATATTGCAGACATGGGGGTACACCTTTATGTGGGTGCTCGGGATTCACACTCACATCTTTATGTTCGAGTGGCAGACCGTTTACTGGCCGAGCCATTTCTTCAGCCCACTAGAACTTTTAACGAAATGGTTTATTTTTTAGAGCACGTGAAATAAAGTTTATGAAAAGAGTGCCAGTTGAGAGGACTAGACTGTAAACTGACCCCACTGTATACCACGGGGGTATACGACATAGAATTAACTTCTTCTAGACTAGTGGCTTCCAGTGTTCCTAAGGCTGCGACCTCGTTCCTCATGCTGTGGTGATCACCACAGAATTATTTTTGTTGCTACTTCATAACTGTGATTGTACTACTGTTACTAATCATAATGTAAGTATCTGCTTTCTGATGGTCTTAGGCGACCCCTGTGAAAGAGGTCGCAACCCACAAGCTGAGAACCACTCTTCTCGACTTTATCCGTCAGCTTCAGGGCTGACCAGATGAGAATCCCTAGTTAGGCCTGGCATATGTATTGTGGGACTGACGTACAGTGAAAGAAAGGATTCCACATAAAGACAGCAACAGCTTTCAAGATGGTGGGTATTTAACCTCCGTGTGCTGTATCTTGCTTGTCATCCCAGTACTTAGGAGGGGGAGGATCAGGAGCTCAAGGCTATGTAGTGACTTTGAGACCAGCCTGAGCTACATGAAACCTTGTCTCAGGCCCACCCCCCAACATATACTAGAACATTAAGCCTATCAGGAGACCCTATAGCACAGGCCCTATGTGACTGTACAGGCCACCTGCCCACGAAGAGCCTAGACTTAGTGACAGAGGAACATGTCAGTCTCCTGGGGCTTTGATTAGCCTGTCCTCACATTCCTTCCTTTTCTAATGTGCCTGTGGGAAAGAGGGAATCCAGTGAGCTTATGTATACCAGAATAAGTCCAGAGAGACCTAGCATGCCAGTGGGACCAGTCATGTTGTCATGAGATAATGTTGAGCAAAACCCAAAGGTATGAGATGTTTTTATCTAGAATGACCTTGTTAATACGTTGTTGATAAGCTAAGAGCGTACACATTTGACAACAATACTCATTCTTTGTAGATAAATGGACAAGTAACTTTCTGGAAAGGGAAATAGATTTCCCCTGTATATTTTGGAATGCAAGAGTGCTCATTCATCAGGGAATTGCCCTAAATCCTCACTCTTCAGCATATTCTCTATTTCACCTGCCTTTATAAATATCCCTCAGAGCTGGGTGGCCTTTAATTCCAGCACTGAGGAGGCAGAGGCAGGAGGATCTCTGAGTTCAAGGCCAGCCTGGTCTACAGAGTGAGTTCCAGGACAGCCAAGGCTACACAGAGAAACCTGTCTTGAAAACCAAGAAACAAACAAACAGAATCCCTTGGCTTTACTCTGGTTGTCTCTGAGGCTGCTTGGGGTGGGGTGGGCACTCACTTAGAAGCTGCTGCCAAGGATACTTGTTATATGTGTGTATGGTACAACCTCCCCTCCCTCTCCGAGGCTGGAACTACTTTCCTTGGCTGACCTTAAACTCCTGGGTTCAGTGGGCATCCCCTCCTCCGCCTCCCCCTAGCTGGTCTATAGAGGGCAGGTGTGAACTGCCATGTTTCTTCTGTCTTTGTCTTTGCAGTCAGCCACTCTTCCCACTGAAGTTCAGCACCTTTGAGTCACACGCTGTTCCTTCCTTCCCATTGTCTCTGCCTGAGAAGTATCATCATTCACTTATTTTATGGGGCTGTTCATCTTCCTCCCTGGTGATTTTATGTAATAAGAGCAAAGTGCTGACTATAAGACGCTAACATTTCTGAAAGAAAACCATAGTTTTATGTTTTATTTTTAAAATATGATATATAAAAACACACTGAAATGATAAAACTGAATTTTAAGGTTGAATATCTTTGTTATGGTATTATAGTTAATTTGGTCAACTGTTTAGAACTTTATTACAGTAAAATAATTAAATTTAAAAATGACTCATAATCAGAAAGAGAGGCAATTTTATTTAAAATGAAAGCATGCTCTTTCCAGCCCCATCTGGTTATGTCTTTCATGTTGTAAAAATGGCTTGCTTTCCTGAGGGATTCCCTCTTTACCCATTTTCTGTAATCTTGGTAATAAATAGAAAGCAAGAAAGTAGCAGGATGGCTTTTAGAAAGTAGGTTTTTTTTTTTTCCCAGAAGAGAGGAAATTGTATCGAAATTAAAGGGTATTTTAAAAAGCTAACTTTGTGCTTTGATGCCATCCCTAGAAGGCTGGGGTGAGGAGGACGGGACCAGAAGTCCTGGCAGGAGAGGCAGTGGGAATTTCAAGATTAACAGGGAGAGTAAGCATGTCTAAGAAGTTGTTAGGAGTGTGGGAAGATATTTTTCCTTTGCTGGGAGATAGTTACGAGTTTTGATGAGCTTAACTGTAAAATAGTAAAAATTACTTTGTTTTCTGTGCTAAATGCCTTACTGCCCCATGTACAGTGGCTGTCAGGACTCGGGTGCAGGAAGGGAGAGCCTCTTTTCAGGAGCTCTGCTTGACGGGCTGCCCAGTGAAGGGAGAATGGCCACTGAGTCCCAGGCCCACCCTGTTACTTGCAGACTGCATGTTGGGCTTCACCCGCTTCAGATTGGGGATGCAGGCATTCTGAAAGGCTGTCTGCCCTCTGAGTTTTAAAAACTTGTGGGGAACAGGAGGCTCACTTAATGGCAAGGGCTGAGATTCAGGCACTACTGGCAAACTTTGCCTCTCTCTGATTCTAAGATTCTCATGGGTCCAGAGTTCCCCGCCCTGGGCTTTGCTATGTGTTATGGAGTATAAGACTGGATCAGAAATTCCCTGGGATCTGCTAGCCCTTGCTTCCTTTCTCATGCACCTCTATGTGTAAAGAACTCTTGAGAGGATATGAGGTTTTAGTGAGGTTGGTCAGACTGTCTGTCTGTCTGTCAGTTGGGGTAACTCTACTTTGCTGTGTTTTGTTTGTTTTCGTAAGGCAAAATCCTCTTCAAACTGTTGATCACCCTCTGCCTTTTTTGCACTGTGAATGATATCATGGGGCTGAGATGGGAAAACCTTACTGAAAAACAGTAGTCTGTACTTGGAATCAGTCACTGTTTTGCTCTGCGCCTTCCGGGGCTTATTTGAGGACATCTGCGTTGTTGTTCTCTTATGATAGAAGAAAGCTTTGGGCTTACTGTCTGTGAAGGTGGAGCAGAGGAGGCAGGCATGCCGGCGGAGCAGAAGCACAAAGCAGAGAGTGGCATTCCGAATGGCCTCAGGCTCTGTAACTGTGAAGCCTACCCCCTGTGCCACACTTCCTAACCTCCCAAACACCACCACCTGGGGATCAAGTGTCCCAAAGCCTGAAACTGGAGCCATCTCATTCAGACCGCCACAGAGGGCATGTCCTTGGACCCTCCTCCTTTCGCTTGGCTCATCCTGACACAGTCAGACATTTTGATTAAAGGCATCTGAATTCTATCTTAGATCCCCAGTGAACTCCTGCTATAAGGCGAGGCTTGAAACTTAGGCCGGTCTTTTGGGCAGTGCTCTTTTTCCTAAGGAAGGAGTGGAAAGCAAGCTCTCACTGGGATGCTCTGGCATTGGATGACACCAGCCAGGGATCTACCTTATGTTTTTGAGTATTAAAGCACTGTAAGGTACTTTACTGCCTGTCACAATTTAATTTATTATTTTTCCGTGCTGGTGATTAAACCCACAGTCATCATGTGTGGCAAAGCAAACTGCGCAGCCCCTGAGCTAACCTTCGGGCACCATTTGAAGTGCTTTAATTCAATTTGTGACCACATTGAATATTCACAGTTTAGCGTCCATGTGATAAAAGCGCATCTTCAGTGTCCCTGGAATTTAGAATCAAGGCTTATTAGGTGCAATTTTAACCGTAATTCATAATTAACCTAAAGAATTATGGTACATTTAAAAAATAACCCTGCTCTCATTCTAGAGCATGAGGAGGTGGGGCCCTGGGGAAAGTGGGCACTGTGTGGGGCTGTAGGGGTTAGAACTGGGGGCCTGAATGGGTGTGAAGAAGAGACAGCTGGAGTGTTTGAGAGCCTGGCTATGTTGTGTAAATGTGCTGAGTGAGTCTGAAAATACATTGATGGTAATACGAATTAGATTTCTCAGTAGGAGTCTATAAACCTGGGGAAAAAGGATGGGCCACAAAGAAATCTCAACTGGAATTGAAGTCAATGTGATAGTACAAAGTCACAGCAATAATGGTTGGTGCTTGATTGTGTATGTATACTAGGGACAGAGTGTATGTGTATAAGACTGTGTGCACGAGTGAGGATATAGGTGATAAAGGGTGTGTATGAGTGCCTGTGTGTGTGTATGTGTTTATTGCCCACGTCTGTCTGCCCGGAAGTCTTAGAAGGAACAGCAGCTGTGAGTACACTATGCTTGCTTATGGATTTCAGATGCCTCCTTCCACTGAAAGCAGCAGGGCTCTTTAGGAGAAACAGTGGATCCTGGGACAGGGTCAGGTGAGCATACCAGCCTAGATTCCCTGCGGGACCAGAGGAGCAGAAACTGCTCAGAGAGTGAATAGCTCATGTCACAAGGCCTGCTGGGCAGCTGGCACTGCAGGGCATTTGAGGCACAAACAACAGGAGTGGCGCTGATTTAAAGACAGGATGTTTGCATGCGTGAAGTCTGTGTCTGTTACACAGTCAGGGTTGGACGGAGTCGCACAGAAATGGCCGGGGGAGTAAAGCCAGTGTGAAGTCATATAAACAGACACAAACAAGGGACATGCCGAAGATGAGAAGAAAGGGAACCAGCCCTTTTGGCAGCCTTTTATTTGCTTATTCCTTCATATTTGTTTGTTTATTTATTTGACAAGGTTTCTCTGTGCAGTTCTGTTATATATAACATATTCTATATGTATAACATAATGTGTCTATATAGTGAGTACTTCTGTATCTCTGTGTAGCCCTGGTTGCCCTGGAACTTGCTCTGTAGACCAGGTTGGCCTCAAACTCAGAGATCTGGAGCGCTGGGATTGAAGGTGTACACACCAAGCATGGCCTTATATTTTCCTAAAGGGCATGAAAAGGTTTTTCTTCTGTATTGGTTCTTAGTTTCTATTTAGAGTAAACCTCTAGAAGTAGTTTTATTTTTTATGGCCTACATTTATCATTCTCTCCATCCCCCTCGGAGAAAGGTGCCGTTATTCCATCTATTTTTCTATTTTTTTCTAGTCTTATGAGCGTTGACAACCCTTTTCATTATAGGAAGAAAAGAGAATTTTTTAAAATTTATTTAGTTTGCATCCCGATTGTAGCCCCTCCATGATCTCCTCCCAGTCTCACTCTCCATCCCTCTTCTCCCCTATTTGAGAGGAGACATTTTAATAATTTTTTTGTCTGAGCCCCTTTGAAGTTTCACATCAGCATTTTTTTTTTCTATTGATGCAATTATTTTTGAGCCTGGCTGAAATGTCCGTAAATTGGGTGTTGATGACTCAGCAGGATGCTGTCTCTGCTCTCACTCAGCTCCCCATAGTGGAGCCCAAGCCTTCACTCCGTGGCAGTCTCCCGGGTTTCTGAAATGTTATTAGCCTCTTCAGATGTGTGGGCATTATTTGCTGGTGAGATCTTCCTTCTCCTCGCCTTTTTCAGGGAAGAAATGTTGTTTTCTAGTGTGGTTACTACAGCCTGGAGAAACGGGTGCTAGCTTTCTGTTAGCTTGCGAAGGAGAATTATTTTCAGATTCCTAGTGCTCAGGCTGCTGCAGGGACAGTTTGGATCAGGTGGACTGTCGCCAGCACCCTTTGTTTTCCCAGGTAGATGGTTATCTTACGGTTTATTTCTCTCTAAATGTAACATGTAACAAACACAGGAAACACGAAGGCAGGAAATTTTATGTTGGACTTTATCTGCATTTTTTTTTTCTGTTTCAGACACGGAATCGATTTGAGGGAACCAGGTCAGAAGTGGAGGAACTTATGAATAAAATCAGGCAGAATCCAAAGGACCACAAGCGAGCAAGCCAGTTCACAGCAGAAGGCTACCTGTATGTCCAGGAAAAAAGTAAGAAGCCTACAAGCCTAGGCTGAGTGGCTGCTTAAAAATCTGTTACAAGATGAGCATTGGTTGTGCATGCCTATAATCCCAGCACTCGGGGAGGCAGAGGCAGGTGGATCGCTAAATTGAAGGCCAACCTGGCCAAAACAGTGAGTTCCAGAACAGCCAGAGCTGTACAGAGAAAACCCTGTCTCAATAAACAACAAAAGACCAAAACAACACAACAACAGAAACTAATGTTACAGTCTTCACACTTGTGCCTTCAAGAGCTTCCCATGAGTGTGGCCAACACAGAACGAACAGATTTCAATGGAAAGATAAAAACCAAGCCAAGCACTGCGCAGATTGCTGACTTATGTAACTGAATTCTGTGGGATGGAGGCTGCCCTCAACCTGTAGTGCTCACGTGGCTTCCAGATGTGTGTCTCTGCTCCTCACTCTTGTCTTTCTTTTTGCCATTTCTTGAGCAACACAGTTTAGCAGTTCCCATACAGCATGGGCACTGTAGTACGTATGGGAGGGTTGAAGGTGGGAGAGAGGACAGCCGCAAGCCCTGAGCTACTGTGATGTCTTCCGAGACTCCAGAAGCCAAAGATTTTGGTCTGTGGATCAAAACCTCGCTAACACCTGGGAAAACGTCGACTGAATCCTTACAACACTTAATATAATCACAGTGATAGCTGGGAAATTGCCCCCAAAGCTTTCTTCGCCTGCTGTGATCCTGAAGGCATATATAAGTTTTAAAAAACAACAGCATACATTTACTTTTATATATGTGTGTGAACTCCATGAGCAAGAGCCTAAATAGGTTGGAGGAGGGTGTTGGGTACCCTGGATCTGAATCTGGATCAGATGGTTGTAAGCCAAACCCGGGTTCTCAGTAAGAACAGTCAGTGCTCTTAACTGCTGAACCATCTTTCCAGCCCCTGAAGGTGCGTTTTGTACATATTCCTGCTTTGGAGTCAGCGTGGTATTCTCAGGCCTGCTACCACATGCTGTCTGATGCTGCACTCCTGGAGTTTGTGTCTCAGGAGCCATAGCTGAAGGTTCAACAGCCAGGAGGGACCGTTAGCAGCACCTTTCTCCTATTTCCTCTACCCATTCCTCATCAGTTGCGGCCATTGCTGATGTCTCTGCCACCATCTGTCTCTTTCTCATCCGCACACATGCTCTCCTATCTCAGAACCCTGCCTCTCTCCTGTAAGTCAACTGGGGCATCTTGTTCTTCAGATCATTTGAAATAGGTTGTTCTTGTTAAAGTTCCTAGGAAAGAGGCTAGAGATATGGCTCAGCAGTTAAGAGCACTTCTTGGCCTTCCAGAAGGCAGAGTTTAGTGCCTAGCACCCACACCTTGTGGCTCACAACTGTTCAAGGGGAATCTAATGCCTCTGGCCTCTGTGAGCATCCTTGCTCACGTATATGTAGCCATACACGTAACTTACAAAAATCTTACAAGACATTAGGAAGACTGTTGGTGGATATAGAAAATATTGTTGCATAGCTGGGTTTTATTTATAGTGGCTTCAGTGTTGGCCTGCCCATTTTATGTGTATTATAACAAAAACACTTGAGGCCTGATACTTTATAAAGAAGTGATTTCTCTGGCTATGGTTTGGTTGGTTGAGAAGTGTCCCATGGCTGCATCACAAAAGAAGTGGAAAGGCCAATGGCCACATGTGAAAGGAGGCTTTCCCTTAAAATAATCCACTGTGGCCTGGAGAGATGCCAGCACTTCAAGCCTGAGGATCTGAGTTCAGCTCCCCAGCACTCATCTGAAAAAGCTGAGTGTTGTCACAAGAGTCTAACTCTGGTGCTGAGCCAGGGTAGAGATGAGTGGATCGTGGCGTTCACTGGGCCAGCCAATCTAGGCAGTTGGTCAGTTTTCTGGGTTTAATGAGGACTCAGTCTTCAAAAGAAAGGGTAGAGCCCTTGGGAGGGAGAGCCAGGTGAGTATGTGAGTTGAAGGCCAGCCTGCTCTACAGAGTGAGTTCTAGGACAGCCAGGGCTACACAGAGAAACCATGTTTTGAAAGAAAAAAACAGACCAAATCCTGAGAGAGAGCGAGAGTCAGAGAATCAGACAGAGAGTCAGAGAGAGACATTCAGAGAGAGAGAGAGATGGGGTTGAGGGCAGTAATAGTGGAGCTGACTTTTGTGTTCACCAGCTGGGGGATCAAGGATTTCAGCTGCAGGAGGTCTGTCTGTGTGTCAAGTCAAAGCCAACTAGGTAGCGCGGTGCTGTTCCCTCCATCTAACCCGGAATGCCTGAGTAGCTCTTGGGTTTTTCTAGCACACAACAGAGTTTGTCACTTATTGTGACTATTACCGTTGAGTGTGAATGGGGATGAGTACATGTGGCAGGGCCTGTGTGGAGGTCAGGGGGCAGCTCTCAGGAGTTGGTTCTCTTCTGTCTGTTGTGGGCTCTGTGAGCTCAGGCCATCAGGTTTGGGCTGTAAGTACTTTACACACGGAGTCTTCCCATTGTCTTAACTTAGGACTGTTGTCACACTGCTCTTGGGCCTCCTGTCCCTGTCCCTCCCTTCCAGAAGCCCCTGCATTGGTTTTGTATGATTGTTTTGAGACAGGGTTTCCCCATGTAGCCGTGGCTGTCTCCTGAACTCGCTCTGCAGACCATGCTGGCCTCAGATTCGCAGAGACCCCAAATGCTGGGATTAAAGGTGTGCACCACCACCGCTCACCTAGGCCCCTGCATTTTTCTGCTCTTCTGGCTGAACTGTGCAGTAATGCTCCCGCTGTACATGTCTGCCTCTGCCTGAGGAAAAACACAAAGATCTGTGCTTTGTTGAAGGGCCTGCTCCATTTGGGTCCAGTTGGGTCAAACACTACTGCATGTATCGGAAAACAGCCAAGAAATTCAACATGATCCCATTTGAGCACAGATCTGGGGGGAAACTGGTAAGTACTTGATGTTTGTTTGTTTTTTGGAGAGATACTTGTGGCCTGTCTTTTTTAGTAGTTTCATATTGACTATTGAAAAATTTGGTTTTGGTTAAAAATCTTTGTCTTGTTTCTAAATCACACCTGGGTCTTATAGTTAGATTTTAAAACAGAAGTTTTGTATCATTGTTTTAGAGAGAAAGACAATTCCTGCACTAAGCTTTTATGGCCCATTGATGGCCTGTATGTACAGAGGGACCTGGCTTGTTCCCACACCGTACGGTCACAGTGTGAGAACAGTGACGGGGGTGTGCTCTGTACTGACTTCCCTCTCTTCAGTTAGGCACGTAGGGTATTTGTGTGGCTACCCCTCGTTAGATAGTTGCTCGTCCCAGAGACATGAGTAGCAGAGCCATGCAGGACAGTCAGACCTTTGGGTGAGCCTCCTGTAGCCAGTGAGTAGTTGCAACAGTTGCATTGCTCACAGTGGCTCTTGGTGTCTGGAGGGGAGCTTTGTCCACGAGTAGGGAGCGTAACTGTCCATACATTCTAAGAAAGATCCTAAGCTTGTTGCTTGCTGGGTGCTTTGCTTAGGTGAGTTCAGAATTAATGTAAGCGGATCCTTTTAGAAACAAAAAACCCTGAAGCAGGATGTCAGAAGGAGCCTTCTGTAGTGATGGGCTGTGCGTGGAGAAAGCCACCCAGAAGAGGCCGAGGCGAGGCTGTTGTCGCTTGTAGAAGGGATGTGGGAGCTTTAGCTTTGAGTTTGCTGTTGTGGTGAATTCAGCTCGTAAGGCATTTTTCCTTAGAGATACCTTCCATTTTGGGTTCCAGATGAGAAATGACGTAGCATAGAATATAGCTGGGATGTGTGGATATTTCCCTGGGCGCTTTTAAAATGTTATTAAAAGATCCTTGTATTCTGGAAAATCCTACGTGTGGACTTAGGCTTCTCACGTGGCTCTTTGCTGAGCCACTGCGTAGCAGCTTTCTCCACTCCGGTTCTGATGCTCTCGGGGAGGGTGAAACATTTAGAGTGGCTCAGTTAGGAAGCGGAGCTGCCCAGATCTGCTGGCTCCTGTGGTAGTGGGTATACACCTGTGATCTGAGCCCTGAGGTTTGCTCTCAGGTCAGTCCTTATGTGTTTATAGGCTCATAGCAGTCACACTGATAATGACCCAGGGTGATATTAAAGCAGATTTTGGCTCTTTACAAAAGAACATGTTGACAGCAGGCCCTCACTGTAGTGCCTGGACACTGCGGTCATCAATCCTGCAGCAGCGTTTGTGAAGTCTGCTTAACAGCACCGTCTTCAGCAAGAACTAGAAAACCTCTGGGAAGTTTGCAGGGCAGCTTCGGAGGGAAAGGGTCAGCCCCGACTCCTGCAGGGCAGCAGCCTGGAGTCTGCACAGTTTTGAGTATTGTGCTTGTTTGCAGGGTGACGGAGAGGTGTTCTTTTTGAAAGAATGCACCAAAAGGTATTCTGACTCCATTGACAGAAGGTTTTGCTTTGACATTGAAGCTGCTGACAGGTAAGTTATTGGGATTAATTAGATATATTAAAACTCATTTGAAAGTGTGATTTTGAAAATGAGTTGCAAGAGTGATTACTCTGAACTAGAAGAGTGTTACCTGCTGTGTTTCCAGGCCATCGTCACTGGACACTGTTGGTGGTCACTGTGTAGTCCTAGGGTTATAGTTTTATCATGGCTGAAGACTGGAATCTTTCTAACCTGCCATGCCCTATGAAGGAGAAACCTCGAGCATTTCATTGCTGGCCCAGTGCTGACCAACAGCAGGGAGAGAAGAATGAGAGAGAGTGAGCGGTGCGTGGTACGCTAAAGTGCTTGTCGTGGTAGCACAGAAGTGGCGGTCCCTGTGTGTATCTTGAGTGTGTGTTCTCGTTATGTAGTAAACGGCAGACCTGTTCAGTATAATCAAAGACTGTCCTGACTAAGTAACTTTTGAGCATTTTGTTTTAAAAGTATCTTTGGCAGAGATGCAGGAGCGAAAGAGATGAGAGCCGGCAGTAATGTCTGTCCTCTGGGAGTGCTCACTGCGGCCCATGGTCTCTTCACCCCTACTGTCACAGCAGGAGAGCAGTTTCCAGATACAGCTGTTTGGTGTGTGTGGAATAAGCTTTCCAAAGGAGAGTGTTAAGAACAAAGCTTTTCTTCAGGTCAAACCTAATTGGTGGGACTTTCTTCATATGATGGGTTGAGACTGAAGTTAGTACAGAGAGGGAAAGGCCCATGAAATTCATTGTATAAAAACATACTTTTAAGCACCCTGACAAATTTGGCAGTGCTGTGACAAGGACAAGTATCTAAATAAGCGTTTTGCCAAGATCGTGACAGAAAGTGTGTATTGTCTGAAGAAAGGCTAAGCTTTAGGCCCGCACGCTGGCCGGTAACCTATAAGACTCTGGTCTGCAGTCCCAAGAGGAACTTAGGTCGGTAGCTGCCCTCCACCCAGGCCTTTCTGGGTTCCCGTGCATTTTATCTCACTTAAGCCTCACCACATCTCTCCCAGGTGAGAAACTGAAGCACCAAGTGCTTGTGTGAGGCACTGAAAGTCTTATAGATGTTAAGTGGAAGAGTTGAGATTTGAACTTGGACATTGTGTAACAACCATGTTACAGGCCCCGGCAGAATACTGTGCAGTCAGGTTTCTTCTTCAATCATCGACATGGACGGCTCAGAAGTCTGGGTTGCTAGATGGTGCGCTGAGTGACTGGCTGCCTTGAGAGAAGCTGCCTAGTACTCTCATGCGCTCCTTGGATGCAGTTTGTGTTCTGCTTCCTGAAGCACTTGCTTTTGGAGACACTAACGGTGCTGAATGTTTTGTGTTGGCCATGATCTTTATGTGAGTATAAATTGTAATCTTTCTCTGCTGCTCAGGAAGACAGATGAGGGATTACTACTGTTTTGATATAAAAAGTCTTGTGAGGTAACCTCGACTAGCCCACCAGCCCTCTGTCTCAGTCTCTCCAGTGCTGGGATAAAGGCTTGTACACCATGCCTGGCTAGGACAGTAACTCTAAAGTAGATGAAGGACTGGAAGGGAACTTGCAGGAAACCTGTTCTAGTTTTTTTTTTTTAATTATTTTTACAAGATCCCTCTTTTAAATAAAATTGACATTTTCACATGTAAATCATTTAAAAGAGTTCTCTTATTGAGGAGAAGCCCTGTTCTCCCTTGTTTTACCTCAGTTCCTAGTATTTGTTAGGTCCTAGAGCTTCTGTTTGCCTGTCCTCCCTCCGTCCCCCCTTTCCTTCCTCTGTGGATAGAATCTTGTGTAATTCAGTCTCTCTTTCAACTCCATTTTCTTCTGCCTCTTTGTAAGTGCTCGGATTATAGGCGTGTGCTTCTGTGCCAGGCTGTGATCTGTTCTTTACCAACTTCAGCCATTGCTCCTAGCTTTGGCTGTTTGTGGGACTGTGCTCTCTCCCAGTATTAATCAGGGTTCTGAGTAACAGAACTTACAGAATGAATGAATGAATCGGTCAATCTCTATCTGTCTGTCTGTCTGTATATGGGGATTTATTGGAATGACTTGCAGGATGAAGTTTAGCTAATCCAACAATGGCTGGGTATGAAAGGAAAGTCCAAAGAATCTAGTAGTTTCTCAGGCTACAAAGTTGGATGTTTCAGCTGGTTTTCAGTATGTGCAGGGATCCCAAAGAAGTAGGCTCCAGTGTCCTTGAAGGAATGAATGTACTCTCAAGGCAAGGGGAAACACACAGAACAAAAGTTCCTTCTATGTCCTAATAGAGATTTCCAGCAGAAGGTGTAGCCCAGATTAAATGTGTGTCTTCCTTCCTCAGTGATCTGGCCTAGAAATGGATTCACCCACTTCAAGCCAAGCAGAAAGTTGACAACCGATAACAGCCATACAGCCCCTCTGCAATGCCTATTGCATGCTTCCCTGCCCCCCTTAATATCTATCTGTGTGTCCATCTATCATAAATGGAGGACAGAGAGGGAGGGCATTGGATACTCTGAAACTGGAGCTGCCACGTGGGTGCGGGGAATCAAATGTGGGTCCTCTGTGAGAGCAGCAGGTGCTTTCAGTGATGAGCCATCCCTATGTATTTGAGTGTTTGGATGGTTGTATGTGTGTGCACCATGTACATGCTGGGCCTAAAAAGGCCAGAAGAGGGCGTCAGATGGCTGTTAGTGCCGTGTGAGTGTTGGGAACCTAAACCGGGTCCTCTGCTCAGCTGTCCTTCCAGCCCCACTTAAGTTTTTTAAATTAATTATATATTTTTATTAAATGCACTAGGGTCTTTTAAAGACTGTCTATAAAGAGACTTTAAAGACCACATAGAGTTGTTGATGCTGTCATTCCTTGCCTCCACCAACTTGTCCTTAAATTTCCTTAACTGTTTTCAGTTTTGTAACCAGTCTTCATTCATATGACCCTTCCTGCTATTAGCATATGCGATGTTCTTTCATCTGTCTCAGAAAGGCAGTGAATCTTTTCCTTTTGTCTACTGCCCATTTCTTCTACAAACTGCGAAAATTCCTCCGAAAGCTATCCTGTTGATGCCTCAGACATCTGTCAAGGCCCCTTGTCCCCTGCAAATGCTTTGTTCTGGTGGTCTGTGCTCAGGCCCACTCTCCTTTGTGACACAGTTGGCTCACGTGCTTCAGGGCCACCGTGTTTCTTGGCCTCCTCCTTCCTTGCTGCCCCCCACCCCCTTTTTTTTAACCCTGTTCTTCAGCTCATTTCCCAAATCCTGTGGAGGTCACTGGCTTAATCTTTGGAACTCTTTTCTCCCTATAGCACTTCTAAGTGACCTGATCTAGCTTATAATTTTAGTGCTGTGGATATGTATTGGTGGTGGCCAGCTCAGGCCTTTCTGTTGGAGGTCAGATGATGCTTCTTGTATAATTTTTCCAAGGATTCTTTTTTGTTTGTTTGTTTGCTTGTTTTTTTTTTTTTTTTTTTTTTTTTTTTTTTTAGAACTGTGCAGTTTATTAACCATTCAAGTACAGTAGCATCTGGTGAGGTTGGGACAGAATCGGGATGGCAAAGTAAACAGAGTCAGCATCTAACAGGTTGGAAGAAGCCACTACATACTCTTCACAAACGTCTTCCACAGTCAATACAGCACTAGCCATTAACCCAGCACACCCAGGGAAAAAGATGCAACGAGAAAAATAGCTACGTTAGAAAGACCAACACTTTAAAAAAGAGTAAAACACTTTCAGTTTCTCCCCTTGAGCCCCTGAAACATCTCACGGTCTGATCTACCTATACAGTCCTACATCAGATTCTAGAATATTTGTCAGGAGGGAAAAAGTAAATGACACTGGCCAGTACAGTCTTTGGATATTTAGGAAGGGGTCGGGGAGAAAATCAGTTCTCGGAACAAATTAGTCAGCCTCGGTCTCATCCGCAGGATCTTTGGATTCTTTGTTCTTCTGTACCTCTTCAACATGTTTGTCCTTCTCTCGCAAACGCTCCAGCTTGGCAGCCATCTGCGCCTCCCGGTTCTCTTTGTTGGCCTCCATTTTGTGGGTCAGTTTCTCCTCTGCCATTTTGCTGAAGTTGTTGTTCTCCTCAATAGCTTTTTGGAGCACTTCTTTTTCATGCTCCCGCTTCTCAGCAAGCTGCTTCAAGACTTCCGCTTCATGAGACT
>CM053744.1:103919274-103964510 GCA_028658305.1 Pachyuromys duprasi | reverse complement strand
CCTTCTCTCGCAAACGCTCCAGCTTGGCAGCCATCTGCGCCTCCCGGTTCTCTTTGTTGGCCTCCATTTTGTGGGTCAGTTTCTCCTCTGCCATTTTGCTGAAGTTGTTGTTCTCCTCAATAGCTTTTTGGAGCACTTCTTTTTCATGCTCCCGCTTCTCAGCAAGCTGCTTCAAGACTTCCGCTTCATGAGACTTGCGTCTTTCTTCTGCAGCTTCTAATTTCTTCTGAATTTCCTCCAGGGAAAGATCCTTCTTCTTTGGGGGGGAAAGGGGGAAATCGGGGACAGATTCTTTTGACCGAGGGCTGAGAATCAGCTCAAAAGCCTGGCCTGAAGCACGCTTCTCCAGTTCTTTCACCTGAATATCAGAGGATGCCATGATGAGCAGAAGACAAGAGACTGGCTGTGCTCGCTACACAATCCACTGGTAAAGAAAGTCCTGCTCGCTCCCAGCCGCCTGGCCACCGTTTTTGTTTTCTTGAGACAGGATTTTTCTGTGTAGCCTTGATTGTCCCAGACTCACTTTGTAGACCAGGCTGGCCTTGAACTCAGAGATCTGCCTGCCTCTGCCTCCCAAGTGCTGGGATCAGAGGTGTGCGCCACCGCTGTCCAGCTTTACTAGGTTTGTTTGTTTGTTTGTTTGTTTGTTTGTTTTGAGGGGAAAGTATATTTTGTTGATGGGATCCAGCATTTAATATATGCATATGAATTCAATCTTACATAAACACTGATCTATAAGTGTTATAAAAGTTTTATTTGCTTAAGTTTTACCTTTTCCTAACTCTGGTTAATTTGTAAAATTATTCAGAATCATAATGTATTTTCTTTATGATATCCTTGGGTTTTCAGAATGAATCCAATTTTTATTTTTGGAGTATAGACTCCTATTCCTTTTGGCTTAATTTTTTCATTTCTCAGTAGAAAAAAACCCATCTATTTTTTTTTTCTTACTAGTATGTTGTGGGGCAAGATCCTCTCACTTACCTCATGTTACTCTTCTGTGGAGCAAACACGTATGGGCTAGGAGGTGGCTGAGCACTGAAGAGCATGCACCCTCCTGAGGCAGTCTGTAGCTGTCTGTCATTTTGCTTCAGGGGACCTGGCATCTTCTGGTCTCCGCAGGCACTGTGCTTCTGTGACTCTATATCCCCACCCCAGCGTAAACATAGATAAAAAAAAAAAAATCTTAGGGAAAAAAACCTAGTAGGCTGGGTACGGGGGGGGGAGGGGGATGTAAATTGAAATCTCTGCAGTTCTGCAACCCTCAAGGTATTAATCAGAAGTTTAAATGTGATGGGCTGTGCTCTTTGCTCATCTCCCTGATTTCTGGCCCACAAGACTACTAGATTTTGAATCCACAAGAGTGGGGCCTGTCTCCTTTAGTGTTACTTGGTTCTGCAGCATCAGATGTAGTGCTTGGTGTTTGGTGGACACTCACCAGATTTGTTCTGGAGTAACTGAAACTGACTTGCTCCCTGGAAGAGACAGAACTGGGGTTGGATTCAGTCAAGCACCTGTCAGTCAGCAGCATTTCTTCTGCACTGAATTGCTGCAGCATGAGCCCTGGCTATCATTCTGCTTAAAGAAAAATATATTTAGCTCATTTTGGAGTGTGGGCATTGTGACTAGGTTTCTGCACAGTTCCTGTTGGGATCTTTTGAATAGCAATTTCATAGTTGATTGCATGCTCTTAATCTAAGTTTTGCCTTCTTTCCAAGTATCTGCTTTTGCTATTTTGTACTTTTTGTGTTAGAAGAAGTGGCATTGTAGATGAGACCTCATGAGCCTGGGCAGACATTTGATCTTCTTGCATAGGAGTCAAGAGCTTCTCTGCAGTTGGAATATTTACTTCACATCAGGTTAGAGTTAAATAATTTTGGAAAGAGTCAACATTGCTTTAAATGGTGTTTGTTACTTTTTCTTTTCTTTCTTTCTTTTTTTTTTGGGGGGGGGTGAGGGTGGGGAGAGCCAAAGGCAGCCAGGTCAGGATCGATGCTAACATTTTGTGTCCGATCTTGCTTTTCTGTGCCTGGCTCATTCAGGCTCAGGATGTCTGCTCCAATTTTTCCGATAGTGCCACTGTTATATTTTTTTCAGAGGTTGCACGCACTTTACATACGTCAGGGTTCTGATAGAGACACTGCTTGGTGGGATCTTGAGGCATTTACATCTTGAGGTTGGGACACTGGCTCGATGCTTCCAGCATCCACTTGCTGTGCTGATGTTTAGGGGGCTCACTACTGAGAGCTAAGGAAGCAGTGAGCAGCAGGGAGCTGATGGAGATCAGCAGGCCATTCGTACTGCATGGTTTTCTAGGCTGATGGATACACTGTCTTTCCCCCCTCAATTCATAAAAAGGCTGCTTTGAATATTTTTTTGGTGCAGGGAAGCATTTAAGGGCATGTGCTAAAAGATCATTAAAAATACCAAAAAGTAGAAAATTGAATGGATTTTTTAAAGAATCCTTTTTAAATTTATTTTTTAATTTTTATTAATTACACTTTATTCACTTTGTATCTCCCCATAGACCACTCCCTCCTCCCTCCCAATCCCACCTTCCCTCCCCCTTCTGCACACGCCGCTCTCCAACTCCACTGATAGGGGAGGTCTTCCTTTCCTTCCTTCTGATCCTAACCTATCAGGTCTCATCAGGAGTGGTTGCATTGTCTTCCTCTGTGGCCTGGTAAGGCTGCTCCCCATCAGGGTGAGATGATCAAAGAGCAGGCCAATCAGTTCATGTCAGAGGCAGTCCCTGTTCCCATTACTATGGAACCCACTTGGACACTGAACTGCCATGGGCTACATCTGTGCAGGGGTTCTAGGTTTTCTCCATGCATGGTACTTGATGGAGTATCAGTCTCAGGAAAGACCCTTGTGCTCAGATTTTTGGTTCTGTTGCTTTCCTTGTGGAGTTTCTGTCCTCTCCAGATCTTAGTATTTCCCACTTCTTTCATAAGATTCCATGTACTCTGCCCAACAGTTGGGCGTAAGTCTCAGCATCTGCTTTGATAGTCTGCAGGGCAGAGCCTTTCAGAGGCCCTCTGTGACAGGCTCCTAGCTTGTTTCCTGTTTTCTTCTTTTTCTGATGTCCATCTGCTTTGTCTTTCTGGCTGGAGATTGAGCATTTTAGCCAGAGTCCTCCCTCTTGATTAGTTTCTTTAGGTGTACAGATTTTAGTAGGTTTATCCTATTTTATATGTCTGTATGAGTGAGTATATACCATGTGTGTCTTTCTGCTTTTGGGATAGCTCACTCAAAAACTCAAGTGATAACACATGATGGAGAGGTTGTGGAGAAAAGGGAACCCTCCTCCACTGCTGGTGGAAATGTAAACTTGTACAACCACTCTGGAAATCAATCTGGCGCTTCCTCAAGATCCAGCTATACCACTCCTAGGCATATATCCAAAAGAGGCTCAAGTACACAACAAGGACATTTGCTCAACCATATTCATAGCAGCTTTATTTGTAATAGCCAGAATCCAGAAAAAAACCAGATGTCCCTCAACTGAGGAATGGATACAGAAATTGTGGTACTTTTACAGAATGGAATACTACTCAGCAATTAAAAATGAGGAAATCATGAAATTTGCAGGCAAATGGTGGGAACTGGAAAGGATCATCCTGAGTGAGCTATCCCAGAAGTAAAGAATTCTTATAACTTAATAATTAAAAGTCGTAATATTTGAAAGTGGGTAAAGATGTGTTTGGTTTTTTTTTTTTTAAGAAAATACACATGTGCCATGTGCACATACGCACAAGAAAAGCTGTTGACCATGATAAGTTGCTAGAGAAATGCAAGTTGAAACCACACCGAGGTAATGTTGGCTATCCGCTCGGATGGCTGCAAGCGCCAATGAGGTAATAGCTAGTGTTGGGGAGGGTGTGGCCCTGTGGGAGCCTCATACCCCAGGAGTGGGAATAGAAATGATACAGCTCCCTTGGAAAACAGGTTGGAAGCTCTTTTAATGGTAAAGCATTACACTGACATTTGAGCCAGAAATTCTACATTTTATTTATGTATGTACATGTAATTATAGATGTACCTACATATATCTGAATGCAGTAAAACATACATCCACAAAAAATCCATTTGAATGATTATTCACAGATACATTTTTCATAGGATCCCCAAAATAGGCATCACTTGAATGTTTATATGTTGATAAGTGGGCAAACAACAGTGTATGTTTTTATCGGGAACAACGGCATCCAGGTAGAAGGGAGATTGTGTGTATGTTGGAATGTGTAGAACAAATGCTGCAAGCATTTGAGTAAAAGAAGCCAGTCATAAAAATAACACACATCATGCAATTCCATGTGTGCACTTGTCCGGAGCATTCAGGTCTGTTTGAAGCAGAGGAGGAGCTGCTTGGGTCTGGAGTTCACATAGCAATGGAAGTGATGGTCACCAGAGACAGACTTTTTCCTCATGCATGGCCGAATGTTTTAAGATTGACTTTGGTGATCTTTACACAGACCTGGATATATTCACTAATTGAATCAAGTTTACAGTGTGAATTATGTCACAGTAAAGCTTCGGAACAAAGGCAGCTGCATGTAAAGAAAGACTGCCATTGCCATGAAGGTTTAAAAATGACTATAAAGAGTCTTCCTCATGCCACACGTGAAATACTGTGGGCTGTGATGATACCACCATGCATTTTTGGTTGGAGAAATAGACTTTAATGTAGTAGTTTGGTTCAGTGCAAGCCACAGCCTATCAGGAGATGTATAACCCGCCACCCCGCCTCAGCCCTTTGATTCTGCTCGCCATGTGTGATGCTGTGCTGGGGCCATCCCTATCCCCCAACGTCAGCCTAGTAAGTAATTGCTCTCCTCGGGGTTTCTGGCACATCACATCCTAGGTCTGCTTTGAGATGTTTCCTGCTCTGCTTTTGCTCACCTTTTGTTTTAGATTTTGAGTTTGTGTGGCTTTACTGAGCCCCTGGGGTATCACTCCTGAACGTATGATCAGATACTTTTTGTCTTTCGGTGTGTGCTGCAGCTCTTTTGTTCAGATTGGAAGACTTAGAGCATGTTACTCCTAGAAAGACGTTCATGCGATTGGCTTGAACAGTACTGAGCTGTGTTGCACACCGAGCTGAGTGAGAACTGTTCCCATCAATTCACCCAGGCTCACTGCTAGCTGATACTAAGGGTGGTGATGAAGTAAAACAAAAGGGCGTCTCCATTCTCAACTGTCTAGCTGGCCAGTCTTGGTAGAGAAATTGATTCTTTTTTTTTTATTCTTGCCATAATGAGATTTGAACTCACAGCTTTGCAAATGCAAAACAGTTAGGGTTCCTAGACCGTTCCATGTACAGGATCTTACTGAGTTGCCCAGGTTGGCTTCAAGCTGCTCTTCTTGCCTCAGCCTCCTAAGTTCCTAGAATTACAGGGGCAGACACTGCATCCTGCTGAGAAGTAGTTCTAAATGGACTCTCTTTCTTCTTTCTGGGCTGGAGTCTGGCTTTGGGCATGCTACGCATATGATCTATTGCTGAGTGGCACCCCAAGTCCTAAACTGACTTTTTGCAAAGTAGGTGACAGTTGGGAAACTCAGAGAAGTAGAGGTCCAAGGCAAAACTGAATCACAGGCGGCACTGAGAAAGGTGCTGAGGCAAGCCCTGCCAGTCAGCATTCCTCTACTGTCAACAGCTTTGCACCTTTGGCAATGTCTAAAGATACTGTAAAACTGACCCAGTTTACATTTCACGGTGGGGTGGGGTCGGGGATGAAGGTTAGGGGTAAGAGAAGTGGCAGTTGGGGGTTAGTGGGTGGTGGTAAATTTTGTCACGTGTATTTTTAAAATTCTACTCTATTTGGTTTATTATCTCTACCTCCGTTCCACCAACCCCCAACATTAGGAGAGAAAGGTTAGTGGAGAGAGGGGCCGTAGTTTTTCTTAGCTACTTCTGGGTAGGTAGGGTCATTGGATTGTTTGGGAAAATACCAGTCTCAGTCAGGATATCCAGCAATCCAGCAAGAGCAAACAACAAATGAACCAGCTACTGCTTTCCTCCTCTGACTGGCTCCTCGAAGAGCTCTTCTGGAAGCATTCCTCTTTAATGGAGCATCCCTTCTTGGAGCATTTTTCCCCCTTCTCCCAGTCCTCAGAAGCACACTGTCTGCAGCTGGCAATGGCCATGCCCTGCTCCGAGCTGCATGAGGCTGTTATCAGCTGTGGACAAACTAAGGGCAGCCCCATCTCTCACACTTGGGATTAAAACAAAAGCATATTTCCATAACACAACTGAGCTTTTTAAAAAAATGGGAGACATTTGTTGCAGACACTTTGAGGGCAGAGGTCTGAGGTGTATGAATCAACATCCAGATGTGTGATGTCATCTGTTCAATACACAGTGGCTTTACTGTTGAGCAGTCACTGCATTTGATGAGGTAGGTGTGAGCAGATGTTTATGGAATTCTATTATTTCATGTAAATATATGCATGCATATATAATAAATATATGCAGTGTCTATTTCACTAAACAGTGCATCACCAGTTTAACTTGACTATACTACAAATAATGACTTGAAGGTAAATGGTGAGTCATACAAAAATTTAAAGTTCCTGTTTGGAGAGACTTGGAAACCTAGTAATTATATATATAATTTATTATATATATTTATATATAATCTTAATTATATATATAAATTATATATATTATGTATAAATTATATATATAAATTGTAGTAGAATTCGTAGAGCACAGACCAGGTAGAGTTAGAAACATTTCTATATTGAGGTTTCTGTACTTTTCAGCATATACAATTTCATACTGAAAGTAAGTTTATTGGTAGCCGAATTTTTGTTGATTCTGGTACTTGAAAACAATCTGAATTGACATTAGTGTGAGGTTAGTCTTGAAATGTGTGCTGAAGGACAGTGCCCTGCAGGTTACAGAAATGATTAGCTTTTGTGAGGAAAGCATTTAGCACCAGGGTTTTATGGAGACAAACTTCATTTTCTGTTTGTGAGGGCAAATGCTTACAGAGCTTACACACTGTGGCTATGAATCCTTTATCAAATATATTGTGAAGTCAGCTTTTAAAAATAATTGGCAGGATTTGTTGTTTTTTTTTTTTTTTTTTACTCTATGAGATCTTTGTGTATTCCAAGTTCAGAAGGAACTTTTCTGTTTTAAAAAAAGTAGAAACCATTGTAATTAATGTATAATTTGTAAAGATCTGGCAGGGTCTGTGAAGATAAAAGGCTTATTTATTTTCCTCATTCAGATAACCAGTATTTCTAGCACCAACACTGCACAGAATTCAGTCCGATTTAACTCTTTTATTCCAGGAATGATTTGGCTTGCGTGTGGGTCAGTAGTGAGGGGCAGGGACACAGGCCCATACAGTCACCCTTAGCAGTTTGAGGGGCTCCTCAGTTCTCCCAGGGACCTCAGCATTCATGGCTTTGACACAGAAAGGAATCTTAGGACTAGCCAGCACGAAGCAGACTCGTTCTGTTAAAAATAGAAATGTGCACAAGGAAGGAAAAACACACCCAAGAACATGGGTGTGGGCTTCTGAAAGAAGAGTCACAGTGTATTGAAAGAAATTTAGTGGGGCTGAAGAGATGATGGCTCAGCCGTTAAGAACACTTACCACTCCTGCAGAGGACCTGACCCCCCCCCCCCCCGGTTTTGTTCCCAGAACATGTCACAACATTTATGGTTCTAGCACTAGGGAGTTTCATGTTCTCTGCTAGCTTCTGAGGCCACCTGTCGTGAATGTGGCACACGCCATACACACAGGCAAAAACATAATTTAAAAAAAAATTAACATTAAAATTTAAATATGTAGATCAGAGAAATAGATGATTAGGAAAAGAGCAAGATGTGCCTGAGTTTAGAGCTGGGCCCTGAAAGGAAGGTCACATTTAGTGTCTTAGCATTAGCTATGGATACTGTTTGGGCAACTATCAGGTTACATCTCATCCTGTTGCTGAAGACCTCCCTATCCCCCAAATAACTGAAATTATAGGCTCCAGGGGTTCCTTGGCTGAAATGAAAACCTGGTAATAGAACCAGGAGCCATGGTTGCACAAAAGGTTTCTGGTGAGAGTTTCAGAAAAGGGACCAGGCTGTCAGCTGGGAAGGGGAAAGGCCTCACCTCGCTGTTTTGAACTGTGCTAGAATGCTCGCTTCTCAGCTGGTAGGAAGCATCAACTAAACCCCTTTCCTCAGTTTCCCCTCTTGACACTCCAGTCCTTTGATCTTAGGGATTGTTGAGGGCAGATGATAGTTTTTTGTATCTTCCATATTGATAGGGACATGGACCGTGCATATTGGGAGGTCTATAGTTTGAACCATCCGATCTACTCTTATAAATGAGAGCCATCATTGGAATGGACTCAGGAAGACAGGATGTCTGCGGGGCTCTGCTGGATAAGGTTGAAGTCTGACTTCTCCGAATAACCATTTGTTTGTGCTTGGTCTGTGATGGTAGACTCCCTTTTCTCAGTGGGGTTCTTTTCCTAAATTTCTTTTAGATTTATTTATGTACTATGTATATAGTGTTCTGCCTACATATATGCCTGTACACCAGAAGAGGGCACCAGACTCCACTCTAGATGGTTGTGAACCACCATGTGTTGCTGGGAATTGAACTCAGGACCCCAGTGGGATTCTAAAAGTCTTCTTCAGCCCTGATCTGGATACCCCTGGTCTTGTAAGGAGTGTCACATAGCCCTCAGGGCAGATTATATGCCAGACCCTTTCCTGATAAGAAAACAGGTCCAGTAAGCATCTGGGAATTCCTAGAAATGTCCCACCCTGCTAAGGAAATCTTATTTTTAAGCAGTGACCTTCAATTATACTTGGAAAGTCTTCCACCCAGAGGATAATTAAGTACTGTTTTTCTTCTTATGATAGCACCATGCTACTGCATGGAAAATGAGGCACTGTACCACTACATGCAAGTCAAGTATCCCTGACCCCCTGACCCTAGTGAATCAAATACATTCCCTCCCACTGCCCAAGGTTTATAAATCTCTCATTTCAAATAAAGTACTGGCTGGTTGTGTGCTGTGTGATACCAGTGCCTTCCACCATGGCCGCCTGAGATCCTGCTCTGCATCTTGCCAGGCCTGCCCTCCAGCCGGCTGGGCCTGGGCCTCACCAGGCATGGGCTTTTACCTATACTGTTGCCAGACATAGCACAGCAGCTTAACTAAGAGCTGCAACACTTTGGTATCACCATGGGTTTTGGAATGCCTAAAAGAGCATTCTAAAGAGCTAAACTGTAACTCCCCAAGGAAAGCTTTTCTGCACCCTGGCCTACTATACTGGCCTTCCCCTAAAATGCTCTCACTGCTCCTGAGAAAGATGGAACCCCAGTTCTCAATCCAGAAGCTCAGTTCCAGGCCCCTGCTGAAATCCAGGCACCCACCAAACAGAGACAGACAGATGTCATCATTCAGGATTTCAAATCACACACACACACTAAAGCGTACAGGAGTTTGTCACGACAGAGAGTAGCACCCAGACCCAGGAGGGCTCTTTGCCTTACCTTGAGGTATCTTGCCACCACGTTTCTGGCAAGTGAGTGAAATTCAAGGCAGAATATGATTGAATTGGGGGTGGCTGTCAGAGGACGGTGGCCACAGTGCCTCAGTGGTCAGGCACATGTACACAGAGCGCGTGCCTGAGAGCGAGGCTGAGGAGACGCTGGTCTTGTAGGAAAGCGGCCCTCACCCTAGCTTGTGAGTTTGGTCTGTAAAAGAATACATACTAATAGTTAGAAGAGAACGATTTTAGGAAGAAATGCAGTGGTGGAATAAAGAAAAAGGAAACTGTGTGAGGCCATTCATTGAGCATAGCAGTGCTGTGAGAGAAACAGTAAAGCAGACAGCAAAATAAGATCAGCCGTAGAATCACTTCATTGCCACTTCATGGCTGTAGTGTGCTACTGTTAGGAATCGTAAGTTCATGTCTGATATGTTACCCTGTGAAAGGAATGTTTAATCCCCAAAGGGGTTTTGACCCACAGGTTGAGAACCACTGCTCTAGTTAATAAATACATTATTGCTTATTTTTTCTTTTACTCATGGTGGGGAAGGCCTTTATCCATCCGGAGGTGTTAGCAAACCTTAGAAATTTTGTTCATGACAGTGTTTGGACTAAATATAATTGTTCCTCTTTCCCTGAAATGTGACTTTCCTAACCTACTAGGTTAAGGAAAGGGCAGTAGGTTAGTTTTGCTCATTTGGCTATTACAGAGGAGAAGAGGACAAACATCAAAGGTGTTACTTCCCCACCCCAAGTGGGGAGGGTAGGATCATGAATTTCATAGTCCTTTCTCAAAAAGGCACGTGACTATTGTCATGTCTTATTCTAGGTGACATGAGTCATGAAGTCCCTTAGATTTTTTTTTTAAACAACAGGTATTTATCGAATCTGTTAGTCATATTCTCCTGAATGCTCCATTTCTTCTGCTTCTGTATAAGATGAATTTACACTCGGTTTTGGGAAAGGTGTTTTAGAGCTTGTCTGTAGTCTGAGCACATTACTATAAACGGTTACAGAGCATTTTGGCTGTTTCCACTATAGTCTTTAAAAAAAAATCAGGAATTTCTAAGACTAAGTCTGGAAATAACTTCTCTGGCATTTGGGCATTCCTATCAACACTGATTATGACAACAACTTGTTTAGATGGGAATATTGAGACACCCAATAGGATTGTGAACAAAGTCATAACTGAAGAGTAAAATTTCTCACACATCAAGGATCTCTGTTGACCATAGTATGTGGAAGCCTTTCTGGAGTGTTCCTGAAGCCCATTCGTTTTTCCTTCATGTATACCTGCTATTCTGTACCTTCCTTCAAGTGTGCTTTTGCTTTTCTGTTTTTTAAATTGCTTCTGTAGGTCTGCCTTCTCCAGCTTTGTCATGGAGTTGGAATTCTGTGCCATGTAGCCCTGTGGTCTTCTCCTGTGGACTTCTTTCACCAAGAAATAATGAATTTGATGTGTCTTTTTGTGGTGTGATGGGTGTTTATTTAATACTGAGGAATCCACTGTATGGCTGTACCTCCATCTACTGAAGTGTGTCCTGACTGCTTCCCACTCAGAGCATGTGTGAATAAATCTTGTGCAGGCTTCTGGGTGGATATAGATTGCAATATCTCTGTAAAGATTATGCCAAGAAATGTCTGGCTGGGTCATGATGGCAAGAGAAAGCTTGCGCACATCTGCAGAAACCACAAAGCTGGCTGATGTTGTTTGCATTATTTTCTGTTAGTGACGAGTGAGAACTCCCCCGTCCCACATCCTCATCAGCATGTGGTGGTTTTTAGTACTTACTCTGGCCATTCCAGAGGTGTGCTGTGATTATGTATTAATTCGCATTCCCTGATGGAAATTAGGGTGGGGAATATCATACAATAAAGTATTATGCAGCCTTAAAAAGGAAGAAGATTTTGACATGGGTTCTAACCTAGAAGAACCTTGCATATCTGAGAAAAAGCTGGTTAGAAAATCTTAAGACATTGTGGTTTCTTTTCATGTGGTACTGAGATTATCCAAATTCATAGAGACGCAGACTACAATAGATATTGCCTTGGGATGAGGAGCAGCAGACAGGTTTTAGTTGTATATGGAGGCTTAGGTTTGCAAGATGAAAACATCTCTAGCCTGGCATAGCAGGGTTGTGTGTACTTGTAATCCCAGCCCCCAGAGGGTGAGGACAGGAATGTGTTACATTCAAGACTAGCTTGAACTACTTAGTAAGACAGCCCAACAGCCCCTTCCCCCAATCACATAGTGAGACAGTCCCCTTAGTTCTGGAGGTGAATCATAGGCATGGTTGTACAATAATGTATTTATGTTTAAAAGTTGTCTACATAGCAGATCTTATATTACATGGTTTTTTTTTTTTATTGAAGCTGAAAATTATTGCAAACATTTAATCCTTCCTCATAGTCAAACACTTGGAGATAAAGAGGGGGTTTGTATCAGCACTGGATGACCCTTGCTTCCCTGGTGTCTTTCAGGCCTGGTGTCCCGTTGACCGTGCAGGCGTTCTCAGAAGAGGAAAGGAAGCAGTGGTTGGAAGCTCTGGGTGGAAAAGAAGCTGTAAGAATATCAGTGGTTGGGGCTTTATTTCAAATCGCGTACAGCTGACGTGGTTCACTTCCACGTTATTTCTGTTTTATAGCATTTGAGAACACCTCGCTGGAACTGGTGTTTGAAGTCTTCTTGAGGCTGTATCAGCACTCCAGTAGTTTGTCGTGGGGCAGCTGCAGCACACCCAGGACTGGGCATCCACATTTTCAGTTCTGCTTCTCCTTAACTCTGTCACTCTGATTGGCTTTGCTTTGAAAAAGTCAGCAAAATTCTCAACTTCTCATATTTTACAGAACATTGTCCCCCCAGGGCAGGGAGAGGTAACAAGTACTTAAATGCTTGCAGTGTATTTTAGTTTCTGGAGTTGGGACAGTAAGTATGGCAGCATTAGAAACTGCTGTCCTCATCGGGCTGATATTATAATAAAGGTTTCTACTCTGCAGTGTAGAACAGTCTTGGAGAGTGGGCCTCTGAATTCATTTGTCTCAAGGGGTAGACCAAAGGTTGTGACAAACCTGAATTCTTACTGTTGGCATTTGATTCAGCACCGTGATTTTATTTTTTCCCTGTGTCTTGCTGTCTTCTGGGGCTCAGGATCTGGCAGATCATGTACTGAGTTGGAGACTTAGTAAGGGCAGCTCTAGGAGAAAGCCACAGATGCACTTTCAAGATGCCCTGTAAAGCGTTAGGATTGTAAATAATCTGCCAGGGCAGGTACCACCGGGCTCACCTGGAGAACATCAGATGTTTATGCAGATTTAGGGGAAAAGATGACTTGAAAATGGAAGAGTTGTTCAAGACAGTAAAGAAGGGGGTTTCAGAATAGAGCTTCAGTTCATGCTTAGTTAGTTCTTAGACGTTTTAACTGGGAGTTTTGATAGAGGCCTAGAGAGGTGCTTCAGTGGTGAAGAGTGCATACTGCTTCTTCAGAGGACCAGAGTTTAATCCCAGCATCCATGTTGGGCTGCTTATCCAGTGGATCGAATGCCTCTGGACTCCACAGACATCAAAACTGACACATATATTACTTACACACAGATACATACTTATAAAAAAAAGAATTTTGGAGCATTCCTTTAATTCCAGCACTTGGGAGGCAGAGGCACAGTCTCTGAGTTCAAGGCCAGCCTGTCTTATATAGAGTATTCCAGGCCAGCCAGGGCTACAAAGAGAGAGAGATCCTCTCTCCAGAATAAAAGTTTTGATGGAGACATAGTTATTGCTAATCCTTTAATCCTTTTTAGTAAAGCCATTTTTATTAACCCCAATGATCTCCCCAGAGCCTTAAGAAGTTCTTTAGAAAGTGGCCTTGCATAGCAGAAATAACCACTGGGTTGAGTCTTGGTGGGGAAAGTGGGCTTCCAGTTTGGCTGAGTTCAGTTTGACTTCCCCTGTAGAGCCAGGCCAACAGCAGACTATCGAAAGACCCCTCATCCAAGGCACGGCCTTGCTGATTATTATAGATTTTATGTTTATTCTCTAGGCGGTCAGTGGATTAGGCTGGATGTCTTCATTTTTCATCACATGGAACATCTAGTTTCATCCTTACGCTATATAGGTTTTATTTCCTAAGTTACTTGTGTAGCATGAGTTTAGAGCTGTCCCAAAGGGCTCCTGAATAGCAAAACATTTCTATCCAGAAATTCCAGGTGTGTAGAAACTTTGTGCTGTGAAGCAGGGATGAAGACATATATGTATATACACACACACACATAAATATACAAATATAAATACATGTATATATATCCATATATTATATGCTACATCATCTGATATTAAATTCATGAAGATGAAAGTTTGTGTGCTCTCACTTGGTGTGTTGAAAATGTTTTCTCTTTCTTCCGTTTGCTAGCTGTTCCATACTTTTAATAGAGCGGTCATCCCGAGACCAGAAGGAGGTAAGTGTCATTTACCCATGCTGTCGCCAGGCTCAGTCTGCCTGGTCTTCAAGCTCATGGGGTAGCCCTTGTTGTTTGTTCCCCCTGAGCTTTGCTGTTTATGTCCACAGTCATGAGTGATGAGTTTCTAATAGGCAGTTTTGAGTTTTCTGAGCTTCAAGAGCCTTTGAAAGGAGCTGTTCCTTGGTCCTCTGCTTTGAGACTTTCTCATCCATTTTGGATTCTAGTAGAAGTAAGTGGATTCTCTGGAGCGTAATGACTTTTGGTTGACAAGGGTAGGAAGCTGCAGTTGTCCTACACACGCTGCAGCAAACTGGGCATCTGCAGGGAGGTTGAGGGAAGGAGAGAATTGTTAAGGCAAGTGTGAGAATTACTCCAGAGAGTTTGAAACAGTAACCCTTGGCTACAGTGAGTAATAAGATACAAGAGTGGCCTGAGCCTGGTGGTGACCCCTAGTTGCTGGGGAGAGTTCCCTGCAGGAGGGGATGGCTCTGTGCAGGATAGTACTTGAGGTTGTCAGGGCCAAGAATTCCGTCATAAGCTCCTGGCTTTATTTTCTTGCTTGGGTTGACTTTTGACCACCGGTATATTCCTGTCACACCTTGAAACCCCGTGGCTTTGCATTCTCTGGGTATGTGTCCCACACAGGGCATATATACTTGGAAAACGGCCTCCGGAAGAAGGTGCTGAGCTGTTCACATACTGCAGGACAAGGATCTGCGAAATTATGGTTATACTTAGCAAAGCCACAGAAAACGCTGTGTCATGTAGCACACAGTTTCAAAAACAGTTGTGGTCACTTGTGCTAATTCTTGAATCAAAAACTAGAGATCTTAATTCTTCCCATCCCTTCTCATTCCCTGCCCCCTCATTCCAGCCTTTCCCTTTGTCTCTACCCGTTCTTACTTATTCTAAAGAAGTTGAAACATTGCTTCTTCTGGAGATGGCTCTGGAAATGGAAAGAAACAGCTTGTCTTTTATATAATGTTATCAGTAGTGGGTTCTTGAAGCTACTATTCAATTTTCACCATTAAAATTTACTTTCAGCCTAGTGATGCGTATTCTGAACAAAGTTTATATCCCTGGACTATAAATTCTCATGACCCAAGTGTTACTGCTATAGTCCCTGGGCCCTGCAGCAGTGCATGGAGATGCTGCTTTCTTTTATAAAAGTTTTGAAACAAAAATAAGATATACAAATATATGCCAATCTTGTCATAAGCAAACATTTATATTAGAAAAAGTATACAGTTATATTTTCAAAATGGCCTGTTCTATCACAAGAATTATCTGTTTTAAATGCAAATTATGAAAATAATAAAATTATGTAAAAGGCTTAGTGAATAGTGCAAATTATCAAAATTTTAATTTAAGCTTATTGCTCAGATAGCACTTAACAAAAACCTTTAAAAAATTTCTTTCCTTTGTTAAGCAAAAGCTCAGAAAAACCTTTATTTATATTTTAGATTTCTTTAACTCAGCTACTCTTTGGCAAAATACAGAGATGATTTTTAGGTAGCTTCTTTTAGAGATTGATATTATTTTCTTTTACTGTTTACAATTATACTTACAAATTATTTTATATTACAAGTTGAATTATAAATTGATAAATGGACATCTTTTCATCATGGAAACTCTCCTATAATATATGCATTTTCCATTTATGTCATTTACACAGGAAATATGTGGCCTTCAGCAATTTTGAAATAGTGAAACAAAAATTCCATTACCTTAATATTTTTCTTATTTTTGTAAGGGAAAGAAATACAGTGGCTGCTTGTCCCTTAACATTCTACAACTATTTGTTTTAGGTGCACAATTGGATAAGATGGGATTCATGATTCTCAGAAAATGCATCAGTGCTGTTGAAACACGAGGTAACAGTCATGATTTGCTCAGTAGCTTAACTCGTGGAGGTCTGTAGGTATGCAGCACCTGAGTCCATGTAGTGCTCTGTACATGTTATAGCACATAACGCCCGAGTCCATACAGCACTCAGTGCAAGGTTACATGTTGTAGCGTAAACTTCTTTCTGGAAGTACTTTCTTTCGGTCAGTTATTCCTTTGCTATGACATTGTGGGTCCTTTTATTTTCTTTCCATGTGAATGTGGGGGGAACTCCACAAATGATGCCATTGTTAAAATGGAATTACATTTGCTCGTTAGCTCTGCTATTGCACAGAATACCACAGGTAGGTGGCTGAACTGGAAACGCAGCCCCACAGTTCTGGAGGCTGGACGGCCAAATGCAAAGGATGATAGAGTTAGTTTTTCTGAGGCCTGTGCCCTGGGCTTGCAGGTGGCATCATCCCGCTGTGCCTTTTCTGTGTGTTTACTTGTCCCTTCTGTCTCTTTGGTGTATTTAGATTTGCTATTTTTCATAAAGAGTTATATCATGGTTAGGGCAGCAGCCATGTGTGTTTATGTGTGTGTGTCTCTGTGTGCATGCCTTGTTAGAATAACCTTATCAATCTCCTTAAAGGCCTGTTTTTTGTTCTTTAATGCTACAGTCCAGCTCATTCTTTGGAAGGATCAGCAGTTGGAAAACTAATTTTTACCACATTTTGTTCAAGCATCTTAGAGATGATTTTCTTAGTGTTGTGGGATCCCATTAAGCTTGATCTTTTGGGGCTGGGATTAAGCTTAGTGGTAGAGCTTGGGATGTGCAAGGCTCTAGGCTTCATTTTTAGCATACACATAGGTGCTAAAGATGAGTTACTCCAACTTCTTCCCAACTTTATGTGCTTATCCCTTTCAAATAATCCACTGAGTTACTTCTATACTCACCGTGTGGGACTGTGCAGATAGTTTTATGTCAGCTCGACACAAGCTAAAGTCATCTCATCTGAGAAGAGGGAACCTCAATTAAGAACATGCCTCCATAAGAGAGGGTTATTGGCAAGCCTGTAGGGCATCTTCTTAATGAGCAGTGCGGGAGTGTCCAGCCCTTGGGGATGGTGCAGCCTTAGACTGGTGGTCCTGGGTTCTGTAGGAGCAAGCCATGAAGAGCAGGCGAGTAAGCAGCCCCCCTCTGTGGCCGCTGCTGCAGCAGCTCCTGCCCAGCTTGAGGTCCTGTCCTGACTTCCTTTTATGAAATGAAGAAACCCTTTCCAAACCCACTTGCTTGTGCTCAGTGTTTCACCGAAGTAGTAGTGAACCAAGGAAGACAGAAATCACCCCGTGGAGGTTGGCAGGCCCCACAGAAGCCACACTCTAAGAGCAAACTGACTCTTTCCCAGCTGCTCAGTTAGGGGTGCAGTTTAGAGATTTGCTGACTTGAACTCTGTTGAGCTGTGTCCCTGCTGCCGGAGCCTCAGATGTTTGGTTCCCTTCATGTTCCCTGTCCCCTTTGCACTCACCTGCCACTCTCACCCTGCTCTTCAGGTTCCACTGACCTGATTTTTGTCACTTCAGTTGCTGTGGGGAAACATTAAGTGTTTGCTCGATGGAGTCATACGTGGGTTGGTAGTCTTTGGAATCTAGCTCTTTTAAACACAGAGCTTTGAGGTTTTTCATGCTCTGTAGATCCTGAACTACTTTCTTCTTTTTTTTAAAATTCAAGTCCCACCTGGACTAAGTTGAGACAGCAGTCAAAAATTTGTTAGAGCCATTAGCTTACAAAGATAAGGAACATTTATTTTGTAATAACATTATTTTGGACAAAATTAAATATTAGACAGTGATTAATTGAGACACTGGCATATCTCTGGCTGGGTGGGTCTGTTTAGCAGTTATTCTGGTTTTGCTATCATCTCAGAATTAGTCAAACCACACACATATTTGCTCATGAAACTACACCATGCATGAGAATCGGATCCTTCATCTGTCCAGTACCTCCATGAGAAATGTATGGCTTATCCAGATAGAAGGATTTCACCAAACACTTGTTGCCAACTTGTGCTGTACCTTTATCACACTGAACCCTTAACAATACTGATCTGGCCTCTGGTACGTAGCCTGACTTAATTGCTACTGGCATGGACTGGGAACTGGCTGTTTAGAAGCTCCCCGTATGATCACAATGTCCGGTAATAAAGTTTGGGAAGCCTGTCATGGTAAAAGCATTGTGTGTGTTGAAATAGGACGCATAGTTGCTACCTTCATATTGCTCATGTCCTGCTACTTGGGGATCTTTTTTCTTCTTAAACAATCTACCTTAAACCTAGATAAAACAGAAAAGTTCTGAAGGAAATAGCACAGTGTCCTTTTCCTCAGTAAGAGATAACCCATCACGGTTTAGACCTAGTTCCACTCGGAAGTCCATCTGTTAATGAGGACTTATTGAGCAATCCCCAGGTGTACGGTGCCTTGCCCCAGGCCTTTGGAATAGATAGTAAAGGTTGGTTCCATTTAACACTTAATCCAGTAATAGTAGACACAGCAGAAAGGTTTGTAAGCAATTGAATTATTCCAGGTGATAAAATAAATATGTGGCAAGTTCACACAGGTGAGGAGAATCTTGGTGCAGGGTGTTGGGTTAGGAGAGACTGACTGTGAGACTGCAATTTAGCGACAGGCTTTTCTGGATTTAAAGAACGAGAGTCATATCTTGGCATTCAGAGAATTGTCAGCTAAGATATAGAGACAGAGTGCAGCTGGTTGGAAAGGAAACAAAGGAACAGTGCAAACATTCACTTAAAGCAGCACACTCAACGGTGAAGATGCTGGCTGGGTGCTGGCTCAGTGCTGGAGGGCACGCAGGCTCAGAAAGCTGGTTTGAAAACAAGTGCAGCTCCCCGGAGGGTGGGCGGCACCCACCTAGCTGAGTTGGGACAGTAAACATGGCAGTGGCACAGAGTGTACCATTGAGTGACGTCACTAGAGTCATGCTGGATCCTTTAGTGCTTGTAGGCTCACGGAGATTTCTGCAAGGACTAAAGACGTTCACAGCCACACAGACACTTGTGACGTGTTCTAGGCTCCCCAGTGCTTTTTGTGACTGTGGATTGTTGAGCTCAACCCAAATGTGTTAAGGACCATCGGTGGTCTCCTCTTTAGGTGCTGACACCTGACAGGAGTGGAGTAGCCATGTAATTAGAGATTCTGTTTGGCTTTCAGGGGACAGGAGCAACCATGGGAGGTTTCTGTGTAAGTGACATGGAGAAACCTGCTCACTGGGTCCGTGGAGCTTTGGGGATTGTAGGAGCGTGAATATGGACAGAGGAAGGGAAGCCTCTATTATAAAATTTCTATAAGTGACCAAATTTTAGTGTGTCAAGCCAAGAGAATCAAATAATGGGGTACCATGAATCAAAATGTCAAATGCTATGCAGTTGAGCCCCAGCGGGGAGTTCAGGAGCATCTGCGTAGCTCTTGTTCATTCATACCTCATGCTTCACTTTAGCCCCTCCTACCTGCAGTCTCTTCCGTGACATCTATTTACTGTAGGCCGTGGGGGTGGCTCATGCTTTATGAAAAGGGGTGCCAATACTTCAGGCCACTTTATGTAAGCCTTCATTCCTTGCCTTGCTGGAAGCGATCTTTCCTGTGCAGCTGTGGTGTGGCCTTCACGATGGCGTGCTATCCAGCCTGTGTTCCTGGAGAAAGTCCATGGCTTAGCATTCACCTTTGCTTTCTCTGGAGCATTCTGATTCATGGCTGCTTGGAGGATTCGACTCCTAAAAAAAACAAATAAGTAAAAATAAAATAAAAAGAAGGTATATTTTTTGGCTCTCAGTTCTGAAGGTTCCAGTCCATGGTCTGGTTGCTTTGGACCTATGGTGAGGCAGAGGGGCATGCCTGGAAGGGCACAGTGAAGCAAAACCACTCACCATATGGCAGGAGAACAGAGAAACAAAGAAGGGCTGGAGGTCCACAGGGCTCTTCTGGGCCACACTGGAAATGACCTAAGGACCTAAGCTTTGCTTCCTGGACTCCAATACCCTAATACATGGGCCCTTGGAAGCCACTTAAAGGTTCAAGCTGTAGCGTTCTGCTCTGGCCTCCCAAAAGCTCTTGCATTCAGTACCATCTCCAAGAGTCCTTCAGTCTTAACTCTCACAGTGTTGCTCACAATCCAGGTTTATGGTTTCTTCTGCCAGGACTTAAAACTCTACATCAGCCCCCATGGCTGGGAGGCAAGAGTAGCCCCAACTGTTCATTTGAATTCTGCAGGGAGGAGGAGTTGTCCAGGTTCCCCCTGACAAGGCCTATCAGAAGGAAGGGCTTTGTACCCAGGAGGAGAGGTGTTGGTGTGTGAATGCATACAATTTGCCTGCAATCTGAGTCATCAGTGAAGACTGGAAAGGCAGGAGAGGAGCATGGAGCAGGCACTTGAGACTTCCCTTGCCTCTGAGAGGCAGCTTGTACTATCTCAGGTCCTATGAGGTACAAAATAATGCTTTGGAAGGCCCCTGAGCTTCCGTAAGGAGTGTGACGGGTTCATCCGTGTGACTTCACATACTTGGTTTGTGGAGAAGAGACGAGCTAGCTTTAGGAGACACCCTGCGCTCTCCACCGTTTTCTTCATTCTTTTAAGATTTCTTTATTATGTATACAGTATTCTGCCTGCATGTATGTCTGCAGGAATGAAGAGGGCCCCAGCCATATAGATGGTTGTGAGCCACCATGTGGTCGCTGGGAATAGAACTCAGGTCCTCTAGAAGAGCAGACAGTGCTCTTAACCTCTGAGCCATCTCTTCAGACCCTCTGTGTTGTTTTTATCCTGAGACTCTTGCTCACACCCTAGTTTTGTTAATTACATTTCCTGGGTTTATTTTGTTTCTGAGATTCTACTGTTTACTTAGAATAGAGCAATGTCTTTCTCATCCTTTGTGGCTGGTTGTTTCTGTCAACCTGCAGTGCCTTGTGTGTGTAGTGAGCATTTAGTACTTGCTTTGGCTTGGCCATTTAAGAGATAGGACTGACGTGTGATGTTGGCAAATTGACAAATTACAGGTTATAAAATTATTGGAAGGGTTTGTTTTTCTATATGTGGTTAGAATTAATATTTCCATGTAACATATATAGGAGTTTTTAATTAGGCATTTACATCATCTTTCTGAATTATGACTAATATAGAAGACAGAAAGATAGATCATCTTGCATATGGAAGAGAATAATGGTTTTGGAGTGTGAAGTGTGATTACATAATTTCCTCAAGTAAATAACTCCCCGTCCTAGAAAGGAGACATACCCAGCACATTGTTTTTATTCTCAGTGGGACCAGGTTCCCCTAGTTCTGAGGTGTACTGTATACAAAAACAGTAATTCTTCTGCTTAAAAACATCTTAGTTGGTGTTTTTTAAAGAGTCATTATGTTAAAACTAAATTTGTATGTCACTTTTGTTTATGAAGTTTCTCTTTAAAATCTTCCATATGTGCATAATTTGAATATTCACTTTAATTTTCAAGAGCATGGCATTAAAATGTTGGTCTAGGCAAGCTGTCAGTTATCAGATTCAGCGTTGTAACAAGCTGTGAGTTTATGGGATACATAAGACATGGCAGACCTGGGTTTTGTCACATCTAAGTAATTTTTCTTCCTTGAACAGCAAAGTTTTAGATTTTTGGGTAATTTTCTTGATATTGTTTTGAGGACTATGCTGTTGTAAGGGCCCAAGACAAGCTTTGGCAGAAGATAATGTGTAGCTTCACTCTTAATTTTTGGAGGTGTGTTTGGGTGGTAACGTGCCCAAGTGAGATGGCAGCACATTTTAGCATGACTGCACATGAATCTTAAATCGCCAAGGGCAGATTCATGCAAAATGAAGAAAATAAACAACAGTGTCCTCAGGAAACTCACACAAGTAAACTGGCTTTTCTCAGCTGCCATCTCTTTTTTAATCCGTATGGGTGTGAGGTGAGTGTGGGTGGAAGCGAGGACAGTCTCCTGTGGGGGAGCTGAAGAGCCTTGTGGTGTCTGCAGAAATGCAAATGCAGAATTGAAATACTGCAACCAAGCGTCAGGGCTGAATATTCATTTCCTCCGTTAGCTGACTTACTCATTAAAAAAAAAAAAGCTCTGAAAAACTATTAGCTTTAAATGAATGATTGAGCTAAACAAGTAAGGAAAATATTTGCAAAAAGATGGAATGACCCATGCCCTTGCTTATGTAGTTGAAGGTTGATGCATGGCCGTTAATTCTCTTGTTCAGTGGCTCTTTTTCAGCCAAGAATTCTCCAGCTCTCTTTGCTCTTTTGTTTATCTGTGGTTTTCATTACATTCTTCCTTCTTAACCCTTAAATCCAGGCAGCAGGAGTGACCTTTGTCTGGTAACTATGTTAAGATCTAGCTATAGGTATATTTAAGGTTGGACAATGCACAGGGTCAAGAAAACAACAGTGCCATATTTTCAAGTAAAGCTGGGTGTGTGTTTAGACAGAAAATGTGTAAACTTTGTTAGAGTTCTCTATGAAAAGTTTTTTACTACAGGTTAGTGGCCTTGATTTTGTGTGTTTACACCAAAATCTGTTAAGTTTGTCAGGTTTTGTCTTAAAGTCCTTTATTTTCTTAGGGTAGTGGGTGATCCTGGACTCACTAACATCTCAGCTTGGGCATTGCCACTACATTCACCTTTTCATCTTCATTTTATTATTTGTGAAGAAGGCCTGTGTGGTAATGGAACATGTTGAGTGCTCACTGACTAACATAGAGGTAAATTTAGAAATTGGTGCTACGGCCACTGATTCAAGGCATAAGAAGCACCAGTGAACTGTGTTTGCTTTTGAGACAGGGTTCTCTGTGTAGCCCGGGCCACCCTGGAGCTTAGCTCTGTAGACCAGGTTGGCCTTGAGCTTAGAGATCCGCCTGCCTCTGCCTCCTGAATGCTGGGATTAAAGGCGTGCGCCACTCCTGCCCAGCCACTGATGGCCTGTTCAGACGCACTTCTTTCTCCTCATGGTGGTTTACATGGGGAACAACTCCCCTGGGTTCATGTGATCCAGTCTTTCTGTGTGGCTTCTGTAGCAAGCGGCAGAACTAACTGATTCGGCTTGTACCTCATTATGGTGTGGACACTTGAGCGGTAGGTAGTCTTTATACCCAAAAGGGCAGATTGTAAAGAAAGGAAGGTGCCCAGAAGAGCGCTATGGCACCGTCTCAGGCCTCCAGAAAACTCACAGAAGGGAAATAGGGTGAGATTGAAGCTGGCTGCCTGGAACTGATCAGCACCTGGTGCCATGGCAGCTTACAGCTGGGAACAGCAACACGGCAGCATCAAGTTAAGGCTGACGCTTTTGTCTGCACGGGGAAGGAATGAAAGGAGGCTTCCAACGAGCATGAGCCAACGTTTGCATTGTTTCTTAGACTTTTTTCTAGTTAATGTTCGTCAAAGATTTCCATTACTTAGATTTGAATTGTGTATATTGGTGAAGAGTTTTGAAAACACTTTCGTTTGGCTTCCCCATGTCTCTCAGCTTACTTTAACATTTAGATTTTTCCTGGCCAAATGTGTAATTAGTGGGCTTCAGTCATCCTATAGGAAAGAAACTGGAGGATGAAGTGTCAAGGTGATGATGTGTAGATGAGCCTCAGCCTCATTCTAAGACAGCAACAGCATGTCAGTTACCTTCACTGTGCTGTGATGAAACACCGTGTCTTAGTGACTTAAAGAAGGAAGGGTTTATTTCGTGCACGGTTCAAGATCAGTTCATCATGGTGAGGAAGTCCAGGCAGCAAGAGCTAGAAACAGTTGGTCATGTGAAAGAATGACAAATGCTTGCACTCAAAGCAAGCTCCCTCCTATTTATGCTTTTGGGAACCCACGCCCATGGGTTTATCTTCCCATTTCATTTAAGCCGGTCCTGAGTATCCCTGCAGGCATACCCAGAGTCTAAGCTATCCCAGAGTGATGAGAGGTGTGTTCCATGGGTTAGTCTGCGTCTTGTTCTGTGGACAGTCAGTGGCAGGCGTCAGGCATCCTTGAGAGCTTATGCTGTATTCCTGTTATGAGTGGTCCCGCGCAGTTTCTGGGAGATCCTTGCAGTCGAGGCTTCCCATGCGAGCCCCAGTACATAGAGCATTTTGCCTGCTCCATTCACCCCCAGACACCGTAAGGGGTGACATGGATGAGGGTGGCCTGTGCTGTGGGAGGAAACCCAGATCTTTTGTAAGAGCAAGCAAGCCTGTTCTTACTTATGAAGGGAGGGAGACACTATTTCCACGCCCTGGAAGGGCACATTTGAACAGGGGTATTAGGGCGGACAGCGTTTTCCTGGCTGTGGGTGGGTGGCTTGTGTGAGAAGATGCTTTGTGAACAATTGAGTCCGTCGGGGCAGATCTTAGCTCCTGGGCTGGGATGCTGGCTGGCTCCAGAGGCTGGCATGAGCTCTTGATAGGTTTGTGTGGCAGTGTGTTGAGAGTAGACTGTGAGTTGGACTGAGGAGGATGGTAAAAGGTGGAAAGCAGAATGGCTGTAAGGATTTTGGACACGATTTGTATATGAGGTGATGGTGATTTAAATGAGGGTATGTATAGCATGGAGATGCCTCAACAAATTGAATATAGAAGTGTTGTCTGATCAAGGAGTCACACTCCTGATGGTACAGTCAGAGGAAGTGAAGCCGGCATGTCACGTAGACCTGCATTTTATGACCACTGCGACATTATACATAGTAGCCAAGAAATGGGAACAACCTAAGTGTCCTGCTGATGATCGGATGAAGAAAATGTGGTTTCTGTGTATAGACAGAGAACTGTTCAACCACAACACAAATGTAGTCTTGTCATTTGTCGCAGTGATGGAAATAAGCCCAACGTAGGAAGACGGGCAGCAGACTGCATCTCTGTGATCTCTCATACAGACATTCTGAGAAAGTGGCTGTCACAGAAGTTGGAATAGAAGAGTAGTTACCTACCATAGGCTGATGTGAGGGGGTGGTGGGCAATGGAGAGAGGTTGGTCAGTGGGCAAGTTAGCATGAGGTAGGAGTAAGAACTGCAGCTGGGCTGCTGTTGTGTAGCAGGGGTGGTTGTAGAAAACAGCAGCAAAGTGTAGTTTCCGGAAAGCCAGAAAGAGAAACTTTCCTTCCCATTTTCACCATGAAGAATGTTGCAGGAAATAAGCATGGTAACCTGACTGAAATATATTGTATGCATGTGCTGGTGTGCTGGAAATGTTACACAGGTTTTGCATTTTTCTGTAATAGCCAAGAGTTGATATTAGCAGTGGAAGTGAGACAAGAAGGGATGGACAAGAGAAGACCCTTGATGGCAAACAGACTGCTGGTGGCTGCAGGAAGGAAAGGAAAGGGACCACACAAGGCTGACTAAGCTTCCTAAGCCAAGGGACGTGACACTTAGCTCAGGCAGAGAATGCAAGATGGGCGGTGGGTTCAAGAGTTTGCTTTTGGAGTTTCTGAACCCAAGGTTCATGTGACATATCTGTAGGAAGTCGATTGGGGCTGAGAGGACAGAAGGCAAATTCCACAGAGGTGAAGTTTGAAGGGTCAAGGAAGCCTGTGGCCATGGGCATCATGAGGTCAGGAATAGAATCCACATGGGTCTTTGTGCTGAGGAAGATTGGGAGGGCAAAGGTGAACCATAACTAGTCAAACGTGGGATGGGTACATAGCTCCTTGATAGATCGATCAGTCAGTCGGCATGTAAAAGACCCCTGGTTTAATCTGCAGCACCTTCTACCCTCTTCAAAAATGGACAGCTAAAGAGAGATAAGGAGAGTATGGTTGAAGAAATCCACAGGGGAGACCTGTGAACAACTGGGTCATTCCAGAAAACTTAGGTAGATAACAGGAAGAAACAAGATCCTATTACCTGTAGTCACAAGTGGTCAGGGATGTGTGTAAAAGATGACACTGCTGTTTTAATGGGTTTTCTCACAAGAGCCCTATGTGATGGTACCTGCTCTCAAAGAGCTCAAGTGGAGTGAGGGATGTCATTGATTGTGGAAACTCCAGAGCTGGAAGCTGCTGCCTGGGCCTCACATCTAAGTGAGCTGCTCAGCCCGAAGTCTTCACCACAGAAAGATGGATGCTCAGCAGGCTCATCTGAGCACATGAGAGATGAAGGAAAGTATGAAAAGGAGACAAGTCTGTTAGGTCCATTTGATTCATGACATCTGTCAGTGTCATTGTTTCTTTGTTTAGTTTCTGTTTCGTTGACCTGTCCTTTGATGAGAGTCAGATGTTAAAGCCTCCCACTATTAATGTATAGGCTTCTATGTATGGCTTAAGTTTTATTAATGTTTCTTTTACAAAGTGGGTGCAAGCTTCTGTAAAGCAAAAAGCACTGTCAACAGAACAAAATGACAACCTACAGACTGGGAAAAGATCTTTACCAACCCTATATCTAACAGAGGGCTAATATCCAGAGTATAGAAAGAACTCAAAAAACACCAACAAACCAAATAATCCAGTTAAAAATGGGGTACAGAGCTCAACAGAGAATTTTCAACAGAGGAATATGTAATGGCAGAGAAACCCTTAAAGAAATGCTCCATGTGCTTAGTCATTTGGGAAATACAAATCAAAACGACCCCGAGATTCCATCTTACACCAATCAGAATGGCTAAGATAAAAAACTCAAGCAATCATGCATGCTGGAGAGGTTGTGGAGAAAGGAGAACCCTCCTCCATTGCTGGTGGGAATGTAAACTTATACAACTACTTTGGAAATCAATGTGGTCACTTTCTCAGAAAATTGAGAATAGTCCTACCTTAAGATCCAGCTATACCACTCCTTGGCATATATCCAAAATATACTCCACCATTCAACAAGGACGTTTGTTCAACTATGTTCATAGTAGCTTTATTCATAATAGCCAGAATCTTGAGACAACCTAGATGTCCCCCAACTGAAGAGTGGATACAGAAATTGTGGCACATTTACACAATGGAATACTACTCAACTATTAAAAATAAGGAAAATTATAAAATTTGCCAGCAAATGGATGGGAACTAGAAAAGATCATCTTTAGCGAGGTAACCCAGAAGCAGAAAGACACATATGGTATATACTCACTTATAAGTGGATATTAGCTGTATAATATAGGATAACCACACTAAAATCTACAGACCGAAACAACAAAGAAGCTAAACAAGGAGGACCCTAGGGAGGATGCTTAAATCTCATTCAGAATGGCAAACAGGATAGACACTAGAAACGGTGGAAGAGAGGGAACAGGATGGGAGTCTATCACAGATGTCCTCTAAAAGACTCCATCCAACAGGGGTCCACAGCAGATGCTAAGACTCACAGCCAAACTTTGGGCAGAGCACAGGAAGTCTTATGGAAGAAGGGGGATGGATAGAAGGACATGGAGGGAACAGGAGCCCCACAAGGAGACCAACAAAGCTAAAAAACCTGAGCCCAGGGGGTCCTGCAGAGACTGATGTACCAACCAAGGACCATGCATGGAGAGGACCCCTGCTCAGATGTAGCCCAAGGAAGATCAGTCTCCATGTAGGTCCCCTAGTAAGGGGAACAGGGGCTGCCCCTGTCATGAACTCTGCCTGCTCTTTGATCACTTGCCCCTGGCGATGCAGCTTTGTCAGGCCACAGAGAAAGAGGATCCAGGCAGTCCTGATGAGACTTAACAAGCTATGGGCAGATGGCAAAGAAGGAGAACTCCCCCTTTCAGTGGATTAGGGGAAGGGGATAGGGGGAAAATGGAGGAAGACTGGGATTGGGAGGAGTTGAGGGAGGGAGCTTTAATTGGGATATACAATGAATAAATTGAAAATAATTTTTTAAAAACTCGTTTTTCTGCCACTGTCTTAGAATTAAGTAAATATAATACCTAAGATTTACAGTGGTGAATCTATGTCCTGTCAAGGCACAGCATCTCAGTTTGGTTCTGTCTGCTTATATTGAAGATGAAATTGATGTTCATGCTAGTCTGACAGAACCTGAAAATGCTGTGTATCGTTGAGTTTCTGATGGAGGCATCTTACGTATCAGCTCTTAGTTTCCTGTAATCTGATGAAAGAGATAGGTGAGAAGTGTTTACTCTGTGCAGGACTTTGGATGTGCACTTATTGAGGGTCAGTTATCATATTAATATATATGAAGCATAGTTTTACATTTTTTGTTCCATGACATGAAATAATATTTATAATTTATCATTTTTAAAAACATGATTTATTATGTATACTGTGTTCTGCTTACATGTATGCTGCATGCCAGAAGAGGGCACCAGATATCATTATTGATGGTTATGAGCCATCATGTGGTTGCTGGGAATTGAACTCTGGACCTTTGGAAGAACAGCCAGTGCCCTTAACCTCTGAGCCATCTCTCCAGTCCCTGAATTTATCATTTTTAAAAATTACCTGGATAGCATGTCATTTTGGCCAGGCTGGGAGGACTTCCTGACAGGATTTTTATCATTTCATGTCTACTCTTTTTTTCCTTTTGTTTTCAAGTCTGTTAGCATTTTTGAGTTCATATAAATATGTGAATATGTAATTAGAATGTGCAAAACTAATAATTAGTGTTTACATATGAGTGAAATTTATGCTTCTTCATCATAGAGTTTATAGGGAAATTTGCCTTTGTGGTGCTGGTGGATTATGTAGGTTTTATTTGTGTCTGTGTATGCACAGGTGTGTGTGTATGTGTGTACGCATACATGTATATATATGTATATAGGTAAATGTGCGTAGGTGTCCTACTAAAAGTGAAATACTGCAGACTTCTGATGGAAGTGAGCATTAATATTAGTGAGCTGTTACTCTGTTGTCATCATACACAGTGCCTGTGAGTGACTCAGTCATTCCACAGTTATCAAGTGGTGCATGCCAGGCACTCTGTAAGTTGCTCATGAGAGTGGGGTGAATCTTGGTTCATGGGCTGGTGAAGTTCGATCATTTCTCTCTGTAGAAATGTAAGATCCTTACAAGGTAGTTTTGTTTCTGCTTGCACCCCGGTTCTGTTGCACTTTGAACCGTCCCGTGTGTATATACACACGGGAAAATGACAACTCTCCTGCCTCCTGCCATGTTCTTTCAGCTGACCATTAGGTTGACAGTCCATTGCTCATTTCACTTGTTAATTACTGGATTTATTTGTTTCATGATAAGCATGTTTTTGTGGAGAGCAGCAGATGGAATTCCTGAATAGAAGGCCTGTTCCTGAGACCACAGGGAAGAAAGACCTCGTGGCCTCGTTGGTCTTTGATTGCTCTGTGTAATTTGATTTTCTGGTGTCACCTTGTGTCTTTGTTATTTGACTTCTTTGCCTGAAGATAGTAAAGTGCTTGGTTCTTCTCAGGAAATGAGATGCTACAGACTCTGTAGCCTTGTGATTCTAACTTCTGTTCATTTTATATTCTCACTGTCTATCTTTCCCATGTTTTGTTTTCTTCCTGTATTCCAAAAGCAGGTTTTGGTTTTGGTTTTGGTGTGTGTATGTTTCCCACCCTCTCTGTTTTCCTCTGATTCACTTTCTTTACTTGTAGGTTTACTGCAGCTTGCAGTTGTTTGATTTTGTGCCATGCTGTAGATGTGTAGGGTAAATGGGGATGGGAGGACCTTGCATGGACGGGAGAGTGATGCTATTGGAATGTTTCTTGTGAGGCTCTTTTGGTAATTGGCATGTGTACATTGTGTGTTGCACAGGAAGAGTGCCCTCTGATCTGTAGAATGTAGACAGAGGAAGAAGTGAGAACTGATTTCAAAATCCTAACTCTGCCTTAATCTTTCGATTGAAAGAGGGAATTTTGGAAAAGAAGCTGGAGAAGTTGGTGCTGAACTCAGCAGTAGTTTTGCATATCAACTACATCTTCAGCTGCCCATGATTGTTGGTATGTTGCAGGGAACACATTTGTGGTCCTGGGTGAAAGGCATGGGCTGAATCCACAGCCTTTAAGAATACCATAAGAAGAAACAGAAAATCCTACAAGACTTGATTATCTAACATGCCATTTCTAACCTGCCTCTGTATTGCATTTATTTAAATTTCATTAAAAAGAGGAAAAACTATGTTGAGGAGCTGTAATTCTTCTTGTACCTTTTATTATGCATTAGTAATTAACTCTAGTTCTTACAGGTTGATGAATTTGAACTTGATCAATTATCTGATAGTAATTACAAGCACAGAGTGATTGTCATTGCCGAAATGACATTCTTATTTCATCTCCATGTACTTCTAGCACTTTTCATAAATGCTTGCGTTTGTTTGAGTGCAGAATATGACTTGCTCTTTTGACTTCTGTCACCGAGGTCAAACTACTTAAATTGAGTAGTGATCAACAAAATCTTGGGGTTAAAAACCCTCAGGATCTGCCTTCTGGGAGCAGGAGGGAGTCGGGTTCAGTCTTTTCCCTGTTGGAGACTCAAGGGTTCTGATTTTGCTTTTGGGCTGTTTCCTTTGCTTTTTTCTAGTTCTTGATAGGGCTGCACTATCCTCCGTGGTAGCTGTTTCTCTTTAGGGCGGGAATCCTCTGCTGCTAGGGTGGATATTCAGTATTCTGGATAAACATGTCTAGGCTTTGGGCTAGTTCTGCCCTCCTGACTCCAATGCGACATCTAGAGGGAAGGGGCGTCAGTCATTGGGCTCAGAATGTCACAGAATAGGATAATAGAGAGTGTAATTTATACACAGGAGTAATTTCCCCCACATTCCTGGGAGTTAAAACTCCAGAATAAAGTGGTTGGCATGGTTTGTTTCTTCTTAGGGTTTTCTTCTTGCCTCTCAAGTGGCTTTTTTGTTTGTTTGTTTGCTTGCTTGTTTCATGTCTTCATGTGGTCTGCTGTTTGTCACTGTCTGTTTTCAAATACCTTTCTTCTAAGGGGATAAGCCGTGTTGGAATTGGGCCACCTCATGGACTAATTTTAAGTTAGTACCTCTTTTAAAGACCCCCTGTGTAAACTGGAGGATGGCTTTGTCGTTAGGAGCACTGACTGCTCTCCCAGAGGACCTGGTTTGATTCCTAGTGCCCACATGGCAGCTCAGCTGAAACCAGTCACAGGAATGTGACTTTTGGCCTCTTAGGGTATTGCATGCACATGGTGTATGCATATATATATTTAGGACATAAAAAATAAAAATAAAGGTTAAAAATTAAACACAATTAGGAACTAGAAGTGTAACATGTAAATGTTTGGGTTTTACAATTTGGTAACCTGTAACACACCCCCCCCCCCCCCGGCACATGCTGTTTGAGAAGCTTAGACGATGAGTATGGAAGGGCCGGGGGTAGTTCAGTGGCACAGCACTTGCCTACCATGCTTGAAGGCTCAGGCTCACTCCTCAGTATTGCCAGGAAGAAAATGTGTGTGGGAGTGATGGCTCAGTGTGAATAAAACGCCTGCTGTGCAGGCCCGAGAACCTGAGTTCAGAGTCTGCACCTGAACCTGCAGAGATGCCGAGCGTGGTAGTATGTGCCTGCCACTACAGTGCTGTGGTACAGAGGTTGGATTCCCCTTCCTGGTCAGCTAGGTTGTCCAGGATGGTGAGCTGTAGGTTCAGAGAGAGACGTGCCTCAGAAGATACTGAGGTAGAGAAGCAGTTGAGGCCAAGACATCTTCATGTCAGCCTTTGGCTTTCTTGTATGCTTCCATGCACACAAAGCAAATAAAGAGGAATAAATGACAAAAGGAGGAAATACTGATTTTGACTACGAATAGAGAACGTTTGTGTGGTGTGTGCTGTGATTTATGGAACAGTGCTCATATCATCTTCCCAGCATAATATAGGCAATGCTGCCCTTGTTCCTAGATGCAGCACCCACAAGCCAGAAGCTGCCTGACTTTTCTTTGTCTGGGTAGACCTGAATACAGACCTTTAGACACTGCATTGATCTTACTGCCACTGCGTGTAGGGAGAGCGACAGAGTGGGCCCTGTGGGCCCTTGGTAACTGGGTTTTTATGTTCCAGAAAGCTGGGGATTAGAGACATTTCCTTGGCAGTCCGTGTATTCTTCTTAGCTTTAACATTTGCAGTGCAGAAAGCAAACACATAGAAAGCTGTGACTTCCTGAAAGTAAAGAGACAAAGCCACATTTTTGTTAAGTCTTACTTGTGAGGGGCATTTCATGCTAAGGCTTAGTGGGACTGAATAGTGAGCTCCCATTTCCCAGTTCTGAAGTCCTGGCTCAATAGGGAAGTTTGGGGGTGCTTCATCTAGCCCTTTCTTCCTCTGAAAGCAAATTGTACACAAGGTACCTACACATTTTGAGGTGTGCCACTTTAAAACATGGACATTTTGTTTAACTCCCCATTGTAGCTTCCTAGTTGCTTCTGAGTGTTGCTGAACAATTGGTTCATGCCTGTGAGAATCCACATGACATTTGTTCTACATGCGCTCAACATGTGAAGCTATGTTTGAGAGTAACCTTTCTCTTGCACCCAAGAACACATGGTTTTCAGGTTTCAACAGAGAGTGAACTGTTTATTAATTTTGATGGAGTATCCGGAAACTCTTTTAAAAACACAGATTCAGTTCATGGTCTTCAAGAGTCATCTACACACTTTCTTCCTATGTGCTAATCTCCATATTGATAAAAGGGCTGAAACTTCCCAAGAAAAATGTAAGCAAATAAATAAGCAAAAACATGCAAATGCATCTGTGGAAACTGCATCGGGCAATGTTTCGGGGTAGTCTTCATACTTTTGCTTAACATTGAGTTTGGGTGTTCCTTATCCACGTGGAATCATGCATTATCAGAGCTCATGGATACAAAGCCACTACACCACTTAAGAACACTTGGTTTTGTCAGATGTCTAGTAGTCTACAGGTATGCTGCTATTGTGACTTATCAGAGACTTTTGAATGCAACTGTTTGACAAGCTTTTAAAATACAGTGGTCTTGTGATCTACTAACACTTTGTCTCTCTCAATAGGTATAAATGACCAAGGATTGTACAGAGTTGTGGGGGTGAGTTCAAAGGTCCAGAGACTTCTGAGTATGTTGATGGGTACGCCTCTTTAATCATTTTTCCATGCATTAGTTGTTTATGCTCATTGACTTTGCAACTTCGTGTTTCAGAGTTATATAGTGTGTGCCCAGGAATACATTCTTCTTTCGTACCAGCTACTTGGATGGGTTGTGTCCTCAGCAGAGGCTGAGATTACCCACGGCCCTGTTCTTAAGCAGTGAGGGCAGAAGAGTGAGTACAGCGTCCAGGTTCATGCCTCTTGCTGTTGCCTCTCAGTGCGGTAGTGGTCAGGCTGCTGAGATCCGCCCGGTCTCCACACTGCCTGTCCAGGGCCTTCACAGCACATCTGGTTACACACGACCCCTGGGACTCGCTCATTCTTACAGCTTCCTAAACTGTCATTTGTCAGGGAGGGCCTGTGTCTTGGGGATTGGTTGTTTGCAGTTCTCACCAGGCTCCTCTCCAGAACTAGCTCCATCTGTGCTGACAACTCAGTGTTCCTTGGCATTGAAGGCTGGAGGAAGCCAGGAGTGAATTCGTTTCATTGCTCCAGACGTTCTGTGAATGACACAGCGCTTTTGTATTACATGCTGCTGCCAGCGCAGTGCAACCTGTAAGATGCTCCACATCTCCCCAACCCGGAGCAGGCTGCCCCTGGGGGATGATCACAGCTCCTCACCCCGGAGGACATGGCTATCAAACCAATCTGTCATTTTGGCCTTTCTACATAAGAATTTATTTGATATCCTGCTCTAATTAGTCGACACTAACGATGCCCTCAGGTATGCTGGGAATTCATTTAAATGTGTCTGTATTGAAAACTTATTTTTGAAAGTATAAACTGAGATGAACAAAGCCAAAATGACACATTATAGATAATGCTGCTTGCTGAGCTGAGTGTGAATCCAGGGTTTCATAAGCAAGCACTTTTCAAGCTACGAAGCACAGGAAAAGTTGCCCATCACTGGTTGGAGAGCTTCATTAGAATGTATTCACCTTCATGGGTTGTTTCCACTTTCTGCCTCTGGTTTAACTGGGGTGTGCAATCCTGGCAGACACATTTTCCTTTTTGCTGTCAGTGGGCTCCAGATTAAATAGTCAGGCCGCCAGCGGTCCAGTGGCAGCATCAGCTACAGCATAAGGGAGTACAGCATCTGCTTCTACTTAGTTTTCAAATTAGAAACACTGAGTTGTTGTTATAACACTTAGGAGTAGGAGATGATGTTACCTTGAATACCTTGAAGCCAAAAGGCATATGTTGGTGATAAGTTGGCCAGAAGGATCCTGGCCTTATTTTGATCACTACTTTGTTCATACTCAAGAAAACTTCGAACAAGGTTATTGCTCTGGTTACTCCAAAGTGTTAAATTGTCTTAAAATTTGTTCTTAATCTCACAGAATTTAAATGTACAATGTTGTTTAACTCTGATGGTAGTTTCTCTGCTCTTGGGGAAAACCACAAGACAACTTTTTATGTCACAAAGTATTCTAAAGCTCTCAAAAGTTCGAGAGCTGGAGGGGTCTGGGAGATGGCTCAATCCGTGAAGTGTTTGCCATCCAAGCGTGAAGACCTGAGCCTGGTTTCTATTTCCTTCTGGTTTTATGGGGTGGCGTACTTGTAACTCCAGTGCTGGGTTGGGGGAGAGACAGGAATGTCTGAGGGGCTTGCTGGTCAGCCAGCCCTGCCCAAACTGTGAGCTTGAGGTTCATGTGTGTGTCTGTGTCTGTGTAAGCAATAGATAAAGACACTCAGTCTCAGCCTCTGCCACTGTTTGTGCACGCTTGGATAAGTTCATTTGCACGCACATGTCTAAGCACACGCATACACATAAACGTGCACTAATATAGACACCTAGAAAAATGTCTTTTGTTCCTCTATCAGAGAAGTCCAGACACAGGTGTGTTGTGGCTTCACTCATTTGCTGGTAGGGAAAACGATATGTTTTCAGAAACATCGTGCAAACAGGAAGTTAGAGAATTGGCATAAAGGCATTAACTTATTTGCCCTTATTTAAGAGGCTGTGTAGTGAGGGTTTGTTTGTGTTAGTCTGTGGGTAGTTAGTAGTTAGTAGTACGAGTCAGGTTGCCAGATTGCCCATCAGGAGTGTAGCAGCAATTCCATTCTTTGTTAGTTTATAGTTAACGCTAACTTTAGCTTTTGACAAATTGATGTCATCATTGTTTCCTGAACAATTTTACAGTTTTCTTAAGGTATTCTTTTCATCCTGATTAGGTATTCAAATTTAATAATTTAATACCATTTCAAAAAGTATTTAGAGTTCCAATAACCATGTGTCCACATCCCACAGATGTTCTCACTGATTTTTCTGTTTACATTGTGTTAAAGTTGTATCCTAAAGGGAGGCAGTCTGTGAGCCTGCCAAATGCCTAATTTTTTTTCTTCCTTATCCTGGCTGTAGTCCCCTTCCTCATCCCCTCCCTCCTTCTTTTCCTTCTATGCCCCTCCTCTTGTCCACTGATAGGAGAGGTCCTCCTCCCCTTCCATCAGACACTAGCCTATCAGGACTGGCTGCATTGTCTTTCTCTGTGCTCCCCCCCAACCCCCTGCCTTAGGAGGAGGTGATCAAAGAGTCAGCCACTGAGTTCATGTCAGAGACAGTCCCTGTTCCCCTTACTAGGGTTTCCAGCTCATAAGTTCATGTCAGAGACATTCCCTGTTCTCCATACTAGGGAACCCACTTGAACACTGAGTTGCCATGGGCTACATCTGTGCAGGGGTTCTAGGTTATCTATATGAATGGTCCTTGGAGTATTAGTCTCAGAAAAGACTCCTATACCCAGATTTTTTGGCTCTGTTGTTCTCCTTGTGGAACTCTTGTCCCCTCCCGGTCTTTCTGTCTTCCCCTTGTTTCATAAGATTCCCTGCACTCTGCTCAAAGCTTGGCTGGAGTCCCAGCATCTGCTTTGATACCCTGCTGGTCAGTCTTTCAGAGGCCCTCTGTGGTAGCTCCTGTCTTGTTCCCTGTTTTCTCCCTCTGCTGATGGCCTAATTTCTTTTTAAGGCCAACGAATGTCTTCTAGGATTCTTGGAAATAATATGTTCATTTCAAAATTCAAAATTTTTCAGAGCACATTTTATTGATATTGGGATTTTCTTCATGAAAAATGAAAACTAATTGAATTTGTAAGCATCTTGGAAAAAACATTTTATGCTTTTAGAAGAGGATTGAATTTACTTGAGACCCCTGTTTAGATCTTTTTAGAAAAAAATGATTGCCATTTTTACATGAAGTTTTCTCTCTTCAGTTTTGAATGCCTTGAGTACTCTTCACTCATATGTAAAGGTTTGTGGTTATTTCCAAGGCTGAATATATGCTGCTTCTCTTCCATGTTATCCTCCCTTTCTCTTTCTGTGGTGTTTCTCCCTTTACTGTTTAAAATAGACAAAGATGCTTCTCTCCACTCCCCTTCCTCTCCTGACTTTTTTCCTGCTACCTTCTCAGTATCTTCCCATGCCTTCAGCATGCTCTGTCAGGCACAGGAGAAGGCTGCTGCTTCCCTCCTGGGGATCAGCAGGTGGTGTCTTCTGCTTCAGCTCCCCTGAGCCTTGCCTGGTTCCTGCTGAGTGACTGCTCTCCCACAGTGGAGAAGCCTCTTTACTTCTCTGCCCTCTACTGTCTGTAGGTCAGGGGAGAAGGTGTTATTTTTTTATTTTATTTTTATTTCTCTTTTCCTTCTTTCTTTTTTCTAAATAGTATAAAACTAATGAGAAAGGCAAGGAAAAATAACAGATGGAGAGGCAATTTCAATTCTTACTGAGATAAGAATGTGAAGATGAGTTACCACAGATTAGAACTGTTGAGTTAGAAGTGCCTGATAGTCTTTTTTTCTTCCCACATTAGAATGAAGATTTCCCCTGCCAGAGCAGGGCAGGGGAAATCTTGAGAAAATGTGCTCATAGCATATGTGGTCTGGTGGATTTTGTTATTTATACGCCTAGTTTACAGAAGACTGGGTGGTTTTCATTTTCTTTTAGAAACAGAACCATAGAAAGCAAAAGTAGCGGGATCTTAATATAAAATATTTTCTCGTTTACTTTTATTGAGCACTATTTTTCTGTAGAGTGGAGGACAGTGAACACTGCAGCTGTAAACTTGACTTTTGGTGATAAACCATATTTATAAAACACATGTACGTTTTGCTTCAAGTATTCAAAGAAGGAAAAGAATTGGTCCAAGTCCATGTTGGCTAGGGTGCTAACTCCCGCATAAGTGACACTCTGCCGTGAGCATGGGTGCACAATTCCACTCCAAAAAAATGCTCGGTGGTGATGCCGTGAGCGTGGGTGCACACCTCCAGCTTCAAAGAAGTGACTAGTGGTTGTGCAGGAGGGGAACTTTCAGACAGTATTAAAAGTGCCAGCCTTGGGTTCAGCGCTGTTTTTTGGTTTAGAGTTTTAACTAGTACTGTTCTTTGGTGAGGAAGCGCAAGGCCCCTCACTTGTGGTGGAACACATATCCTGTGTGAACACTCTAAACATATTTTAGGGTGTGACGCCTAAATAACTGAATTCCACCTAGTCCACTAATTGCAAAGGGCTGCCAGGGATGATTGAGCTATTTGAAAACAGAGAACATTTAATAGATGATTAATTACACAGACATATAGTCATTAGCTTGTGATGTGACAGCTGCCTTTGTTCTGTGAATTTAGAAGGATGGCTTATTTTTCCATAGAAAGAATATGAATTTCAAAATTGAGAATGAAATTTGGTAGAATGTGGAAATAAAAGAGTTCCTTTTGAAGCCTCTCAGATTTTTTAAATGGTGATTTGCTTGTATCGAGTTTATTGAAAATGTTATCTGACTTGTATGTTAAAATGAGATTTAAATAATTGATTTAATGAGAGACAGAATATTCAGTTACAGAAGTAATTGGTTGGCGAAGCTGTTAGAACAGAATTATTTAGTCCTGGTTACAAAGCATCGCATCTTTAATCAGGGTGCTTAATTTGATTTCTCCAGTGTATGTGTGGCTTGTCTGGCAGGCTCAGTAACAAATGAGTTCTGAATCGTAGGGACTGATCAAAATGTAATCAGTGTCAGTTGCCATTGTTGTAGTTTATTGCATATTGCTGCCAGTTGCTGTAATCAGGAAATGCTGGAGTGCCTAAGATGTCTCCAGACCTTTGAGTAATTGACTTCATATGTGTGATGTCGTGGCTGTAAAATAGCCATTACTTCCTGTTTTATTTTCTGAAAGTTTGAGTACAACTCAGAGTAGTTCATCCCTTTGTTGTTGTCACGCCCATGCCTAAAGCTTTTCAGGGTTCACAGCTAGCATGGCCAATTTGACAGCCGTTCCTTTTAGTGCCTTTAAAGAGGAAGTGCTAGCAAGGAACCTTTTTTCCAGCAGAGAGGGGGAAATCTGGACACACTAGCTCTTTGTTTTTAGTTGAGGCAGGCAGATTTGTAGTGATGGCTAGAAGTCACTCTTCTCTAGAACCTCTTTTCAGCCTTCTTTGGAGAGGGTACCACCACAGAATGAACGTCCTTGCCTTTAACGACCTGGCTGTGGCAGGGAGCCTCCACTCTTGATTTATGTAAGTCTTCCCTGATTGTTGGATGCTCGCACCTGTTTTTAGGAGTGTTGACTGTGCTGAGATCTCTGTGGTGCAGATGAGGATCTGAAACTCAGGTGTATTTAGGACTCCCTTGCTTGGATTGGCTTAATACTCCAGGCTAGTCCAGCATTAAAACTCAGCTTTTGAATACCAAGGCTGCTGGCCATGCTGGGTATGCTGGCCCAGACAGACAAGGATGGGAATATGCTAGAATGTTTGCCTTTACCACTCTTATGTCATTTGATTTCAACCTGGATCAGCACTTTAAACAACTCCTTCCTTCCCTTCCTCCCCCATCTTTTTTCCCTGTATGCACTTAGACCCCCCCCTTTCTTATTTTCCTTCCTTCTTTCTTTTTTTAGACAGGGTTTTCCTATGTAGCCCCTGGCTGTCCTGGAGCTGGGTTGGTAGACCACACTGGCCTTGAACTCACATAGATCTGCCTGCCTCTGTCTTCCGAGTACTGGGATTAAAGGCAGTAACCTACTACTGCCCGGCTACACACTTTTCTTTAGAGCACTATCTATTTCTAAAAATGCACATCTGGAAACAAAATATCAGTAACACAGTTTTAGGACAAAGAAAAAGTAGTTTAGTTGAGAATGAATGCCTGGTGTTACCCCAGGCATGTGGTTTTCTGGTGTCGGAGTGAAGGTTTATCCTTTCACTTACATAGATTTGTTTTAACTGTATGTCTTAATTGCAACTGTTTTCCAGTACAAAGAATTAAATATTGACACATTTACATTGTAGGTTGTTAAAATTAGACCAAACCATAAATAGCATCTTGATTCTCTTGTCCTGTTTCAGTTTGGGTTGATCTCCTGTTAACCTTCAAAAAACTACTGTAATGAGTGCAAAGGTTGGACTGTGAGACCCTTCTTACTGACACGCTGCCATTTTAATCATTTTGCCCTAATGACAGTAATGTTCCTCATGTGGTACCACAGTAGATAGCAAGCGTGCTGGTGGAGACAAGCCACATCCATTCAGCTGAAAGTGCCACATGCGTTGTGGCGTGCAGCTGTGCTGCCCAGTGGCACCTTTAATGATGACGTGACATTCATCTCCCATGAGCTGGCTTGTTGAAATGCCATACCTTGTCTCACGCTTCTGCTCTCTTAGTCTACACATTAGATCCTTTGCTTTTCTCTCTCCTGCAGACTTTCTGAAGTACTAGGAGGGTTGTCTAGGAGTAGAGTGAGCTTGTGCTGTTACTAAAAGATTGTATAGAATGTGTTTCTTGAAAAATGCCAGAATTAGTTATCTGTTGTTTGGTCAATTAAAATTGGAAGTTTTAGTCGGATCTTTGGATGGTCAGGTTTTTAACTAATTTTTTTCTTTGCTTGTTCACCAGATGTAAAAACATGCAGTGAGCTGGACCTGGAGAATTCCGTAGATTGGGAAGTGAAGACAGTAACAAGTGCTTTGAAACAGTATCTGAGGTGAGCGCCTATCACAGACCCTGTGCTGCTCCACAGAAATGGCAGTAGTTGCGTTGACACTGACAAGGAGAATGTGTCTGAGATACCCAATGTATTACATTACCGTGTTCCACAGAATGAGGCCAGTAGTGGTGAGCACTGTCTCACTCGCTGAGCTATTGCTCTGAGGAGACAGTGTAGCCAATGGAGGGCTTGCTTACAGTTTCCTAGTTAGTCCATGATCATTATGACGGGAAGTGTGCTGGCTGGCAGGCAGGCATGGCACCGAGACAGTAGCTGAGCGCTCACCTCTCATCCATAGTTGCAGACTTTTTGAACTCTCAGAATCCACCCCCAGAGACACACTTTCTCCAACAGGTCCACACCCCTTAATCCTTCCGAAACAGTTCTGTTAACTGGGAACCAGACATTCAAATATATGAGCCTGTGGCATTCAGACCACTCTAAACAGCACTGTTGCGTAAACTGCAGCAGGGGGGCTTTGGGTCTGGGAGACCGTGCAGAACGTTTCCTGTATACAGCATGTAGCATAGGGAGGAAGCCTATGGATACTGAATATTTTGATTGTTCTACTAATCTTTTACACTAAAAGGAAGACTGCTTTAATTTAACTATTTTGAATAGAAAAGTGTATGCTAGGACAAAAGTATTTGAAAAGTTTACTTGTGGGTTTTAGGAAAAAAAATTTTCAGGATTTATTTTTATTTATTATTTATATAGTATTCAGCCTGCAGGCACACCTGCAGGCCAGAAGTGAGCACTGGATCTCATAGATGGTTATGAGGCACCATGTGGTTGCTGGGAATTGAACCCAGGATCTCTGGAAGAACAGCCAGTGCTCTTAACCTCTGAGCCATCTCTCCAGCCCTAGGAAAATTTAAGATATGTTTATTACTGAAAATAACAGAGGAATGGAGTAATTTCTCATAAAGGAGATTCCTTGTTGAAAAGCTTACGGTTTTCCGAAGAGCAGCATAGAGAGTAGCAGCTACGGCTGGAATTCTGTGCCATGGCTTTTTGAGGTTTGTTTCTGTGGAAGAAAGAGTGAGAAATGGCCATGCTTGGGCAAATGTAGGGTCCTGAAACAATCGTAGGATGGTTTTCATGTAAAATTACATTGGCTTCCATGAGCACATGAGAATCTAACGATGTTTTACTCTGTATTTTGTGAAATGACGAGCCGCGGAGCAGGAATCTAATGAACCTTTAGTCACTGTGGTACAGGCAGCCTCAGCCACCATCCTCATTCCAGCCTGTGCTCTGCTGCTCTTTTTCTTGATACTAAAAGGATGTCTACAGATACATTACGGTACTGATAACTATTTAAACCAATAACATTTAAAACAGAGAGGCTTTTAAAAAGGGTAGCCAGTTTTATACATTTTCTGTGACCTTTTGTACCCTCACGGTATCTTACAGCAGGTTTCTCTAACCTTTGTATTTCCTGAAAAATGGTTAAACCCGTAGTTATTTAATTTATTAAGTGACCCATCAGCATGGTGCTCCTTTGTTCCTGTTATCTAACATCAGTCAGCCTCTTGACACTGCCTGTTAGTCCTACTTTTTGGGTTTTATTAAAATTTGGCATTGGGTTCAGGTATTCATTAGCAGTTTTTTAATATTTTATTTACATACACTTTTTTCATTCTTAACTTATTGTGTACATTGTTACACAATAATTAGTTGTTAACAGGAGCAAAGACAAAAGCTAAATATATATCCTTAGTATCTAGATTGCCATCAGTAGTGACGCTGGGAGCCACTCCCAACACGGTGTGGTTCAGATGAGGGTGAGAGTGAGTGAGGCCTGCTGTAGGGTTAGAATATAAATTCCCTGCGAACTGTTCATGGTAGAGTCCTGTTCAACTAGGGGCAGGTGGCTCTGTAGAGGACATTTGATGATATCCGTGGACTTTTTTGAGATTGATTTATTTTTATTTTATGTGTTTAGATGCTTTACTTGCATGTATGCCGTTGTACTATGTATGTGCATCTCCAGCCAAGGGCATCAGTTGCCTTTGGGGCTGGAGTTAAAGGACTCTAAACTGTCATGGGGGCCGTGGGGGCAATCTTAGCCTGTAAGCATTCTCTGCGGCCCTGCATCCTCCTTTTTTATTGTCACAGTTACTGGAGGGAGCATCACTGACATGTGGTGAGTGGAAGCTGGGAGTGAGGCTGTCATCTCTGCAGGCTGCACTCCTCTTCCTCTCCTGTAAAGAATTGATCCTTAGCGTCGGTAGTGCCGAAGCTGAGGACGCCTTTGTTAGGTGGCACCGGGAAGAGTGTGGGATAAAAATAGAATGGATGGTTTGTGGCCTTGGATCTATTTACTGTTTGCTACGTCCTACCTAGTGCAGATAGAAAAATTGACCAAAATGACAGTTATTGATGGAAAATGTGACAGTAAACATTGAACTCTTGGTAGTAAATTGTGCTTCCTGCTTCTTGCTTCACAGAGTTCTTTTCTTTTCCTTGTTTGGGAGTTAACTTGGTAAACTAGGGGTTTCTTAACAAACACATGCACACATTGCTTTTGGATCTTGATATTTCTGAAGTTAGTTCCTTATTGATGCTGGTCTTGTGTTGTGTTACCTTTTTGCATTACATTGCTTTATTCCTCTGAATTCTACTTTAAATCAACCATTGCATACAGAAAAAACATTATTATTAGACACTGTTATTGTATAACTTGGTCCAAAATCTAAGCCCATATTGAGAAACTTTTCTTATATGGCACAAGTGTTGAGAGCTGTGTTGTGTCCTGTGCTGTGCTTAGCAACACTGCAGGTACATCAATTAGGATTTAGGTGATCAATCGATCTATCCTTCCCTCTTTTCCTCCCTCCTTCCTTCCCCTCCCCTCCTGCTCTTTCTCCTCCTCCTCTTCTTTGTTTTTCGAGATAGGGTTTCTCTGTGTAGCCCTGGCCCTGAATTTACAGAGATCCACCCATCTCTGCCTCCTGAAATCTGGGGCCACCTTTTTCTGATTTTTATTATTGTTGGGAGAAATCTTGAGACTTTCCGTACCTCCATGTTGTCTACAGAGTTGTGGCTGAAGCAAGTGTATTCTTGTGGCCTGAGTGATGTGCTGTGTAATGGGGATATGCTATGGAGGCCTGGAGCCTGCTGGTTGACTAGAGTTGAAATCCCAGCCCTGGCATTTACAGCACCAGGACATAGCACTGAAATACAAAATTTTCCCCTCTTAACCTTTTGCCTGTTCACACTCCAAATTGCCAGCCACTGTATTGGATGCAAAAGTGGAGGCTGAGGAAGGAAACAGTCAAAGCTCGAGGCAGAATCAGAAAGCAGGGAAGCAGCCTGCCTGAGTCTTGGGAAAAAACAAAACAAATCATTTCCAATCTACATGTGGCACTCTCTTTTTCTTCTGCTGAGTTGTGGGGGGTATCTTCCTTCTCATGTGTGAGAGGTCTGAACCCTGGCCCTCTGAGTGATTTCCTATCTAGGCAGTCCATGTTTTTAATAGCCAGTGGCATTTTCATTGCACAGTTTCCCATTCTTAGACAAAAATAAAAAAAATGAGCACTTTGTGATGTTTCTAGTCAAGTGAGTTTCACCTGGAGGAAGCTTGTTTTAAGTGTGAAAATTGGAATGGGTTTTAGGGAAGGAAACACCAGCTTGGGTAAATATTAAGATTTATATCCTTCAACAGATCCCAGCAGGTGTCAAAGAAAGGTGGCTTAAAGACATGCCAGGCTGGAGGCTACAAGATGCAGTGGCTCAGCATAATAAAATCTGGATGGAGAACTTGTCACTTTTATTACTGCTTCCCTAACAGTAATGGTATTTATTTTTCTGGACACGTGGCAGTGATGGTATCACTCAGTGTTCTTTTTCCTCTACTGTGACCATCTGAACCTCTCTTCTGTGAAAGTGGATTACCTTTCTCTTCCTTTCTACTTTCTGCTCTTCTGTACTCGGAGACAAAACCCCCGAAGTCTCTCTCCTGGTGGAGGATGTGATGTCACCAGCACATTTGTGTTTAATTGAAGAGGAGCTGAGGCAGCTAGTCCTCTGTGCTGGGGGTTGTAGTTGTACCTGTGTGCAGGAAACACATCTGCAAACACTGTTTTTATGTAACTGGGTTTTGAATAGCTTTTCTTCATGAATCTCACGTGTGTAATTTTATTCTTTTATAAGTAAAAATATTGAGTTGCTGTGTACCTTTCACAGCTTTTTTGAAGTATGATTGATTTGGAGTGAGCTGCACATATTTATAGTACACGTTCTGATAAGCTTGGTATCTTTTATACACTTATGAAGCCATCAGCATAATTAATACTGAGCCTGTCCAATCACTTTTCTAAGTTTTCTCCTGGCCTCTTCTGCATTCCTTTTTCATCATTGGTAGCTATTTATCTGCTTTCTGTCTTTCTGTGTTGATTTGCATGTTTATGCTCTTTGTAAATGGAATTGTTCAGTGTATGCTTCAAAACCTGTTACTTTGCTTAGAATGGTTGTGTGGCATGTTGAAATCTATTGCACTGTGGATATGTGTGGCGTGTTGAAAGCCATTGATCTATTGCTATGTCTGTAGCTCTTGGCAGTTAAGCACAGAGCTGCTTCAGTGTCTGTGTATAAATCTTTGAGACACAGATTTTCATTTCCTTTGGATAAATCTAGTGGACAAACACCTGGACCACGTGGGAGGTAGATGCTTAACTCTCTGGAAAGTGATCAGCTTCTCCAAATGTGACTAACTTCCTTGTATTCCCCACCAACAGTGCGCAAGGGTCCTGCTCCCTGAAGGTGGTCAGCTTTTCTTTCTTTAGTCATTCTAATAAGTGTGTGTTGCCACGTCATTGTTCTTTTAGTGTGAACTTCTTCAGTATCCAAAATTTTCTTGGTGTGTGAACTTAATCACCACCCAGGTATATTCTTAGGTGAAATGTCTGTCCATTTAAAAAAAGATTGCTCTTTTTAAAGGTTATTCCCACATCTTAGAAAGAAATGCTTTCTCATTTGTTCTTTGTAGATGTTCCAGTGTAAATCTCCTCGCCACCTTCACACATGCACACACACTGACTAGAGGTTGACTTTGGGTGTCACTACTTAATTTTTTGAGACAGGCTGTTTTGAACCTGGAGTTGGCCAGCCCCAGAAGGGTGCTCATGCCTCTGCTGGAAGCTGGACAATACCACACTCAGCTTTTGATATGTCTGCCCTTGTCACAAACACTTTGCCCTCGGAACCATCTCCTCTGCCCCTCCATTTTCATTGCAGTCAGAGACTATACTGCATATGACTCGAGCTTTATCTTTTGACAAGAACTTTCTTTTTTTAAGAAAATTATTATTTTTTTATAATTTATTTATTTTTATATCAATCACAGGTTAGGTACTTTGCATCCCAGGCATAGCCTTAGCCTCCTCCCTCATCCCTTCCCACCCTCCCACTCCCTCCCTCATTCCCTCCCACCCTCCCACTCCCTCCCTCATTCC
>CM053744.1:103900642-103918774 GCA_028658305.1 Pachyuromys duprasi | reverse complement strand
GGAATCCATTTCAGCCAGAGTATCTTCAGCTCCCGAGATTCTCTCTTCCATCTCTGGTATTCTATTGTTGATGCTTACCTTTGTGGTTCCTGATCTTTTCTCTAAGTTCTCCAGTTCCAGGTTCTTCTCCCTTTGTGTCTTCTTTATAGATTCTAATTCCGTTTTCATGCTTTGTACAGTTTCCTTCAACTGATTGACTGTGTCTCCTATTTTGGTTGTTTCCTTTCTGTCTATCTTTGATTGTTCCTCTATGCGGGCAGTTAATTTCTTCTCCTTTTCTTTGAGGGCCTTGTTCATTTCCTCTTTTTGTCTCTCCTCTTGTTCCTCCAATATCTGCATAATCAACGCTTTAAGATAATTTTCCTGTGTCTCCGCTGAGTTAAAATCTCTATTGCTTTTGGGTGTTTCTGCTGGGGCCATGGTGTCCTGATTTTTGTTGGGTGAGTTCTTTCGCCGATTTCTGGGCATTTGTTTATATATAATCAGGGAGCTGTTTGTGCTTTAAGGCTGTACTTCCATCTGAAATTACAGTTTATTAACTTTGTATCCCAGCTGTAGCCCCCTCTTTCATCCCTTCCCAATCCCACCCACCCTCCCTCATTTCTTCCCGTGTCCCTCCCCAAGTTCACTGATAGAGGAGGTCCTCCTCCCCTTTCATCTGACCCTAGTCTATCAGGGCACATCTGGACTGGCTGCATTGTCTTCCTCTGTGACCTGGTAAGGCTGCTCCCCCGTAATGGGGAGGTGATCAAAGAGCTAGCCACTGAGTTCATGTTAGAGACAGTCCCTGTTCCCATTACTAGGTTATCTCCATGCATGGTCCTTGGTTGGAACATCAGTCTAAGAAAAGACCCCTGTGCCCAGATTTTTTGGTTCTGTTTCTCCTTGTGGCGCTCCTGTCCTCTCCAGATCTTATTAACTCCCCCTTCTTTCATAAGATTCCCTGCACTCTACCCAAAGTTTGGTTATGAGTCTCAGCATCTGCTTTAATACCTTGTTGAGTAGAGTCTTTCAGAGGCCCTCTGTGATAGGCTCCTGTCCTGTTCCCTGTTTTCTCCCTCTTCTGTTGTCCGTCCCCTTTGCCATTCTGAGTGAGGACTGATCATCTTACCCAGGGTCATCCTTCTTGCTTAGCTTCTTTAGGTGTACAGATTTTAGTATGTTTATCCTACATTATATGTCTAATAACTGCTTATAAGTGAGTATATACCATGTGAGTCTTTCTGCTTCTAGAATATCTCACTCAGGATGATCTTTTCTAGATCCCACCATTTGCCCACAAATTTCATGATTTCCTTGTTTTTAATTGCTGAGTAGTATTCCATTGTATAAATGTACCACAATTTCTGTATCCATTCCTCAGTTGAGGGACATCTGGTTTTTTTCTGGATTCTGGCTATTACAAATAAAGCTGCTATGAACATGGTTGAGCAAATGTCCTTGTTGTATACTTGAAAATATTTTTGGATCTATGCCTGGGAGTGGTATAGCTGAATTTTGAGGTTGCACTATTCCTAATTGTCTGAGAAAGCACCAGATTGATTTCCAAAGTGGTTGTGCAAGTTTACATTCCCACCAGCAGTGGAGGAGGGTTCTTCTTTCTCCACAACCTCTCCAGCATGTGTTGTCACTAGAGTTTTTGATCTGAGCCGTTCTGATGCATATAAGGTGAAATCTCAGGGTTGTTTTGATTTGCATTTCTCTGATGACTAAGGATGTTGATCATTTCTTTAAGTGTTCTTCTGCTATTCGATATTTCTCTATTGAGAATTCTCTGTTTAGCTCTGTACCCCATTTTTTAATTGGGTTACTTAATTTGTTGCTTTTTAACCTCTTGAGTTCTTTATATATTCTGGATATTAGCCCTCTGGCAGATATAGGGTTGGTGAAGAGCCTTTCCCAGTCTGTAGGTTGTCTTTTTTTTTTTTTTCCTGTTGACAGTGTCCTTTGCTTTACAGAAACTTTTCTGTTTCATGAGGTCCCATTATTAATTGTTGATTTTAGAGCCTGTGCTGTTGGTGTTCTGTTCAGGAAGTTGTCTCCTGTGCCAATGAGGTCAAAGCTCTTCCCCACTTTTTTTTCTAAGAGATTTAGGGTGTCTGGTTTTATGTTGAGGTCTTTGATCCACTTGAACTTTAGCTTTGTACAGGGTGATAAATATGGATCTATTTGCATTTTTCTACATGTAGAGATCCAGTTAGACTAGCACCATTTCTTGAAGATGCTGTCTTTTTTTCCATTGTATGGTTTTGGCTTCTTTCTCAAATATGAAGTATCCATAGGCATGTGGGTTTATTTCTGGATCTTGGGTCCTCTATTTGGTTCCATTGATCCACCATTCTATTTTTATGCCAATACCATGCAGTTTTTATTACTGTTGCTCTGTGGTACAGCTTGAGATCAGGGATAGAGATTCCTCCTGACGATCTGTTGTTGTACAGGATTGTTTTTGCAGTCTCTTATGTTGTGGTGACCCAACCATGAAATTACTTCATTGCTACTTTATAACTGTAATTTTGCTACTGTTTTGAATTGTAATGTAAATATCTGATATGTGATTTCAAGGGGGGTTGTGATATACAGGTTGAGAACAACTGTATGTATTTAGGCATAAAAATTTAAAATAGCTATTTTAATAGAAATATCAAGAGGTGAGGGTTTTTTAAAAATATTTTTTATGTATTCTTTTGACATCCATATTTTATAGATGCCTTTCAAAACTCCCGTCTTATATTTGGTTATAAAAATTTTAAGTTAAATGCATTAGTATGTGCAACTCTTATGTAAAGCTAGATGTTCATAAAGGCATTTTCCAAATTTAGAGATGAAACATTGTCTGCTTAGACCTGATAAGAATTTGTGGTTGTTTAAGAGTTGACAGTGTCTAGGAGCAATACCAGTTAGTAGTCATTGTGTTTTACATATCTTTTGATATTTAAAGGTATCTGGTAGGGAGAACTGCCATGTTAGCTCAGAAGTGTACAAGCAGTTTAATATAGTGTTGTGAATAAACTCAGAGATGACCTGTCTGGGTTTGTTGGGTAATTGAGCTGTGTTTTTTCCCCCCTAGGAGTCTTCCAGAACCACTCATGACCTATGAGTTACATAGAGACTTTATTGTTCCAGCTAGTAAGTATAATGTGGATATACAAAGACTGAGATTTGTGGTTGGTGGTGTGCACACATTAAAGTTTCCACATGAAAAATTAACTCAATGGTGTGGCATCTGTGTTAGAGGAGAAATGACTGTAGAAACTACGTCTTCCTTGCAGAAAGCGAACAGAAGAGAACATGACTGGTTACTATTGTTGATTTGTCACTGGTAGATACTAGATACGTCAGGCCACAACAGAGCTCAACTCCAGGAGCCAGTTCTGTCTGGATCATGTCTCATTTCACTGCAGATACTAGAATTCGCCTGAGCAGACTGCTGCAGAACAGGCCAGTAATTCCACTTTTAGGAGGTTGGAAAGATGGCAGATTTGGAGATGTTACAGTCTGGAGACGCTGTCACTTTCAAACACATGTATATGGACATTACAGACAGGAGTATTATGAAGCCCAAACTACTTAATCTTGAATTATAATGATACAGTGAGAATGAAAAGGGCCAGTAGCCGATTTTTACCTGAGGTTTGACGTTTTCTGACTCATACCCACTGTAATATTTGTTTGTGCCAGTGTGATGGGAGTGTGTGCTGGTACAGACAGACTGGGTATTTTCCCCCTCGTATAGCTCTGTTTTTATCTGTGGTATGTGATTGTCACCATTCTTCTGAAGGAGACTCAGGTTAGAAAATTTACAGGTAAGGAATATGACATTGAGGCACACTAAGCAACTGCCAGATTATAGAGACCCTATGTGAAATTAACACTTACCTCTACTGTCTACCTTCCACAATATTGGTTTTCATAGGCGTGCTGTCAGTGGCTGAAGTTGTACCCCACCCCCACCGCCTGGTTATATTTTATAGTTTAATCTGTTGAACAATTTACAGCAATCCGATTGGGTCCTGTGCCACAGCTGCTTGAATGTGGCTTTAAATGTTACCTTCTTGTGAGGTCTGGGCTCCAGAGATTCCTAATCTGTTGCAGAAAGAATCCCTGTGTTGGCCACATTACACAACACACAGAAAACTTTTGGGAAAGGCCAGAATACAGTTGTATTCAGAATTATTCTGTAAAACAGAACTTGTATGATCAAGGAAGTAGGGGAAGGTATTCTTGGCAGAAACACAAGCAAATGCTTAGTTATTTTGATTTCCTCCCTGTGGCAGTTTTGGCAAATAAGGGAAAGAAATTAAATTTAGTTGGAGGACAATTTCAGGTTGTTCGTCTTAGAGCCTGGAAAAAGCCAAAGAGCGCCAGCTTGCATCTAAAATTCTTCGCATTCTGGAGAAAGAAAGATTATGGAACGAGGTTTTAAATCACCGCAAGTTAGTGTCATGAGAATTATTACCACATGTGACTAACATCGGAGTGTTCAGAATCCTAATGTCAAATTTCTCTCACCAGATGAGGAAGTTCCTACCCATTGGGAGGTAATGAAGCTGGGAGTGGTGGGTTTGTTGGTCTATTTAGTTGTGTATTGCAAAGAACTGAATAGATGCAATAAGTTTTGACACATGGTGGGGCCAGGACTCAATGTTTTGTTTCCTGGCCTTGTGTCCTTGCTCTAATAGTTTTCATACTGATTTGAATAACAAGACTACTGTAAAGGAACACTGTAATTCCTGTAGCTTTTGGCATGAACTTGTACCTAAGTGCAATTGCAGTTGGAAGGGACCCACAGTAATCTGGTTTAATGAGAAAAACTACGTGTGTTAAATAGCTGTGTTTACTTAGGGGTCCAATGTGTTTAAGGCAAAGTTTGATTTCTTGTTTCCCTTTCTTACGAGTATCTTTCTTTGTACTCGGTGCCTCTTGGGAAAGAGCATGGGAGTAGATCCTCAGGTATTTTGTATATTGTAAGCAGTGAATTCACTTACAGAATTCAGATGGCCAAAATGGTCTCCTTTTGAATACTGGTGAACTGGGATTGTGGTTAAGCTCCCATTTTCCACAGGGAAAAGCACAGCTTACCTTGCTTGCTCCATATCTGTGAACTCAGCTGATGGCTAAAATGACGCCACATGGCCGGCCTGTGTTGATGCTCCTTGTACTGGAGCAGGAACTAATTCTTTTCCATCTGTTTTGTGTTGTTTTCAGTGTATCTTCTCTCCTTCACTGAGTGTTCTGAAGGCTTCTCCTGGCCTCCCTCTTTTTTTTTCTTCTGTTTATTTGCTATCATTTTCCGTCAAGGATGTGAATTTCTCAAGTTTATAACACAAAGATAGAATTTGGTTTTGTGTTCTCACTACAAAGTGTGTATCTTTGTTTCTTACTGTAAAAGGAAAACTCAAATATTGAGAACACTTTTGTAAGAAGCATCTTTCAGTGTCAGAAGGTTGAAAAATCTTAAACTTCAATAACTAGGCTTACTAAGAGATCTGAAAGCACCTGCCCATGAGAAACTCCACTGTACTTTGGGGGTTAGAAATCTACAGGCCACAGATGTCTTGATGGTCTGTGCAAGAATTTAAAGGATTGTTTCAGCCTGTGCAAAGCTGTTAGCATCTGCCTGGAAGCCTTCCTCTGTGAAGCCTGTTGCCTTTGAGAATGATAAGGTCCATACTCGGTAGCCTCAGAGTCTTTGACTTGTCAGAGGTGAGCCTGAACCCATCCTCCTGGGTTTAGCCTAAGATAGACAGCTTAATCCTGACTACCTGGCGTTGGGTACTTGGAGCCAGCTCCCAGCTGTTGCTCCAACTAGAATACTTATATTTTTGTAGTCAAGTTACTTGTGCAGCACACTGAGTAACCACAGCCATTTCTGAGAAGAAACGACTAACTTAGGACCCAGCGTATGGTATTTGCATATCCAGAGCATTCCGTTTGCACACGTGCATGCACGCAGGTGGGGGAGGATGCGGAAATGCCGGCATTACAAGGCTTGACTGTGTAATGGCTCCTGTTTCTCTTCGCTGGCTATATTCATTTTACAGTAGGTGAGGACCACAGGAGGACTGCAGTGCTTATTACGTGTGACTAGGCTAGTGTGTCTCCTAGGAATGGCTAGGAAGGTTACTGCTTATAACTTTCTTACAATATAATTGATACATGTCATTTACATATTAGAATAACAACACTGTCGGCCTATGTGTCTGTGCTAAACTAACAGGCTTGCTCACACTACAGCCTCTGCTGTTGTTATGTCATCAGCTAACAGACACTGAAGGATGGTGGATGCTGATGTGTGCTTAAGTCTCTGACACATTACAGGACTTTAGTGTTTGATTAATTAAGTGCCCTAGATAAAAATGATATACTTTTTCTTTGTCAGCTAATATCAATGAAAATAGCACAAGATACATATAATATACGTAGTGGAAAATAAGGTAATTTAGCAAAAATTTTGGAGGTGGGGAGGACTATGTTACCTTATAGAAGTGCCAATTAATAGGAAGATTTGATGTCAAAACACTGTAAGTTGAAGAGCTAAAAAAATCCAGACACAGGAAAAAAAAATGTGTGTGTGTATAAGAGAGATAGGAAAGAGAGAGATGGGGAGAGAGGGAGTTGACTGTTTACTGAGTTGTAGTAGGCTCTTGGAAGAGGGGCTGAGACATGAAGTGGGAAGTGCTACTCTCTTCTTCAGGTAGCTTTCAAGTGTTCATGGTTAGAAATGAATTGTATCACCAGGGCGTAGGAAACTTACCTCTGTAGTTTATAGTTCTGAGTGTTGAGCCCTGAAATAACAAAGTAGACTTTTATTGCAGGAAGCTGCTGTTCCTGTGGGTGGGCTCCTGAGCCCACAGTCCTCCATCACAATGCCTTTAGAGGTCTAAATTTTTGATAATAAAATTGTTATCTTTGACAACTAGTCTTCATTTCTGTGGAGCCTGCGACTACTTCTTCAGAGTTTCTGCTTTTATTTTTATTATATTCTGATTTTATTTAAAAATCAAAGCACTAACTTGGGATTATGATCTTCTTACTAATAATCTTCTCTAGTGTTAAGCAGTCATCTTAATTGACATCTGTAGACTTTGATATAAAACCTCTGTGTTAAATGTTTCTTTTACTTCTGGTATTTTGATATTTGAGGCCTCCTGCATCCTGTAGGGCTAACTAGTTCCTAGTTATAAATTCTGGTCCTTTTTTCATATACTGACAATCAAGTATGTGTTCTTACTTGCTGGCATTTTCATTGTTGGCCAATGTTGTAATCACCCAGGGACAGCTCACTTGCCTCAGAATCCTCAGAAGTCAGAGGACCAGTGCTGGCCCTTCTTGCCCTGCCTCACTGGATCCTTTTAGGAAGATCCATTGTAGGGATCCCCTTTCCCTGCACTGCTTTCTCTTTGGCCCTGATTCACAGGGTTCTACATGGCTGTGTGCCTTCTGTTGGTAAGGCACAGTAAATGCACACTTTTTCTTCTTTTGGTGTGCTCTTGTTCTCATTGTGATCATACACCATCAAAATAAGCCATGAGTTTCCCCCTTCTGAGGTACCTAAATGAGGTAACTTGAGCATATATTTTGGGGGAGATTCACTTGAGCCTGTAGCTAAGAGAATTTTGTTGCTGCGATTGGACTTGTGTTTCTTGGCGGTGCTAACGACTGTCGAGTGAGCTGTGAGCTGACTGCAAGGAAGCAGCTGTCGGAGCGGCTAACACTAGCCAGGTAGAGGCAAGGGGAAAGGCATGGCGTAGGCACACATGAAGCCTACATGGGGAGGAGGTGGTGAGCAGATGCTTTAGTTTTCTTCCGAAGTTGCCAGACCAGTTAAGCTCACTCTCTTTTCTGATCCTAAACAGACAAACTGTTAAAAATCTCAGTTAGGGGTAGTATGTTTGATTCTGAGTACTCCATTAACTTTTTTTTTTTCTCTTTTCCTTTTTAATAAAGAAAGTGGGAGCCCAGAATCCCGTGTTAATGCCATCCATTTCTTGGTGCACAAACTGCCAGAGAAGAATAAGGAGATGTTGGATATCTTGGTGAAACACCTGACCAAGTGAGTGCTCTTTCCCTCCCAGCTTACCTACAGTTGCGGGGCCCTGCTCTGTTCTTGGAGCTGGGCTGCGCTTGTCCAGTGCGGGGGCTGCGCTGAAGGCCAGGCTGATGTTTGGTTCACTGTGTGCTTTGGACAGGAGTGCTACAGTAGCACGCCTCTGAAGCTGTGTCATCATTTGCCTATCACCGCTGCCAGCAGCACAGTGAAGGAGAGGGTACAGTATGTCTCCTCACACGCAGCTTTTGGAAATAGGGTTATAAATCTGTTAGCAGATTGAGCTTGGTTGCATGCACACCTGATGCTGTTTGAAGATACCCTTTAAGTTTGTTCAGTCCAGTAATGGGTCCATTCATGTTTCCCATCTGTGAAAAGCAAAATGTAGAGCTGGGCGCGGTGGAGCAGTTCTAATGAAGCGGCATGGAATCTAGACATCGGTGGTAGCAAGGGAATGGTGGTCTGAGGAAGGAGGAGTGTCTGAGGCTGCTTTCGTCTGTGTGCAACTAAAACATGATAGATGTCTGTCTTATGGGGGGAAGACATGCTTGCTGAAATGACAAGCAGTATGACTTATTCTCGTGAAATGAAATACGATTAATTTAGGAAATTCTATTTTAATTTCCAATCGTTGGTTCAAGACAGCTGCACAATTCTTTTTATCTACACAAATCAACTTGTCTGTTTAATATTGAGCAAATACATACATGATCAACGGGCTGCTGAAAGAATGGCTGCTTAGAAATGAGCTAGCATGAGGACTGTCCTCCGTGGGAACAAATTTACAGAATTGTCCTTGACCTTGTCAAGGCCTATACTTGTGTTAGCTTTCCATCCCTGTAACACACTCAGAAAGAACTGAAAGGACTGGCTCACTGTCTTAGTGACTCCAGTCTTAGGGCTGCTGCTCTGTTGTTCTGGGCATGAAGTGAATCGGAGTAACATGGCGGAAGGAGCCTGGAAAGGGCTGAGGAGACTGGTTACTTTAACTAAGGAAAAAGGGAGGAATGGAGGGTAGGAGAGGGGGAGACAGGAAGGCAAGGAGATGGGGAGGGAGGAGGAGACAAACCCAGCCAGCCTGTGTGTGCTAGCTACTGTTTTATTCATTGCTCACACACAGGCAGACCCTGAGGACAGTCTGAGTCTCCAGCCTTTTTGTACGTTAAGGAAGTAGAGAGGTACAGAATAGTGAATGCCTTGTAAGTGTCGCCACTCAACTAAGTTTGTTCCTTCCTCATCAATATTAGCGTGTCAAATCACTCGAAGCAGAATCTGATGACTGTGGCAAATTTAGGAGTGGTGTTTGGACCTACTCTGATGAGACCACAGGAAGAAACTGTTGCCGCCATCATGGATCTGAAGTTTCAGAATATCGTCGTAGAAATCTTAATCGAAAACCATGAGAAGGTACCACTGTCATTTCTTCTTCAATAGTATTTATGTGTTTGGCTTGTTAACATGTACACGGCTTTGTTACTAGTCTGTATTTCTGTCTCGTTGCTGTGAATTTATTCCTAGGAAGTTGACATTCAGCTCAGTGTTCTGCTGGAATCTGATCCTGAATTGGCCTCCTCTTGCCTCATTGCTTTATTGAGGAAATATTGTATCCAGGTGTATAGGAGGACTATTTAGTTAATTGATTAATATTAGTCAACTAGTTTAATGTTTTAATTTGTGCCTTTAGGTTCCCCAGTTTCATGTGTTAGTTGCACACCTTCTGCCATTGGCCAAGTGAGGGCTTTTTAGCTTCAGGAAAACAAAGGAATGGAAATAATATGTGACCAGAGAACTGCTGGTCACCTTTCTGCTACAGTGACAAAATACCTTAGGTAGTCGGCTTATAAGGAAGAGGGGCTTAAGTTTCTAGGAAGCATGGTTACAGGGAAGCATAGTAAATCATGGTCATGCTGTGTGGGGGAAGAGACTGTCTTCCCCTTAGAGCCATGGGCAGACGGAGACAGGAAGGAAAGATTCTCTCTTCAGATTTCTGTCACGAGAGGCACACGAGAATTTTACTCTCATGAACCGAGCAGGAACATTTGCTCACCTACAAGAATGTGTCTCTTTTGCCTTTGGTTAGTACTGGAGAGCTTCAGTCTCTGGAGCATGGGAGAAGATTAGCTTCAGATTTTAGACAATTTTGTACCTAGTTCAGACCTGAGTATGACTGCGTCTGGTGTGTTGTCTGCCCCAAAGCAGTGTATGTGGGGGCGCAGCTGACTTTCGGGGGGTCACCCAGTGCAGAGCGCATGTGTACGGTGTGTATGAGAGAGTGGTTGTAGTGCCCAGCGTCGCTTTGCTCTCCACACCCCTCCTCATAACTAAGTTTTTCCCCGTTAACAAGTTAAGAAAAGCAAAGACAGGTGCTCAGGACTGAGCAAAGCACAGTTTACCCTTAACAATATATACACAGTTTAACAAAAAGCACTGTTCTAGGGGGCAAAGCTAGCCTTTTCAACTTCTCCTAGTTGAAAGCGCACAGTCCTGCTCCTTTTCTTCTAAGAATTTCAGATTGCTAACTGCACTGCCAACTCTGTGGGCACTGGTTGAAGAAATCCTGGTTTTAAGCCATCTCTTAGGTGTCGTTCAATGCTCTGTAACCCAGGCAAGATGTGAGTTTTTCAAGAGCTCCTGGAGTTCCCCCGCTTCTGTTCAGCACCGCGCTAGCTCTCCCTGTGGCTTCCCCTTCATAGGGGACGTGTGGGCTGTAAAGGCATGTGGTCACTCATTGATGTGCTAGAAGGGGTTTTGTTAAAATTAAGATTGCATTAACTGCCCAGGCTGCACCAGGGCTGGGGTGCAGAGGTGAAGCTGAGAGGCCTGGTTGGGAAGTAGGCGACAGCCATGCTGAGGGCTCATCCTGTCACTCCTTTCTTAGCTCCAGCTCTTATTTTTAGCTCATTTTGTTAAGATGTTGTCTGTTTCTCCGTTGGGCTGTTGAGGGCAGTGGTTTTATGTTTATACACTTACCTGCCGCCCATTAGGTACATGGGAATGAACATGAATGAATTCGTGCATCCTGTACGCCTGGTGGGAGCTGGGGTGGTGGGACAGAGACGACAGAGAGGGAGTCCGCTGACCGCAGCGCGAGGGCAGCTCTTCCGGAGTCCTCGGAGCTGCCACTTGTTGGAGCGGTGTTGGTGAATGCGAATGCGGATCTGTTCTGATAAGTTAAGCTTGGTACCCGATCTGCCTGTTTATTCCACTAACACGATGAAGGCGGTTTGTTTAGCACATCCAATCTTACTGTTTCGGTAGCCTCTGGTGGCGAATTTATGGTTCTGACCCACTGTCACTGATCCTCATTAGCATGCTCCGAGTCACCTGGGAAGATAGCTACTGTTCACTTTTTAGAAAAATGCATCATTGGAACGTGACAGTAGGTCAGCTGTCATTATAGTCAATCTTAATTAGGGGGCTCAGGTGCAGTTCATTAGTGAGAACTGCGCTCGGGGCCTTGCTCTTGGGGCAGGGGGACTCAAAGTGCCACTACCAGGAAAATGGGCATGTGATGTTTCCTCAGGAGAGCGGCGATGGCTGTCCATGTTGACAGGTTTAAGAGGACTTCTGAGCAGCCCTGGGGAGCCAGGCAGAAGAGGACAGCCGTGTGCTCAGCTCCCTCAGAGCCGCAGTGGTTCAGAGTGGAGCAGAGTCTGTGGTTGTTCTAAACGAAAGTGCTAAGATTTCTGTTTTTAAAAAATATGTTTTTAATTGAAACAGAATTACATCACTTTGCCCCCATTCTCTCCTTTCTCCCAGCTGCCCTGCCCTCAGAGTCCTCCCAGGTCCTCCTTCCAGTGTCCTGTGAGCCGCAGATCCAGGAGCTGTGATGGAGTTGGAGACTGCCTGTGCTCTTGTTCTCGTCATTGTGTCCACTCATGCTTTGCCGTGATGGTCTCCGTTTGCTCTTTGATGAAGGGTGGTCATTATGCTTATCCAGGAAATGTGGCTCAAGCACCCTGAGATTTCTTAGAGAGAGGGGCAGGCTCTGTAAGCCAGGCTCGAGGGTGGGGGATGATGTGGCTGAGGTGGGGTGGCAGCTGCTGTTCCTTTGCAGTTCCTCACTTCCTGACTTCTTTTGATTTTCCTTGTGTGTTTCAAACTTTGTTCTTTTCTGACCAGTTAACTGGGATGCGTGTCATATTCTTCTTTAAGGAAGAATAATCCTGTTGATGAGGGTGCTTGTAAAAAGTACATATGATGTGCGTGTTCATATCAGCCACACACCTCCATTGGACTGGAAAATAGTGAGGGATGAAGTTGCCTTGGTAATTGTTTAGGAATTACCTAAAGAATTAGGTAATTACTTAAGAAGCAAGGAGGAGAGGGAGGCTAGGAGGGGTTAAAAGTCTTGAGAGGAAGGAAAATGTTACCACAGTGTGTGGAGGCCCAACCCAAGGGGAGCGTGCAGGAGAGAGAAGTTTTCACAGTGCCCGTGGCAGAGCGGACAGGGGTGACGAGGAGGACTTGAAGAAGGTGTTTTCTTTTCTTTCCCTGCTTATTTTCCCTCCCCAGGACTGGGAAAAAATGGTGAGCGTATGAAAATCACCAAAGCAAAGAGGAACCTCCATGCTGTTAAGGTAGGGAGCCCCAGCTGGGTTTTGGAGTGAGGAAAAGACCAAGTTTATCTGCCTTGGAGGTCATAATTTCCCAGCCCCTTCGCTGCTGCTTATAAGATCCATATGTACTTGCTAGGAAACTCACTCCATATGTTTTGGTTTCTTTTGAACACTAAACATTAAGATGTTGTTTTAAAAGGAGTGTTCCTGGGCCAAAAACATTATCAGGGTGGTGTGTGTGTTTTCTTTTCTCTGCAAGACAGAAAATTGTGTTTCCATTGTAAAATGGGTACTCTGAACTTCCCACGAATTTTCCCACCGTGCTTACACTGGTGGCCTTATGACTTTTATGTACTTGTTATACCTTAAATTCAGAGCATTGTTTCCTGAGTGCCTGTTGTGAGTTAGAGTTGTGTGATTTGAGGAAAGTAAATATGAGAGTCCTGTTATGGGAAAGAAAAGATGTTCAGAAGTAGCCATAAGATACAGAGTGGGAAACTGAGAGAATGCATGTGTGCCTTTTTTGTTTATTTGTTTGTTTTTAAGATTTGTTTATTTATACTATGTTCTGTCTGTAGACCTGAATGCCAGAAGAGGGCACCAGATCTCATTATAGATGGTTGTGAGCCACCATGTGGTTGCTGGGAATTGAACTCATGACCTCTGGAAGAGCAGACAGGGCTCTTAACCTCTGAGCCATCTCTCCATCCCCAAATGTGTGCATTTGTGCCAGCGTGGGAGGGAGGGAGGGAGGGAGGGAGGGGGAGAGAGAGAGAGAGAGAGAGAGAGAGAGAGAGAGAGTGTGTGTGTGTGTGTGTTCAGAGGTAGCCCTAAGAAATTAGTGTGGATGGATTGTAGAGGTGCATGAAGAACACATTCTAGGTAGGAATGGTTAAACAGAAGCACAGAGAGGAAGTGTGAGGTGAGGTCAGGAAGGGGATCTGGCTTGGTGTGGGCAGGGACAGCACCACTGGAGGCTGTCAGGACAGCTCAGGGTTTCAGGTGAACTTGCTTCAGACAGCTTAAATGACAGCTGTGCAGCAGCAAGTAGACACATATAGCCAATCAGGAAGGAGGGCTTAGGTGTACCAAGGGCACGGTCAAGAAGACGGGCTTGCCAGAAAAAACATCACTCAGCAGAATCTGCTGTCTATTTTGTAGGGTCTCGTAGGAAGGTGTAATCTCAGGCCTGGGAGAACTGAGGGAAATTTACAAGTAAGGAATGCAATAGTTCAGGATGTGAGATTGGCTTTTGGTTTATTAAAATATGGTATTTACATCTAATGGGGTTGGAGGTTTTTGTGTTTATACACATTTAAAATACATGATAAAAATATAAAGCTGAGCATTGCTGTGCAAACCTATAGGACAGAAGGCTGAGGCAGATGGGCATCCATTTCCAGGTCAGCCTGCCCAGGGAGTTTGACAGCTGCTTTAGTGATAGAACACTTATTTACCTAGCACAGATCAGGCCCTGGCTTCAGTTCTCCTGTACTGTGCCTCCCCCGCCCCAACCCCACACACACCAAGAAGTAAACCACCAAACTGTGATGTGTTCAGGAACACATGGTCACACGTCTGACACCTTCTTTCATCAGTGTATGTGACACTGTCTACACAGGTACAGACTTTGAATGTGTCCTGCCCTGTGAGAGATGAGCTTGTTCATGGAGACATAGCCAGATGGGGGTGCTTGGGATCGCACCAAGAGTGTTTGATGCCAAATGCTTTGTTTTTCATTGCTAGAATAAGAGCACTGTCCTTGAGAAAATGTCAAGCTTTTAGTATTAGTGACAAAAGAGAAGTCATAAGAGATCCGTGTTTGTGTCAGGGCCACGTAAGACTGTGGTCAAGCACACCAGTGGCTGCTTATGAAATGAGACACTGAGAAATGGCAGGTGGCACAGAGTCATGCAGAGTGAACTTCCTGTTGAGAGCAAGGGTAAAAGTCAGTGCTTGAGGGTCAACAGTGTGCATCAATGGAGGCAGTAAGTATAAGCTTACTTTGCAGCAGCACAGAACTGCAGGAGGAGAAGCCAGGACACTGGCGGAAGGGAAGAACCCGGAAAGGCCTGCAGTGCCTGAGGGCTGTGCATCTAGTTGGTATTTCTCATGGTCTGAATGCCAGTCGTCTCCTATGTGGGGGTGATGGTGGCTCACACCTTCAATTCTAGCACTTGGGAGGCAGAGGCAGATGGATCTCTGAGGTCAAGGCCAGCCTGGTTTACAGAGCGAGTTCTAGGACAGCCAGGCCTACACACAGAGAAACCCTGTCTTGAAAAACTACTACTACTAATAATAATGGAAACAGTGGGACCCGTAATAAGCCTTCTCAGGCATTGTGTCTGCTCACATTGAGCCTGCCATTATATTTTATACATTTTAATATACAGAGGTTTGCAACGCAGCTATCCAGTCAAAGACCCTTGAAGATCCTAAGGAGACTTGTGAGAACATCAAAGAAAACCTTAGTGTTAGGCTGGCTTTCTTTGACTTTTCAAATTTCATGTTAATGCTGGAAAGAATGGCGCCATATGAAGTAAGGCATGAGGCCACTCTCCACCCCATCAGCCTATGGCTGATTAGGACTGCAATCCAGGTTCTAGTTAGCAAGTTGAGTATCTCAATTGACTTTCCAGTGTGTTGGAGTGGTTTGGGTTGACCCGAGCCTCATGTGGTATTTCAGTTTGCTCAAGTATGTCATTGAGTCGCACAGGGGCAGGAGGTCTTGGCGTTTGTCCTAGGACTGGCCTGTATGCTTTGTGGTTTGTCCAGAACCCATGGTACCCAGGGACAATTAAACCCTTGTACACATTAAACTCTGTTGATGAGGATGTTCTTGGCGGCTTGTGAGACTAAGTGTGTTAGCATTTGGAAAGACAAAGCTTGTGCTGCGGTTTTATCTGAGGTCTACATGACCCAAACCTAGACTTACCTGGGAAGAAGGACTCACATGGAGGAATTGTTTCCATCAGGCTGGCCAGTGTTGTGCCTGTGAGGAATTTTCTTAATTGCTAATTGGTGCGGAAGGGCTATTGCAGGGTGCTCTGTGCCATCCCGAGGCAGGCCGGCCTGGGCTGGATAAGAAGGGTTCCTGAGCAAGCCGGTTTCCTCTGTGGTTTCTAATTTCAAGCTTCTGCCCTGTGTGGAATGTCAGTGTCTGTCCTTTCTAGAAGTTTTTATCCTGTGCTCTGATTTTTTTTTCCTGGTTGGAAATTCATATCATAGTCTCCCATCAGCCGGCACCCTGTCCCCATCATAAAGAACAGAAGAGGACAAACGCGGTGTGTGTCTAGGTCACCCTCTGTATCACAGGTGCTGCAGCGTCCTGGAGTCAGCTAACCACTGATGGAAGACGCTGTGGGGAAGTGGGTGGACGTACACTGAATGTGCACTGCCTGTTGTCATTAGGACCTAAATAGGGCAGTGTAACAACTGTTTAGGTAGCATTTGCATTGGGAATGTGGGTGGCGTAGCTGCGACTCCGGGAGGTGGCGCTTGTATCAGATATAACACTTCAGCGTTTTATTGAAAGTGCTCAAGCATTCTCACATCTTAATATCCGTGGAACCCTACAGCTGACTCTGTTTCCCAGCAGTTACTGAACGTCATCAGCAGAATATTAAAACTGTGGACACGTATGTAATACTTTTCAGATACCCCATTTCATGAATGTGTGTCTCAGGTGTTGACTGCTCCATGCTTGGGGCTTACATTCAGACATGCCTTTTTGAAAGGCTTTCAAAGTACAGGAAATCTTTGCTCTTGCTTGTAAAGTGAGAAGGAAAACATGTTCCCCATTCTGCTCTGGGCAGCCAGGAGCCAGGGCACAGGAAGAGCCTCCTAGGATGCCCTTTCCAAGGGGACCAAGGTAGTTTGAGAAGAGAAGATCTGGGGTAAGGAGTCATGGAGTCATTCTGAAGTAGGTGGGGCCCAGCGTAAAGAAAGCACCGGTGTGGTGCTTCCCTCCAGAAAATGGGAGGGCTGCAGTAAAGGAGGGCAAGTTCTCTGTTGTCTTAGAGAACATTCTTCTCACAAGGGGGACCAGCTTGCCAGGGGTGCTCTTTCGACTGAGCAAAGGAAGAAGGTCAGGTGTTAGAGATGAGACTGGAGCAAGGCTGGAGTAAAGCTTGCTGACCTTTGACCTCTGAGGCCTTGCCTACTCTGAAATTCTCTGCAGAAGTGTCTGGAGTTGTGAAGCTGCAAAGACCTGTCCTCAGAGCCACTTCCGGTAGAGACTGAGTAGCGATGATATGGAACGCGATCCCTCTCTCATCTCATTTGCGGGTTGTTTGTACTCCCAGTGCCAGGAGTGCTTGGAAAGGAAAATATGAGTGAGGGTGTGGTGCGCTGTGGGTGCAATGTGGGCAGTGGAGAGGTATTGCCAGGGGCCTTTATTGTAGGGAGAGCGAGTGTGGAGGTGGACGGGCGAGATTTCCTCCCCTGGGCCCGTGCTCTGTTTTCTCTGTAAAACAAAGTCTTCTCCTCAGCACCACCGGAGCCAGGATCGGGAATAATAATTTCAGAGCCCAAATGGGAAATACCAGGCCTAACTCGGCTCCTTTATGGAGTTTCATTGAAATTGTGTATAGAGATTTTTGTCATCAGAGATGCTAAAAGGGAGTGCCTCATGTAGGAATTCGCTTTTCCAAATTGTGGGGCTCTCCATGTGACCCCACTGCCTCACTGCCAGGTGTGCTCATCTGTCCAACAGGACAGAAGACTGTCCTTGAGTAACCAGGACAGGTTAGTGTCCTGCACCTTACCACTGATCACGCACACGGAAAACAAGGCGCAGTCAGACCTGACTAGAAAGTAGAAAGTGACTGAGCTGACATTTAAAACCATTTTTGTCCTTTAAAGGCTGTCCTGATAAATGTCTGAACAGTCACATTTTAAAAAATGTAGAAATTTGTATTTTGAAAAAACCAAGAGATTAAGTGGTTTCAGAAAGAGTGGGTCATAGAGAAAAGTAACTCCTCCCCGGCTGCTTTTTCTCTCTTCCTTCTTTTTCCCTTAACTGTCTCAGTGTGATGGACCCTCCGTACCCTCTCAGCTCTGCTCTTGGCTGGCCCTGGTTCCCATCACCAGTCATTCCTTATCACCTGCAAGGCTGATGGAATGACAGCTTACCTGCAGTTTCCTAAGTGCACCCCTCTGTTAGGTATTTGACATCACCATCTCAGTTACTATCCTGCTCAGTAACTCTGACAGATGTTCAGTTGTCTGTAGGTCACAAGTGGGGAAGTTGGGTTGGATTAAGAACTTGCTGAAGGTAATGTGGTTGTGGAATTGCTAGGATTCCAACCCAGGACAGTGCAGTTTCCCAGGTGACTCTCTGGCTTTCTGCTCTCTTTTCTTTTCTTTCTTTATACAATATACATGAGTGACCCCAAAAATTCAACCAGAGAACTCCTTCAACTCATAAACACCTTCAGCAAAGTGGCTGGATACAAAATCAACTCAAAAAAATCAGAAGCCCTCCTGTACACCAAAGACAAAAGGGCCGAGAAGGAAATTAGG
>CM053744.1:103873528-103900142 GCA_028658305.1 Pachyuromys duprasi | reverse complement strand
TGGTAGATCTCAGGTATAATGGGAAGACAGGGAGCCCAGGGTCAGAGCTCCTCTGAGTGGGCTGAAAGTGGAAGGCTGTGTCCTTGACGGCTGATGACCTCCAGGTACTCATCAAGGCATTCTGAGTTCCTGCTGACTCCTTTGACTCAAATCATGTTTTTACTTCCTTTGATTTGCTAAGGTTTTATTACAAGCAGATCATCCTTCAGACTGGGTGAGTGTGAGACACCTATAATTTTGTTCATTCTCTTGAACAGGTTCTTCAGTTTTGATTTGGCTCAATTGTAAATATAACAATATATTACTATATTTGTATAGCTTTGTTTATGTCCTGTGTGACATAAAGGGTCTGGTCACATGGCTTTAGATGAAAACTGATCCTTGGAAGCATTCCAAAGCTGGACCTCTTTCGACCTGATCCTGAGTCCCTCAATTTTATGCTTAGAACATATGAACGCTCTCTTTCAGGTCTTGTCTTTTGGGTTGCCAGCCTAGTCTTTACCAACCAAGCATTTCCAACTCTCCCTTTCAGTTCTTACTTTTCAGCCCAAGGTTTAAAGCAGAAGATTCAAACATTGACATCATCTCTCCTTCCTTCCCCTCTTTTCTCCTGCTACTCCGCTGCTCGTCCAGCCCATGCATATAAGGCTTCCTGCTGGGTGATGGTTTTCCAGGACCTCCGTCTCTCTTCTGAGGTCGCTCTCCCATGTTACTCTGTGACTAGTTGACTTCTTGGTCTGGCATTCATTGGCCAGTGAGCCTTGAAAGTCCCTTCCGACATCTGACATCCCCATGTCCTGAAGCTTCACTGTATCCATAGTCACTCTGAAAATGTAATGAAAGCTTTGAGTTCTAACTTCAGATATCGTATGGTACATTCAAGGATTGTATATATTATTTCAGGGGTCTCAGGTAATCTCAGGATAGCACCGCACCCTAGGCCTGCGAGGGAAACCGGTAACCTAAAAATCCACGAGTGGCTGCTGCATTCAGGGAAATTTCTGTGAACTCTACAATTTTAGTCTTTTGCTCTTACATATCATGGCTCTTCAGGAACCTGACAGGAGAGGGTTGGGACGCTACTCGTCTCATCAGGAACACCAGCCACAGGGAAATCTCTCATTGCAGTCATGAGCCCTCAGTTTGGCCATGGAAGGTAGAAGCACACTGAAATAGATGAACAACAATTTGGCAGTCCTTTTAGGTTTCAACTTAATGGATAGAATAATGAAGAAAACCTCTTTTTGTTTTTGTTGTTGATTTTTTCTTGAGACACTCTGGTGCTCAACCTTCTGGGAATATGGGAAAGCCGTAGTAAATGGGCTTGGGCAGATTGACAAATTTACCTTCGGAGGACAAGACAGATGGCTGAGCAGTTAAGAGCACTAGTTTTCTAGAGGACCTGGGTTTGAGTCTCAGGGCCCATGTAGTGGCTCATGACCATCTGTATCTGCATTCCTGGGTGATCTGATGCCGCCTTCTGGCCTCCATAAGCAATCAGATACACATGCTGCACAGATGTACATGTAGACAAAACACACACTCATAAAAACAAATAGAAGGAAAGGTCACTCTGGTCCCATTAGGTTTTGTCAGTGTGAGTTCATTTGAAGCCTTTTGGATTTTCTTTTCCAGCCAGTGTTGCATTTGGTTAGGAACAACTGATAGCATATGTTATTATCTTAGCATTATAACCTCCATTTTCTTTTTTCCTCCTCCTCTCTTCCTCCTCTTCCTCTTCTTCCTCTTCCTCCTCCTCCTCCTTCTTCTCAGGGTTTTTCTGTGTAGCCTTGGCTGCTCTAGACTCGATTTGTAGATCAAGCTGCCCTTATACTTACCAACATCTGCCTGCTTCTGTCCCTCAAGTGTTGGGTTACAGGCGTGCACCTCTGCACCCTGATAACATCCATCATCTTATATAGTTTTTCTTAAACAGTTTTTACATGTCAGAGCTCGAATCGTCATACATGCTAATAAGTACACACTGTCACTGAACCCCACCCCAATAGTGTTTACAATGGCAAACACTACTGTCCTTGGTCAAAATGAAATGTTTTGACTAGTAAATTCCTGCCAGACTGTGGTTAACCTAAAGATTGACAGTATTTGCTCATGCATTCTAGGGGAACATGCCAGTCTGGGTCTCCTAGGCCTCTGTTGATCTTCTGGGTTTTGTTTCAGTTAAAGTCAGAGTGAACAGAATTGCTGTGTGTAGTAGGTCCTCATATTGGCCTGCCTTAATTAGACACCTTCCAGTAAAGCTTGGTGTCCTGTTTTCTCACTGGGTCAAGGTCTTGAAGAAAGATCACACTCTTGGGATACTTACTGGGAAAACACAGAGGTACAGTGGGCAGTTGCCCTTACAGCTGAGTTCATTGGGACTCACAAGTCATAGGGGTAGTGATAGAGCCGAGGACAAGGCCATTCTCAGGCTTCCTCATGCTGTCTTTCTCCGTAGGGACCACAGGGATCACAGATGCAGCAGTGGGTGCCATGTTTCTCAAACTCCAGACCCGGGATTTTGTTGACAGGTTGTTAGTGGGCATGTTCGCACAGCACATACCGAATCCCAGAGTCCCAGAAGGCCTTAAAGTAGCCTCTGTGTATTTTTGTGCAGTCTGAGCACAGTGGGCCATCCTGATACACCCGAGGGGATGTTTTCTGTCAGTTTAAAAAATGGCTTCCCAGCCAGCATAGTCAGGCCTGCCCTGGTTGCTCTGCCCTGCAAACTGGATGTCAGCTAACTGCTTAGCAAGGAACTTCTGGGGCAGGACTGAGGATGAGGCCTCTCTCTCCTTCATGGATGCTGTCACTTACTGTCTTCTTTGATAGGTAAAGTGTACGTCAGTTCCCAGCACAGGGACTAGAAATCCTGTGATAGAAATGCTGGTTGCCCAGCTTTAATTGCTGCACTTTGAATGTGTGCAAATGTATGCACACTTGTGTCAGTAAAAGTAACCTGTGTCTAACAGTTGAGTATTGACTTCACAGGGAAGCACGGGAGTCTAGAGGAGTGTGCTCAGAACAGGCTGAGTCAGTTACATGTCACACGGTCTTATGTCACTGGGTTGATTTGGCAGTGAATGAAAAGTCCCTCAAAAGCACTCCTGGTTTCCATGTTCCAGTTGGCTGACTCTTTTGAGAGTGACTGGAGGTCAGAGATTAGCTTGGTGAGTCGTGTTTCTGTTCTCACTCCTCGTCCACTGAGCGCTGACTTGGGGTTCCAAACTCTCGGGAGAAGGTGCAGTCTTCTGTACTCTTCCTTGTCCCGTACTCCATTGCTCAGCCTGGGCGTGGGTGTGTCTGTCACAATGACCCATCTAGATTTCTCCCTCCTCTGTCTTCTGATTTACTTTTTTCAAAATCCCTTTTGTAAAAAGACACAAAGCATGCTCTGCAGCTTTCAACAGGTGCCCTGGAGTCTCTACACCTGACTTGTACAGTTTTAAGATACAGTAGCTAGTCCTACCAAAGACAACTCCAGATCCATAGGGATTCTGGATATGGGTTTAGTTTTCATTTGATGTCACAGATGCTTGCTGTATCAGCTCAGTTTCCCTGTTAGACAGCAGAGGAACACCCTGCTGACAACAACTGATAACAAGTAGTTGTTACTGTGTGAATACAGTCTGCCTGCTGTGTTGTATTTTTCTTAGCTTGTTACTGATTCTCTGTGACTTTCACATCATGCACCCCTGTCCTACACATCTTCCCATCCCTGAGTACCCTCCTTCCACCCTTGCAACCTCCCCGACAAAGAAATAACAGAGTAAAACCAACCAACCAAACAAAACCTGTTGCTGTGGAGCTGCGGTGTGTTACACAGCACGCCCGTATGCCCACAGAACTTCACTTGCAAATGTTGAATGCAATGAGCCATTCATTGGTCTGATTTAAGGACTTTGGCTTCTGCTATACCATCAATACTGGATCCTCAACAGGATTCCTCTTGAATATCCTGTTGTTGCCCTGTGTCATGGAGATCCTGCAGCTTTGGATGTGCAGGACCAGCCCCTTCATGCACTCCAGCAGTTCATAGATGAGGTAGATGTTGAGGTAGGCCAACTCACAGCCCTGGATCTGGGCCTGGGTGGTAGCTGAGCTGGTCAGCCCGCCACTCTCCCATCGGCACCGGCAGGGCAAGCTTTCCAGTGCTGCTCTGGCTATCATGCAGTGCCACAGCCAGCAAGGGGCCGGGTCAGCTTTCCCTTGCTTACACCCTTGAGGCTGCTTCACTTGAGCTCTACTGTGCTGTCCAGGTGAGGTGCAGGGCTGTGTCTCCCGCCTGCTGCAGACAGTGGAGGTTAAGGGGGAGAGGAGGGCATCTTTCCCTTGCCCAGGCCACCTCATGGCAGATAAGTGGTAGGGCTAGTTCTCCCTCCCTCACGTCCTGGATGAGGCCGCCTCCAGGTGCCCCCCCAGCAGGGTTAGCTCTGCTAGCCTACAGTATTCTTACATTGTGATTCTGCAGTAGAGGCACATCTCCTGACTTGAAGGTTCCTAAAGATTTTGCTTTAGATTGGAATTTGCTCCAAGGTAATCTTGGGGGTGTTACGTAGATGAGCCACGATTGGTCTCGATGTGGCTAGGTAATGTGTTTGAGTTGCTCATGTAACTGTTTTGGTTTGTGCTAATAGTTAAATGATCTAATGGTTAAAGTTAGCATTCTTTTATTTTATGCAGTCAGTAATTCATGCAGTGGAGATTTATAAAACAGTTTCTGTATTCCTTCTGTGTGGATAGCCACATTGAAAAAATATACATGTATCTTAGTTTTTAGACTCCTAGTATTCTTGAGAAAGGTAACATTGCAACTGTGAGATCTGACCAACAATGGAGACATGGCTTCACAGTTGTGTGTTTGGATCTGTGAGGGGCCTGCTGCTTCGTTGTCCAGAACCAAGGTAACCCCTCAGTACCTCGGGAAGGCGTATTCTCCTGGGCAATCTTTCTAAGCAGTCTGCTTATTTTCCTGGAAAATGCATACCTGTTTGTTCTCACAGCAGTGTGATCTAGACTGGGAAAGCTAGAATCAATTGAAATAGCAGCATCCTTTTCCATAGGTTTCACCAGGTCTGCACAGGAAAGAGGTTGGTTGTCAGTGGTTACAGGGTACCTGGTGTCACAGACCCTTGGCAAGCTCTAATTGCTACAGAGACTGAATCAACCAGCTGACCTTAGAAGGGTTGGTAGTGTATTTTATGCAGTTTGTAGGTAACTGCAAGATGCTGAAGCTTGGAGAGCGGAAAGTAACCTACCAAGGTCACACAGCTTACTTTATTCCTTTGTAGCCTGCCTTGTTTCAGAAGGAATTTTGGCAGTTAAGAAATGATCTAGGCAGTTCTTTGTGGTCTTTCTTTTTCCCAAGAAAAATAAGTCAATGCTTTTTTTTTTTTAAGTTTAAATGATGCATAGCATTTCAGTCAGTATTACAATGTGGACGGCTCCAAGTTTAAATTGCACAAAAGTGCATATGTCTGCCTCTTTGGAAAAGTGTGGGAGTCAGAAAGGAAATCCCTGTATTTGGTTTCATAAAGTCATGAGCTTTATATAGCTACTGCAGCTACACATGCCAGGGCCTAGTGGTGCCCCAGGAAAGTTCACATCAGTCTCTGCACAGCTGTGTGATGTTTGTCACTGTTATTGCTTCTTCTTAATTAGGAGAGGCACACGTGGGCTTCAGATTTAGATGGTGCCAAACCAAATATCCAAAATGGTTGCATTAATAGGTTATGAAGAAGATTTAAAATTCTTTGTAAACGAGAGCAATTCTGTGTATGTTCCCATAAAGAAACCGTATGCACTAGAAACACAGAATCTGGACCATAATTTTTACTGTATTATCCTTGGCATCTACCTCTTGTTGTACTTTGTTGTGTAATCAATTCAGCTTCATCATATATTGAAAAGGGAAGCTACTTACCTATTGTTACCCCCTTGCAGCACTAGTTCTCGTGGCCCTGGCAGTAAGTAAGAAAGGAGGCATTCTCCTAAGACGGCTTTAACAGCTTGGTCTCTTTGGAATGCCACTTCTGCTTAGGAGGAAATGTGGGGAATGACCACGGAGAGGATTAGACATCATTTGGAAGTTTAATGACAGAATCAGGTCATATGTGCTTAATGTGCTAATAAGCACAAGAAAGCCGTGCTGCTCTGATGGATTGATATGGAAGGGTCCTCTGCTGGGCTTGGTTCTCGTATGTAATCACTTTATTTTGTGGTTTCTGCTGGATTGTGTTTCCAGGACCACAGGCGCATGAACACTCTGACTTTTCTGGAAGTCTGCGCTGTTTTTCTCTCACATCCATGTTTAAAGAAAACCCTCTTATGTTATGCTCACCCATTCTTTCTGTGCTCACTGCTTTCCCTCTGATCCTGCTTGCTCAGCGCTTCTTGGGTTATTGTGTTGTGTGTGTTGGAGAAAGCTAATAGCCGTACTTCCCAGGGAACCCCCAGTGCCTGGGCTGCACTGGGCTGCCGCTTAGGGGTGGAAGGAACTCCGAAGTCTCTGAATAGACCTTCCCAGTCAACAAAATTGACCCAGGTGATGGCCAGACAGCTAACACGGGCAGGGAGGCAGCAGGAGAGAAGCTTTTCAGGTTACAGGTTTCCACATGTCGTGGGATCTTTACACTTATGTGTTTATACATACTGCTGTCCCTTTATCAAAGACAGATAGCTCAAAAGCACATTTTTGTTTTGTTTTTTAGAAAAGCACATTTTGTTTTTAAATGTTACTGTATTTGGTATGTGTAGTGTGTTTTGCTGGCAGGTATGTCTATGTACCACATCTGTGCTTAGTGCCCATGTAAGCCAGAAGAGCCCCTGGGAGTGGAGTTACAGACGATTGTGAGCTGCCATGTTGGTGCTAGAATCAAACGTGGATCCCCTGGAAGAGCAACCAGTGTTCTTAATTCCTGAGTCACCTTTCTTGCCTTCCAAAAGCATATTCTAAGGTAACAGAGTGAAAAACAGAACCCAAAATCTAACTCAAACAAACAAACAAACAGATGAAGAACAAAGCAATCAAACACAATTTTAAAACAACCTCTTGTAGCAGATGAAGGAAGGACAGGCTTAGGGACCTTTGAATGGAATTCCCAGTCAGTGTGATTGCACACAGCCATGTATCCTGCCGTGGGGAGACTGAGGCATGGGGATTGAGGATTCAGGGATAGCCTAGACTTCATACTGAGACTTGACTCATCTCCTCCTCTTAAAGTCTCTTAGGTTTTACATAGCCCATCTTAATTTTCTCCTAGCAATAGATAAAATATATAGATTCTTGACCATACTTTGAAATAAAGTGTGACTAACTACTTAGTAAAACATTAATATGATTTGACCAACATTATATCTTACTTTAAGTTGTTAAATTTTTTAAGAATACTGAAACTATAACTGTTATTAATTATTCTGTAAGTAAAAGAACATGGAAGGTACTATGTCAGACCTGGGAGAAAATAACGATCTTGATGAATGTATTTGTAGTCAACGAGTGTAAAAGTAACTTTTATTTGCCTGATTTAATTGTCATCTTGGAGGCTTACTGCCTCCATCTGTTAATGCCTAGTCCTGTAAGCTAGGCCTAGAATGTTTTCAGCCTCTGAGACTTACTGCTGAATAAGCTCACCCTTTCTAGTTCTTTCTGAACTCTGGCTGGCTGGTTCAACTCAGCTGTTCTGACTCAAACTCCTCTCCTAGCTGACGTCTCTCAGTTTCTCACTGAATTGCTCTGCTTGTTCTCATACTAACATTGGAAATCTGTTCTAATCTGGCTCCTACTCACTCTCTGGCTCATCTGTCTGTCTTCATCTGTGTCTAGCTTGTTCTCTCTCTCCAACCTGTTTCTGTACAACTATCCTAGGAAAACTGCCTCCTCTCTCTCCCTCTGTGCTACTAAGTCCTCTTTCTTGTCCCTTCTGGTGAGAGTTGGGTGTTTCCTATCTCTGGCTCATTCTGTCAAATCTTTCTCTGATTTGTCACTTTGTCTGCCCCTCATTTAGACATAACTTTCAAACATGGGTGCTTCCTTCTACAAACTAACTTTGCCTTCATTGTTTCGGATTAAAGATGTGTGCTAAGGTGTGTCTGCATTCCAGCCCAAGGGATTAAAAGTGTGTGGCATGTCTGCATTCCAGCCGGATCACATGCACCTAGGTCATTAAAATCCCTTGCCACAGTAGCCATGTTCCTGGGTTAAAATTCCTCTACACATGAGATAATGATAACCTGCCCTCAGCAGTCAGAAGTTAGCACAATGAGATGGAACAGCCTCCATGGCATTGGCACCCTGCCTCCCTCTGAATTAAATTCAGAGTCCCTTGCTACTTTCTAATAAACTTTGTGTCCACACGCCCATGTATTACAACCCACTGTGGTATTCCTACAATACTCTTACCTTAGGCATGTGCACGTTGTCATGGGTTTCTTCTGTGTAAACCTCGCATGTTCCATAGTAGGCCTTCAGTCAGTATCTGACTGAGTGACTAAGTAGCTTTGGGGTAGCTGGTATATTATGCTCTTCTATATAGTAATGCCAATATAGAAGTAGACGTATATGTAGGCCTAAGTGTAGTAAACTTTTTCTTAAACTTGTTATTATCAGTAGTTATGGGAAAAAGAGTATTAGGGAGAAGAAAGGTTTAAATAAATGAATTGTCTAACTTTCTGGGTATATAAAAATCAGTAGTGTTGTTAGGATGGAGAAATAGTGGTCAGTTGGTAATTTTCTAGTATCTTATTAAGCACTGAATACTTAAATTTACATCAGAGAATAAACTCATTTATATGTGATTATGTATCTGTCAACATTAATCAGTTGGGTGGAAATAGAAATCATGGAGAAACCAGGACTCAGGTTGGTTTTCCCCTGAGCTTATGTCCTTCAGTCCTTCTTTTCTGACTCAGTAAGTCTTTGTGTGGCTGTCTTGTTTTTGGGTAACAAAACTAGAGGTAATAGAGAAGTTTGGTGTATATGACCAATTGAGCACATGTTCGTTGCGAAGCTTTTCTATCTTGAGGTTAATGTGAGATGGTTTTATTCACAGCCATTGTCTGGTAATGTATATGTGCGTTGGATGAATGAGTGAAACACACGTATTGTGGTAAAGATGAACACAAATTCTCTAACATTTCCCCTTTATGGGTTCTATGTCTCCTTCCTTTGACTGTGGCCAAAGGGACTTTTAGCTATAACTAAGAGGTTTATAGCATCTGCTCCGTTCTTCTTGGGACACTTTTTTGTGCAAACAGTTAGCTATCATGTAAGAAATAGGTTTCTAGGAAGGTAGTTCTCTTTGGATGGCAGAGGGAGAGAGAAAGAAGGAGAGAGAGGGAAGAGGGAATCTGTTTCCTGCAGTAAGCTGAAGGCATCGCAGTGACATTGCTTTTGGGACTCCCAGCTGACTTCCCAGGAAGTATTCTTTCAAGGGGTCAAGAGAACATTCTCTGTTACCTGTCCACTCTTTTGTGCAGTGAAACTTGGGGAAGTGGAAATCCAGAACTGGATCTGAGATGCCATTAATTGTTCCATATGTATCTCAGCATAGTAGCAGCAGTTACATAGCACTGGGCACTGGGCGGTGGTTTCCATGCTCTTTTCTCTGCTTCCTCAGTGTGTGCTTCACTTGTGGGGTGAACTTTCTGGCCTCTTCTGCAAGCACTAAGGTAGTGCTGTGTAGTACCTGCTCAGTTTTCTCCATTTATGTATTTTGTTGTAAGCAGGTGTAGGAAAGTAAAATTCCTGTAGGTGCCTTGGGATTCAGTAAGACTTCAAGAAAGTTGATCCCTGGGCTTTTGATCGAAAGCCTTCTATGGGATGGGAAATACAGAAGATGAGTGTGAAGGAGGGGGAGTTAGTGTGAGTACCTTAGAGTAGGCAGATGTTTGGAATCGGGAGGAGGTAGAGGCGCCCCTGCAGCATGAGAGCACTTGTGAGCCCTGGGCCAGGTCAAGGGGAGTGGGTGAGGGAAGCATTATCCCACAGTGCTGATGAGTGAGACCTGTCACCGTTGTAGGATTGCAAGGCTGTGAGAAGAGGGGACTTCATAGGCTCAAAGAGCTTGGTGAGAAAATCTTTCAGGGACAGTGCATATTTTTTCACTCATAGATTCATGAGTTAGCTGTCTAAGCCATTTTGGAACATTAGCCACCCTTTCTTGTGAAATGCTGGGCATACCGAGCTAGCTTCTGAATGAACTTTGCCTAAGAGTTGTGAAGCTTGAACAGTTCAGGAGTTCCTTCTTCTCAGATTCGACTGACATGTTTCTTTCTATTTCCCTGCCCTTTAGCTCTGTCTTTGCTCTCTGATGTTTACTACAGGCCAACCCTGATTCCATGTTATAGTAGGTTAGAGTCTGAGAATAGCTGTGGCAGCCTGCTGGATTGCCTTTCAGTTCTTCTAGTCTGACTTCCTGGTTACACCCCTTGGAGGCAATTGCTTCTGACTGACTGTTGTAGAACTGGATGGGTCTAGTTAGTGAGTTTGGTTAGATCAGCATCTTTGTCATCTGAGGTGGGTTACCTGTGTGGTCTTCAGCTTACAGGTGTGACACCCAGGCACATTCCTGGCTTCCTTGTTCACATTGACTGTTCTGCTGTCTCCATGCTATTTTTATGAGTCTGCTTTTGAAGACATCTGTTCATTTCCACGGGGTCTTACATTGCTGATTACTTGTTTCCAGCCCACTAGAAAATTTTGGGACATACTTCTCACTTTGGTAATTGCTTTTGTCATTTATTTCTCATGCTTCTTTGGTCTTGCCTTTATAGTTTTCACAGTGCTGTTTTCTATAGACCCAGCTGTCCACAAAGTCAAACTCAGGAGATTGCAAAGCAGAAGGTGGAAGCATTCTCACTCCATTGTTGGTGTATGGAAAGGAGCTGTTTTCCATAAAAACACGTGAATGTTTTATTTCTAGTGAACTGATACATATTTTAAAAGGTTTTGGAGTTTAATGCTTAATTTGGAATATTGTCAGGCATGAGATGTTATCTACACAATTCTTTAAGCTCTTTATTAATTTTTATGACTATATGAAGAGGTCACCAGATGTTAAATAGAAGACCATGTGATACGTTGTCAGCTCTTGCCGCCTTGTAGGATCATGCACAACTACCTGTAATTGCAGGGTGATTGGACACCTCTATAGGCAACCACACATGTAAAAAAAGTAGCATTAAATAAAGAGTAAAAAGAAGGACAAATTCAGGAACTTTGTTAGCATCATTGTTGTGGGGACATGAGTCTGTGTGACTTAGAGTCAACACACTAACTGGGCATTTTCTGGAAGTGAAAACTGCATTGGGTTTCACCCCAAGACTGCTGAATGAGAATTCATATCTTCTGGGTAGTTAGGTCTCCCATTAGTAGGTGATGGGTCTTGCATAAGAAAGATATCTTGCATAAGAAAATTCCTTTTGGTCCAGGACTCAGTCCATGACTATGTTATTTGTAAGACTTGTCAAGACTCTTTAATGTCTTCAGTTTTTATGAATGGATTCAGGCCCTGTATTTTGTCATGGTCCTCTTCTAAGTATGTTGTATCACAAGGCATTGATATTGGTACAGTTCTTAGTGAAACTGCATCGATTACTTGGCTAAGATATTCTATTAGCTACTGTTGCATGAAATTTGATCATATTTCAAACCCTGAGATTTTGTACTGGAAAAACCTGCTTCTAGGTGTGATGTGGCTCAGCTTAGCATACAACTTTAAGAGTTTTCTATAAACAGGATTAAATGAAGTTAACCCTAGGTCAAGAGAGGGAACAAGCAACCAGTTGAACATAGGTACAAACTATAGAGAGTGAGAAGAAGTTTGGAGGATGGATAGAGAGATGAACAGGAAGTAAAAATGAGGTACATTGAGTTAAAGGCTATTTAAGACAGCATGGAGAAGGAAAAAGGACTTTGGTTGAGTAGGAAGCCCAGCAGGGTACTTTCTCTCCTCTCTATGCCTTCACCTCAGCATCTGGTTCCTGACTCTTCATTAGTAAAATTGAACATTTGGGATTTTGCTCTAGGAAACAACAAGCTACTTCTCTTGTACCTAAAAAAAAAAAAAAAAAAAAGCGCAACTAAAAGAAGGGTAAGTGGGTTTTTGTTGTTGTTTTCATTTTGTTTCATTTCTTGGCTCACAGTTTGAGAGCACAGTCCAGTACAGTGGGGAAGGCAGGGCTGCAGGAACGTGAGACAGCAGGCATGCTGCAGCCATGGCCAGAGAGCGAAGACAGATGCCCAGGCTGGGTCTTATTATCTCCGCTTCTCTTTTTGTTCATCTCAGAACCTCGCATTTGGGGTGTGTCTTACCTCATGAGTTAACCCAATCTAGAAATTCCATCAGAGACACACTCATGTTTGTCTCCTAGGTCATGGTAGAGCTTATCCAGATGACAGTCAAGATGAACCGGCACAAGTGGGGGGATCTTCTGACCCATCACAGTTTAGGTGGGCCATAGGGTGCTGATACCACATAAGACTTCCACTGAATCAGTGGCTTCCCGGTTCTTGTCTTGTGAATTTAAGAGTGATGTTCAAGGAAATTGGGAGGAGGCGCTTAGAAAGGCGTTTTAGTACAGATCCAAGAGTAGGAACTTGAGAGAAGAGCTCTTGTGCAGCCTGGGGACCTCTGGGCATGGCATGCCATTGAACTGGTAGTCGAGGGACTCTTATAAGATAACAGAAGTTGGAGTATGATGCAGGAGGATGAGTTGGTAAGTCCAGTTGTCCCAACCACATTGTGTCCTGGTGCTGCCTCTCAGCTTCAGCCATATCCTCGAATATAAACTTTAGGCAGACCTGCTTATGTAGAGGAAGAGAGATAATGAGAAATCAGACTTCCCTCCTGGTACCCCAGGCCTCTGACCAGGCCAGAACCAAGGACAGTTGGCTTAAACACTTTGGTATCTTTGGCCTTTGATAAGGACATTGCTGCAGTTTCTGCTTTTAGATAGGTAAGTTTCTGCTACCCTAAAACTGACTGACTAGTTCTGTCTCACCTGTGGGTAGGAGGCCAAACCATCAAAGATTTAGTTCTGAAATGCGCAGTCTTGTTTTCATAATTAAACAGATAAGGGAAGGCAGAATTCCTTTGCCTTGCTCCACAATACCTGAGCCTGAGCCAGGATCTTTTCAAGCTTCTTGAGGGGCTGTTGGGGTGGCCATCTGGAAGCTGCTGTGCTCACATCTGGTCCCTGGGTTATGTTGACTCAGAGTCATGTGTAGGTGGCAGCCTGCATGTAGAGTAAGCTTCTTTCCAAATGTGGCCACCTCAGAAAGCCAAGGAAATGGTCTAACCAACAAGGCAGAAACAGAGCGTAGGGCCTTTGAGGGTCTAGCATCGGACATCCTATTCTAACGTACACTGGTGGGTGAAGGTGTTCTGCGTAGATGTGAGGAGAAGAGCGTTAATGGCCCCTCTTCATGGAAAGTACCAGAGAAATTGTCGTATGTTAAAATTGCAGAGCTTGGGTTATTTGTTGTAAATGTGTCTCCTTTCTCTTATCGATTAAAAGTAATCTGTCAGGAAATACCCTGGGAATATTCAGGAATCCTATTTCTTAGCGAATTTTCACCCTGGCTTCAGGATTAGTTGTTCCAGATTTATTAGATGAGATTTAATTATAAGGAAATCTTAATGTGCTGATCTCTCTGGAAATAAACTCAAAGTGATGGCAGACAGTGTTGGATTCTGGACCTCTTTATTGTGACAAAGTCAGTTTACATGACTCAGTTGATAGGTTCTTAACCTTTCATTCCAATGCAAATGCCGAGTACTTTATTATGAGCGTGTCAACAGTAATTTGGATGAAGGACTTTTGCTCTGCTCTGCGTGTGGTACTATGGTTGGAGTACTTGACTGGTCCCCCACCCCCTTCTAATTAAAGGAATGTGTTCAACAGTGCATGAATACAAATGTGTCTGAGGAACATTTGTGTCAAAGCAAAGCCAGTACTAGGCCTGGCCAGGGTGAGCTGCCCTGAGCAGAAGCTTCCCTTTGCTCTTGAAGCCTTCAGACAGTGATTGTGGGAAGGACAGATCCAAACTGATGAAGAATCTGGGTCCTAGGTACTAACCTTTCCTCTTTTAAGTGTGCAGGAAGCAGGGAAAGAGGGATGCTCCATTACCTTTCAAGATGTATAGTTTAAGAGTATTGAAATAAACAGTGCAGTTCACCCTGCAGGGAGGCTGGTGTTTGGCTCTGGGATATGTGATTTCTGCCATAGACTTAGTTTGGCAGGAGGAAAAGTTGGAAAGGCAGGCTGTTTGGATTACTTTAAATACACATTTATGACTGTTCTTCAATTTCAATGGTGAGGTATGGTCTGTGTATTTCTTAACATATTTTAAAATTAAATCTTGCCCTGAAGCTTAATTTTGATAGATGTACGTAGCAAAGGCTATTCCTGATGTGTGTTCTAAGAACAGAACATTCATAATCATAGAAGCTAAGTTCCATATGTAGTCACACGAAATGTATTGCTTGTTTTTCTCTTTAAAACCAGACACGATCCCAGAGACTAGTCATCAGAGCTTTAAGAGAGCTGTTTGTCTGTGTAGGTTGTGGGTGTTTAGTTGCTTTTCCTGTTGGCTATGATAAAATACTCTGACAAAAGCAAGTTAAGGAAGAAAGGGTTTGCTTTAGCTCATTGTTCCAGGCTACAGCCTATTATGGGAGACATCATGGCAGCAGGGTCTTCAGGCAGCTGGTCGGTACAGTCAGGAGGTAGAAAATGTTAAATGCCTGTGTCCAGCTAGCTTTCTCCTAAAATGACATCTGTGGCCCAAGACCAAGAAACTACACCACTATGGTTAACCTAGTATAGGCAGGACAGCCTCCACAGGCAGGCCCAAAGGCTGCCCAACAGAGGGGTATGTGTGGTTATGCCTGGGGCATTTACCTCTTTGGTGATTCCAGAGCTTGTCAAGTTGACAACACAGAGGTCTTTTTTTCTTTCTTTTTCTTTTTTTTAATCTTCTAAGAGATTTTTTTTAAACTATTGCAAAGGCTTGGCATTTTCAATATTGCAAGCATTACTACCTTTGAACGTATGAATTATAATTTGAAAGAACATTTTTTGGTAACAAGAGAAAAATAGTTGCCACAAATTTTAGAAACAATTGTTAACAGTAACCCATTACCATACCCAGTGGGACCTCTTAAAGTACCTGAGGGACAGTGTGGCTCTAATGTGTGGGTCTGCTTTAGGATTTGTATTAATTAGTGCTAACGTGGACAAATGAGTGCTCTAATGATCTCCTAACACGCAGACCATATGACAGGCATGTACACTTGGAAAAAGTTTCAGGTGATTGTAATAAATATATTTTCTTTATGATTAAAATCCCCACATTGAGTTTTGGAGACTTAATCCATGCTTTATTGTTTCCTACCAGAAAACTAATTACCCAGCCTGCCTGGGTTCCAAAAGGTACTCTTGACCTTTGAAAATTCTGTGCTGGATACCATGTGTCTACTACTGGTTGGCAAGGCCTCATTGGCAGAGGCTCCTGAAGCTACAACTGTAGTCTGGCTTTTTATGCAACATCCCTGTCTCTGAACACTAAAGGCCAGAAGCTACAGGTTGAGCCTTGGACCTGGGGGATGGTTATATTTACTATGTAGATTGAAATATCAACCAAAAGTTGAACAGAGGTAAGAATAGTCTTAGAGAGGCCTTATTATTTTAAGAGCCCACCCCTTAAACTAAGTACCTTGAGTACAGAATTAGAATGCATTAAGAGCTGCTTTCTGCTGGACAGTGGTACTTGATGTCAAACCAGATGGAAGCACTAGTGTAGTGTGGAAGTCTCAGGACCAGTGCAGGAAAATCTAGGACTCAGGCCAAAGCTTTCTGGGTAACAGAGTGATCATTTTAGGGAAATTATTCTAGAGGGTCCCAAGTGAAATAATAGTGGAAAATAAATTCTTGACTTTTTCAGCCAGTGACTTTCTTATTTATTGGCATAATTCTATGTGTAATTTATTTAGCTTCATTGTTTACTCAGAAGTAAACAATGTACCAAGTATCCAAATAATTATTTTTGCTATTTGAGCTGTGACCTTCTTTGTTATTAAAAATTACTGTTACAAAAAATAAAAAAGAAAGAAAAAAGAAAATTCTATGAGGTGACCTCAGCTACTTCTAGATTTATTTCTGGGATGTAAAGATTCTAAGTGGCATGTGAGATAGGACATTTCTTTTTCTTTTTTTTAAAATTATTTTAATTTTATTTTTATTAATTAGAGTTTATTTACTTTGTATCCCAGCTGTAGCCCCTCTTCTCCCCTCCCAACCCCACCCTCCCTCTTCTTCTCCCCTCCCAATCCCACCCTCCCTCCCTCTTCTCCTCCCCTTCCATCTGACCCTAGTCTATCAGGTCTCATCAGGACTGGCTTCACTGTCTTCTTCTGTGGCCTTGTAAGGCTGCTCCTCCCTCGGGTAGAGGTGATCAAAGAGCTAGCCCATGAGTTTATGTCAGAGATGGTCGCTGTTCTGATTACTGGGGAACCCTCTTGGAGACTGAGCTGCCATGGGCACAGTTCTAGGTTATCTCCATGCATGGCCCTTGGTTGGAGTATCAGTCTCAGAAAAGACCCCTGTGCCCAGATTTTTTGGTTCTGTTGCTCCTTCTGGAGCTTCCTCTCCAGGTCTTTCTATCTCCCCCTTCTTTCATAAGATTTCCCTGTACTCTGCCCAAAGTTTGGTTATTAGTCTCAGCACATGTTCTGATACCCTGCTGAGTAGTCTTTCAGAGGCCCTCTGTGGTAGGCTCCTGTCGTGTTCCTTGTTTTCTCTCTCTTCTGATGTCCGACCCGTTTTCCTTTCTGAATGAAGGTTGAGCATCTTATCCAGGGTCCTCCTTTTTTATTAGCTTCCTTAAGTGTACAGATTTTAGTACAAGTATCTTATATTATATGATATTATGTCTAATATCCACTTATAAGTGAGTATATACCACGTGAGTCTTTTGGCTTCAGGATATCTCACTCAGGATGATTTTTTCTAGATCCTACCATTTGCCTACAAATATCATGATTTCCTTGTTTTTAATTGCTGAGTAGTATTCCATTATGTAAATATACCACAATTTCTGTATCCATTCCTCAACTGAGACACATCTGGATTGTTTCCAGCTTCTGGCTATTACAAATAAAGCTGCTACCAATATGGTTGAGCAAATATCCTTGTTGTGTACTTGACTTTTGGATGTATGCCTAGGAATGGTATGGCTGGATCTTGAGGTAGCACTATTCATAATTGTCTGAGAAAGCACCAGATTGATTTCTAAAGTGGTTGTACAAGTTTACATTACCACCAGCAATGTAGTAGGGTTCATAGAAACAGAACGGTGGATCAGTGGAATCGAACAGAAGACCCAGAAATAAACCCACATGCTTATGGACACCTGATTTTTTTTACAAAGATGCCAAAACCATACAATGGCAAAAAGATAGCATCTTCAACAAATGGTGTTGGTCTAACAGGATGTCTACATGTAGAAAACTGCAAGTAGATCCATACTTATCACCCTGTACAAAACTCTAAAGTTCAAGTGGATCAAAGACCTCAACATAAAAACAGACATGCTAAACTTGTTAGAAGAAAAAGTGAGGAAGAACCTTGAACTCAACTTCCTGAACAGAACACCAACAGCACAAACTCTTAAGATCAACAATCAATAAATGGGACCTCATGAAACAGAAAAGCTTCTGTAAAGCAAAGAACACTGTCCTCAGAACAAAACAACAACCTACAGATTGGGAAAGGATCCTCACCAACCCTATATCTGACAGAGGGCTAATATCCAGAATATATAAAGAACTCAAGAAGTTAAACAGCAATAAATCAAGTAATCCAGTTAAAAAATGGGATACAGAACTAAACAGAATTCTCAACAGAAGAACATCGAATGGCAGAGAAACACTTAAAGAAATGCTCAACTTCCTTAGTCACCAGGAAAATGAAAATCAAGATGACTGAGATTTCACCTTATACCCATCAGAATGGCTAAGATAAAAACCTCAAGTGACAACACATGCTGGAGAGGATGTGGAGAGATAGGACATTTTAAATTCAGTGTTTCCCTTGAGGAATCACTGGGTCTTTAGGACTGCAAATGGTAGGCTTCCTGTGTTGACATTGTCTTACTGCATTGACATCTCTGTTCCAGACCAAATAATTTCTAGGTTGCTTGAGGCCCAGACAAAAAGTAAGAAAAAAGACAAAAGGACTGACCCTCTCCCAAAAAAGAGGTTTAGCTGGATCAAAGCAGGAACAGGTATGGGTGGGAAGCAAGTATCAAGTACTGAGTATAGATCAGAGTTGACATAGAACATATTTTGTTCATGTTACTTTGGACCATTGTTGTAAAGCCAGCATGCCTGCAAAGGGCATATTGAGAAGTTCTCAGTGAGGAACTGGTTTTTCCTCTGTGAAGAATGTTTGTAGGTACTGGGCAATGGAAGCCAGGGAACTGAGTTTGGGAAAGTGCTTTCATCTGACTGTGGAAACTCAGTGCTGGCTTTCCCAGGTATGCATGGGTACAGATGGCTAACCTTGTACCTGGAGTGATTTTCTGAACTTTTGCAAACCAGAAAACATTTTATGATGGGTAGTGTATGTTTACACCATGGTATAAGGGTGGCACATCATGGCTTTGAACTAAAGAGGCTCCCTTTGTGTAGATAGGAGTGATTGGTGAGCATGTGGGGCATCTTACTGCCCTGTGGTTCTGTAGTATTATCATAGTCTCATTGTCTCTGCCAGACAGTGTGAGGGCACTGGTGTCTATCCACTGCCATGCCCGGGAACGTGCCTGTGATTTGGAGTGTGTGGGTTTGCTCCTCTCTGTAAAGACTGATTAAGAAAGGCTGACCACTGAAGCTGCTAAGGCAGAAACCAGTCAGCTGGGCATTAAGATCTAGTCTACGAGAGCTATAGAAATCAGTATCTGCTGAGCCCTGAGAATCCTATCAGATTCATATATCTGACAAATAAAAGTTAGGTTCTCTATCTCTCTCTAACTTGTAAATCTAAATTGAGAGTGTTTTTCAGAAGACACATGCAAAATCAAGACCACTGTCAGAGCCTGAGCCTATGGGATAAGTCACAGAGGTAGCAGTGTCCTCTGCTCCTGTCTTCACTGAGTCGCCATGTCCCTCTCCAGTTTCCCACAATAGTAGGAGGGGTCTTATCCTGACCAGTGGCAGCCAAACCCTTAACATGCTCCTGTTGTCTACCCTCAGAGGCCTCACCAGGCACATGAGAGCTAAGAGCTCTTTGAGGAGTTGCAGCAGCTAGGCAGAATCTATCCAGAAGAGGAGTGTGTTGTACTTTGGTGGCCACTGGATATTGGTTCTCCATCGCTACCCCTGCGATGACACAATGCACGGGTACTCAAGCCCCTGATATAAAACAGCATAGTGTTTCTATCTAGCCTTCAGAACGTTCCTGTATACTTTATGTTGTCTTCCCATTCCGTATAATATATAGTACGGTATACATGCCATTTAACTAGTGAGCACACTGCATTTTTAGAGAATAACAAATGGCAAGGTAAAGTCTCTGTATAGTCACTATGTGTATAATGGTTTTCTCCAAATACGTTGTCTCTTTTGACTGTACTCTGGAATATGGGACAACTGTGTGGAAGGTCACTAGTTCATGTGTAAACCATACTTTATTGGGGATAGAGGGCTGGAACCAGTAGGATGTGAAGTAGTAGTTGACTCTGAGGCTCTTGTCTGGGGCTAAGGCCTAAGTTCTGGCATTGCTGAGTGAAGGGAACAGAAGCAAAATTTTAACCTCAGGGACCTCAGTTTGCTTAGCTGTGCAGAAAGGGTGGTGTAAGAGATGGCAAGGACACTTTCCAGCTCTGAGATTTGGAGTTTTCAATGAACCAGGACCTTAGAATCCTCAAGGCTGAACCCAACTAGTGTTTGACTATCAGTTCTCACTATCAGTTCTAGTTCAGTGCCCTAGAATAGACTGATATGTAGCCAAGGGGTAGGGCTAGCTCAAGGGCAGACAGCTGGATACCAGTTTTCAGTTTCATTTGTAGTGCACAGGGAGAATAAAGCAAAAGGATGCCTGGGTTCCCTCAGAGCCACCTTAGTGGCACAACGCCATGATGATATTTTACCTAAATGCACTGTAGACATTGAAGCGGAAAGTGACATTTGGGAGTAATAATGCATTTTAGGTAGATTCAGTATTTACCTTTTCTCCCCACTTCCCATGTAGAAGTTTACTTGGGAGAGAGATTATGTCGGCTTGCCGCTGTCTTCTGGAAACTCTGCTTATGGAAAGACACCATGTGTAGGCTAGCACATCACTGTGGATGACATCAGATAAATGGGATTTATTAGAATACTGGAATTCAGTGGCCAAGACTTGTATTCTGGAGCCAGGAAATCTGGTCCAAAATATTTGTATATGAAACAGTATAATGTCAGGCTTGTTGCATGTGCTAAATAATTGTACTTGTTGCTGGATCCGCCAGAATTGTATGGATGTAATCCACAGTTCTCCTTCCATAGTGAAAACCACTGGGAGCCTGCAGGAACACCTTTCTGAAGACAAATGATTTTACCCTCCTCCAGATTCTGCTGGTTTGAATTGGGTGCTGACGCAGAAATTTCAGAGACAATCCTTGTCTTCTTGCAGAAGTGATGGAGTCATGTCTGTGGCCCCTGGAGTCACGGCATGAAGAATTTTCAGAGCCGTGTGTGCTTGTGGCTGAGTTTCATGGTAGAAGCATCTGCTTCGTTGCATCTGAGGAGCCTGTGACTGCGAACAGCAGTGACAGACCTCTATTTGAGCTAGCACTGTGCAGAGGCCTGAGCATGCAAGCGCCTCCAGCTTTGTTTTATTGTTAGGATTGTTTGGTCTTGAATTTTTCTTATTTTGTAAATATGGAGGTGTGCAAAAAAGTTTTTAACCCCAAAGAGGAAGTTTTGAGTAAATTTGCTCTATCCTAAAAAAAAAGGCAACAGGAGGTAAGATGATGAATGGGGGCATTGAAAGTAATGGGGAGCAAGTTAATACAGTAAGGGGATCAGAGACACTGGAAGAGACCGAGGGTGGGGAAGTGTGCGCTGGCTCAAGAGTGATCTTGGAACATAGAGCAAAACAAGACGAGCAGAGCATTCGAGAGTCAGAAACAGCTCAACATTTTAACCTAAAAAGCTTCACTGATTTCTTCTTCCAGACTCAGAAGGAATGTAATTCAAAACCATTCCTGTGCATTCAGAGGGAAAGGAAAAAAGACCGTGGACTTGATGCTAGTGCATTGAGAGACAAGGTGAATGTGTCTGAAAGGAGCCCAGCTGGTGGGCTCACATCCGTGCGCACAGGACTCCCTTGTCCAACAGTGAAAGTGATTTAAATTTAGAATTTTAGCGCTGAATTAGAGATATGAAGAGAGACATTTAAAAAAAACCCACCATTGTTTTGAAAAATTGTCTTGAAAAAACAGCCCATCTATAACTGCCCTTTCAGCTCCTTCCTTGGTGCCGTTCTCTAGAAGACTATGGAATAACTGCTCAGAGCACCAGCCCTGAGAATATTTGAAATGGTGGGAAAGGGATGCTGCCTTGTGAGAACAGTGGTTGAACACAGTAGTGGAAGGTTGAATTCACTTCCGTTGTTTATGTACCATGTCACAGTGCAGGTTGGTACCATTTTCTGTAGTCCTGTGAACCTACTGCTGTGCTGAGTGATGCCTGGTGTTAAGAGGTCTCTTAGTACTCTAATGTCAACCCCAGACATCAAGCTCAACTTCCACAGCTGGGGGGGGGGGGGGAGTCCCAGAGCCACGACAGTGCTGTCTCTAATGAACATCTAGGCTTGGTAACTGTACTAATGTGGAGGGTGATTCAGCTTTCTGGATGCCAGTTCCTCAAAGAATTTATTAAGGCTGTGGTTGGTAGCTGGGATCATTGAACCATCATATGCATAAATGGGATGGGGTGTGGTCTAAGGAATTGGTGTGCATGTCTAGTGCCATTTTTTTCTGGATTATTTATTTTGGTGTTCTGATTTTGCCCTCAGTTGTCTTAAACTGTGTGGTGACTTTTCAGGTCAGATTTCTTTGTTTTGGCTACATAAAAGAATGACCTGGGAGCGTTTAAAATACAAACCAAAGAAAACAAGACAACTTGAAGGTACATCTTCTGGTGCAAACTCATTGGTGCTTGAAGTCATCTGGGACAAGCCAATGTTTGGCCCCGGCTCATGGCTCTGAACTGAAGCTCTGGGGGAACAGTTGGGTCTTCAGGGAATGGTAGAGGCACAGTGGTCTGCTCTGCACACATGGCAGCTGCCACAGCTCCATCCCCATAGCCTTCTCCAGACATCTCACCCTCAAGCGAAGAGGAGGAAGAGGTGCAAGGATGTCATCTCTTGCACCATGCTGTCTGTGTGTTCTTTCAGGAGCCTGTCCTAAAGTTATCACCACCTACTGCTAGTCCTTGGGGCCTGGCGTTCCTTATTGGTGCTATGCATGTCCGGCCCCAGTGTGGTGCTTGGTGTCCTCTTCTGCCTCACACCCCAGAGGCACCGCCATGTTGGCAGAAATTGAGCTTGCATACGTTGGTCACAGCGCTCTTCTCTGAGTGGGTTATGTTCCCGCCCTCCCTCCATCACTGTGCATGCTCTTTTCCACCGAACTGCTCCTGTCCCCACAGGCCACGTCCTTTGAGGAACTCGACCAGTGACAGTGGCAGTGACAGGGGCCAGCAGGCTGGGCAGTGAGGATTTTCAAGGCACATCTGTAGTTTGCTGTTTGTCACTTTCCCTGCAGAGTCCAGGTTAGCGGGTACAATAGCAGGCAGGACTTTCACTTGTCCACAGCAATTTAAATTACTTCTTATTCTGTTTATACATGAGGAGGCAGTGTAACACTAGAAAGCAAACAAACTTACATTAGCTTGTTTCCTTGGTGTGTTACAATTTTTAGGTGAGACTTTCTCGGGTATTTAGCTAAAACCCTTTCATTGTCAGTTTCTCAATGTGGACATACATGTGAGAGACACCATCACTCACCACACAAGTCCTGTGCTTGATTCTACTCAGTTGAATAAGTAGTGATTGCAGTGCCTTTTATTTTGAGTTTACGTTTCTGTTCTCTTAAAGCTAGGAGCTTGTTTCTTGTCTGCGCCTGAGGAGTGTGCCAGTTGCCTGGAGGTGTAAGTCTGTCAGGTGATGTCTTCAGTGTCTTATTTCGTGGCTTCCCTGAAGGCCGGAAGCCACTTGTGCCGGAGGGAGGCCTTCAGCCTTAGTTCTTGGTGGCCAGGGACAGTCTGTGGTGACTCAGTGCAGTGTGATGTGCCTCTCTTTGTGGCACACACATTACTTTGTCCAAAGGAAAAGAAATTGCTGAGCAAAGAAGCAGCACGTTTTAACTAATGGTATTATTTCTGATATATGAATGGCGCTGTAGATAAATCAAGGTGGTAATGTTCTGGGTTTCAGAAATGGAAGAGGAAATTATTAAGAGGGGTGGGAAATTGATGAAACCTATAAACCATTAAATAAGAAAATTATGAAGAATGTAAATAAGAATCCAGACAGGTAATTTCATAAGCACAGGCTATTTTTAAATGTGTAAAAAATGTTTGTAAATGGATGTTTTTGTTTATGCAGTTGGAAGAAAAAAATTAAGTCCAGCATTTTGCCATAAAAATAACCCTCAGCCAGGCACTGCAGTGTGTACCTGTGATCCCAGCACTCAGGGAGGCAGAGGCAGGTGGATCTCTCTGAGTTCTAGCCCAGCCTGGCCCATAATACAGAGAAACCCTGTCTGGAAAATCCAATAGATAAATAAATAATAAAAAATAAAGATTAATCTTTGTGAAACTTCAAGGGTACTTAGTATTTTAAGTACATCCTGGCTACCCTTCTTTGGGGATGAAGAAACGTCATTTTGTTTACCCCATGAGGAAAAAACATTGTATTTGTTTACCTTAAAGAGAAAAAAAAAACTTACTTGAAACATAATGGTTTGGCAGTGTTTTAATTTTAGTGAGATGCTTTATTCTGAAATTTTATGTTAAACGATGTTTTTTGATGCCGAATTCAGAGGGCTGGATTTTGGCTCTGGCCTTTCATGAATGAAGCCTAAATCTAATGTGGTTAGATTCTGACAGGTTTCACTCATGGGCACCCCTTGTCATGCTTTATACCCAATGACAGATTTTTCGGACCTCGCCTGATACCACATTCCCTGAGCCTACCTGCCTGTCCACATCGCCCCCAAATGCTCCGCCACGGCAGTCCAAGAGACAAGGCCAGAGGACCAAGAGACCGGTGGCTGTGTACAATCTTTGTCTTGAGCTGGAAGATGGTAAGATGCTGATGAGGTTTTCTGCTTGGTGGCATGTTGACAGCGTAGCATGTCATAGGCCCTCTGGGCAGGTTGCAGTGTTTTAGTCTCTGCTCTAATTTCTTTCTCCCCTAAGATTGTAATGTTTTAGATTAACTGAAGGGCGATGCTTTCTGGTCAGGGAGGAAAATGCAAGTTTCTGCTTTGTGTTTGTTTTTGTTATGCACAGTTCTTTTTTTATTCTGAAGCCAGCTTAAATTTCTTTTTTGGGAGACTTGTGTGACCTCCTGTGAGGTTACATAACCTGAGACAAATGGAACTAAAATTAAAGCAGACCTTTGATGTGAGGAGCTGGTGGAGCCAATCCATGTTAATGCGTCTGGATTAAAGGCGCAGGTCACTTTTGCTGTAGGGCTTTGGGTGTCTGCACCGTACTGAACTCATGGACTGAAGTTCTCAAAAGGCAGAACTCTTAGTCATTTCAAAGCCAGGAGTGGCAAATTGACCTGCCTTTGAAGTTAGGCTGCATGGACTGGGTTCAGTGGAACTGTACAAATGGAGATTCTCATGTGCCATCCAAAGCTATTGTTGCCATGGAGCCCTCACCTCCCAGCCATGTCTGGATGTGTAGGTCAGAACCGAGGCAGTGAGCCCCACAAAGGCTGATTGGTGATTTGTGGTCATGTGGTTTTTGTGTAGAGAATGAGGTGATGTGGCATTAAAGCCTTGGTTTTTACTGGCCCTCATCATGAGTTCTTTCCAGTTGAATCAGTTTTCCAAATTTAAGACTATTTTGAATATTTTTTTTTCTCTTCTTGCTCCAAACCCTTAAATCTTTGTTATCTCCAATGTCAGAAGTTGTACAGATCAGGGGAAAATTGCAATACCTTCATCATAGACACATGTTCAAGAAAAAAGTGTCTATTGGTTCATGGCCGAAAGTGACAGAGACCAAGAGTGCCTGTGCTAATAACGTGTGGTGTGAGCTTTCTCTTTGAATTGCTCACATGTGCACACGGACAGAAATGGAGCCATGGAGAAAGACGGGAATCTTTAATACCAGTTTCCAATTTGGGGTCGGGGAGAAGGTTAGTGGTCAGCCCACTCTGTAACCTGTCTTTTGAGGAGACCCTTGGTACACTGGAACTCACTGACTGGTCTTGGACTCTGGGGATCTGCCGATCTCTGTCCCACAGTAATCCAGTGCCAGGCTTACAGGCTTGTGTGGGCACACTCAGGTTGGTTTATGTGAGTGCTAAGGATCCACACTCTAGTCTTCCAGCTCTGACTTACTTTCCACTTGTGATCCCAGCTAACTGTTTTCTTCTCCTTTCTTCTCACTTTCATTCTTTGTCAACAGAGTTGCTAATAAGGAGTAAAACAGACTAGTTTGAGTTTCACCTCTTATGTCTCACCTGTCCTCTGGTAGAAGTGCTAATAAACAGTGGAACATGCAAATGCCATAAGGTAGGAGATGAAGAGAAATATACACAACACAGAGGGCTGTCCAACTGGCCCTTTGGGGAACCAAAACTGACTGCTTCATAGTGGAGACGGTCAAAGTCAGGCATTTATCTGAATACCACATCCACATTCTGCTATTCTTAGGAGTAAAATTATATCTTAACAACAACAGAGGTGCTACCTCTGTGCTAAGTTTCTAAATGATTATTATGACTGAGAAGTGTCTGTTAGCAGTATTTGCATCTTTGATGGAAAACTCAAGATGGCACAAGAGTGTGTTGCTCCTAAGTTTTAGGTAATACATTTTTTTCTCAGTGTCAAGCAGATCTGTCACTGAACCACAATCACTACTGAAATTTACTTCTTAAATATTACTTGATTTTGAGGGGATAAAAGCATCAATTACGTATTAACTTTATTCTGTCTTTTGTTTGTTGTTTCATGATGTTTAATTACATGCCATTTTACTGGTTCTTTTTTTATTTTTGTAACTTTATTTCTTTTTGGTGACAACCTTGACTTTTTTTTCAAAATTTTTTTTATAAATTTATTTATTTTTATATCAATCACAGGTTAGGTTTTTTGCATCCCATGCGTAGCCCCCTCCCCCATTCCCTCCCACCCTCCCCAACCCTCCCTCATCTCCTCCCCGCCCCCTCCAAGTCCACCAACGGGGGAGGATCTCCTCCCCTTCCATCTGATCATCTTGTCTCCTCAGGGCTGGCTGCAATGTCCTCCCCTGGGATCTAGCCAGGCTGTTACTCCCTGGTGTGTATGGGGGAGGGTCAAAGAGCCAGCCATCAAGTTCAAGACTGAAAC